>CM072527.1:21980801-22652927 GCA_036898135.1 Oncomelania hupensis | reverse complement strand
AACACCATTATAAATAATTTTTTTGAAAGTGAGATTTGAATTGCAATCTAACACAAACGCAACAAAAAGTCTTAAAACTTACGTTACAGTATCAAAGGCATTGACTTCTGGGACTTGAGATAGGAAAGCGTAGGTCAAAGCATCGTTTTCTGCATCAGAAGCCTTGAAAAAAACAACAACAGATGCTTGTAATTATACTTCTTGCAATCCTTCAAATCAAACTGTCTTCTTTTTCTTAAAATATAAGTGCACAGAGAAGAGAAGAGACTCTGTACCATACATTTTAAAAAAAACTAGAGTAGCACCCCACCCCACCCCACCCCCTCCCTCGAAAATGGATTGATCCAGCCCTGTGCACCCACATGCATACACTTTAGACCAGCGTTTTCTATCTCTTTATAATGAGAGTGTCGGATTAGTAAACGTTAAATTAAAACAAAAACAAAGTTTCGGTTATGCTAAATTAACCCTCTAAAATCGTTATTATAAACGAAGTCGGTTATAGTCAAGTAAACCTCTAAAACTGTATTATAAACGAAGTTTCGGTTATAGTAAAGTAAACTTTAAAAATTTTACTGTAAACGGATTTTCGGTTATATTAAATATTCGGTTATACTAAAGATTTATTTGGTCCCAGGGCACTTTACTATATCCGAAGTTCACTGTATTAGGATTTTTTACTTTTATTTACATTATACAACAGACAATGTTATAAGTGTCGCGCATAAGAATTACACAATGTACCTGTGATAAATCTAGTGGAAGACGCTAATGATGTGGATTGTGTACTGAAATTTCACACCACTGTCCTTTACACCTTATTGAAAACGAATGTTTTTCCTTTTGGGCCATGTATTGCTCGATCAACAGACGAAATAACTTAGTAGTAGTAGTAGTAGTAGTAGTATGTTGAGGACAAAACAGGCCCTCGGGCCTTTCTGAATGTCCCATCTTTCATATGATTTACATGGGTCTGATAGTGCATGCAATTTTCCTGAACGCATTACCGTTCATCAAAATAAGAGAACAATTTTTTGTACTTAGGCAGCTCATCCAACTGGTTTTTGAAAGAGTTAATTGAAGGTGCATTCTTAAGAGAAATGGGTAGTTCGTTCCAGTTAGTAGCAACACGATTGGAAAAAGAAAGCTTTTTAGTGTTAGTTCTGCAGTGGTTTACAAATATCTTCCCCTCCGCGTTTCGCGTTGAATTGCAACTAGGTGTTGAGAAAAAGTCAGACCAGTACAAATCGTCAATTTTATGGTACATTTTAAAAGTTTGAATCAAGTCTCCTCTCACTCTTCGTCCATACAAAGAGTGTAAATCTAGATTCTTAAGTCTATCGTGATAACTCATGTTACGACACTCTTTAACCAGTTTGGTTGCCCGTCTTTGGACTTTCTCAATGGCTACTGATTGTCTCTTTAGTTTTGGAAACCATATTATGTTCCCATACTCAAGATGGGGTCGAACAATTGCCTTATATAATTTTACAAATACCTGTTTGTCGATATAGGTAAAAGTTCTTTTGATTAAACCGACCATTCGGTTTGCCTTCTTAACACAGGTCTGGATGTGTGTATCAAAAGATAAGTATTTGTCAAAGACAACCCCTAAATCCTTTTCCTCTTCACACTTTTCTACACGTGAACGTTCTTCCTTTCTCTGCATCACATACTCATGTTCGGGGTTATTTTTACCTGCATGCAGCACCTTGCATTTACCAACATTAAAATGTAATTGCCATGTTTCTGTCCAAGCTTGTACTGTTGTAGCTTTGTAAGGTCTTTTTGCAGATCATCGCTCTTACTTGCATCATTATATATTTTGGTATCATCCGCAAAGATTTGACACATGCTGTCCAAACCCTTTGGTAGGTCATTTATAAAGATGGTAAACAGGATAGGGCCCAGGATACTTCCCTGAGGGATACCAGAAGATACTCTTACCTTTTCAGATCTTGCATTACCAACTCTCACCACTTGCTCCCTGTCTGACAGAAAATTACACACCCAACTGGCTATCTTACCGCACACTCCATATGCTTCTAATTTTTACAATACAATACAATACAAAACAATACAATAAAAATATAATCCTTCCCAAAGGGCAATTACATTATAAGTTTATGAGGCAGCATAAAGAAACTCAAAAAATGTATCATAAACCATTTTTTGAAAAAAACAAAACAACAACAACAACAAAAAAACCACATAAATTTAAAAAAACATCACACAAGCACACACACGCGAATCAAGATCACAAGTGATATCACAAAAGTCAACAAAATTCAACAAGTTGATGAAAAAGTTCAGCCAGTACACATAGACACTAAAGGGAGACTCTCACTATATAACAAATAAGATCCCCAAAGTGCCGAAAACTAAAAGCGGTTAGTACTATTAAGAAGACGGATTGCACTGGGAATAAAAGATTTAGAACGCCGATTTCCCTTACAGATGGGCATAGCATATCGGCGTCTGGATGGCAACAGTGTGAACTCGGCTTTCAAACAATGTTCCTGATGACTATTAAGGATGCTCCCGGTTTTCCGTAAGATCTGCTGATCACAGAAAGAAGAAAGATCTCTCTGCCTAACTCCAATAATCTTTGAGCAGACATTGACTATGCTATTCAGGCTGTTCCTATCCTTCACAGTCAGACCGTGAAACCAACAGATAAAAGAAAAAGTCAGCAAACTTTCTATAAAAGACTGGTAAAACAAACTGAGGATCTTTGTGTTTACAGAGAAGGATTTTAGTTTCCTAAGAAGATACATTCTTTGCTGACCACGTTTGACAAGACTGTGGGTGTTGACATCAAATTTCAGCTGACTATCAAAAACTGTACCCAAATAATTATATGTGTCAACAACTTCCACATCTTCACCATGAATAACACATGGACGGACATCATCCTTCACTGTCCTAAAATCAAAAAGCATTTCTTTTGTTTTAGACACGTTCATTTCCAAAAAATTATTATCGCACCAGTTAACAAAATCAGAAAGGGCAAGACCATGATCGTTTTCCGGGCCCTGAAAAAGAGACAACAAGGCAGAGTCATCTGAAAATTTAACTAAAAACCTACACTCTTGGGTACTTCTGCAGCTGTCAGTGTACAAAATAAAAAGCAGGGGAGATAACACACATCCCTGAGGACTCCCTGTATATGTAACAGCAATATCAGAAAAACAACCATTAACACAAACTCTCTGCTGTCTATCAACCAGAAAATCCAAGATCCACAAAACAAGTTGGTCAGAAAGCCTAAAATCCTCAATCAATCTTTTCGCCAGAATATGTGGTTGCATGGTATTAAATGCAGAAGAAAAATCTGCAAAAACGAGGCGTGCGTGTGCCTTTGGTTTTTCTAGATGCTTGTACAGAGTATTTAAGATGAACAGCTTGGCGTCCTCCACCCCCCTACCAGCCCGGTAAGCAAACTGCAGCGGGTCAAGAAACTTTTCAGTCGCACTCAAAACCAGAGCCTTGATAATTTTTTCAAGAGTTTTCATCACAAGAGATGTGAGAGCAAAAAAGCCTCTTGTGGGGAACCGTGTCAAATGCCTTCCTGAAATCCAGGTAAATTACGTCAACTGGTTTTCTATCATCTAATAGTTTAGTAATATTTTCCATAACATGTAACAACTGAGTTACACAAGATCTCTTCTTCCTGAACCCATGCTGACAATCTGTATACAGGTTATTTTCAGTAAAATACAATACAATACTATCTCTTAAAATTGATTCCAAGACTTTACAGACAATACAAGTTAGACTAACAGGTCGATAATTACCAGCTTCAGACTTATTACCCTTTTTAAAAATGGCACTTACCTCTGCATTTTTCCAGTCGTGTGGAACAACACCAGATTCCAAGGAAGCTATAAAGAGATTGCAGAGTGGCTCTGCGAGTTCATTATATAATTCTTTCAACACTCTAGGTGGAATTCCATCGGGCCCTTGGGCCTTATTCTGATCCAGTTCTTTTAATTTCTTCCTCACAATATCGGGTGTTACAACTATGTCCTCAACACACTGTCCATTAGACCATGAACACTTACCAAGTATTGGCACCTCTTCATTCTCATTGACGTATACACTTGCAAAGAAGTTGTTTAATGTTTCTGCTTTTTCTTCATCAGTGGTGGCAAAAGTACCATCCTCCTTTTCCAACGCACTTATTCCTGTGTCACATTTAGTTTGCTCTTGCACATATTTCCAAAACGTTTTTGGACTATCTTTACATTTATCAGCTATATTTTTTTCATGATTTTTTCTGGCACTTTTTATTGATCTATTGCATTCATTGCGCAAATCAATAAATTTCTGGTATGCTCTACCTTCTTTAGTTTGCATATATCTTTTATACAATTTATGTTTCTTTTTTATTTTTCTCAGTAACGCTTTGTTCGTCCAAGTAGGTGTAGTTTTCTTTTTCTTACCCTGTACCTTAGGGATATGTTGCTCCATACCCTGTAGCACAGTACTTCTGATGCGCTCCCAGGCCTCCTCAACACTGCTTCCTTCTGGGCTAATTTTCCCGAAGTCAACGTTAGAAACGTACCTTCTCAGCGCATCGTAGTCCCCTTTACCTAAATTATATCTGTACTTCTTGCTTTCTGTGACCTTAATTTTAGGAGTGTACAACTTAAAATACAGAACGTCGTGATCACTTTTTCCAACAGGCACCATATGTTCTATTTCAGAAATCATATCCTCATCACTCACCAAAACAAGGTCATCCAACGTAGACTGTTGGCCCTCTCTGTGTCGTGTAGGATGTATGACTTTTTGATTTAAGAATGCATCATGCACACAATCAACAAAATCGTAATTTTTGTCATCAACCCCAGTTCTATCCCATATTACCTTGGGAAAATTAAAATCACCAAGTACACATATTTTCTTATATTTCTGCAACTCATCATCTCGTAATAGCGTGTACAAATTCTGAATGTTTTCTTCTGAAGAGCTGGGACTCCTGTATATAAGACCAATTAAAACCTTCTCCCCTGAACCATCCTTATATGTACACCACAAACATTCTCTGAATTTACAGCGCGACTCAATGTCACATTCTTTTGCATTTAATGTTTTATTAAAATAAAGAGCAACACCACGATCCCGATCTGTGTTTAAGAAAACGTCATAATTTGGTAGTGAAAACTCGGAGTCCAATGGCAGATGCTTTATATTTTTAGCATATAGTTCCGTAAAAGCAATTATGTCGGGTTTTAACTCATCAATCCTTGATAAAATTTCAATCTTCTTGTTTAGCATACTGTCCAAGTTACTGTACATGACACTACAATGATCAAAAGTGTGTGTTGAGTGAGGTTGTACTGTTTCTGTGTTAAAAGAACCTGAATGAGGGTCATCATGTGAAGAGTATGAGTCTTGCGAATCAGAAGATGAAAAGACCTGATCTCCAGTGTATTTACAACTATTTACAATTACATCATGGTACAAAGAGTTGTCTTCATCTGTCTGTCAATGGGACTCTGCTGCAGCAGCAGGAGGACCCAGTGACACGTTGACCCCACTAATGGGTCTGCTCTTTCTTGGAACCACCTTCAGTGCCCTGTAATCTATCATAAGATTTTCTTCCCCTCCCTGAGCCTTGCTCGCATCTCCTCTTTTAACTGCTTTATCTTTTCACGCTCCTTTGGTGTACTATCGTTGTTGATATAGATTCTTTGGGGTGGAGACTTGTTCTTGTTCAGTTCAAAAATGCCCTTCATGATTTTCTTTTTGGTTTCCTCAGTTTTCACTTCAAGCCTCAGCAACCTTGGCCTTACATTCAGACCGAACTTGAATCCTCCCAGTCTCATTGGGTTATCAACTTCCTCAGGGTTCACCTCAGAAATCTTTGCAACTAATTCCCTCACTCTTTCCCTATCGTCTTTCTTCCTTTCTTCTGCATTTTCTTTGGTACTCTCACTCAAATTTGCTACAACTATGTTAAGTTTTCTTTTCTCTTTCTCCACAGTTTCAGTCATGTACTCATTTACCTTCTGCTCAATAGTATTTTCTATACTCTTCTCCAGACTTTCTGCTCTTTTTTGTGCACTCTCAACATCTGCAAGCCTATCCGTCATGATTTTTAGCATCTGGAAAATGCCATCCAATTTGACTTCAATTTGACACTTGACAAAAACTTCTTTTTTACTGCATGGTTCACAGGTCCACTGCAGCAAGTTTGTGCCTCCACAGGCATTGAATTGAGCTGCGGTGAGCCCACAATTAACACTGCTTATGGCAAAATTCTTTGCACAAGTAACACTGAATTGCGATTTCACTTTGATCGTCTATGTCCTGTTCGCAGGTAATGCATGCCCAGGGCAAGTGTTTAGTTTTTTTCCGGGTGTACAGAAAATACGAAAAAAGCGAAAAGGGCGAAAAGGACAGCGAAAAGAGCGAAAAGGGGAACCAAAAGAGCAAGAACAAGCGAAAAGGACCCCAAAATAGCAAACAGAAGCCTAATTAAGCTCCACACGTATTAAAAGAAGCGGTTAAATGAAGAATTATTGATTAATTATGAAAAATTTGCTCGATCGATTCGGGGATTTCCCTTTGTAATGAAGCCCATTGATCCAAGGGTACATGGTCGTTTCGCCGGAAATCACGTTCGCCGAATCCGGCGAATCGACCAATCAGATTTTCAGGCGAAACGTCCAAGTGGCTGCTCCTACGGGACCGTACGACAAGAAAAAATTCTAGAACGACGGGTAGGGTAAGGCAGTGCCTCGACGGGTAGGGTAAGGCAGTGCTACACATATACCGCTCGAAACGGGTTAGGGTTAGGGCTAGCGGTCCGTCTACAAGTGATTGAATTACATGTCGGTGAATCGACCTATCGGTGAATCGACCAATGGCGAATCGACCAGGCCTTTCCGGCGAATCGACCATCCGGCGAAACGCCTATAAACCGATCCAAGACCAGCAAAAAGAGGAATGTAAAGCGCGAAAGGGGGATTAAAAAAGCAAAAATGACACGTAATAAGCAAAATGGATTAAAAAGGCTTTCTGTGAATATCAAAACATGGTTTTAATTGGTACATTGGATTGCATATCACTGATAAATCAGCTTGATGCGTCAGATTTGGAGGCAAAGTGTGTGAAGGGACACTACTCCGAGACAGAAAATACAAGCCAGTTTGACAAAACCGGGCATAAAATGAGCGAAAATGGAAATAAGAGAGCGAAAAGGAGCCTAAATATGCAAAAGAGATTCAAAAGAAGTTCAATGCCTATCAAAAGATGCGTTTAATGGGTAAATTGGATTACGTATCACTGACACTTCAGCCCGGTAAACGGTTCGATTCGGAAATTTCCGTTAAGAGTTGCCAAGACGAGGAAAAAAATAAAATAAAGCAGCGAAAAGGGAATTAAAAGAGCGAAAAGAAGCAAAAAATAAGCAAAAGGGATTAAAAAGGAGTCTAATGCATATCAAAACATGGTTTTAATAGGTACGCTGGTTTGCATATCACTGAAAAATCAGCTTGATGTGTCAGATTTGGGCGGTGGCAATTGTCAAGGGACATTACTCTGAGACAGAAAGTACCATTCAATTAGACTACAAAAGAATACAAAGAGCGAAAATGGAAATAAGAGCGAAAAGGAGCCTAAATATGCTAAAGAGAATCGAAAGGAGTTCAATGCCTATCAAAAGATGCGTTTAATTGGTAAATTGGATAACTGAAATATCAGCTTTGTGGTGGGTGACGGGTAGAGGAGAGGGAGGGGGGCATTACAGGAACAACTCACTATAGATAGTATAACTGTAAATAATTCCAAGCAGATATTTATTTCCAAAAGTTATATATAATAAAGTATATTATCACCCCCTCTGCTTCCTCCACACTACCACTGGCCGGCGGTATGTTTATCTCCTGAATACAAGAAGAATAACACATACAATACAACACTTTGTAACGACAAAATGTTATCCCTCAATTTGTATATTCTTGATTTTGCCAAACTTTCAGTTTTTAAAAACCTTCTTCAGGGCATTAACTGTGTGAAAGTTTATATATAATACCCTATATTAATATTAATTATTGTCTATCTACCTTGTTGTATTCAGGTTATATAAATAATATTGTTATCGGGTATTATATATATATATATATATATATATATATATATATATATATATATATATATATATATATATATATATATATATATATATATATATATCCCAGAAACCATAGTTTATAAGGATATATATATATATATATATATATATATATATATATATATATATATATATATATATATATATATATATATATTGGGAATCTGGGCAATTCTAGAATTGGCCTGCCCATTTTTAGTTCCAACATTGGTTAGGGTTCGGTGAGGGTTAGGGTTAGGACCTAACCCTACCTAACCCTAACCGTAACCCTGGCGGCCAATGTTGGTAACCAAAAACTATTATAAAAAAAGCGCAGATTCCCAAAAAGCGCAGAACATATATAGTTTTATCAAAGAGCTTATTACAGAAAGAGGGGGAACTTCCATTATGTCCTATACAAAAATGCGAGACGCTCTCACGGATTATTTCCCTTTGCTCGGGCTGGCTATATTTCATCATCTGCTATATGAATGATCTGTGCGTGGTAACTTATTGAGCCTATGCCATTGCAAACGAACATTTTTATGGCAAAGTTTGCAAAAACCAAACTTTTAACCATCATTATTATTAACATTCCGCTACTGCTGTCTTTTTTTTTTTTTCTTTTTTTTGTTTATGTTTACTTATTGACATTTATTAGGTGCTTTTATGCTGCTTATGTGTGTATGTCATAGGTTCGTTTTCTGCCCTGGAATTTATTATTTGTTAAGCAACGACAGATATTTTAAAATTAAAATATGCATGACAGACTGTTTCATTTATCCGAAACTGTGTAAATCCGTAATCGTGAGAGAGACAGAGAGAGAGAGAGGGAGGGGAGGGGGGTTGGGGGAAGAGAGAGCTCTGTCATTCAATCAATTAATCACAATAAAGCACAATAACAAAATGTTTCACTAATAGTGTGAATTTAATTTATATCAGGTGTCCCCCTACCCCCCAACCCTCTCACCTCCCACATCACTGGCTTAATAACATCAGTCACTTCATGGAAAATAATTAATTAATCAGACAGAACAATCAGAACCTAGACTACAACATTCCACGCAATATAGATCTAATGCACAGAAATTCACAGATCAGAACAAGGACTGCGTATCTACATTACTTTTTTTTTCCCGTTTACACTCAAACGAAAAGGGATTACAACAGATCAAGGACCATTTTTGTGCCTAGGTAAGGGGTTATCTTGCACAGTATTTGATCACGAGGAGAAAACAGACTTAGTCTAATTTAACTTGTTAACATAAGCAGTTTGACGAAGCCAAACTGCCAATCTGACATCTACTTTTGAAATATAAGCACAAATATAGTCAAACAACCTAGCAATAACGTAAACAGTGAGCGACCTATTGAACGTAAACTGTCAGCAAGCAAACTGTTTTGGATTTAGCACATAGGTATAACATGAATCATTCAAGCCGCTCTCCGATTGTTTTAACACTAACAACACTGCAGCGGTCTTAGTTTAGGCCTACATAAACACAAAAAAATTAAGTTTTTCAATTGCAATTTACCTTTCTTTGTCTCTTGGAAATTTCAAAAAGGACTTGCCAACACAACTTTTCTTGTATCTGGCATTATGGCAATTGATGGCTGTGCAAAAGTCACCGCCCTGTTTCACTCGGTCGCCTGTTGACTTTCTGCCGCGAGCCATTTTCAGCATGTCGACAAGGGAGCATAACTCGTACATTTCGTCTCGCGGTTCTGTACCAAGTTCCCCCTCTTTGTATCATTAAGCTCTTTGGTTTTATACAGTCCTTGGGTCTTACTAATGAAGGTTTCAGTATAATACACCGAAAATTTGAACGCCTACTACCCAGGTGGCGAACTTGTGTTTTCCAAACTAGTTGCAGGTGGCACACCCAGATATTGTTGTTGATGTTATTATCAATAAATAATTGAAACTATCTCACCATAATTGAATTTGTTATTATTAAAAATTGTAATTTTGAGGTTTTGGCGCTAGGAAGGTGTGGAAAATACTAATATTTATTAATTAACACTGTGGATTACCGGTATTTTTGTAAATTACACAGAACACCTGTTAATTTCAAGTACCTCGTGATACTGGTAACTCTCGGTTTGGGGGCTAGCACTAGTAGGCCGTCATTTAAACCAGCAATTTGCATTTCTTGTTTCTTTGAGTAGTTAGACGTTTCCGTGTCTAGATACAAGATGGCAAATCTACGACGGCTGCTTTCATTGTTTTCTTTTCTTTTGGTAAGACTCTGGAAAATACTATTTGTGCGACATATTATGAGTGTCATTTGAATTATAACTAGCATATATAACTATAAGTATGCTCTTCAAATCGATTTGTAAGTGCAGAAAGTTAAAAGCGCTTGTGAAAATTTACTTTTGAAGACGAGACACGTCAGCATTTGAAATACTCAAATAGCAACACTCCACAGGCTCTGAAGTCTATTCTTTCGACTTTGTAACTTTCACTATCATTATTACTTACTTACTAACCAACTATTATTTCGTCATTTTAACTTTCACTATCACTTCTGTAAGTGATAGTGAAAGTCCGAGGGGTTCGGGCATTAAATAGAATAGTCAATTACTCAATAGACCCAACGTTTCCCGGCGTGTCGTAAGAGGCGACTAACAGGGGTGATGTTTTAGCACGGCATCACTGCGAAAGTCTTCTACACAGAAGACACCGCCAGGGGAGGAACCTCACGTTACTACAGGTTCAACACGAGTGCTAGGCCAGATCGAGCCACACTGTATTCGTGGAGGCTGTGCCAACAGCCAGAGGATGGGCACGCCAGGTCTTTGCCCAAGACACACTACATATGACACAATCCACTAATTCCATACCGGAAGGTCGTCGCCCGGCTCAAGGACGCGCCTTCCGTTGGCCACCAGACGGAGGTGTTAATATGCTACTGATGGACAATTTAGCAAGATCGCACGAGAAACAACATCGTCATAGGAACCTGAATTCAGGACCCTAACTGCGGAAGGAAAGGTTGGACCACTATCGATGGAAACGTCTAGGCAGCGAACTGCGCTGGAAAGGCCTAGGTGAAACAACGACCGACAAAGGCCACAACTCTATTTCAGCGGTAGAGATGACAGGCACGAACACCGTTGGATTCTTGGTCCACAAGAACATTCTAGCCACTGTCATGGTTGCCGCCCAGTCTCCAGTAGACTCATTACCATCCGCCTGAGAGCAGCCCTTTCAACATCACCATCATCCAGGCTATGCCCCAACATCAGACTATGACGACAGCGAAGTGAGGATTTTTATGAAAATCTACAGGCGGTCCTTGACCAAGTGCCGAAGAAGGACATAGTCATAGTGCAAGGCGACTGGAATGCCAAGGTTGGCAAGATGCGCACCACAACTGGGGAGACACATGTGGACCCCACTGCAACAACGAGACAAATGACAGGGTCTGAGACTCTTGGAGTTTGCCAATACAACAATCTGGTACTGGCAAACACGCTTGGTCTCCACAAAAACTCCAGATGGACATGGCACAGTGGCGGGGAGCATCACAACCAGATAGACTACATCATGGTCAAGAAACGCTTCAGATCAAGCATCAACATTGGCAGGACACGCACTTTTCCAGAGCAACATCGGAAGTGACCACGATCTCGTGATGTCTTTCCGGCTCCACTTGAAGAGAGTAAATACAGCAAAGTGCACTAGACTGAAGTTCGACCTGGACAAACTGCAAGACCCGGAGGTGGCAGAACTATTTCAGGCCACAATTGGAGGGAAATTTGCACCACTGCATTTGGGCTGGTGAAGTAGATGTCAACACCATGACCACCACCTTCAACTCAGCTGTGACAGATGCCATCACTGAGATCCTTGCAAGCACCGACCAAAAAGAAGAAGCCGTGGATCACACCTGAACTTTTGGATCTGTGTGATAAACGAAGAGAGATAAAAAAAAAAAAACACCTCACAGGGAGCTGATGTCTACCGAAAAATCAACAATGACATCCGAAAAGGCATGCGCACAGCAAAGGAGAACTGGATAGAAGTCAATGCCAGGAAATACAGAACAGTCTGAACAAGAACAACAGCAAGAAGGCCTACCAGACTGTGAAGCGGCTGACAAGTGTCAAACAGCTCAAAGTCTCCACGATCCAAAGCAGGTCTGGCATATGCCTTACAGAAGAACAAGAAGTCTTGGACAGATGGACAGAGTACTGCTCTGACCTTTACAACCATACACCAAATGGAGACCCATCAGTTCTAGCATGTCCCGAGAACAGAGAAGAAGAAAAAATCCTCCCAATTCTCCGGGAAGAAGTTGAGGCATCGGTGCAATCGCTAAAGAAAGGGAAGTCAGCGGGAGTGGACAACATACCCGCGAAACTGCTACAAGCAGGAGGAGAAGCGATGATTGATGCCCTCACCATTATCTGTAACAAGATCTGGCAGAGTGGGGAGTGGCCTATACCATGGACCCAGTCGCTTGTCATCACTCTTCCCCAAAAAGATAACCTTCAGGAGTGTGAAAATTACCGCACCATCAGCCTCATCAGCCATCCCAGCAAGGTCCTCCTGAAAATAATACTCAACATGTTGAAACCCCAAGCTGAACAAATCATAGCTGAAGAACAAGCAGGATTCAGGGCAGGGCGAAGTACCACTGAGCAGATTTTCAACCTCAGAATAATCTGCGAGAAATACCTACAGCACCAACAACATCTATATCATGTGTTCATAGACTTCAAGAAGGCGTTTGACCGAGTCTGGCATGCAGCTCTATGGGCAACAATGAAAGTGTACAACATCAGCCCTAAAATTATTGAAGTCATCAAAAGCCTGTATGACAAGGCTACGAGTGCAGTCCTCCACAACAGCGCCATCGGGAACTGGTTCAGAACAACAATCGGTGTGCGTCAAGGATGCGTACTCTCTCCAACACTCTTCAACATCTTCCTAGAACGCATCATGTCAGATGCTCTTGCAGATCATGAAGGCACAGTCAGCATAGGGGGTAGAGCAATCTCCAATCTTCGTTTTGCGGATGACATTGATGGATTGGCTGGAGAGGACAAGAACTTGAACAGCTGGTACAGAGGCTTGACACCACCTCCAGAGCCTATGGAATGGAAATAAGTGCAGAGAAGACCAAAATGATGACCAACAACACCAATGGCATCAACACGGACATCAAAGTCCAAGGCCAATCCCTCAACACAGTGCATAGCTTCAAATATTTAGGAGCCATTGTATCAGACAATGGGTCCCGACAGGAAGTCCTCTCCAGGATCGCACAAACAACTGCTGCCTTGACAAGGTTGAAACCCATTTGGAAAGACAGGACCATCAGTCTACATTCCAAAGTAAGACTGCTGCGCTCCCTTGTCATCTCCATCTTCCTATATGCTTGCGAAGTATGGACCCTCACAGCAGATCTCCAACGAAGAATACAAAGCATGGAGATGAGGTGCTACAGAAGACTTCTGGGCATTTCCTATACCCAACACATCACCAACGACGAAGTCCGACAGACCATCACACAAGCCATTGGACAACACGATGACCTGCTGACAGTGGTGAAGAAACGGAAACTCCTGGCCACACGTCACCAGATCATCAGGCCTTGCAAAGACTATTCTGCAAGGCACAGTGCAAGGAGGTAGAAGAAGAGGGAGACCGAAAAAGAGGTGGGAGGATAACATTCGAGAATGGACTGGTTTGACACTGAGCGAAGCCATCAGGGCTGCTGAGGACAGAGAAAGATGGAGTATGCTGGTTAAACGATCATCTGTGGTGCCCCTACGACCTCCGGGTTACGGGACAGGATAGGATAGGATAGGAAAGTCCGGACCATCAAAGACTGGCACTCTTTGCCTGATGAGGTCGTCCAGGCTGCATATGTGAGCGCCTTCATTGCGAGGGCTCTGAGTTCTCTCAGCTACAATCTCCTATCTCCCTACCCCCAGAACCTTCCCATTTTATTACTACTGGAGTGGGGAGCCTTCGTGACACCAATCTACAAATGGGAGCACCACGACCCTGCGATCTACCGGCATGTTTTTCTGATGTATAGCCTGCAAAATGATAAAAGCACATCATGGTTTCCTCAGCAACGGTACACTTTAAGGGAAACAACATCCTCGGCCCACAGCAACATGGTTTCAGAAGACAGCGCTCCTGCGAGACACAGCTGATTGAACTAGTGGACGTCTTGATCGACAACATGGAAGTGGGTGTTCAAACAGACATGCTTGTCATGGGCCTGGCCAAAACCTTTGACAGAGTTAACCAGTCTGTTTCTCCACAAGCTGCACCATTATGGGGTCCAGAGCAACATATTCCACTGGATTGAGTTTTCTGTCGGAGAGGCAGACAGTCGTGGTTGAAGGCACCCGGTTGGAATACATCAATATTTGGTCCGAGGTCACCCAAGGCTCAGTAATAGGCCCTTGCCTTTTCTTGGCTTACATCAGTGTCCTCCCAGACAACCTATCTTCACTGTCCACACTGTTTGTGGATGACACTGCTGCCTACAAAACGATTGCTGGCCAGGAAGACCAAGCTTAGCTCCAATAAGTTTACGACCGCTTTGTGGAATGAGAGGCAAGCTGGGACATACAGTTCCATACGGGCAAGTGCGTCGTTCTGCCAGTCTACAGACACAGAACACTCTGGCATACTCCTACCAACTGCGCGGTCATACTCTGGGGCATCAACAAAGTACCTGGGAGTCACACTCCAGAAGAAGATCAGCTGGGATTAACATGTTGTTGTTGATGTCATCACAGCCAGGGCCAGCAAAACTCCTGGGTTTCTGTGGTGGAATGTGGATAGCTTCCACCGAACTGCATAAAAAAGATGTACATAGTCTTCGTTTGGCCCATTCTGGAATACGCCAGCTCAGTTT
The DNA here is from genome assembly GCA_036898135.1 of Oncomelania hupensis. Classification (NCBI taxonomy): domain Eukaryota; kingdom Metazoa; phylum Mollusca; class Gastropoda; order Littorinimorpha; family Pomatiopsidae; genus Oncomelania; species Oncomelania hupensis. The sequence continues at coordinate 22,637,915 of CM072527.1, read as the reverse complement.
GGGATCCTCACACAAAGATCTAGAATACTGAAAAGGTTGAGGCAATATAGCTATGTGCGACACGCTCTGCTCTGAACCGCTATCACAACACCTCTAGTATGAGCACCATGAATGGATGTCTAGGATTTTCCACTCTCAAGAGCCAATGAAACAGAGCATGTTGAAGAAGATCAGAAGTGACCAAGGTCAGGTGCGACACATCAAGCTGCAGCCCACCCCTCCCGCAGTCGCAGAGGTCTTGACCTGCAGTACCGGCTGGTCCAGTGCAGGACACAGGAGGTTCTCCTTCTTCCCCCTCACCCTCAGGGACTGAAACCCCCTCTACATCGAGGAAGTGATCACCCCTGGCCCATCTTATACTTGGATGTGATGTTTGTTATTATATATCTTACAATCATTAATGTGTTTTATCATAATGTTTTATCATATTGTTTAAAGATTTATTTTGCGAGTGTATGTGTGGGCATAATATGCGTGCGAGCTTAGATCAAGCTTTGAGTTTGGTTTGGCGCTTCAGAAAATAAATTAGTAATAGTAGTAGTATATTTCGCATTGTTATCACATAAAGTTTGGCTGAAGTTTGTATTTACAATTTCAGTTCTGAAAGGAGTGATTTCCCCTGAGTAGCAGTATTTCGAATACTATACTAGCCATGTGTCCTTTTTGTGACCTATATTTGATGTAAGGTTTTTCCCATGGGCACCACTCGCTGTGAATGTCAAAAATACCTACGTTTGGGATTGTCAAAGTGGGTCTCCTTAACATTGTTGACATGCCCCAAAAATGGTCATTCTAATTGCGACATGCATAATTTTACTTTAAAAAAACAAAATTCTTAGGAGACCATCTGACTTACTTATACTTAGTTATAGTAATGTTACAAATGTATGGAAAGGTTGTCATATGTACTTTCTATCCTTGTGGTTAGCTAACTATATGTTTGGCTCACATGCCATCAAAATATGTATGCAAACATCCCCCACCCCCACCCACCCCCACCTCCCCAAAAAAACCGAAGTGTGAGGAATAAAAACAGGTGTCCATGTCATAAATTAGTTTAAATACATCATAAAATATTTACATTCAGTTGTGAGCACTGTCCTCATTTCAGTTTGTCCCAAAACAAACGATGGTAAACTTGTTGCGAAATAAAAAAAACTAAAAATATTGATTGCAAACTAAATGATAAACAGCAATATGTGGTCTGAGGGAAGGAACGGGTTGGAAAATTGTGAAACATTAGGTGATGATTACTCTCTCCTGCATTACAATCTGTCTTGGTAGAAAAAAATCACGGCTTTGTCAGAGCTCCTCAGCCCAACTAGTTAACATGTTAAAAAGTAGCTTGGATCTGCACTGGCCTATCTATAGGGCAGTGAAGCTTTTAGTCTACTATTGTTGTAAGAATTAAAAAAAATTGTTATACACCTTTCATGTCACTCACATTTGTTAATTGTACAATTTAGTCTTAGGTCTTGGTTTTCTGCTGTTCTTCAAAATTGTTACTGATCTGTGATCATGTACTATAATTTATTTTCTGGACAGGTATACTGTGGTGAAAGTAGTGAACAGTTTCTAGAACAATGTCGGGGAATGGGCTTCACAGAAAACTTGATGTGCAGTTCTTGCGATGAACTGAATATATTTAATCTTCAAAAGCTAGAGAAGAACTGCATAGGCTGCTGCCAGGATGACTCATCCAAGGGGACAGAAATGGAGGTACTTTATTATTTTTTATTTAGTCATCCATTCATTCTTTACTCATGGGTGCGGGTGCAGCTACAGTATACACCGTCCTTCCATACCAGCCACCAATTATATTGGCCACCGCTTTGACCGGCATGGCATACCATTTCTCTGCCAAAGGCCTTATTTCGTATGACTAAACACTCCATGTAGTGTGGCCACCATTTATACTGACCACGATTTTTCTGTCCCAAATTTTTTTTTCTCTGAATGTAGTGGCCATATAGAAGGACCATTTGTATACAATCTAGTATTTCAGGATGCTAAATTTTGCACAATCATTAAAGACATTTCAAGAGAATGCACTGTACAAAGACATTAATATTGATATTTTTCAGGTACATAAACGCACATTAAGCAATTATTAACTATAAAAAATAAAAGGAACACCCACACCTTAGCATGAACACACAAACACCCAAAATACTACCACAGGCACATGTATATAATTAATAGCAACACTATATGTTTTTATAAAAATAATAATAATAATAATACAGTACATTTGTATAGCGCGGTACTTCGCAAACGTTAAGGAAAGCGAGCTCGCCGCGCTTGACAACACACGTGCAATCACACACACACCCACACACACACACAGAGAACAGGTATACACTTATCAAATAGTTAAATAATTACAGTAAAACATGGCCATGCAAAACAACAGATAATATGAATACCAAGAACCAAGCCGGTGCCGCCACCATACATGAACAGATGACGTGACTTGGTAAAAGATTACATATGGAGATGGAAGGGAGGAGGAGTGAAAATTATTGAGTTATAATGGTGCTTGCAGACAAAATATGTAGCATACCGGCCAATGGCTGTTATATCCAGAGTAAACAGATATATCGACCACTTTGGTCTCGGTGACTAGTATAAACCAAATGTTTTGGATATAATGGCCACTGGTTACACCTGCCACCCAAACCTTCTCCCTTGAGCCAATATAGCCAGTTTTTACTTAATGTGTATGTACTCTCTTATACACACACACACCAACAAAATCATAATTTGTTTGCAGATCTGTAAAAATTAGACCTAAGTAGTCCAAAAATGATATAAAACAATGTTTCTTTAAAATTTGTCTAGCCTGGACATTAGCCATTTGGTGTGCAAATCTTTAAAGTGGATTATTAATATTATTATTATGAATATTTATGCTCCTAATCTAGACAGCTTTAGGACTTACATGACTACAGAACAAAATTATAAGTACAGAACAAAATGAGGAAAACATTAACTATTATCAGTAACCTTATATATAAGAAATAATGACTCAAACAAACACACATACACACACACACACTCTCTCTTACTCACGCGCACACATTCGCATGCGAACTATGACTTTATGGATCTGTTTAATCGATTTCAATTGGTGGAAGGGAAATAATACTTAAAACTCAAGAGTTTTAAAACCGGTTTTAACCAAACTTGGTTGGATGATCCAAGAGACTTCAAAAATGATCTGTAAATGAAGGTCCTCCAAAGTCAAGGTCACATGGTCAACAAATGTTATTACTAGTCAACAATGACATGTCCTAAAAAAAACTATCATTGTATTATGCCAGAAAAAAAAAGACCTTGGGATGACCTTGACCTTCATGTGACCTCTCATGCATGTCTGATCAAATAATTCAATGTAGTTGCATACTCCAATCTTTGTTTTGACATTGATGGATTGGCTGGAGAGGAACAAGAACTTGAACAGCTGGTACAGAGGCTTGACACCACCTCCAGAGTCATCAGTCCTTGCAAAGACCATCATTGCAAGGCTCAGAGCAAGGAGGTAGAAGAAGGAGACCAAAAAAGAGGTGGGAGGACAACATTCGAGAATGGACTGGCTTGACACTGAGCAAAGCCATCAGGGTTGCTGAGGACAGATAAAGATGGAGTACGCTGGTTAAACGATCATCTGTGGTGCCCCAACGACCTACGAGTTATGGGATACAATAGGATAGTTGCGATACAATAGGATAGTTGCATACTATTGGTTAAATAAACAACTTACAATTACCATTTTTTTGTATGTTTTTGTAAAGCCTTAAACGACCTTGATCTCAAGATTAATGCAAAAACAGGACATATATACAGGTGGTCCTCGAGTTACGACGTTGATCCGTTCTTTGGACGCGTCATAACCCAATTTCATTGTAAGTCGGAACGTAAGTTGGAACATAAAGAAAAATACCTGTACTGTACATACAGTGCTATAAACTGTACTGTAACTGTTAATGACATAAAAAAGTATTAATATTATAATGTCCATTTTAACTTCCATGGTGATGGCCTTTCTTTTCTTTGATGCACTACCATCAGAAGAGTCTGACTTACGTTTGGGAGCCATAACCAAGGGCAAAAACCGATAAAACACGTGAGAGAGATAGATGGCGTAAACAACCAAAATGGCGTATGTATAGTGACTGAGCGTATGAAGCGATGCCAGCATAGGAAGCAATGCCGTCTTCCCCACCTTATAACCACAACAAAGCGTATTCTTCCGCCGCGCGCCAGAAACTAGCTCCCGTTTGTTAACGTCGGTTACGATGCTAAACCGCGTAAGATGAAACGATGCGTATTATTATTTATTATATTTTTATGGGGAGGAGTGTCGTAACCACGAAAAACAAACGTAAGTCAAGACCGGCGTAACCCGAGGACTTACTGTATATAAAAGATGATAAATGATCTCTAAATACAAGTTTGGACTTCATATCTCATAGTTTAGGGTCAAGATCACTGACTTTGGACAGCGCCAAATTTGCATAGTATCTAATCGATATCTATCATGCATCAAAGAAATAAGTTCATTTATTCATTCATTAATTCACTAATGATTTTTTGAGGTCTCATGGGTATACACCATCTTACCATTTGGTTGTGATAGTTCAAATAGACTGGGTACTTAGCCACTTGTTTTTGCATGGACAGATGTGATGACATTCTGGGGAAGATACGTTTATCTTACTAGGGGGTAAGACTTATTGATAGATGGGCGATGTGCTACCCCTATCGATCGTTCTTTTACCAGAATTCCGAAAGTTGTGTGAGAGACTGATCACGGCACTTTGGTCACATAAAATTTATATTTGTTCTCGGGATTTTTAGTATCATTTGGCTCAACTTGAGAACCGGTGATGACTAATCAAAAGACTAGATTATTATGTCTCGAGAGAAGAAAACTAATAGCTAAACAACAATACAAATAGAATGACACCAGTCGTATGTATGTGATTTCACTTTTTATATATTCAACACAAACTTTAACATTTCTGCATTAACCGGTAAATTAATGATTAATATAGTTCAAAGTGCTGGGAAAGTTCTTTAGCAGGTTTTCTTCATCCTGTGCTAACTGCGGTTACGATTTTCACTGTTCGGAGTTTACTAAATGTTCTAGTGGTCTTCTAGGTTTCTCGAGGGTAGGACTCAGTTCATTTGCGGGTGACTTAGCTTCTCTGGCGGTGAGAGTGCTTGGGTCCATCTGAGAAGTCTTGCCTCTCAGGTTGAGCGGGTGAGTCGGGTTGCTCTTGTAGCTGCGGGGTTCGGACGTGGCCAGGTGGAATCTTGGTTGTTCTCCTTTGGTGCCACGGGAGCGAATGTCATGCGTTCGTCTCCACAAACCTTCCCAGAGCCGACCTGTAAAAGTCAGAGCTCTGGCTACAATATTCTTGTTAGATATACGTGTGCGGTCTCCTCTGCAAAGTGTCTATAGCATCAGACACCTGCAAGGTTCCCATATGCACAATTCGATTCGAATCTTAAGGCTAAGATACATCAATCCACATGCATACTGTCTCAGAAACAATAATATGTTTCTGTAACTATATATATCAAGAACATATTATTAATGCATGGCAATCAATATAAAATAAACATACACATATCAAAACTACTAGTGTTATCTTACTTGTAGACTCTGGGCCTCGTGAAATCGTCTGTTACGTCTCTAGCACTCTCTTGATGAGATGGAGATAGACTGACACTGCAGTTTGTTCCTTTAGTTGACCCTCACAGCTGGGCAGTTCGTTTGCGACTGACCAGCTGAGATTTGGTCCCCAAAGATATGCAAGAGTTCCTAGTAGTCTTCTGACCAATCGTTTAGCTCTCGTTTTCATCAATCTCGCATATACGGGATTTTACGTTTTTATTGGGAATATTTTTCACACCTATCCTAGTTACCAGACACGTATAATTATCCTTGAAGTGGAGTGTCAGGGGTAGAGTGGAGAATAGATGCAATAACGATTACGCGGAGCCTAGGCTACTTAGTGTCTCAGCGACTCTGGTCACAGTGAAATAGGCTATTTAACGGGGACGAGGTTATGGTCAGTTTTGACTTAAGTATGCCATTTAGTCTTGGATCGCTAAGTCTGTTAGATGGTATCTGGAGTGACTGTCGGTGTGACTGTCTCAAGGAAGTTAATTTGACATGTGTGTGCTGCTTTTTAGATAACTGTTGAATTACTGTCCAGTTTTATTCGATGGTATCTATTTTGCGCTTAGCTAATTTCCTACATTGTGTCGTCACTATTTCTGCTGTTACAACAGACAGATGGAGGGACTTTATTTTTCGATATAATTTTTGGACTGTTTAGTACTCATCACACAGATTTGCAAAAAAAAAAAATTTTGTTGTTGTTCTTGGGCAGGTGCGGGCCTAGGGGGTGGGAGATATTTCATTGCTATGAATGTGAGTCACAAAGTGCATGAAACATACCGAGTGATCAATCCCCTTTCTAGCAATCTTGTTTCTAAAAAATCGATCTAGTGGATGGAGAATAAAGGACTTCTAAATTGATTTACTCAGTTTTTGATCGATTGTTGTAGAATGCTTTTTTTTGGAGTGGACCTTGTCCCCAAACAACTCACTAAATAGGGAGACAATTGAAGTCACCTCACATTGATGCTTGTCTCCATCATTATTTCCTTATTATTATTATTATTATCATTATCATCATCATTTTCTTTTTTTTAATATTATTAATCGTTCTTGTATAGCTCTTTTGAATTCTCCAGCTCTAAAGCTGCTTAAGGCGCTGGTCAATGCATAGAGACAAGAGATGGGGGAGATTTTTTACTCGCATGTATAGCAGTGTGTCTATGTACTCATCCCCCCAAACATTTTGTCAGACCTGTGCAAATCTGTCCTAAATAGTCCCAAAATAATATTTAAAAAAAAAGACCGCCTGTCTGTGCAAAAACTTTTAAAGTGGCGAAGTACTCGCCTATTTCAACTATCACCAAAAACTTGGCAAGATGGGGTATACCCATGAGACCCCACAAATGATCAGTGAATTAATGACTTCACTTCAAGATCAAGGTCACAGGGTCATCAAATTTTAGTCAAAAGACCATTTTTCACAAAATATCACTGATAGGTTATTAATAATGAACTTATGATTGATATAGGATATTGTCTTATTCACATATATGCAAATTTTGTCAACCTCACTCCAAGGTCAAGGTCACTGCAGCTGTCCAAAGTCGATTTGTATAGGTACTTTTAAATGACCTTGACCCCCTATATAATGAGATATATATCCAAACTTGTAGTATTTAGAGATGATTGATCTGTCATACATTTTTTGTTGATCGTGAAGGTCAGGGTCATTTTAGGCCTTGCAAAAAACATACAAAAAATAGGTAATCGTTAAGTGGAATGGCTGTTTATTTAACCCATAGTATGCAACAACATTGGGTTATTTGATCAGACATGCATGAGAGATCTTGGATGAAGGTCGATCATCCCAAGGACATCATTTTTGGGGACATAATACAACTTTTGCTGTAGCATATTTGTAGCCAGAGGTTAATGTCATCTCAAGGTCAATAGCATAGAAAGATCGAAATTTGCATTTTAATGCCCCACCATTTAATTTGGGATTTTTTGGCATTATTTTCATGTTAAATATTGCGAGTTTTATAAGGAGCATGCTAGTCATATGGGCTTTGCCCTTCCATTTAAAAAAAGTTCTTTTAGATCATTTTTGCAGCTTAAGAGCTGCTCGAGGCGCTGGTCAAGGTGTCCACATGTAGCCTTTGGGGGCATTGTCATGTCTGATGCCCAGACAACAGAGCATGATCCTGGGCGACCTTGTATGGGGGAGAAAGGACATACGGCTTGCTGGGTGTTTGTGTGCATCGATCACTCACCCATCTTGGACATGAAAGTTAGGATCTTTAAAGTCTGTGCGCTGGAATATGTAAATGCACTTACTAGACTTTGGTTTACACTCGCATCTGAAGGAGCAATGTGGGACACTGATGATACATTGTGATAATGGAAATTGTCAGGGAAAGGTGGGAGGGAAGAGTGGGGAAGGTGAAGAGAGAGAGTATGGGTCTAGTCAGTGCACGCACACATTCCATCGCACAGACTTTCAAGATCCTGACGTTCATGTCCAAGATGGGTGAGTGCAGGCTACCTAAATAGTAAAATACACTCGGCAAGCACTAACGTTCATGTCCAAGACAGGTGAGTGCAAGCTACCTAAATAGTAAAATACACTCGGCAAGCACTAACGTTCATGTCCAAGACAGGTGAGTGCAAGCTACCTAAATAGTAAAATACACTCGGCAAGCACTATGTGATGATATTCTGGGGAAGATACGTTTATCTTACTAGGGGATAAGACTTAATGATAGATGGGCGATGTGCTACCACTATCGATCGTTCTTTTACCAGAATTCCGAAGTTGTGTGAGAGACAGATCACGGCACTTTGGTCACATAAAATTTATATTTGTTCTCGGGATTTTTAGTATCATTTGGCTCAACTTGAGAACCGGTGATGACTAATCAAAAGACTAGATTATTATGTCTCGAGAGAAGAAAACTAATAGCTACACAACAATACAAATAGAATGACACCAGTCGTATGTATGTAATTTCACTGTTTATATATTCAACACAAACTTTAACATTTCTGCATTAACCGGTAAATTAATAATTAATATAGACTAGTTCAAAGTGCTGGGAAAGTTCTTTAGCAGGTTTTCTTCAGCCTGTGCTAACTGCGGTTACGATTTTCACTGTTCGGAGTTTACTAAATGTTCTAATGATCTTCTAGGTTTCTTGAGGGTAGGACTCAGTTCATTTGCGGGTGACTTAGCTGCTCTGGCAGTGAGAGTGCTTGGGTCCTTCTGAGAAGTCTTGCCTCTCAGGTTGAGCGGGTGAGTCGGGTCGCTCTTGTAGCTGCGGGGTTCGGACGTGGCCAGGTAGAATCTTGGTTGTTCTCCTTTGGTGCCACGGGAGCGAATGTCATGCGTTCGTCTCCACAAACCTTCCCAGAGCCGACCTGTAAAAGTCGGAGCTCTGGCTACAATATTCGCGTTAGATATACGTGTGCGGTCTCCTCTGCAAAGTGTCTATAGCATCAGACACCTGCAAGGTTCCCATATGCACAATTCGATTCGAATCTTAAGGCTAAGATACATCAATCCACATGCATACTGTCTCAGAAACAATAATCTGTTTCTGTAACTATATATATATATATATATATATCAAGAACATATTTTTAATACATGGCAATCAATATAAAATAAACATACACATATCAAAACTACTAGTGTTATCTTACTTGTAGACTCTGGGCCTCGTGAAATCGTCTGTTACGTCTCTAGCACTCTCTTGATGAGATGGAGATAGACTGACACTGCAGTTTGTTCCTTTAGTTGACCCTCGCAGCTGGGCAGTTCGTTTGCGACTGACCAGCTGAGATTTGGTCCCCAAAGATATGCAAGAGTTCCTAGTAGTCTTCTGACCAAGTTTAGCTCTTGTTTTCGTCAATCTCGCATATACGGGATTATACGGTTTTATTATGAATATTTTCTTCCCCCTGCCCTAGTCACTAGCCAAGCATAATTATCCTTGAAGTGGAGTGTCAGGGGTAGAGTGGAGAATAGATGCAATAACGCTTACGCGGAGCCTGGCTACTTAGTGTCTCAGTGACTCTGGTCATAGTGAAGTAGGCTATTTAACGAAGACGACGTTATGGTCAGTTTTGACTTAAGTATGCTATTTAGTCTTGGATCGCTAAGTCTGTTAGATGGTATCTGGCGTGGCTGTCGGTGTGACTGTCTCAAGGAAGTTAATTTGACATGTGTGTGCTGCCCTTTAGCAGAGTTGCCTACCGTCCCGCTGTAGGCGGAATCGTCCCGATTTCAGGTGAAAAAACGAGCTGTGTTCCGCGATTCCGCTTTCTAAGTTTACGTCCCGCCAAATTAAAAAATAAAAAGATTTTTTTTTTTTAAACCCGGTAGAAGTTTATTTTTAGCGCGTCGGCTGATGCAATATCGGTGGTCTGATCCGGTTTTTGCGCGGACTAATGACGCGCGTACAGTTTCAAACACAGAGTCACGTGACTTTCTTCAGCGCAACCTGCTAGTGGTAGGCCTAGGCTACTGACAAGTTGCCGCGATTGTTTCGACAGAAGTTATGGCGTCAAAATCAAATTCACGAGCAGACGATGGTCCTGATACACCTCCGAGAAAAAAACAGAAAAGATATCAGACATTCAGAAAAGAATATACAGAGAAATATTCTTTTATTAGGGAGGGCAAAGGAGAATCATGGGCGCATTGTGCCATTTGTGTATGTGACAGTGACACTACGTTTATTGGATTTTACCTTCAGTGGCAGTATGCAGATTAGTAAAACGGAATCATGAACTAAAGTTTCTGTGTTTTATTTGTTACTTCATCATTAACAGTATCAATAACAACAGATTCATAAACAAAGGTGAGTTTCAGTGTGACTCAATTTTTTAATTTATTTATTTTTTATTTTACATTTCAAAACTTCTTCAACGATCATAGCTGCTCGCCTGAAAGTCAAATCATTTGGCAAAAATATGCATGACATTTTTTTGTGTTGAAATCATCCAGTTGCGGTGTCCCTCCTAATCAAGCCATGTCCCTCTTTTTTGGTGCCAATGTCCCTCTTTCACGTTTTGGGGGGTAGGCATGTATGCTTTAGATAACTGTTGAATTAATGTCCAGTTTCGTTCGATGGTATCTATTGTGTTCTAAGCTAATTTCCTACATTTTGTCGTCACTATTTCTGCTGTTACACACTAACGTTCATGTCCAAGATAGGTGAGTGCAGGCTACCTAAATAGTAAAATACACTCGGCAAGCACTAACGTTCATGTCCAAGACAGGTGAGTGCAAGCTACCTAAATAGTAAAATACACTCGGCAAGCACTAACGTTCATGTCCAAGATAGGTGAGTGCAGGCTACCTAAATAGTAAAATACACTCGGCAAGCACTAACGTTCATGTCCAAGATAGGTGAGTGCAGGCTACCTACATAGTAAAATACACTCAGCAAGCACTAACGTTCATGTCCAAGATAGGTGAGTGCAGGCTACCTAAATAGTAAAATACACTCGGCAAGCACTAACGTTCATGTCCAAGATAGGTGAGTGCAGGCTACCTAAATAGTAAAATACACTCGGCAAGCACTAACGTTCATGTCCAAGATAGGTGAGTGCAAGCTACCTAAATAGTAAAATACACTCCGCAAGCACTAACGTTCATGTCCAAGATAGGTGAGTGCAGGCTACCTAAATAGTAAAATACACTCGGCAAGCACTAACGTTCATGTCCAAGATAGGTGAGTGCAGGCTACCTAAATAGTAAAATACACTCGGCAAGCACTAACGTTCATGTCCAAGATAGGTGAGTGCAGGCTACCTAAATAGTAAAATACACTCGGCAAGCACTAACGTTCATGTCCAAGATAGGTGAGTGCAAGCTACCTAAATAGTAAAATACACTCAGCAAGCACTAACGTTCATGTCCAAGATAGGTGAGTGCAAGCTACCTAAATAGTAAAATACACTCAGCAAGCACTAACGTTCATGTCCAGGTGATTGATAGGTGAGTGCAGGCTACCTAAATAGTAAAATACACTCGGCAAGCACTAACGTTCATGTCCAAGATAGGTGAGTGCAGGCTACCTAAATAGTAAAATACACTCGGCAAGCACTAACGTTCAAGTCCAAGACAGGTGAGTGCAAGCTACACAAATACACTCAGCAAGCACGTCTTCAACATGCCTACCAAAGGCTGCAAGTGGGCACCTCTCCCTCCCTCCCCTCTCTCTATCTCTCTATCTTGGTTTCTTCCCTCCTTCCCTCAATCTTCAGTCCAACCTTTTGCTAACTTACCTAATCATGATTGTGTCCATCTCATTCTATCTTGCCTAAAATCAAATCGCAACCTATCATAAAGAAAACAGTGAAAGGTTGATCCCCTGATAGTACTTATAATAACGGTTTTGAGACGTTTTGATTGTACTGATTGGAACCTGTTTATGGAAAAAAATAATGAATATAAATGAATCTACTGACGTTATTTCTGATTATATCAAATTCTGTGAAGACACCGTAATTCTTACGAAAACTATTAAAATATTTCCAAATAACAAACGGTGGGTCTCGAAGTCCCTTCAAAGCCACATTAAATGAGAAGAAATTTAGAATTTTTCAAACCGGTGACCGAACGAAGGCATATTCACTTGGTCACTGAGGGACTGTTTTGTTCCTGATGTTTGGAAACATTCAAAAATATGCCCTGTACTGAAAACTACCAAACTCAAATAGTTAAATGACTACTGCCTTGTGGCTCTTATTTTAAATTTGCACTATCACTGTCTTTCTCCTTTGTTCTTTCTCATTCCTATTCTGTTCTATCAATCTACTAAACGATCAGTGTCTTCTTCTTCACTAGACCAATCACCTACCTTTTTTTCTTGAAAACTTCTCTAAAACATCCAAAGCATGGAGATGTGCTACAGGAGACATTTCCTATACCCAGCACATCACCAATGACGAAGTCCAACAGACCATCACACATGCCATTGGACAACACGATGACATGCTCACAGTGGTGAAGAAACGGAAACTCCAATGGTATGGCCATGTCACCAGAGCATCAGGACTTGCAAAGACATCCTGCAAGACAGGGTGCAAGGAGGCAGAAGAAGAGGGGGACAGACAAAGATGTGGGTGGACAACATTCGAGAATGGACTGGCAACACTGAGTGAAGCTATCAGGGTTGCTGAGGACAGAGAAAGATGGAGTACTTTGACTAAATGGCCATCTGTGGTGCCCCAACGACTTTCGAGTTACGGGATACGATAGGATAGGATGTACACCCTGTTGCAATATCTAATAAAGATAAGAACAGTTTTTGTATTTGTATCCAATTCAGTGTCCACATTTATGGTGCACAAGTGAGATTTATTATCGAAGTCAATTAATATTGTACTTGTTATTGTGATGGGTATTTGTGTTAACTGTACACCATAATGTAATGTCTTGAAAGAGACAATAAAGTTGTCATCTTATAAGGGATAAGATGACAACTTTATTGTCTCTTTTAAGAAATTACAAATTAGAAGGGCTAAAACGTAGTATCGGTGTCCCACTATAGGGTTCTCCAGTGGTTGTGCCAGGGGTTTTAGTATAAATAATATCCCCACTTTCTGGAAATTAGTGCTTTAAATTCCCACTGTCGCCGTCTTTCTCCTTTGTTCTTTCTCATTCCTACTCTGTTCTATCAATCTACTATACTGTCTTCTTCTTCGCTAGACCAGTCACCTACCTTTTTTCTTGAAAACTCTTCCGGGATAAAACCAAAAAGTCTATATACTATAAGAGGGTGTATCTTATGAAAAAGAGCGAAGTGGGGCCGGGTAGCTCAGTTGGTAAGAGCGTCTTGCTAGTAACCGAAAGGTCGCTGGTTCGAATCCCGGATTGGTCAACGTGTGATCATATTATTTTCCCCTTTACCAACAACTGGCCCGCTGGTGTCAGTATAAATCGGTCCAGTAGTCACCTATATGCGAAAGTGTCGTGTGACTATAATCTACATACAAAAGAGCGAGGCTGAATAAGCAGAGTTGCGTCCCTGTATCGCCGGGGCTATCATGATGGCGGCAACAAAAGAAAGAAAGAGGCATGGGGGCGACTTTTGCAGTGCTATTAACTGCACAAATTGCAGAAGCAAAGATTCCTGCAAGTTGAAGTCTTTTTTTCGTTTCCCCAAAGACCCGGAAAGGTAAGATATTGCTCAGTATCTAGCAATTATATCTTATTTATTCATGATTGTAGTGCTCATACGTCGACACTATGTAAACAACAACAACAGCAAAAATAACATCTTCATCAGTTCATATCGTAGGCATGTGCTTGTGATACAACTTTCATTTTAATTAGAATCAGGATGATCGTACAACTTTCATTTTAATTAGAATCAGGATGATCAATCATTTTATTTACTTACAGATAATATGATTAATAAAATTATCTTAGTCTAGGATATAGTGTTGTTAAAAAAAAAATTCCTAGGGGGTTTATTTCATGTTTCAAACTGTTGTTGTCAAATACCTTATGCTATACTACTATTCCAGCCTATTAATATTATATATTATTATTATTTTATAATTATTCTCATTACATTATATATGTATAATGTATATATCATATATTATATTACATTATTATTATTGTTTAAAGTTTCTTTTAATTAAGCTGCATAGGCCTATAAAAGGCTATATGAACTTTGGTAGTTTTGTTATTATCTATTACCTATTTTCCCAAGGTACATCACTCAGGGATGATCATTGTCAATTGTGTTGCATAGAAATATGGCAATTAATGCATATTTCAATATTCATTGTATTGGTTGTCTTTCATTTGAATAATTATTTTAATCTGAAATTATTGCACTCTAATAATAGTAATGGTTTTAATGAATTAATGTACGCTTTATATTTCAAGTGTTACATTTTTTTTCTTTCCTTTTTTTTTTTTTGCTTGTGTCAGATGCAGAAAGTGGATGATCAACTGCAGAAGGAAAGATTTTGACATTAAATAACCAGAAAAAATTTCCAGCGGTCGTTATGTGCTCTGCAGTGACCATTTCGAACTGACACAGATGGGTGGATGGGAGGGCAAACATCGTCGCCTAACTAAAGATGCTGTACCAACATTGTTTGCAGTACCTAACCCGCCACCTAAGGTGAGTGTTTGATTAATACGTAGTTTGAATTTTGTTGCTTAATTGTTTTAACTATAGCAAAGGTGTAAAAAGTCGTTTTAAAAAAATAGGCACTGTAAATATTTTTTAATACTAATTATACAAATACCTGTACGGAAATATGTAGGATTTGTTTACACAGTGCATATGTACGTTAGTATTGCTGGGATATTCAGTACCAATAAAACAAATAAATAGTTACTTTATTTCAAAATATTTGTATGTGCTTGTAACCAAAGAGAAAGTGTTGATGTGGGGTGGGTGGGGTATGCACGTGTGTGGGCTTATGTTATGTGTTTTGCTTTCCTGTATATCAGTCAGTGTGGGTGCGTTTTGTGAGGTAGAAGCTGTTTTATTTTTTTTAATTGATTTATATTTTGGTTGCATTTTTTTTATTGTCCTTATAAATTTATGCTTTAGGATGTTAAATAAAGATTTTATCATCATTATCAGTATCACTACATAGTTATGACAATTACAGTTCTTATATCATTTGCAGGTAATGTCAACTAGAAAGAGATGTAAAAGATCAGCAGATGAAATCCCACCACCTAAAATAATTAAGCAAAATACTACAGGTATATTTAAATTGTGTAATGTATGGTCAGTATAATATTAGCCTTTGGGGTAATATCTCTTTAAAATAAGATAAGATAAGACAACTTTATTAATCTTTGTAAGGAAACACTATGCAATAGACTAATACTGGCATACATTTAACAGAGAATATGGATAACATGTTTTAAAATTGCTCATTGTGTTATTTTTAGAAGAAACTTGTCAGAACGTCCTTCAGTTTTTTTCTTTGCCAGGTGCTGTGTCGTAGGTTTGTTGGCGTGCATTGTTAATTATGGGGAACACCCTGTATTGTCTATTATAAACGCTTACTCCCATTGTGTGTGTGTTTATTGATTATGATTGTTTCTTAAGCGTTTATCCGACTTGTTTACGATTGTTACACTCCGATCGATGTTGGTGTTTTCTATCAGTATTTGATTCAGCCCCAATGCTGAATTCCTGATAAGGTGTAACTCAGATTCGTTTATCCACGCAGCCTGCTCACTCAGCAACAACAAGGCAAAGTCTTCGTATGAAGTTTTCCACTTTTATTCAGCACACATCAACAACTGCATACAATCGCCTTTTCACTCTCAACTTTTTACTTTCCAACTCACTATCAACAATAACACAACACCTTTGAAACAGTGCGGCACTTATATAGTCTTTTGATACTCCCGAACAATTTAGAACACGGTAGAAATGACGCACTACCACCAAATTAAAGATCGTCATCACTGACTTACGTCATACATCTTTCGAGGAACGTTCTCAAACTTCGACATTTATCGGGAAATTTCTATCGACAGTAAACACTCAGATCTAGAGAATTCTCCAATAATATCGACTAACGAAAATTATCAACGTTATACAAAGCTTCTTCTAACCACAACGCAAACACAAATCAAAGGTAAATACACTCTACTATTGAATACTTTGCAAAGCGAAACGATTAGATCTATCGTGCGCGTTTCAGACATGCTATCCTTCGCGTTTCAACGTAACATAACCCCCCACTCAAGAAGAAATTTACCCAATTTCTTTCAACCACGTTGAAACGTAATGCACAAGCAAAGTACAGAATTAAAACTCATTTCAGACTGTCTGAATTATACTGTCAGTGTTCACAGTTCATTTACACAGAGTCAAAGTTTCTCATCTGCAAGTCTTTCTGGATACTGTCAATGTTCACAGTTTATCTACACAGTCAATGTTTTTCATCTTCAAGTCTGTCATTACCAATATTCTTAGTTCGTCCACAAGGGGTGTCGGATAGTGCAGTGGTTGGAGCACTCGCTACTGTGTCGAAAGTGAAGCACCGTCCGGTGCGGTTAGCACTTGGATGGGTGACCGCTAAGGTGTGAAGCGACAAACAACAACGCCCCCAGTTGACTCAACTGTGATTGAGTACCTACTCTCTTGAGGGTGGGGAAGGTAAAGCAGCGAGGGAGAGAGTTGGGCATCGCCCTCATTACGCTGGCCCAAGATAAGTGTGATCTCCAACATCACGCTCCCCTACGGCCACAAGGCTATGGGACTACCTTTACCTTTTTACCACACAGTCAATGTTCTTCCATCCGCAAGGAAACGACGCCCTCGTCCGTTGCAGTTGTCATCGTTGTCATCGGCCCAGGGTCAAAGACGGTGATCTCGTGGGCTTTCCTGGAGTCAATGCATCCTCCGTTGTCTCCTTCTTCCATCGAACGTCCGATGAAATCGACATGGTCAGCTCCCAGAATGCACTTGCTGGGTCTCACGGACAGGTTGGCTTCTGTGAGACGGTAAAACAGCTCCCTCAAGGTCTGCAGATGCTCCTTCCAGGTCTGGGTGTGGACTAGCAGGTCGCCCCAGTAACACACGACGTTGTCCATCCATCCCCTTGAGCATTTTCCTCATTCCTCTCTTCAGGGTAGCTCCGCTGTTTACCATGCCAAAGGGCATCCTTAGGCACTCGTACGTCCCATCAGGAGTTATAAAAGCAGTCTTTGGTATGTCCTGTTGACGCACGGGGACTTGCCAATAACCCTTGCTGAGGTCAATCTTTGAGAAGATTCTACTCCCCGATAATTGGCGGAAGAGGTCTGCTGCGGTAGGCATCGGCTCAGGGTCGAAGACGGTGATATTATTAACCTTCCTGTAGTCATGCATACTCGGTTGCTCCCGTCCTTCTTCTTCACGACCACGACAAGGGACGCGTAGGGGGAACTGGACTCCCTGATGATGCCCATCTTCAGCATCTCATCGATGTCTTTCTTCAAGGATTCGCGGGCCTTGAAAGGGATCGGGAAGGGTCTGGATCGAACGGGAATATTTGAAGTGAGGTGGACTTCATGTTCGACCAAAGTCGTAGAGCCTGGGACATCACTGAAGCTATGGGGAAATTCGCCCATAAGGTCCTAGAGCTCCATCTTTTGACCTTCCGTCAAGCTTGGTCCTAGCTTAACATCATCGATGCCTTCTTTGCTGTGGAAGTCTCCAAGTTCCAACAGTTCTTCGCTGTCAAAGCTGTCGTACAGTTTAAGGAGGTTGGCGTGGTATATCTTGGAATGCTGGCCGACCTTCACCTTGTAGTCGTTGATTCCCACCACGGTCTCCACTGCATACGGGCCTTTCCACTGCATCAGCAACTTATTATGATCAGTAGGTAGCAGCACCAGCACTTTGTTGCCAGGTTTGAACTTCCTGTTCACAGCCCTACGATCGTAGTAGTGCTTTCCACAGTCCTGGGACTTCTTCAGGTTTTCTCTGGCTATCTCCAGCTTCTCTCGTAGCTCAAACACGTACTGGTAACTGTTCTTCACCTCTGGGGTGTCCACTTCCTTCGTCCACAATTCTTTCAGGATGTGCATCGGCCCTCTGATGGTTCTTCCGTACAGCAGCTCGAACGGAGAAAAGCCGGTGGACTCCTGCGGTACTTCTCTGTAGGCGAAAAGTAAGGCGTTGATATAGCGACGCCA
Organism: Oncomelania hupensis; assembly: GCA_036898135.1. Lineage (NCBI taxonomy): Eukaryota > Metazoa > Mollusca > Gastropoda > Littorinimorpha > Pomatiopsidae > Oncomelania > Oncomelania hupensis. The sequence continues at coordinate 22,619,595 of CM072527.1, read as the reverse complement.
TTGTCTGGGCTGCTCGCTGCACAGTTTCTTCAGGGTGGACTTCAGCGTAGCATTGAACTTTTCGACGAGCCCGTTGCACATTGGATGGTAGGGTGTCGTAGTCAAATGCCGGATGCTCAGCAGTCTGTTGACCTCCTTCATGCAGTCAGAGACGAACTGCGTCCTGAGGTCTGTCAGAATTTCTTCAGGCACTCCAAGTCTACTGAACATGTCCACCAGTGCCTCTGCTACAGTTTCAGTGTCAATCTTCTTCAGTGGCACTGCTTCTGGGTACTGAGTTGCATAGGCTACTAAAGTCAGTACCCATCGATGACCTTCACTCGGAGGTCTTATTTCGCCGATTAAGTCTAAGGCCACCCTCTTGAAAGGTCGGTCGATCAGAGGCATCCTCTGCATAGGCACTTTCGGGACCCTTCCTCGAGGTATGGTCTTCTGGCAAATGTCACATGATCGGCAGAAACGGCTGACGTCCGCATGAAGTCCTGGCCAGTAGAACACCGCCTGGATTCTATCCGACGTCTTCTTGATACCCAGGTGACCTCCCATGATTGAGTCATGCGCTACTTCCATCACCTGGCGCCTTAGCGGTTACGGTACCAAGACTTGACGTAGTGGTTTCCCTCCGTTGACCCTCGGGTGCTGGAAGATTCGATACAGGATCTTGGCCTTCACCTCAAAATAGACCGTACGACTGCCTTTGGTCACGTGGTCTTGGCGGTTCCTGTACTTGTTTAAAGTACTATCAGCTTCCTGGAGCTGGATCAGCTTATCTCTGTCCATGATGGCAGCTTTAGAGTTGTCGGCGACCTTCAGTGGCGTAGACGTCTTGTCTCTCTTGGCCTGGGCCCTGGTAGTAACAGCACCGACGATCTCTGGTCGGCAGGGCTGAGCCGGAGTAACCACATTGTCCCGTAGCAGCTCTGTAAGGTCTCCATCGGGAAACGGCAATGGATCCTCCTCCACAACTTCGACGTTTTGAGTTGAGGCAGGACTCCACTCTGGATCGGGGTTGTCGGGTCGTCTCGCGCCGTCGATGTTCCCGATCATCAAATCATACAGCGGCTTCTTCAGGCAAACCGCTTCGACTTCGCCTATGTAGAAAGGAGTGCTGACTTGAATCTTCGCAACTGACGCTCTCACACATTTGCTGTCGGCCATAAGTGTCCATTTAGAATCGCCAGTGAACTGTTCTTTAGCGATTAGATCTTCTCTGACGATGACCCCATTGCTGCCAGAGTCTCTTAGGACAGTCACTACATGATTTCCGACGCGTCCCTTGGAAACAGGCATGTTCTGGACGGTCACAGCTGCGCTAGCGACGACGGGGATGGATTTCCCGTTGGCAAGGAGGAGTTGGCCATCAGTCATGCACTCTTGCACGTCCGCAGGAGTATCTGTGCGCTCGGTCTCACTCGGAAGAATGACGCTCCCGCCGCACACTTGATGGTCAGATCTACTGGTTTGCCGTTGATTGGAGAACCGCCTCTGCCGGTTGCCCGCCGCTGCATTGTCCGTACTGCTCCGTTGTCCGCTACTTTTGTTTTGAGGACAATTAGCCGCCCTGTGGTCTGTAGCGTTGCAGGTGAAACAGCCTCTTGAATGCCCTTCCCTGGGAGGAGGCGTGGAGTCCGTCTGTCTCTGGCTCGTCTGGCTCCCCTGGATCTGGTTCCCATGGTTTCCAGTCTTCTGAAAATGCTTCGTCGCCTTGGGTGCCCCCAGCGTCTTCTCATAAGCGATGAGATATCTTTCTGCAGCTTCAGCAACGTCTTTTAGCGTCTGCAACTTTTGTATTTCCAAGTGGATCGCAAGGTCCTTAGGGCAGGCGTTGAGTAATTGTTCCCTCACGATCAGCTCATGGAGACTCTCGTAAGGGCGCGTCCACATGACAAGCTTCGAGCGAAGCTTTGAGCTGCACTTCAGCTGCGCTGCGAAAAGTCTAACTAGAATTACTGTAGAAGCGTCCACACCACGAGCGGTAGCCGCGCGGCTATTGCTAGCTTCGAGCAGCGGTAGGGCGCGTCCACATGACGAGCTGTGCTTTGAGCTAGCGGTGGCGTAGCGTTGGACGAGCTTTGAGCTTTGAGCGGTGGGTGGCCACACCAAAAGCGTCAAAAGGCTAGCGGCAAGCTAGCGGCAAGATAGCTGCACAGCTGGCTGTACGCTCGGTGACAGCTTGGGTGGCCACATGACAAGCTGTTACAGCTAGCTGCCTGCTAGCGTGATGCTAGCTGTCGTTCAGAAGGTTATTATCTGTGGTTTTGCAAGGCATCGCAGACCCGCAATTTTCTGTTGAAGTTGGAGCCTACGGGAAAGATAGTGATGGCATATTATCCAGGTTTCAGATGAAACTCTGCCTTGAAGGGAATACAGTAAATATGTCCCACTACCAAATTCCAACATTCACCTTTCCTATTTTTTTGGTAGGTAACCCAGCCTATCGCCCAAGCCATACCTAATAACACGCATCAACACAGTCGATATCATCTTCAATTATCGCCATGGCAAGCGGTTGTGTAGAATGCGGGTTTGTAGTGCTTGCTGGAAAATGGTAAGTGCTGAAAACAGCAATCTGCACAACGTGACCACTGCTGACAACATTGTGCTAGCACTGTTGCCTTGCACAATGCAGTCATCCATCATGAAAGCGCTGATATAAAAAAGGACACGGAGATCTGGGATGATACTCAAGTCCGTGGCGAACAGGACAGACGGATGGGGTGTTACTCAGGTCGTCCTAGACAATACTTAGCATGGGTGAGAGAACAGCTGGTTGAGTATTTTGTCAGGGTTGGTGCAGTGAACTGGCAGGAAAGCTACAGTTAATATAACTTTGCTGAACTAACTGACGGCAGTGATAATGAAGGATGAGACTCTCGTGACTTTAGTTTTCCCATGTTCATATACGTCACAAAGCTTGTGATTTTAAATCTAAAGTTGGTCACTTTTAAGATCAACATGGAATGTACTGTTTTAAAAAAATAAAACAAAGAGTGCAAATTTAAAAAAAGATGGACCTGCAATCATGCACTCCACCCAAATGTTGGTCATTTACTGTTCAGCCTTCCCCTTTTCTCTCTCTTGTTTCCCTCCCCATTCCCCCCCCCCCCTACAAAGCTACAAAGAAATAAACCCAATTTAAAACGTTAACTATATATTTTTGTAAACTTTTATTGGCTGGCATCAAACACACAATACCTACATCATAAGTGTTCATTGATAATTTACCATCATAGCCCTTTTATTTTTTATGTATAAAATCCAGATCTAAATCTAGGTTGAATTTGGGACTATAAGCACGGTTCTAAATCTGAGTGAAAACATCAGATGTGAATTCGCTTAATAGATCTAGATCTGTATTTTATTTGCAACAAATTGTGTTAAAACATAATAAAAGAAAAAAAAAAGCACTTACTGGGTACTATTATTTTTCAATGGCGACTGCACAAATGATAAAGCTGCAATTTTGTCAATTAGGCCTATACTAAACGAAAAGACAAATTGGTCATTTTATTATAAAATTTATAACCATCTTCACTCAATCACTAACTTGAGTGCCTTGCCATTTTAGGCACCTCCTGAAACAGCTTTGCTCAAACCTCCCTGTTCGAAAATCTTTTTGTTTTTTCTGCCACAATCTCTTATTTTGTAGTTCTCTGATTCCGTAAGCGAAGGGTGGTAAGAAGACTGATTCAAGGCCAAGGACACAAAACCAATCAAGGTCAAGGACCCAAAACCACCGCTTGGGCTTCGAGCGTCGATAAATGCCGAGAACATTACCGCTGCTCGAAGCTAGCAATAGCCGCGCGGCTACCGCTCGTGGTGTGGACGCTTCTACAGTAATTCTAGTTAGACTTTTCGCAGCGCAGCTGAAGCGCAGCTCAAAGCTTCGCTCGGAGCTTGTCATGTGGACGCGCCCATAATGTTCTGGGCATTTATCGACGCTCGAAGCTCAAGCGGTGGTTTTGGGTCCTTGACCTTGATTGGTTTTGTGTCCTTGGCCTTGAATCAGTCTTCTTACCACCCTTCGCTTACGGAATCAGAGAACTACAAAATAAGAGATTGTGGCAGAAAAAAAAACAAAAAGATTTTCGAACAGGGAGGTTTGAGCAAAGCTGTTTCAGGAGGTGCCTAAAATGGCAAGGCACTCAAGTTAGTGATTGAGTGAAGATGGTTATAAATTTTATAATAAAGTGACCAATTGCTCTTATCGTATAGTATAGGCCTAATTGACAAAATTGCAGCTTTATCATTTGTGCAGTCGCCATTGAAAAATAATAGTACCCAGTAAGTGCTTTTTTTCTTTTATTATGTTTTAACACAATTTGTTGCAAATAAAATACAGATCTAGATCTATTAAGCGAATTCACATTTGATGTTTTCACTCAGATTTAGAACCGTGCTTATAGTCCCAAATTCAACCTAGATTTAGATCTGGATTTTATACATAAATAAATAAAAGGGCTATGATGGTAAATTATTATCAATGAACACTTATGATGTGGGTATTGTTTGTTTGATGCCAGCCAATAAAAGTTTACAAAAATATATAGTTAAAGTTTTAACTTGGGTTTATTTCTTTGTAGCTTTGTAGGGGTGGGGAGTGGGGGGAAAACAAGAGAGAGAAAAGGGGAAGGCTGAACAGTAAATGACCAACATTTGGGTGGAGTGCATGATTGCAGGTCCATCTTTTTTAAATCTGCATTCTTTGTTTTATTTTTTTTAGTAGTACATTCCATGTTGATCTTAAAAGTGACCAACTTTAGATTTAAAATCACAAGCTTTGTGACGTATATGAACAAGGGAAAACTAAAGTCACGAGAGTCTCATCCTTCATTATCACTGCCGTCAGTTAGTTCAGCAAAGTTATATTAACTGTAGCTTTCCTGCCAGTTCACTGCACCAACCCTGACAAAATACTCAACCAGCTGTTCTCTCACCCGCTAAGTATTGTCCAGGACGACCTGAGTAACACCCCATCCGTCTGTCCTGTTCGCCACGGACTTGAGTATCATCCCAGATCTTCGTGTCTTTTTTTTATATCAGCGCTTTCATGATGGATGACTGCATTGTGCAAGGCAACAGTGCTAGCACAATGTTGTCAGCAGTGGTCACGTTGTGCAGATTGCTGTTTCCAGCACTTACCATTTTCCAGCAAGCACTACAAACCCGCATTCTACACAATGGCTTGCCATGGCGATAATTGAAGATGATATCGACTGTGTTGATGCGTGTTATTAGGTATGGCTTGGGCGATAGGCTGGGTTACCTATCAAAAAAATAGGAAAGGTGAATGTTGGAATTTGGTAGTGGGACATATTTACTGTATTCCCTTCAAGGCAGAGTTTCATCTGAAACCTGGATAATATGCCATCACTCTCTTTCCCGTAGGCTCCAACTTCAACAGAAATAAATTTTAGTTGCGGGTCTGCGATGCCTTGCAAAACTACCGATAATAAACTTCTGAACGACAGCTAGCATCACGCTAGCAGGCAGCTAGCTGTAACAGCTTGTCATGTGGCCACCCAAGCTGTCACCGAGCGTACAGCTAGCAGTGCAGCTAGCTTGCCGCTAGCTTTTTGACGCTTTTGGTGTGGCCACCCACCGCTCAAAGCTCAAAGCTCGTCCAACGCTACGCCATCGCTAGCTCAAAGCGCAGCTCGTCATGTGGACGCGCCCTTAGTCTTCCCTTTGCCTGATAATTCCACCCACTTGTGTAAGTATGACGACAGGCGCTCCACAAATTGCTTTGGCGTCTCGTCTGACAGAGGCCGGCATTCACGAAAGCGTTTACGGTAGCCCTTCTCTGTAAAGTTGTAGCACTGCAACAGGGCCTCTTTCAAGACGTCGTAGTTTTTGGCGTCATTGTTCGACAGTCTGGTGTAAACTTCGAGTGCTTGCCCCGTCAGAAGTGCACTCAGTCGAATTGCCCAGTCTTGAGGTTGCCAGTTAGAGCTTTCAGCGAACCTTTCGAATCTCGCCAGATAATTGTCAATCTGTCCTTCCCGCCGACGAAAGCTGGCAATTTTGGAGCCGTATGGTCGTTGGTGACTTGTGGCGCATGCCTGATTGTTTTGGATACGCGCCAACTCTAGCTGGTGCTGACGCTCAGCTTCTCTTTCTTGCCGCTGCTCTTCTCTTTCTTCCCGGCGACGTTGCTCTTCTCTTTCTTGACGCTGCTGTTCAATTTCTCTTTCTTCACGACGTCGTTGCTCTTCTATTTCTTTTTCTAGACGCTTCTCTTCCAATTCTCTTTCTCGTATTCTCTCCTGAGACTTGACGTACTCCGTCAGCTGCTTGCCTTTTAGATTCAGTGCAATCCCTTTCTGCCAGAAGTCAGCCATCTTAATGCTTTTCTGGAAAGTTCTTTTCTGGAATGTTCTTTTTCTAGAAAGTTCTTGACTGTGCTGTACCTTTCTAGACTGTTCTAGAACAGCACGCTTTCTGCAGTAGCGCTGATGCTTGTCACTAGTCGCTTTCGCTGACGCAGGCTCCGCTGTCCTCGTCGTATGCGACGCTGCACCACGCTGATGTTGATGTATACGCTCCTGTGCTGAAGTAGACGCGACGTCCGCTCGTCGCTCTCTCTAATACTGGCGATGTAGCTCCGAGACTGTCCCTCGACGTAGTCTTGCGGCAGCCACGTAGTCCCGATCTGTTGTTCGCTCACGAAGCAACTCTTCAGCGACTACACGCCCTTGCAGTCAACCCGAATCTATCGGGGATGTAGTTCCAGTATGTTGGCCTCTCCCGACGCAACTTGTTGGCGACTATCCTCGATGACTGCCTCTCGTAACGTTGACTCGCTTGTTGTAGCAGTTGAAACCTTGGCTATGACGTGGATCGCGGCTTGACCCCCAAAATGTTACACTCCGATCGATGTTGGTGTTTTCTATCAGTATTTGATTCAGCCCCAATGCTGAATTCCTGATAAGGTGTAACTCAGATTCGTTTATCCACGCAGCCTGCTGTTACACTCAGTTTGATGTTGGTGTTTTTTATCAGTATCTGATTCAGCCCCAATGCTGAATTCCTGATAGGGTGTAACTCAGATTCGTTTATTCACACAACCCGCTCAAGCAGCATACAAGTCACTAAGTCGACGTATGAAGTTTTCCACTTTTTATTCAGCACACACCAACAACTGCATACAATTCTCAACTCAACTCAACAACTTTCACAGCAACTCTTCAATTTACTTTCAACAACTATCTCTCTCCAACAACAGTGCGGCACACAATTTTATAATCTCTCTCTCTTCCGGAAAGATTTCGAATACAGTAGAAATGACGCACTGCCACCAATCGAATAAAAGATCGTCATCACTGACTTACGTCATTCATCTCTCCACACATACCCCGAACCTTCTCTTACTTCGACAATCGTCCCGAACCTTCGATCGATGGTAAACAAGGAAATCCAGAGTATTCTCCGACAATATCGACCAACGAAAACCACCAACGCTATACAAAGCCTCTCCTAACAATAATGCAAACTCAAATCAAAGGTAAATAAACTCCACCACTGAACACCCCGCAAATCGAAACGATTAGATCTATCGTACACGCCTCCGACATACTTTCGTTCGCGTTTCAACGTAACATAACCCCCCACTCAAGAAGAAATTTACCCAATTTCTTTCAACAACGTTGAAACGTAATGCACAAACAATGTACAGAATTAAAACTTACTTCAGACTGTCTCATTTACTGTCAATGTTCACAGTTTATATACACAGAGTCCATGTTTTTCATCCGCAAGTCTGTTTAGATATTGCCAATGTTCTCCACACAGTCAATGTTCTTTCAACCGCAAGGAAACGACGCCCTCGTCAGTTGCGGTCGTCATCGGCCCAGGGTCAAAGACGATGATCACGTGGGCTTCCCTGGAATCAGTGCGTCCTCCGTTGTCTCCTTCTTCCATCGGATGTCCGACACAGTCGACGTTGTCAGCTCCCAGGATGCATTCGCTGGGTCTCACGGTCAGGTTGGATTCTGCGAGACAGTGGAACAGCTCCCTCAAGGTCTGCAGATGCTCCTTCCAGGTCTGGGTGTGGACTTCATGTTCGACCAATTTCGTAGAGCCTGGAACATCATTGAAGTTATGGGGAAACTCGCCCACAAGGTCCTTGAGCTCCAACTTTTTACTTTCCGTCAAGCTTGGTCCTAGCTTAACATCATCGATGCCTTCTTTGCTGTGGAAGTCTCCCAGTTCCAACAGTTCTTCGCTGTCAAAGCTGTCGTCGGTCACAGCTGCTGTGGCTGCGTGCACAGTCTCTGATGGCCTTTCCACGTACAGCTTAAGGAGGTTGGCGTGGTATATCTTGGAATGCTGGCCGACCTTCACCTTGTAGTCGTTGATTCCCACCACGGTCTCCACTTCATACGGGCCTTTCCACTGCATCAGCAACTTATTGTGATCAGTAGGTAGCAGCACCAGCACTTTGTTGCCAGGTTTAAACTTCCTGTTCACAGCCCTACGGTCATAGTAGTGCTTTCCACAGTCCTGGGACTTCTTCAGGTTTTCTCTGGCTATCTCGAGAGTCTGCTCCAGCTTCTCCCGTAGCTCAAACACGTACTGGTAGCTGTTCTTCACCTCTGGGGTGTCTACTTCTTTCGTCCACAGTTCTTTTAGGATGTGCATCGGCCCTCGGATGGTTCTTCCGTACAGCAGCTCGAACGGAGAAAAGCCGGTGGACTCCTGCGGTACTTCTCTGTAGGCGAAAAGTAAGGCGTTGATATAGCGATGCCATTGTCTGGGCTGCTCGCTGCACAGTTTCTTCAGGGTGGACTTCAGCGTAGCATTGAACTTCTCGACAAGCCCGTTGCACATCGGATGGTAGGGTGTCTTAGTCAAATGCCGGATGCTCAGCAGTCTGTTGACCTCCTTCATGCAGTCAGAGACGAACTGCGTCCCGAGGTCTGTCAGAATTTCTTCAGGCACTCCAAGCCTACTGAACATGTCCACCAGTGCCTCTGCTACAGTTTCAGTGTCAATCTTCTTCAGTGGCACTGCTTCTGGGTACCGAGTCGCATAGTCCACTAAAGTCAGTACCCACCGATGACCTTCTTCACTCGGAGGTCTTATTTCGCCGATTAAGTCTAAGGCCACCCTCTTGAAAGGTCGGTCGATCAGAGGCATCCTCTGCATAGGCACTTTCGGGACCCTTCCTCGAGGTATGGTCTTCTGGCAAATGTCACATGATCGGCAGAAACGGCTGACGTCCGCATGAAGCCCTGGCCAGTAGAACACCGCCTGGATTCTGTCTGACGTCTTTCTGATGCCTAGGTGACCTCCCATGATAGAGTCATGAGCTACTTCCATCACTTGGCGCCTTAGAGGTAACGGTACCAAGACTTGACGTAGTGGTTTCCCTCCGTTGACCCTCGGGTGCTGGAAGATTCGGTACAGGATCTTGGCCTTCACCTCAAAATAGACCGTGCCACTGCGTTTGGTCACGTGATCTTGGCGGTTCCTGTACTTGTTTAAGGTGCTATCAGCTTCCTGGAGCTGAATCAGCTTATCTCTGTCCACGATGGCAGCTTTAGAGTTGTCGGCGACCTTCAGTGGCGTAGACGTCTTGTCTCTCTTGGCCTGGGCCCTGGTAGTAACAGCACTGACGATCTCTGGTCGGCAGGGCTGAGCCGGAGTAACCACATTGTCCCGTAGCAGCTCTGTAAGGTCTCCATCGGGAAATGGCAATGGATCCTCCTCCACAACTTCGACGCGTTGGGTTGAGGCAGGACTCCACTCTGGATCGGGGTTGTCGGGTCGTCTCGCGCCGTCGATATTCCCGATCATCAAATCATACAGCGGCTTCTTCAGGCAAACCGCTTCGACTTCGCCTATGTAGAAAGGGGTGTTGACATGAATCTTCGCAACTGGCGCTCTCACACATTTGCTGTCGGCCATAAGTGTCCATTTTGAATCGCCAGTGAACTGTTCTTTAGCGATTAGGTCTTCTCTGACGATGACCCCACTGCAGCCAGAGTCTCTTAAAACAGTCACTTCATGATTTCCGACGCGTCCCTTTGAAACAGGCATGTTCTGGACGGTCACAGCTGCGCTGGCGACGACGGGGATGGATTTTCCGTTGGCAAGGAGAAGTTGGCCATCGGTCATGCACTCTTGCACGTCCGCAGGAGTAGCTGTGCGCTTGGCCCCACTCGGAAGAATGACGCTCCCGCCGCACACTTGATGGTCAGCTCTACTGTTTTGCCGTTGATTGGAGAAACGTCTCTGTCGGTTGCCCACCGCTGCATTGTACGTACTGCCCCGCTGTCCGCTACTTTTGTTTTGAGGACAGTTAGCCGCTCTGTGGTCTGTAGCGTTGCAGGTGAAACAGCCTCTTGAATGCCCTTCCCTGGGAGGTGGCGTGGAGTCAGTGTGTCTCTGGCTCGTCTGACTTCCCTGGATCTGGTTCCCATGGTTTCCAGTCTTCTGAAAATGTTTCGTCGCGCTGGGTGGCCCCAGCGTTTTCTCATGAGCGATGAGATATCTTTCAGCAGCTTCGGCAACGTCTTTTAGCGTCTCCAACTTTTGTATTTCCAAGTGGATCGCGAGGTCCTTAGGGCAGGCGTTGAGTAATTGCTCCCTCACGATCAGTTCATGCAGACTCTCGTAAGTCTTCCCTTTGCCTGATAATTCCACCCACTTGTGTAGACATGACGACAGGCGCTCCACAAACTGCTTTGGCGTCTCGTCTGACAGAGGTCGGCATTCACGAAAGCGTTTACGGTAGCCCTTTTCTGTAAAGTTGTGTAGCACTGCAATAGGGCCGCTTTCAAAATGTCGTAGTCTTTGGCGTCATTATTCGACAGTCTACTGTAGACATCGAGCGCCTTCCCCGTCAGTAGTGCGCTGAGTATGATCGCCCAGTCTTGACGTTGCCATTTAGCGCTTTCGGCGAACCTTTCGAACCTCGCCAGATAGCTGTCGATCTGGTCCTTTTCGTCGACGAACACTGGCAATTTTGGAGCCTTGAAGTCACTGATAACTTGTGGCGCATGCTGATTGTTTTGGATACGCGCCAACTCTAGCTGGTATTGACGCTCAGCTTCTAACCGTCTCTCTTCCATCTCGTCACGCCGACGCTGTTCCTCTAATTCTCTTTCTTGACGCCGGTCTTCTCTTTCTTCTCGCTGACGTTCTTCTCTTTCTTGTATTCTCTCCTGAGACTTGACGTACTCCGTCAGCTGTTTGCCTTTTAGATTCAGTTGCATCCCTTTCTGCCAGAAGTCAGCCATCTTGATGCTTCTGGAAAGTTCTTTTCTGGAAAGTTCTTTTTCTAGAAAGTTCTTGACTGTAGAGTTCTTTTTTTCTGGAAAGTTCTTGACTTGTGCTGTACCTTTCTAGACTGTTCTAGAACAGCACGCTTTCTGCAGTAGCGCTGATGCTTGTCACTAGTCGCTTTCGCTGACGCAGGCCCAGCTGTCCTCGTCGTATGCGACGCTGCACCACGCTGGTGTTGATGTATACGCTCCTGTGCTGAAGTAGACTCGACGTCCGCTCGACGCTCGCTGTAACACTGGCGATGTAGCTCCGAGACTGTCCCTCGACGTAGTCTTACGGTAGCCACGTAGTCCCGATCTGTTGTTCGCTCACGAAGCAACTCTTCAGCGACTACACGCCCTTGCAGTCAACCCGAACCTATCGGTGATGTAGTCCCAGTATGTTGGCCCCTCTCGACGCAACTCGTTGGCGGCTACCCTCGATGACTGCCTCTCGTAACGTTGACTCGCTTGTTGTAGCAGTTGAACCCTTGGCTATGGCGTGAATCGCGGCTTGACCCCCAAAATGTTACACTCAGTTTGATGTTGGTGTTTTCTATCAGTATCTGATTCAGCCCCAATGCTGAATTCCTGATAGGGTGTAACTCAGATTCGTTTATTCACGCAACCCGCTCAAGCAGCATACAAGTCACTAAGTCGACGTATGAAGTTTTCCACTTTTTATTCAGCACACACCAACAACTGCATACAATTCTCAACTCAACTCAACAACTTTCACAGCAACTCTTCAATTTACTTTCAACAACTATCTCTCTCCAACAACAGTGCGGCACACAATTTTATAATCTCTCTCTCTTCCGGAAAGATTTCGAATACAGTAGAAATGACGCACTGCCACCAATCGAATAAAAGATCGTCATCACTGACTTACGTCATTCATCTCTCCACACATACCCCGAACCTTCTCTTACTTCGACAATCGTCCCGAACCTTCGATCGATGGTAAACAAGGAAATCCAGAGTATTCTCCGACAATATCGACCAACGAAAACCACCAACGCTATACAAAGCCTCTCCTAACAATAATGCAAACTCAAATCAAAGGTAAATAAACTCCACCACTGAACACCCCGCAAATCGAAACGATTAGATCTATCGTACACGCCTCCGACATACTTTCGTTCGCGTTTCAACGTAACACCTGCTCACTCAGCAACAACAAGGCAAAGTCTTCGTATGAAGTTTTCCACTTTTATTCAGCACACATCAACAACTGCATACAATCGCCTTTTCACTCTCAACTTTTTACTTTCCAACTCACTATCAACAATAACACAACACCTTTGAAACAGTGCGGCACTTATATAGTCTCTTGATACTCCCGAACAATTTAGAACACGGTAGTACCAGTGATGCACATGTTTTGGGACCCTAATAGGACATGATGTCCTGAACACAAAAAAGTAATAGGACACTGGCATTGTTGCCAAAAAGTCTTGTTGTTTATTTGGTAATACTGAACAGTAAAGAGGCACTTCGTAACAGTGAAAGTTAAATTCTTTAAAATGTAGCGTTTTCTCTTGCTTTCTGCGTTCTGTCTTTCAAAAGCTGCATAACAGAGCCAAATTTCATAAGAGGCAGATTTTCTTTTATTAGCCAGTTTACAGCTCATGCTGTGGTGATCATTGCCTCCTCCTGATTTGTCCACATTAGATCCTAACAAGCCTCTTCATTTTGTTGCTCTTGGGGCACTTGGATTGCTAGTTTGTGACTAGCTGTAGTCAAATGATCTTCCAATGCACTTTTTTTTTAAAAAGTTAAAGCAGCCGCGAGTAAACGAGTTTTTCGCCACACCAGAACTTTTAAATACCGTACAGAACATGGCATTTTTTTCATCGTCAAATGTTACCCACGCCTTCTGAAAAACGCGATCAACACGAGTACTAGTAGGCTGACTCGAAGTTGACGGTTTCTCGGCCTCGCGACCATCGGCATCGGAAGAATCCTCCACAGATCGTGTAGGCTCTGCTTCTTTAAATGTGCTGGGAGCTGAATTACCCGCAAATAAGACGATGATTGAGATTTGTTTTTTATCCGCCTTCAGTCTTTTTTTCGCAGGCATTTCCGATAATTTCGATCGAATGTTTGGCTCACCAAAAGTACAAGTACAACGCCAACACAGACCCAACGTAAACTCAAGTCGCGAGCACCGATGGACTAAAACAAAGCTGTATATGTTTCAAGGGCGCTGGTTGGCTGTGTTGCTTTGTGACTCGGGATAAAAATAGAAATCCCACGCAGGCGATGACAAGGGAGATAAGGCATGTATACGTTTCAGCATGCAGACGACGTTTGGTTTTCCGTCTAGCGAGGCATAAACATTTCGCCATCTATGCAAAATACGCGAAAACTATCGGACACTTGTCCGACTCGCCATCGTTTTAATCGGACAAGGTGTCCGCCTTGAGGTTTCACAATCGGACATTTAAAAAATCAAGCGGTCAATGTCCGGAGTCCGGGCAACTTGTGCATCACTGCGGTAGAAATGACGCACTACCACCAATCAAATTAAAGATCGTCATCACTGACTTACAGCATACATCTTTCGAGGAACGTTCTCAAACTTCGACATTTATCGGGAAATTTCTATCGACAGTAAACACTCAGATCTAGAGAATTCTCCAATAATATCGACTAACGAAAATTATCAACGTTATACAAAGCTTCTTCTAACCACAACGCAAACACAAATCAAAGGTAAATACACTCTACTATTGAATACTTTGCAAAGCGAAACGATTAGATCTATCGTGCGCGTTTCATACATGCTATCCTTCGCGTTTCAACGTAACAACGATTATATGTTACCTTAAAGTGTAAAAAGAAAAGCCTTTTTGAACAATTTTTATTTGTGTTTACATAGACCTATGTCTACCATATAGACCCATCAAATATATATGTTTGACATGTTTCAGCTTCAAGTTCTGTTATCATCACAGATGGTAATGACTGCGATACTGGGTTGTCGGCAACAGATTGTTGTAATGCTGCAACAACTCCTCGCAAGCAGATGTTGAAAAAGAAAATTAAGAAACTTCAGAACCAGCTAGCAAGAAGACGCTTAGCTGACATGAAAAGGAAGACTAAAGCAACTATGAAAATCCTTAATGAGAAGCCTACAAAGAAAACATTAATTAATCAGTTGTGTCACTTTTTGCCCCAGAATAGCCTTGATTTTGTGAAGTCTCGGTTGCTGCAGGCTGGTAGAAAAAGTACAGGAAGGCGCTGGACTGAAAAAGATAAGTCAACGGCACTGGCTTTATTTCATGCTAGTCCAAAAGCTTACAGGCTTTTAAAACAGATTTTCCTGCTTTCATCTGTTTCTCTTCTCAAAAAAACTATGCAGAAATTTGCTATATTTCCTGGCATCAACACCAAAATAATAAATTCCCTTGGGAAAAAGGTTGCATCTATCTCTGCCAAATCCACACTATGTACTCTTGTATTTGATGAAATTAGCTTAAAAGAACAAGTGACCTATAATGCTGAAAAAGATAGAGTTGAGGGTTTTGAAGATTTTGGGAATGGAGAAAGCCGGACATTTGTTGCCAACTCTGCTACAGTATTCATGGTTCGTGGTTTACTAAGTCCTTGGAAGCAACCCATTGGTTACATTCTGTCTAGCGGACCAGCTCCTGCAGAACGTCTCCAGGCATTGGTCACGGAGTGCCTAGATAAACTTAACAATGCTGGGCTTGTATGTAAAGTTATTGTATGTGACCAGGGTTCAAACAACATGAGGTTAGTGTCAAAATTACTGAAAACCACAGAAACAAGTCCATATTTCTTTAACAAGAATCAGAAGATTTTTGTTTTTTATGACCCTCCTCACTTATTAAAAAGCTTGAGAAGCAATCTCCACAAGTCAGGATACATCATAAATGGGTCATTGGTCAGCTGGGAACACATTAACAGTTTCTTTCGAGTGGATCAGAGAAATAAAGTTCGCATGGCTCCAAAGCTGACTGACAGGCATGTCTTATTACCCCCATTTTCCAAGATGAGTGTGAAACTCGCAGCTCAGGTTTTGAGTCATTCAGTTGCAGCTGGAATAAGTACTCTGGTACAGCTGAATGCTTTACCAAAAGAAGCCGATGATACAGCTGCTTTTATAGATAAAATTGATCAGTTGTTCAACTGTTTTAACAGTGGTAACCTCAGCTCTCAACAACAGATGTCTCATGGAATGACCAAAACATCAAATCAGAAGCAGTTTCTTAGAGAAACACTAGTTTGGCTTGAGCAGATTCAAAGCAGGAGTTCTCGTCACTTGCCATGTTTGTCTGGTTGGCGAATGGATATACGTGCCCTTCTGGCCTTATTTGAAGATCTGACTGAGCACCATAAAGTGCGGTTTCTGTTGACAGACAGGCCGAACCAAGACTGTCTCGAAAATCTGTTTGCCTGCATTCGAGGCAGGCAAGGGAATGTTGACAATCCCACTCCCCAGCAATTTCGTCTGCGTTTAAGACAGATCATGGTTGACTACCTATTAGACCAGAGTCCTAAAAGCAACTGCACTGCTGACAATGATACAATTTTGCTCTCTCTAACTGCAGTTTCAGCTGATGAAACGATCACAGATGCTTTAGACAGTGATGATCTTGATGACAACCTGTTGTTGCCAACATCTGTAACACACCCGAAAGATGAACAGGCAGAAAAAGTAAAACACAATGTGCTTAATTAAATAGCAGGATATACAGGGTGTTCCAAAAGTCTTGGGCACATTTGAAGTCCCCATATCTCAATTACTATGAATGGTAGTAAGATAAAAGTTGTGCCATTTTAAAGCTATTTACATTAAGTTTTTGTAAAGCTGTTGATTTTTTTATTTCTTTTCAGACCCATTAATGGCGTTCACTCAACAAGAAAATGCTGGGACGCGTTTGGCAAGAATTTGACTATCGGCTTGATGTGTGTCGTGTGACCAATGGTGCTCACATTGAACATCTTTGAACATTCCATGTAAAAATTGAGATTACAAGCTTTCTGAATTTACCAGATACGTTTTTATATCCTTAATAGTTTCGGAAATATTCAATGTCAAAATGTGCCCAAGACTTTTGGAACACCCTGTATTGCTAAAAGAGTAGGACAAAAGGTCTGTAGTAAGTGTACAGAATTGCTGATTGCAGAACCCCCATCAAGCTCAGACAATGAAATTATATTTTTGCAAAACAAGCAGTATGAGTATACAAATCACAAGGGATTGAATAAACTAGGTTTTGGACTTGTGTTTCCTAGCAATAAACTGAAAGTTGCTGTACAGTGTCTTGAATCAGCATTTGAACAAACAATTGATAATGCTTTATTGGGTAAAACCGTAAAAAAGAAACTTTTGAAGATTTTCAATAACGAGCTTCAAAGTTCAGGTCTTGAATGTCCGGATGGCGTTTGCAATGTTATAGGCACTATCAGTATATTATTCACCAATATTCGCCTTCATTTCACTTTAAAGGACAGTTCAAGATAATTTTCTGCAGAGCAATCTAAGCGCAACCGCAAAATGATCAAACTTAATCATGAGTAACTGATGTGTTGTTTAAAGTAAACTATTAAATGAACTCAGTTTGTTGTGTCAGTGGTTGTCAGTGGCAGCCACCTATGCTTTACTGTGTTGCTGCAAAAAGCATGGATAAAATCTATTTAAAATCTTTTCTTTTTTTGGTAATCTATTTTGAATTTCTGTGATGTAACTCTCTTAGTTTACTGTCTTCTTTTATTTTAATATCTGTTATTGGGGGAAAAAAGATAATAATAATAATAATAATTACAACATTAGAGTTGTTTAGAGACTTGTAACAGAGACAGGATCTGGTAGTGAATGTGTAGATATATTTCTGCCTGTTCATCTTTCAGGTGTGTTACCTTTATTGGCAATACCAGATATATAGCTATTTTAAAGTTTGTCTTGGCTTTTAATCTTTTCATTTTTTTAACTTGGCATTTAAAAAAAAAATTTGTAAGAGAGGGAAAGTTGTGTATTTTTGTCAGAACAAAAGTAGAAGGCATTAATGCAAATCGGCTTTGTTGTCCTTGTTGAGTGGTTTGGAGAATGGCCACGGTGATTTTTTGCCTACTTTGGTAGACTGGTGTGATGACAATTATTTGGAAATGAATGTTTCTAAGACCAAAGAACTTATTGTTGATTTTAGAAGAGACAGAGATGATGTTGCTGCAAGCACAATCCATGGTGAAAATATTGAAATGGTAGAGACCTACAAATACCTTGGTACAATTTTTGATAATAAGCTAAAATGGGATGCCAATACTGAAGCGATTGTCAAGCGGGGGCAGCAGAGAGTATACCTTCTCAGAAAACTCTTTTTCAGTAGACAAAAAAATACTTAGCCTGTTTTACCAGTCTTTCATTGAGAGTCTTTTGACTTTTTCATTCATATGCTGGTTTCCTAGTCTGTCGGTTAGGGATAGAAATAGTCTCTTCAGCATTGTGAAAACGTGTTCCAAAATTACCGGTGAGGAGCAGAGGAACCTATCTGCCTTCTGCAATCAGCAAATCACAAGGAAAGCTAAACAGATTGTCAGTAAACCGGAACATATTTTGGCCGATGAGTTTGTACTTCTGCCTTCAAAACGTCGTTTTACTCAACCCATTTTGAAAACTAAAAGATATTCAAACTCATTTGTACCTTCTGCTGTCCGCCTTCTCAACGCCTATACAATGTAATACAAGGGACTGTTTCTTTTTTTTTTCTTTTTTTCTTTTTTTTTACGATTGATTTTATTGATTTTGTGTCACTATAGACAATAGATATAAGCTGCTGTGTGAGTGGATGAGTGTGGGTATAATTCCAGAGAGAGTGAGGAGATTTTTGCTGGTAGAAACTATTATCTGTGATATTTGTTTTATAGTTTATATTTTATATTTTATTTATGCATTTAACAGCACACTTACTTATTGATTGGGAGTACTCTCCGAGTGTACGTAAGGTCATTTTTAATTTTTATTCTTATTCTTACTGGTTATTTCTGCGCCAACGCTGCCTTTGTAATTGTAATTGCCCAGCTTGAGAGGAATGAAGTTGTCTGGCATTGTGTTGTGCTGCATTGTGTTGTATTGTGTTGTATTGTGATGTATTGTATTGTTGGGATGTACATTTTGTATTGTAGCTTTCTGCGGAGAAACTATTATCTGTGATATATCGGGGCAGTTTACTTTTTATGACATTCACCCCTAGTTTATTGTATGTATTTAACCGTATATTTTGTTATTTGTTTTATTTATTATTTATTGATTGGATTACTTCTCATGTGTATGTAATATTTTTAATTCTTGTGTATTCTGCTAATTGCGCTGGTGCTGCCATTGTAATTACTCAGTCTGAGATGAATAAAGTTGTATTGTATTGTATTGTATTGTATTGTATATTTCATGTACAATAAATTTGTCAATTGTGAATTACTTTATCTTTTTGTTGTGTGTGTATTATTTTTAATATCTTCCTCTTAAAATTAATTTTTTTCTTTTATTACAAATCTGCCATAAATTAAATCAGCACATTTCAACAAATCTATTTTGTACTTGTGTGGGGCCATGGGCATAAATAAATGATTTTACTTACAAACTGTGTGCATGTAGTCATTTTTTTATTATTTTATTTACCAAACGTTTAGAAAAAGACAAAAGTTAAAGCTCGGTTTTATTTATAACTTAATATATAACAGTAATATATACCATAGTCAAGCTATGCATATTGTATGTTATGTATTCCTTTCGTAATGATTTAATGATATACATATAGACACACACAGACACACACACACAAATATATGATTTTTTTTTGTTTGCTTTGAGTTTACTATATATAATTTTGTTTTTAAAAATCGAATTTGAAACAGCACTGAATGCTACAGAACAGTAGTACAGAACAGAAGAGCCCCGTTTAGCAAGTGAGCTAACTCCATATTTTGTCCTCGTGCACTCACAGCACTAAGCTATACAAGTTACACCTCTTATAGTATACATCCTCTTTGATAAAACTCCTCATTTGTGGTCTGTTGGATCAGCTTGGGAATATTGGATGCTTTCTGCCAAATGGTCTGTGGGGCTTCCTATGATGTTATTATTTGGCAATGTAGGCATTTTATATGTTTGTGTTTTGTTGATATTTTATGATGTTTATATTCTATTTTGTTTTTGTAAACGGGGCTTCGATAAAATTAGAGTATAGCCTCAGTGCCCCTGCGTGGGATGTCTTTATTGTAAAGTGGCTGGCTGATGGAGTGCCTTCAATGTTACCACTAGGATTGTTTCAGCAGATCTTTTTTGCGGATCAGTGGTGAGTTGTCTGTCAGCGAAGTTGTGGTCTTGATTTTGTGGTCCTGATTCGGCTCTTTGCAGTATGCTGGATCCTGTAAGCAATGAATAACTAACTAACTAACACTAAAGGGTCCCCCTGTAAGGGTGCCGGGGGTTTCTGTAAAATAGTATCCCTACTTTCGGGAAATTTAGTGCTTTAAATTCCCACTGTCGCTGTCTTTCTTATTCCAACTTTGTTGTATCAATCTACTATACTATCTTCTTCTTTGCTAGACCAGTCACCTAACTTTTTTCTTTTAAACTCTTCGGGGACAAAACTCCTCATTTGTGTGTGAGGTCTGTTGTATCAGCTTGGGAGTATTGGACGCTTTCTGCCAAATGGTCACTCGGGCTTCCTATGATATTATTTATGCAGATCAGGGCTGAGTCCTCTTTCAGCCAAGTTGTGGTCTTGATTTTGTGGTCCTGATTCGGCTCTTTGCAGTCCACTGTAATCCTGTAAGTAATGAATAACTAACTAACCACTAAAGGGTTCAGAGGAAACTATAATAATAATAATAATAACAATAAGGTATTTATATAGCCCTTTTTCCTAATGACATCGGTTCAAAGCGCAGTTCTTATGCTGTTACGTTTGAGACGTGCACGATAGTACGTGTGAGACGCGCACGATAGATCCGATCGTTTTGTTTTACAAAACATGCAATAACAGAGTGTATTTACCTTTGATTTTATTTTGCGTTGTTGTAAGAGGAGGCTTGGTATAATGTTGATGATTTTCGTTGGTTGATATTGTTGGAGAGTTTTCTAGGGTTGCTTGTTTGCTATCGATCGAAGCGTCTAGATATACCTACTGGTAGCTGAAAGATTTTTCGAAGTTATATGACGTAAGACAGTGCATAGTTTTGATGACGAAATGTATTCTGATTGGTGGTAATCGCGTCACGCTGGAATGTTCAAACGTTCTCTAGATTATAGAAAAACTATATAGGTGATGCACTGAAGTTGAAAAGAGAGAGTTGAGAAAGTGGAAAAAGCGATTGAGCGATTGTATGCAGTTGTTGATGTACGCTGAATAAAGTTGGAAAACTTCATACAACGACTCCTGCCTTGTTGCTGAGTGAACAGGTTGCGTGGATAAACAAATCTGAGTTACACATCAGGATTCAAGCATCGAGGCTGAATCAACTACTGATAAAAACCAACAAAAGTGTAACATTTTTTTTTCGGGGGGAGGAGGGGGGGGGGCACGAGCGAGTCAACGTTACGAGAGGCAGTCATCGAGGGTAGCCGCCAACGAGTTGCGTTGAGAGGGACCAGCATACTGGGACTACATCCCCAATAGATTCGGGTTGACTGCAAGGGCGTGAAGTTGCCGAAGAGTTGCTTCGTGAGCGAACAACGTACCGGGACTACGTTGCTGCTGCAAGACTATGTCGAGGGACAGTTTCGGAGCTACATCGCCAGTATTACATAGCGATGAGTGAACATCACGTCTAATTCAGCACAGGAGTATATACATCAACACGTGATGCAGCGTCGCATACAACGAGGACAGCGGGGCCTGCGTCAGCGAAGGCAACTAGTGACAAGCATCAGCGCTACTGCGGAAAGCGTGCTGTTCCAGAGATGTCTAGAAAGGTGCAAGAACTTTCCAACAATTTCTCAATGCTTGTCACAAGGACCTGGTGACCCACTTAGAATTACAAAAGCTGCAGATGCTTAAAGATGTGACTGAGGCTGCTGAAAGATATCTCATCGCTCACTGGAAGACTACAGACCCCAGGTGACAAAACATTTTCAGAAGACTGGAAACCATGGGAACCAGATCCAGGGAAGTCAAACGAGCCAGAGACAGATGGGCTCCACGCCACCTTCCAGGGATGGGCATTCAAGAGGCTGATTCACCTGCAACGCTACAGACCGCAGAGCTGCCAACTGTCCTTGAAACAAAAGCAACGGACAACGCAGCGGCAGACAACCGACAGAGACGTTTATTCAATCGACAGCAAACCAGTAGCTCTGACCATCAAAGGTGTGGTGGGAGCGTCATTCTTTCGAGTGAGACTGAGCGCACAGCTACTCCTGCGCAGCTGTGACTATCCAGAACATGCCTGTTTCCAAGGGACGCGTCGGAAATCATGAAGTGACTGTTGTAAGAGACTCAGGCTGCAGTGGGGTCATCGTCAGAGAAGATCTAATTGCTAAAGAACAGTTCACTGGCGATTCTAAATGGACACTTACGGCCGACAGCAAATATGTGAAAGTGCCTTTTTACATAGGCAAAGTAGAAGCAGTTTGCCTGAAGAAGCTGCTATACGATTTGATGATCGGGAATATCGACGGCGCGAGACGACCCGATGACCCCGATCCAGAATGGAGTCCTGCTTCAACCCAACACGTTGAGGTTGCGGAGAATGGTCCATTGTCATTTGCTGATGGAGACCTTACAAAGCTGCTACGGGACAATGTGGCTACTCCGGCTCAACCCTGTTGACCAGAGATTGTCGGTGCTGTCACTACTAGGGCCCAGGCCAAGAGAGACAAGACGTCTACGCCATTGAAGGTCGCCGATAGCTCCAAAGCCGCGATCGTGGACAAAGAAAAGCTGATCCAGCTCCAGGAAGCTGATAGTATTTTAAACAAGTACAGGAACCGCCAAGACCACGTGACCAAAGGCAGTGGCACAGTCTATTTCGAGGTGAAGACCAGGATCCTGGACAGAATCTTCCAGCACCCAAGGGTCAAAGGAGGGAAACCACTACGTCAAGTCTTGGTACCGTTACCACTTAGGCGCCAAGTGATGGAAGTAGCTCATGACTCCATCATGGTAGGTCACCTGGGTATCAAGAAGACGTCGGACAGAATCCAGGCGGTTTTTTACTGGCCAGGACTTCATGCGGACGTCAGCCGTTTCTGCCGATCATGTGCCATTTGCCAGAAGACCATACCTCGAGAAAGGGTCCCTAAAGTGCCTATGCAGAGAAGGATGCCTTTAATCGACTAACCTTTCAAGAGGGTGGCCTTAGACTTAACCGGCGAAATAAAACCTCCGAGTGAAGAAGGTCATCGGTGGGTACTGGCCCTAGTGGACTATGCGACTCGGTACCCAGAAGCAGTGCCACTGAAGAAGATTGACACTGAAACTGTGGACATGTTCAGTAGACTTGGAGTGCCTGAAGAAATCCTGACAGACCTCGGGACGCAGTTCGTCTCTGACTGCATGAAGGAGGTCAAAAGACTGCTGAGCAACCGGCATTTGACTACGACATCTTACCATCCAATGTGCAATGGGCTCGTCGAAAAGTTCAATGCTACGCTGAAGTCCACCCTGAAGAAACTGCAGCGAGCAGCCCAGACAATGACATCCCTACATCAACGCCTTACTGTTCGCCTACAGAGAAGTACCTCAGGAGTCCACCGGCTTTTCTCCGTTCGAGCTGTTTTACGGATGAACCATCCGAGGGCCGATGCACATCCTGAAAGAACTGTGGACGAAAGAAGTAGACACCCCAGAGGTAAAGAACAGCTACCAGTACGTGTTTGAGCTACGGGAGAAGCTGGAGCAGACTCTCGAAATAGCCAGAGAAAACCTGAAGAAATCCCAGGCCTGTGGAAAGCACTACTATGATCGTAGGGCTGTGAACAGGAAGTTCAAACCTGGCAACAAAGTGCTGGTGCTGCTACCTTCCGACCACAATAAGTTGCTGATGCAGTGGAAAGCCCCGTACGAAGTGGAGACCGTGGTGGGGATCAATGACTACAAGGTGAAGATCGGCCAGCATTCCAAGATATACGCCAACCTCCTTAAGCTGTACATGGAAAGGCATCGGAGACTGTACACGCAGCAACAGCAGCTGTGATCGATGACAGCTTTGATAGCGAGGAACTGTTGAAACTGGGAGACTTCCAGAGCAAGCTTTACGGAGGATCAAAAGTTGGAGCTCAAGGACCTTATGGGCGAGTTTCCCCATAACTTCAATGGTCCCAGGCTCTACGACTTTGGTCGAACATGAAGTCCACCTTACTTCAAATATTCCCGTTCGATCCTAACCATTCCCGATCCCTTTCAGAGAAAAAGGAATCCTTGAAGAAAGACATCGATGAGATGCTGAAGATGAGCATCATTAGGGAGTCCAGTTCCCCATGCGCGTCCCCTGTCGTGGTCGTGAAGAATGATGGGAGCAACAGAGTATGCATCGACTACAGGAAAGTTAATAAGATCACCGTCTTCGACCCCTAGCCGATGCCTACTGCCGCAGACCTCTTCCGCCAATTATCGGGGAGTAAAATCTTCTCAAAGACTGACCTCAGCGAGGGTTATTGGCAAGTCCCCATGCGTCAACAGGATATACCAAAGACTGCTTTTATAACTCCTGATGGGACGTACGAATGCCTGAGGATGCCTTTTGGCATGGTCAACAGCAGTGCTACCCTGAAGAGAGGGATGAGGGATGCTCAAAGGGATAGATAACGTCGTGTGTTACTGGGACGACCTGCTAGTCCATACCCAGATCTGGAAGGAACATCTGTAGACCTTGATGGAGCTTTTTCACCATCTAACAGACCTGACAGTGAGACGCAGTAAGTGCATTCTGGGAACTGACAACGTTGACTTTATCGGCCATTCGTTAAAAGAAGGGCAAAAGGGGCTTCTGCTAGAAAATGTCACCAAGATTATGAACGCTCCAAGTCCTCAAACAAAGAAGTAAGGTCTTTCCTGGGATTGGCTGGGTATTATAGGGAGTTCGTTCCGAACTACTCAGCCATAACAGCACCTTTGTCGGACCTGGTGCTGACTCCTATCCTATCCTATCCTATCCTGTCCCATAACTCGGAGGTCGTAGGGGCACCACAGATGATCGTTTAACCAGCATACTCCATCTTTCTTTGTCCTCAGCAACCCTGATGGCTTCGCTCAGTGTCAAACCAGTCATTCTCAGATGTTGTCCTCCCACCTCTTTTTCGGTCTCCATCTTCTTCACCTCCTTGCACTGTGCCTTGCAGAATGGTCTTTGCAAGGCCTGATGATCTGGTGATGTGGCCATACCATCGGAGTTTCCGTTTCTTCACCACTGTGAGCAGGTCATCGTGTTGTCCAATGGCTTGTGTGATGGTCTGTCGGACTTCGTCGTTGGTGATGTGTTGAGTATAGGAAATGGCCAGAAGTCTTCTGTAGCACCTCATCTCCATGCTTTGTATTCTTCGTTGTAGATCTGCTGTGAGGGTCCATGCTTCGCAAGCATATAGGAAGATAGAGATGACAAGGGAGCGCAGCAGTCTTACTTTGGAATATAGACTTATGGTCCTGTCTTTCCAAATGGTGCGGAAGAGCTGTCCTAATCAAGTGCAGTGCAGACCGTCTCAAGAGAAGGCATACCAGACTGCTCGATTTCCTTTCAAAGGATCCAGTGCTACGACTGCCCGACACTTCCAAGGAATTCGTCATAAGAACAGACGCAGCGGATGAAGGCATCGGCGCCATACTGATGCAAGAACACGAAGGGAAACTATTTCCAGTCAGTTACGGCAGCCAGAAACTGTCGAGGACTGAGAAAAATGTTTCGACCGTGGAGAAAGAGAGCCTAGCCATCTTATGGGGAATCCGGAAGTTCTAACTACACCTTCAAGGAGTGAAGTTCATGCTACAGACTGATCACAAGCCGCTAACCTACTTGAACTCTGCCAAGTTTGTGAACATTCGCATCATGAGATGGGCTATGTACTTGCAGAACTTCCACATGTGAGTAGAATGTATTAAAGGAGCAGACAATGTTGGCGCGGACTTTCTCAGCAGAGTGTGTGAGTGAAGAATACTGACAGTATCCAGACAGACTGAGATACATTTTAATTCTGGACTTTGTTTGCGAATTGGGTCTAAATTAAGAACATTTCTTCTTGTGTAGGGGGTTATGTTACGTTTGAAACGCGCACTATAGTACGTGTGAGACGCGCACAATAAATCCAATCGTTTTGTTTTGCCAAGCATGCAATAACAGTGTATTTACCTTTGATTTGATTTTGCGCTGTTGTTAGAGGAGGCTTGGTATAATGATGATTTTCGTTGGTCGATATTGTTGGAGAGTTTTCTAGGGTTGCTTGTTTGCTATCGATCGAAGCGTCTAGATAGATCTATTGGTAGCTGAAAGATTTTTCGAAGTTATATGACATAAGACATTGCATATTTTTGATGACGAATTTTATTCTGATTGGTGGTAATTGCGTCACGCTGGAATGTTCGAACATTCTCTAGATTATAGAAAAACTATTTAGGTGATGCACTGAAGTTGAAAAGAGAGAGTTGAGAAAGTGGAAAAAGCGATTGAGCGATTGTATGCAGTTGTTGATGTACGCTGAATAAAGTTGGAAAACTCCATATGTTGCCGAGTGAACAGGTTGCGTGGATAAACGAATCTGAGTTACACATCAGGTTTCAAGAATCAGGGCTGAATCAACTACTGATAAAAACCAACAACAGTGTGACACATTTACACTTAACATCGAAATACATACGAAAAAGAGTGAAACAAAAACGAGATACTGATAAATTATGCAAAGGCATACTACAAACATGAAAAAGAATATTTACAAGTAAATTATAAATGACGTGGGAGTTAAGTGGCGGAGGAGAGCGACAAGGAGTGAGGGGGTTGGGGCGTGTGGTGTGATGGCGGTGTCCGAATCAGAAAAGAAGGAATGATGGTGACTGGAGGCGAGATAAGACATTTTTAAGGAAGAGATGGTTTCAAGTTGGACTTGAAAGTAGCTATATTCGGAGAGCTGTGAAGAAAGAGAGAGGAAGAGTGTTACACTCGATTCGATGTTGGTTTTTCTATCAGTATCTGATTCAGCCCCGATGCTTGAAATCCTGATAGGTGTAACTGATTCGTTTATCCACGCAGCCTGCTCACTCAGCAGCAACAAGGCAAAGTCTTCGTATAAAGTTTTCCACTTTTATTCAGCACACATCAACAGCTGCATACAATCGCCTTTTCACTCTCAACTTTTTACTTTCCAACTCACTATCATTCAACCCCAAAACAGTGCGGCACATTATATAGCATCTCTTTTATCCCGAACACCCTGGATCAATCGCGTATGACGCAATTTAACCAATGCTTCTAACTTCGTCATCACTGTCTTACGTCATACATCTTTCCTTTCTGTCCAAGCATGTTCTCAAATTTTCTACGCTTTCTCGCGAAGCTTCTATTGACAGCAAACAGGTAAATCTAGAGAATTCTCCAACAATATCGACCAACTAAAATTACCAACGTTATACAAAGCCTCCTCTAACCACAACGCAAACTCAAATCAAAGGTAAATAAACTCTATTATTCAATACTTTGCAAAACGAAACGATTAGATCTATCGTGCGAGCAAACAGGTAAATCTATAGAATTCTCCAAAATTACCAACGTTATACAAAGCCTCCTCTAACCACAACGCAAACTCAAATCAAAGGTAAATAAACTCTATTATTGAATACTTTGCAAAACGAAACGATTAGATCTATCGTGCGCGCTTCAGACATACTATCCTTCGCGTTTCAACGTAACAAAGAGACCAAGTTGAAGGATCTAGCACTGAGAAGGATCAACAGGCTGCAGAGGAGAGTTTGTAGCGAGGTATTTGTAGTGTAAGGGTGAATCAGAAAGAGAGCACGCGCTGTGTTTAGGAAATGACGTCTTGTCTGTGATGTGACGTGCT
Source organism: Oncomelania hupensis (assembly GCA_036898135.1). Classification (NCBI taxonomy): domain Eukaryota; kingdom Metazoa; phylum Mollusca; class Gastropoda; order Littorinimorpha; family Pomatiopsidae; genus Oncomelania; species Oncomelania hupensis. Next base: position 22,592,313 of record CM072527.1, on the reverse strand, counting down.
GTGTGACGTGTGTGTGTGTCTGTTGGTTTGCCTTCTTCCCAGAGAGCACGAAGACATTGACTGGACTGTGGACACTGACGGTGGACAACGACAGTAGTTAGGTTAGACAGGTATGTTTGGAGTACAGAAGCGTTGTAAGTATGGTTTATTATATTTGCAGTGAATGAGAGTGTGAAAGAAGGTGCATGACGCAAGGCAGAGGCGAGATTGGTGATCCCCATGTTGCGTGTTGTATAGTGGCGTTGTGTATCTTACATTGGCGATCGTCGACATGTAGATGCGGACCTGTTAATTTTACGACGACATTTGTTTAAAAATTTCTTCTTTGGCAATTCGGAAATTAAATGAATTTTTGAAACTAAGACCTGCACGTATCTGCCGGAATCCTTGGATTTGTCCGTTTCCAAAAGATGGCAGTTGGGGGAGAGGTAAAGGACGAACGAGTTCAAAGGTCACTAGCCTAGGTGCCTACGAAAACCATAGACTCTAGCGTCTATGCGAAAACGAAGGTGTGGTATTTTTCTTGAAATTATTTTAGGATTCGAATCGTCGTGTTTTGGTCGTGATATTTGGTTTGTGTTGTGGTGCTTTGTCCTTTCTGTGATTTTATTGGTAAATAAAGGTAGGAAATGCATAAGGTTAATTTGGGTGTGGTATTTTTATATTTTAGGCTTATTTTATTATTTTATAGTTACTCAGTGAAAATGTATGAGGGTACAATTTTATTTGGAGAGTTTTGCTTGAATGCAGTCTATTGTTTATGTTAGGATGTGATATTTCAGTCTGATTTGGAATTAAGTTTTTGAAGGCGTCGCTTGTAGGGATGTTGCGTAAAAACATAATCAATTTCTTATTACCTTATTATTTATTGTGGGTGCCATTATTTCACAAATGGGATACATGTAGCGGTGATGTGGTAATGATAGGTTTTTGTGACATTTATTGTAATTGTATTTGACAGAAATTATATCAATAAAGCATAGTATCAATAAAATATTTGGATATGACTTCAGCTTGAGATCTTTTCATTTAAAATAAAAACTAAAACATTAATTTGTGGACTGTATAAAATTTCAATTATAAATAAGTAAATAAATAAATAAGTGATATTTCTATGATTGTTGTAAGATTGTGGTATTTCAAATAAACACACATCTATATATTAGTACATTTGAATATGAGTCATTCTGTTTGCAGTAAAAGTATTAAATAAAAATACTTTCTCAAAGAAATATTGCTTCTGTAATAGCGTTTGTTAGAGTTATTGGTATTGGTGAATTGGCCATTCATTAAATTAATAATGTCTACCAGCGCTATTGTTTTACCAAAATATTAGGAGTACTACTACATTGTAATATTCATGGAATAATTCACACTATTGAGGGTTTTGAAGAAGCATTGCAGTATTTACATTTTACATGCAAGTGCTCATAATTTAGAATGTTGCATGCTTTTGCTTCTAATATATGAACATATCATGTAATATTACAAGTGAAAAACACAATTTTGTTGAGGCAAATTGGATACAGTTCTTTTTTCTGCAGTGATGTTATCAGCATGTTTCTCAGATTGAAAGGCGAAGAGTGTGTGAGAATAAATAAGGGTGTGAGAATAAAATAAAAGGACTGGACTTATTGGATCTGAGGTATTGCTGATGAAATCATGGCGTGAATGAAAATATAATAGATTTTTTAGCATGAGTATTTTAGAGGCTGGAATTTTTGATAATAAGGAACATAATTATGTTTTGATAATAAGGGACATATGTATGTATTATGTATATCAAAATGTAAGGACGTTTAGACTTTAGTTGGTTTTCAGCCTCGGGGATGCGGTTTTATTGTAGGCATATTTTCTGTCAGTACAAGTTGTTTAGTGAACGTGTTTGAATATATATCAAGTATTTTATTTTTTAGCCGAGATGGTGTGTGTATATGTTCTTGACCATATACATTGAGTAGTGATTCTTAATTACCATATAATAGAAAGGTCCCCGACTATGACTGTTGAATATATGAAAGTTTAACGAGTCGTTATGATTGATAGGGAATTATAGGGTACATTTTTTGTTCAGCGCTTCGAGTTACAATAGACTGAGACTCAAGTTGTTGGGTGGTGAGTTTCTCGGGCGTTTTAATTTGATTGGGGGAGAATTACATTTTTTGTTCAGCGCTTCGAGTAACAATAGACTGAGACTCAAGTTGTTGGGTGGTGAGTTTCTCGGGCGTTATGATTTGATTGGGGGGGGGGGGGGGGGGGGGGGATAAATTACATTTTTTGTTCTGCTTCAAGATGCAATAGACTGAGACTCAAGTTGTTGGGTGGTGAGTTTCTCGGGCGTTGTGATTTGATTGGAATTACATTTTTTGTTCCGCTTCGAGTTACAATAGACTGAGACTCAAGTTGTTGGGTGGTGAGTTTCTCGGGCGTTATGATTTGATTGGAATTACATTTTTTGTTCCACTTCGAGTTACAATAGACTGAGACTCAAGTTGTTGGGTGGTGAGTTTCTCGGGCGTTATGATTGATAGGGGGAATACATTTTTAGTAATCATATTTGGTAATGTGGTCATTGTAACTCAGGAGGGAGAGTCAGCATGTATGTTACTTGATATATTGAATGGAGATGGTTTATATGTTTTGTTTGTTCTGTTTTCTTTTCCAGAATAAAGGATATTTCATGTGGGGTTTAGGGTGCGGATTCAAGATGTGGAGTTAAGGGGTGTCACGTGGGGTTTATGGGCTCTGCACAATGGAATTATGGACCCTCACGTTTATTCGGTGGGAACTGCTAGTAAGTCACCCTATGAATTACTTTAATAAATTTATTTGTTTAGCTCGTTCTGTGTTAAGGTTGGGGTACAGAAATAGATAGAAAAATGGTAAAAGAATACTGTCACACTAGCTTTCACACGGCTATGAATCATATGTAGTCCAGCCACTTGATAACAGTTAAAATCACACATTTATTTCTTCTACTCTATACAAGATTCTCTAAGTACTAATCTAACTTAAAAAGTCTCTTTCAATGCTAATAGTTCGATCGCTGATAGTCTATGCAGCTGTTCTATCTTCATCGGGCACTTGCTAGTATATCTCATGTAGATTTGGACTACTGTGGTCCGTGTTACAGTTTCTGGAGAGTTGGACTACTGTGGTCCTGCTATGATCAGTTTAAGTGCACCTTGGCGTGTTCACTTAACTGCTAGATGGTGCGTGCGAAGTCCTTCTGTGAGGTAGCTTCTGGTACACCTTTGTCGTTGTGTAGTTGGGTTCCCTTGCCACGCTGTGGGGTCTTGTAGGGTGTGATCCAGGGTAACTCTCTTCGACCTGTGCGGTAGAGGTTACGCAGACAACTCGTCGTTTCTGTGGAGTTGTGCGCACGGGATAGCTCGGGATAGCTCGGGATAGCTCGCCTGCTCGTCTGGAATATAAGAGACGAAATTCTGCACAACCCTGAATAATCGGTTTGTGCAGAGCGTCTCACTGAAAGCCAAGTAGCCCTCAGTGATAGCTCCACATCTCTATACATAAGCGACGAACATTCTGCTACTTCCGGGTTCCACTGGAATCTCACTCTAAATTCCTATACATACATAAATATCAATCGTGTCTAACTATACACATACCGAATTAATAATAATATAAACATTCAGTGGTACAGGCACTGGTCTGCAAACATACATATAAGTTAAACAACAGTGGTTCCGTACGGGATACAACATGGCGGCGCAACCGGTCGTGTTTCACCACGTGTTCGGCGTTTCCACATGGTCACGCAAATTCGGATTAATAATTCACATTTATGCATAGCAAATTCCACAAACATAATTTCAACAATAATATAAATATATCACGATGAAACAGAAGGGTGTTCATTTACCTGTTTGACAAGTTCAGGCCCGTGATGACTTGATAGAATTCTAAGATTCTAACGTCCTGCTTCCTGGTCTATGAGTGAAGAGATTTCTCTGTCAGCTTTCTAGCTGTTAACACTTCGGTGTATTCCTCCCAACTGACCAAAGATAAGCTAGGTTTGGACCCAGTCAAACTGGCTCGAACCGCTTTGCGTAAGCTCCCATTGGTTAAAATGTTTACGACTCTCGTAATTACGATGATGTCATGGCCTCAGCCAGCGTCAACTATCACTGTGTGTATGATCGGCAGTATGCTACCGCTACGCTTGATTACTTTCATCGTCTGCTCCTAACTTTGAAATTCTAATATTATATATACTAACCAAGCTAAATATTAAAATAAGCAGAGTTAATACTAGCCAGTTCGTGACAAGGGGAAGGGGATAGGAATGGAGATAGGGGGCAGAATATTTGATAGTTACGTTATAGAGTTTAATTTTTATGCTGTTCAGTGTTTATGCTGTTCAGTGTTTAGGGTATGCGAGTTCTTTGTTGCAATTGAGCCTCATTTCGGCGAGAAGGGGTGCTTTTTCGTCGAAAGGGGGAAGAATGTAAGGGTGAATCAGAAAGAGAGCACGAGCTGTGTTTAGGAATTAACGTCTGGTCTGTGATGTGACGTGCTGTGTGACGTGTGTGTGTGTCTGTTGGTTTGCCTTCTTCCCAGAGAGCACGAAGACAGTGACTGGACTGTGGACACTGACGGTGGACAAAGACAGTAGTTAGTTAGGTTAGACAGGTATGTTTGAGTACAGAAGCGTTGTAAGTATGGTTTATTATATTTGCAGTGAATGAGAGTGTGAAAGAAGGTGCATGACGCAAGGCAGAGGCGAGATTGGTGATCCCCATGTTGCGTGTTGTATAGTGGCGTTGTGTATCTTAAAGTAGCATGGGGAGGAAAAACGAAGATTTCTGGATGGCTTGTAGAAGTGAATGTTCTGGGTGAGGTAGGAAAAGGCTAAAGAAGCATCAGCATGGAGTAGAGAGTGACATATTGCTTTCTTTAGCAGATTATTTTGAAGATCAGTGCTTTAAATTGCCACCGTTTCTGTCATTTTCATTTGTTCTTTCTCATTCCTAATCTGTTCTACTATTTTCTTTGCTAGACCAGACCTTTTTTCTTGAAAACTCTCCTAAAACTTTTCATTTGTGTTTGGGGTCTGTTGGGGATATTGGATGCTTTCTGCCAAATGGTCACTAGGGCTTTCTGTGGTATTATTTAATAATGTAGGCATTTTATATGTATTTGTTTTGTTAATATTTTATAATGATATTTAGTTTATATTCTATTTTGTTTTTGTAAACAGGGTTTCGATAAATTAGAGTGAAGCCTCAGCGCCCATGCATGGGATGCCTTTATTGTAAAGTGGTCTGCTGGTGGAGTGCCTTCAGTGTTACCATTAGGGTTGTCTCAGCAGATCTTTGATACGTGTCAGGGGTGAACCATCTTTCAACAGTTGTGGTTCTGATTTGGCTCTGTGCAGTCCGTTGGACCCTATAAACAATGACTAACTAACTAATCTGGTCCACTCCAGAAATGTAGCATCCGTGGGTCTAAACAAAATCAAAGCAAAAACAAGTAGGTCAATTTGAAACAGCTTTATTCTTCACCCACTGGGTCGATATTTACAAATGACTCGTTTGAAAGGAAATTCCTGTATTTTTTTATGTACTTTTGAGGTAATGAGCATATTGATTTTGAGTTATTGTCCCCTGTACAAAAAATGCAAACTAAGAATTTTTTCCAACCTCCATTCTATTGGCTCCACTAGCACTCTTTTCCACAAAAAGTATTGTTTCAAAATAGAGAGGTTGCTTTTATGGACTATGTAAATGACATGCTGATAACAGAAACCAATTATGCATGCAAACCCCTTTCCCTCCCCCCCTCCCCACCCTCTCAAAGGCATAATTTGCTAAATTCGTTGTGGTGTGCATTTCTAAAGTCTATGGATAGTGTCAGAAATAGGCAGTTCTCATCCAGTGATCGTCCAGAAAACCTATTACATGTTTATACTAAATATCTGCACAGTGAACTAAACCATCCATTAACATGCTTTAAAGCAGTTTAAATTTTCAGACCGGTACACAAATTTACTTTTTCCTGGAACCCATGAGTTGTAATTTTGTATTTGCTGGTAGTGTATATGAGTGGTCATTTTTGAGCCAGAGGTCAAGATCGAAGTCAGTGTTTGCAATTTAATGCCATCGTTTCATTTCAGTTTTTGTGACGACTCATTTAGAAAATTGATGTTCCATAAGGATCGAGCATGTTACTTTTTAGTCATATAGGCTTTACTCTTCTAGTTGTTTGTTCTTCTCCATGGTTCATTACCAATAATTTCTTTTTCTTGAATTGATTTATTGATGGATATTATATATCTAAAAATGGATGATGATGATGGATAGGCTTGTATTGCACCAGTTCCATGCTGATGGTATATTCTGATAATCCACAAAGGATACGAAAATCAAAATGGTAGGCACACTAAATTAAAATTCATTCTTGCGCCATATTTATTTATTGTCAATTTTATTCTTTCCAGGTGTTCCCGTTTGCAGAGCTGTCTGTGTGTGGGTGAAAATTGGGTCGGTATCCCCAAGTGCAAGCGTTTGTAAAGGGCGAGAAGATGGGTCAGTTCCCAGGTCTGAGCATCAAGTACCTGCGTGGCGCTGATCCTGTCATCAAGCTCATGGACGTCGATCGCAACGTCCAGCAGACGTTTGGCATTGAGAAATGGGATACCGACACAATAGAGGCCTTCCTTAAGTCCCGTCTCCAGCAGTAAATGGATGAGTTCGAGACCAAATGAGCCTTGTGCTACTGTATTATGACAAAGAATACTACTTGCCTTCACATTTGTCTAATTATCATTTACTTAAATGTCACTATTATTTGTCTGTTTTGTTTATTTCTTCAAGAACTGCTAGCATTTGTGCTTCCTTTTTATTTTAAAGGATTAATATGGTTTAATTTGTAAATTGCTTTTATTGTTTAGATGACAGGATTCTTGTTTTAGATGTTTGTTTCAGAGTACTATCAGCCTCAAATGATTTCTGATCAAAAAGGGTTGCCTTGATGGCTTTGACTTGGTCATTTACCAAATATTATCCTAAAAATATTGGTCTAGTTTGAATATTGCTTTTGTCATTTGTCAGTAGTACATATGCTCAACACAAAATGCAATTAAAATAAGCTTTGTCAGGGACAAGAGAAATATTAAGTGTCCCCTTGGATTAAATCATCAGTCCAAGTTGAGAACATAATTATGGCAATGTGAAGTTCCAACTTGGATGAAGTTGATTCTGTCTCTGGCAAACATACATTTTTCCCATTTCTATGAAGCGTTCACTGAAAACCAAATGGTATGTGATCGTGGATGAATAAAGTGGGTGGAAAAGTTTCCATTTTGATTGCATTTTGTGAAATTCATTTTTATATTATTTTATTATTATTATGTTTTAAACTTAATTGCCAAAACTTGTGAATTAATGTGATGATTGTGTTGGGAGTTAAGTATTTTAATGCTTGAAGTATTTTAATGCATGATGTTGATCATTTAATTTGGAACCAGGTTGATTAATATTCATGTTTTTTTTTCAAATATGACACCTTTCTCTTTTAAGTTTTGATTTTCTGATTTCATCAAGAGCAATGCCATCACTCTTTCCAAAAAAGGTCACCTTCAGGAGTCTGAAAATTACCGCACCATCAACCTCATCAGCTTTCCCAGCAAAGTCTTCTTGAAAATAATACTCCGATGGCATGGCCATGTCATCAGAGCATCAGGCCTTGCAAAGACCACCCTGTAAGGTGCTGTGCAAAGAGGCTGAAGAGGGAGACAGAAAAAGAGGTGGGAGGACAACATTTGAGAATGGACTGTTGACACTGTGAAGCCATGAGGGTTGCTGAGGACATAGAAAGATGGAGTATGCTGGTTAAACGACTTCGAGGATAGGATAGGAATGAAGTGTTGTCATATTTTATATGTTGCAGGGTCTTTTTTTTTTTAATTGCCTTTTAATTTTGTAATAAAATGGATAATTACTAACTTGCTAATGTTTTTGTCAGTCTTTTCTTGACAAACATCTCTCAAAAAAACTGAATGTGTGTTATGGCAGCTACAATGGGTCAGAACCTTTGTGTGCGTGTGTTTGTGTCTAGATTTGGACATTAACTTAAAAATTTAATTATTAATTTATACAATACTCCAGGGGGGTTCTGTATAAATTCCCAAGGGCGCTGTCTTTCTCTTCACTAGATCAACGTTACCTATCTTTTTTCTTCAAAACTCTCCCCGAACTCATTTGTGTATGGGGTAGGCTTGGGGATATTGGATGCTTTATGCCAAATGGTCACTAGGGCTTTCTATGATATTATTAATTAGCAATGTAGGCATATTATATGTGTGATAATATTTATATTCTATTTTATTTTTGTAGAGGGAGGGGGGGGGGGGGTGTTGATAAATTAGAGTAAAGCCTCTGCGTACCTTGCACCTTTATTGTTAAGTGGCCGGCTGGTGGAGTTAGTTAATCATTGCTTACAGGGTCTAGCGGACTGCAAAGAGCCGAATCAGGACCACAAAATCAAGACCACAACTTCTCTGAAAGAGGACTCGCCCCGGATTCGCATACAAAATCTGCTGAAACAACCCTAGTTGCAACACTGAAGGCACTCCACCAGCCAGTCACTTTACAATAAAGACATCCCACGCAGGGGACGCTGAGGCTATACTCGAATTTATCGAACCCCCGTTTACAAAAACAAAATAGAATACAAACAAATAACATCATTATAAAATATCAACAAAACACATGCATATAAAATGCCTACATTGCCAAATAATAACATCACAAGAAGCCTCGGTGACCATTTGGCAGAAAGCGTTAACAATTCCCAAGCTGATCCAGCTGACATGACGCACAAATGAGGAGTTTTATCCCAGGAGTTTTCAATAAAAGAAAAGGTAGGTGACTGGTCTAGCAAAGAAGATAGAGTAATAGATTGATAGAACTGAGTAGGAATGAGAAAGAACAAAGGAGAAAGACAGCGACAGTGTGTCACAAGCGGACGATCAGCCCCGGCGCTGCTCGCACCCCGTTTCCACTTTCTCGCCCGCTGGCCGAGCCACCTAAGCCACGCCCCTCAGGATAGCCCCTTGAAACCCCAGAATGGTCAGAACCAAGCGTCAGTCGCACTCCGTCAGCCCGAGTAACAACACTGCCTGCCGAGGACACGTCTGCATCTACGTTGCGACCCCTGAGCCTCGTCAATATTCTTGTGTTCCTACCCGTTCCTTGGTCAGGGTAAGAGTGGAAACTTACTTCCTATCATTTAGCATTTCCATCACCCGTCGATTTCCCAACATGTTCGTATGTCTTGTAGATATGTACGTCCGTGTCTGTGGTTTGTCTTGATGTATTGCTTATGATATGCATTTTACTTCATGTATCCATTATCTGCATTTTGATTGCTGTTCATGCCATGCTTGTATTTATACATGTATATACCCCTGCCTAGATACTTGTATAAATCCCCCAAGCCATGTTGTCCTGTTTCTCAGATTAAAGTCCCCCAGTAAAGCAACCTTGCCTATAATCCCCATTGTCCTGTAATTATCCCTTTTGCTTTCTCCCCTGATCCTATTGTGTGAATATCCACCCCTGCTGTCCATCACCCCATCTTGGGCGCTGAAATTACTATTAGCGGCCGCCAGTAAATTCCACAGAACCCCAATAGCCATTGTTGAAATTGTTGGACAGTTGGAACGGACCGGCCAAGTCTTGGCCGGTGCCTCCAATATTCGAAAATCTGACTGGCATGCGCGCTAACTGGCGCGGCATCCAGAGTGTGTCTGCACCTCTGATACTGAGTCAATACTTCATTCCAGAACGGGCCCTTATACCGGGCTGCTACGAAGACTCAAGACCCGCTGCGTGCAACCCTTATACCCTGGTTGACACCGTGAAGCGCAAAAGCAGAGATACAGCAACCGGTCAGCTACGTAGGCCGCTTGCATCACAACCCCGATTACCCAAGAATTCGTCCTAGTGACCTGGATTGGCAAACGGACGCCATCCGACTGGACCCTTGCGTCATCGCCATCCAGAATCCAGAGGCAACCACCGCCTACACCTATTGCAGCTAAGTGCGCACCCAGCGCACACCACAATTCTCGGAGAGTCTGGCTAACCACGCGAAAGCAGCCAGATAACCCCATGCCTTATGATGACATCAGTCCTCAATCGCCCCAGTAATCCTCAGATAACTCAACCTGAATAACTCCTCGATACTCTGGACACTAACTGACTCTCATCAGGGACTCAGCCCTATAGCTTACCACCCACTCTTGACCTGCATCTATTTAATAAATTTGCTAGTATTATATTATAACCACCGACTTCCCCCTTGTTCTTATTCTCTACTAGTTTAGTTTGTACTCTTCTCGTCTGGCCTTTTGACTGCCTATCATTCTTTAGTACTCCCAGCGTTATTTCCCTGAATGTCGCCGCAAGTTGGCCTAGACAAGGGAGGCAATACAGCGCGGGGGAATAATTGCTGATCCTCAACCCCCTATATTCGTGACACAGTGGGAATTTAAAGCACTAAATTTCCAAAAAGTGGGGATACTATTTATACTGAAAACCCCCGGCACCCACACGGGGGATGGCTGGTGGAGTGCCTTCAGTGTTACCACTAGGGTTGTTTCTAAGGATCTTTTTATACAGATCAGGGGTGAATTTTCTTTCAACCAAATTGTGGTCCTGATTCAGCTCTTTGCAGGCCACTGGACCCTATACAATGACTAATTATACAATATGACTGGTGCCATTGTAATTGCTCAAGTTGAGGCCAAATTGGTCTCAACTTGAGCAATTACAATGGCAGCATTATTAGCACATTTAAAAATCACATGACAATACACGAAACAAAAAATCACAGTTAATAACTTGAAGTATGAGGAAAAGCGTACAATAAACTTATACATGAGCTGTAGAGGTTATACACCAATATTAACTCTATTCTGCCTGAGCGTGCAGCTATGGCATACGAACAGGGTCAAACGCGCGATGAAAAGTAGCGATGCTTTGCATCGATACTTTTTGAAAAGTATCGCTACTTTGCATCGCTCCGTTACGAAAGGATCGGAAGCAGATTTACGAATGTGTGCGATCTCTCTTTAGTTAGTTAAAATAGATTAACGTCCCCGGACACATAAGCATATAGGGGACGATTACATTTTGAAACAGTTCGTCACTTATATAGTCTATACCCCAGAGAAAATTCGAACATTCCAGCATGACGCAATTACATCCAATCAGAATAAAAATCGTCACCGGAACTATGCACTGTCTTTCGTCATATAACTTTATTTAGGTTAGAAAGTCTCTTAGCTGCCACTACAGACTACAAGCTTCGATCGACAGTAAACAAGTAATTCTAGAAAATTCAACAATATCGACCAACGAAAATTATCAACATCATACAAAGCCTCTTCTAACAACAACGCAAAATCAAATCAAAGGTAAATACACTCTGTTATTGCATGCTTTGCAAAACAAAACGATCGTGCGCGTCTCAAACGTAACATTACTCACAAGAAGAAATTTACTTAATTTCTGTTGTAGCGAAACGGCCGCGGTCGCCTATAGGTGGTTGGATGAAGGAGGAGAGGGATACAGTTTAGCTGTGAGCGAGCACGTGAATCTCGAGAATGTATAAGGTTATTACATCGAGGTGAGGTAGACAATATCGCTCGTGACCGAGGAAAAGCGAAGACATCGATGATCTTGGCTTTGATCCGCGTTCATGATTTTTGGTACTCACAATATGGGTTTTCCTCGCGCAGACAAAACGATACGTGTTTTGTTTACTGTCGGAGTCCTTGGTGACTGTGGAAGTTACTTGGTATTGTAACGCGTCCCCTATATTGCATTATCTATGTGAGAGTTATACTAACTTAATTTTCTACTTGTACGGGGATCGGGCACGACTTACCCTATTATAGCATGTAAGACATACAAAACAGAACAAGTCTCACTGCCATCCAAAGGCGTCGCCGTGCGCTCACAAACATGACTCTGAACTACAATTTGTTTCCACTTTTATATACTTTTATTAATCTAACTTAACACATGTCAACCAAGGAACATAAAACTCGCATGCACATAGATTCTAACTAACAATGCAAATAATAGTCAAATAAATTCATTGAGTCTTACCGCAATTTTCAGTTCTTTTTCGCCCTTCTTTCCTCCATTGAAAACACGAACTTTCACCCTATACTAACAATAATAGAACTAAAACAGCAGTCTAAGTTATGCACACACCCTAAGAACCGACCAAACCCAACTTACCTACCAACTCACCGACTGACTAACTTTCAAACTAACTTCTGCATCTGAATAATAAAATCACCAGTTAACCAACTGCTGAGCTAAAGCAACCAAGCCTTGCACTAAACATTCTGCCCTAACCACACTAACTCTAAGCATTATGCACAGAAGAGAAGAAGGAACCTGTAGTCTCTATACACTAAACTCATTACATATTATACACTGTCCGCCCTAAGTTCTAGTACTATATACAGAAGAGAGGTCTGGAGCCCCTGCAGGAGAAAGAGATAAGAGAGAGATTCCTTTGTTCACTCTGGCTTTTATAGCATAACTCTGCAGAGATGCATTTCTCTAGATAAGGTGATGCCCTAACTGCCACGTGACTGACCCAACCCAAATCCCTGGGACTTGCACCAACCACGAGGTCAGAATTGACCATGCTCTCCACACACAAGAGACCAATGGTTGCAGACTACAGACCTGCCTGCATGCACATCTGTATGCGTCATGCTTTGACCATGCAAATTCTAACTTACCCCGGCCAGTAACTGCTGACCAAGCGAATATGTATCGCACGTGCTAGGTAACAACTAACACTTCTGCATCTGACTCACTGCTGTATCCAAGCCGAGCTAAGCAATCTTTATAATCATCCCTTACCATTATCTTCCCCTGTGTAACTTTCCCTCAAAGGTTATAATTGCCGCCGGCCTGCGAAGGAGCATCCTCGCTCCTTAAAAATTAACCATGAAGAAAAAAAAAAAAAATCAAAGAGGTCACGAAGTGACATTACCAAAGCGACCTGAGGAGGCGAAGATGAGGTAAGACTTATAAAATATAAAAATTGCAAAAGAAGGTTGCATGCCCCAGACGACATAAATAAGCATAAAACAATGAAAAACCACAATTGGATATGTCCCACGGTAAATTACTTAAAATGTCAGGTGCCAAAACTTTTAAGGTTGTGAAGTAACAGGTAGTGAAGACTGTGGATCCAGCAACAGAAGTGACCAAAAGGGTTATGAGGACATTTGGCAATGAGGACAAATGAGGACTGTCCCCACAAGCCAACCAGCACCTTAAGGCGGTTGCTCTAAAGCGAGCGTAACGAGTACTGACGACGGACGTGTAGACGTGGTGTTGACAAAGGGACGACGAAGAAGCGTGAAGTGTAGCCAAAGGAAGAATGTGACGTCACCGCACCATGCAAACCGTGATGGAGAAGTCGTAGTGTAGCGGACCTGGTAGCTAGTAGTTGAATGAAGATTATGACGAAATACGTAGTGTTTGAAGGAGGGAGGCCCACATGACGAGGCACCCAGGAGTACGCAGCAGGCGAAGGGGATGGAAGTGTGCATTGAGGTTGAGCACACAAAGGGAATGGAAATGGAGATTACAGAATAGTAGAGGGGAAGAGCTCCAACCTCGTTTAGCGAAAGTCTTTGCTCTCCCCTGTCTGTAATATTGGAATACGGGAGATGACCACAACTCTGGGAGAAAGTGGTATAATGTCTGGTCGAGGGACATAAGGAGAGATGTTCTCTGCATCTGAAGAAGTGGGCAAGTTGGGGTACGGGCAAGCAGTCCAAGTGGGTGTACGTGGGAATGAAGGTTGTGAAGATTTCAGACAAAAGGCGAAAGTGGATATCGTGGATTATTGTTGTGTCGGTAGAAGAGAGATGAAGGAGTTCGTTCAATCGTAGACTAGCTTAAAGTTGACGTGACGACAAGGTCCAATAAAGCCAAGGCAAAGTAAGACGATGGCTGAAGAAGGGAGGCACTGCATGGTGTGATGGTGACGTCACGTGGCGAAGATGATGGTCGTCAAGGTATGAAGACATCCACGAAGACGGAGGTAGACGCTCGAAATAGCGCACATAAAGTCAATATGACACTTTGATCACTGTTTCGAAAGTTTTGTTGGAAAATGTTTGTTTTTAAGGTATAATTGGCACAACCACAGCAAAGCGTCCAAGGCACTGAATATAAATATTAAGTACGAAACACCAAAATATGTGACATGGTGACACCGTGACGGACATTCTGTTACGAACGAAAGTGTGTCTAAAGCGCGCACGATAGATCTAATCGTTTCGATTTGCAAAGTATTCAATAATGGAGTTTATTTACCTTTGATTTGAGTTTGCATTGTTGTTAGGAGAGGCTTTGTATAACGTTGATAATTTGCGAAGTTTCTGGATCTGCGTGTTTACTCTTGATAGAAATTTCCGGATGGATATCGAAGGTCGTGAATGTTCCCGGAAGTAGAGAAAATGTGTAATGACGTAAGCCAGTGATGACGATCTTTAGTTCGATTGGTGGCAGTACGTCATTTCTACCATGTACCATATTGTTCCAGAAAAGAGAGAGGTTATTTAATCGTGTGCCGAGTCGCTGTTGAGAGAGTAAAGTTGTTGATAGTGATTTGGAAAGTTGCTGTGAAAGTTGTTGAGTTGAGTTGAGAATTGTATGCAGTTGTTGATGTGTGCTGAATAAAAGTGGAAAACTTCATACGTCGACTTTGTGAATTGTATGCTGTTTGGACGGGCTGTGTGAATAAACGAATCTGAGTTACACAACTATCAGGAATTCAAGCATCGGGGCTGAATCAGATACTGATAGAAAACACCAACATCAAACTGAGTGTAACATTTTGGGGGTCAAGCCGCGATTCACGCCATAGCCAAGGGTTCAACTGCTACAACAAGCGAGTCAACGTTACGAGAGGCAGTCATCGAGGGTAGCCGCCAACGAGTTGCGTCGAGAGGGGCCAACATACTGGGACTACATCACCGATAGGTTCGGGTTGACTGCAAGGGCGTGTAGTCGCTGAAGAGTTGCTTCGTGAGCGAACAACAGATCGGGACTACGTGGCTACCGCAGGACTACGTCGAGGGACAGTCTCGGAGCTACATCGCCAGTGTTACAGAGAGCGGCGAGCGGACGTCGCGTCTACTTCAGCACAGGAGCGTATACATCAACACCAGCGTGGTGCAGCGTCGCATACGACGAGGACAGCGGGGCCTGCGTCAACGAAGGCGACTAGTGGCAAGCATCAGCGCTACTGCAGAAAGCGTGCTGTTCTAGAACAGTCTAGAAAGGTACAGCACAGTCAAGAACTTTCCAGAAAAAAAGAACTCTCCAGTCAAGAACTTTCCAGAGAAAGAACTTTCCAGAAGCATCAAGATGGCTGACTTCTGGCAGAAAGGGATTGCACTGAATCTGAAAGGCAAACAGCTGACGGAGTACGTCAAGTCTCAGGAGAGAATACAAGAAAGAGAAGAACAACGTCAGCGTGAAGAAAGAGAAGATGAGCGACGGCGTGAAGAAAGAGAATTTGAACTGAAGCGTCTGGAAATTGAACAGCAGCGGCAAGAAAGAGAAGATGAGCGCAGGCGTGAGGAAAGAGAAGCTGATCGTCAGTACCAGCTAGAGTTGGCGCGTATCCAGAACAATCAGCATGCGCCACAAGTCACCAACGACCACATGGCTCCAAAATTGCCAGCTTTCGTCGACGGGAAGGACCAGATCGACAGTTATTTGGCGAGATTTGAAAGGTTTGCCAAAAGCTCTAACTGGCAACCTCAAGACTGGGCGATTCGACTAAGTGCACTTCTGACGGGAGAAGCACTCGACGTCTACACCAGATTGTCGGACGATGACGCTAAAGACTACGACGTCTTGAAAGAGGCCCTATTGCAGTGCTACAACTTTACAGAGAAGGGCTACCGTAAACGCTTCCGTGAATGCCGGCCTAAGTCAGACGAGACGCCAAAGCAGTTTGTGGAGCGCCTGTCGTCATATCTACACAAGTGGGTGGAGTTATCAGGCGAAATGAAGTCTTACGACAGTCTCCATGACCTGATTGTGAAAGAACAATTTCTCAATGCCTGTCACAAGGACCTAGCGACCCACTTAGAAGAACAAAAGCTGCAGACGCTTAAAGATGTGACTGAGGCTGCTGAAAGATATCTCATCGCTCATGGGAAAACGTTGGGGCCACCCAGCGCGACGAAACATTTTCAGAAGACTGGAAACCATGTGAACCAGATCCAGGGAAGCCAGACGAGCCAGAGACAGACGGACTCCACGCCACCTCCCAGGGAAGGGCATTCAAGGGGCTGTTTCACCTGCAACGCTACAGACCACAGAGCTTCTAACTGTCCTCAAAACAAAAGTAGCGGACAGCGGAGCAGTACGGACAACGCAGCGGTGGGCAACCGACAGAGACGTTTCTCCAATCAACGGCAAACCAGTAGATCTGACCATCAAGTGTGCGGCGGGAGCGTCATTCTTCCGAGTGAGACCGAGCGCACAGCTACCCCTGCGGACGTGCAAGAGTGCATGACCGATGGCCAACTTCTCCTTGCCAACGGAAAATCCATCCCCGTCGTCGCCAGCGCAGCTGTGACCGTCCAGAACATGCCTGTTTCCAAGAGACGCGTTGGAAATCATGAAGTGACTGTTTTAAGAGACTCTGGCTGCAGTGGGGTCATCGTCAGAGAAGACCTAATCGCTAAAGAACAGTTCACTGGCGATTCAAAATGGACACTTATGGCCGACAGCAAATGTGTGAGAGCGCCAGTTGCGAAGATTCATGTCAACACCCCTTTCTACATAGGCGAAGTCGAAGCGGTTTGCCTGAAGAAGCCGCTGTATGATTTGATGATCGGGAACATCGACGGCGCGAGACGACCCGACGACCCCGATCCAGAGTGGAGTCCTGCCTCAACTCAACACGTCGAAGTTGTGGAGGAGGATCCATTGCCATTTCCCGATGGAGACCTTACAGAACTGCTACGGGACAATGTGGTTACTCCGGCTCAGCCCTGCCGACCAGAGATCGTCGGTGCTGTTACTACCAGGGCCCAGGCCAAGAGAGACAAGACGTCTACGCCACTGAAGGTCGCCGACAACTCCAAAGCTGCCATCGTGGACAGAGATAAGCTGATCCAGCTCCAGGAAGCTGATAGCACTTTAAACAAGTACAGGAACCGCCAAGACCACGTGACCAAGGGCAGTGGCACGGTCTATTTTGAGGTGAAGGCCAAGATCCTGTACAGAATCTTCCAGCACCCGAGGGTCAACGGAGGTAAACCACTACGTCAAGTACTGGTACCATTACCCTTAAGGCGCCAGGTGATGGAAGTAGCGCATGACTCAATTATGGGAGGTCACCTAGGCATCAAGAAGACGTCGGACAGAATCCAGGCGGTGTTCTACTGGCCAGGACTTCATGCGGACGTCAGCCGTTTCTGCCGATCATGTGACATTTGCCAGAAGACCATACCTCGAGGAAGGGTCCCGAAAGTGCCTATGCAGAGGATGCCTCTGATCGACCGACCTTTCAAGAGGGTGGCCTTAGACTTAATCGGCGAAATAAGACCTCCGAGTGAAGAAGGTCATCGGTGGGTACTGACTTTAGTGGACTATGCGACTCGGTACCCAGAAGCAGTGCCACTGAAGAAGATTGACACTGAAACTGTAGCAGAGGCACTGGTGGACATGTTCAGTAGACTTGGAGTGCCTGAAGAGATCCTGACAGACCTCGGGACGCAGTTCGTCTCTGACTGCATGAAGGAGGTCAACAGACTGCTGAGCATCCGACATTTGACTACGACACCCTACCATCCGATGTGCAACGGGCTTGTCGAGAAGTTCAATGCTACGCTGAAGTCTACCCTGAAGAAACTGTGCAGCGAGCAGCCCAGACAATGGCATCGCTACATCAACGCCCTACTTTTCGCCTACAGAGAAGTACCGCAGGAGTCCACCGGCTTTTCTCCGTTCGAGCTGCTGTACGGAAGAACCATCCGAGGGCCGATGCACATCCTAAAAGAACTGTGGACGAAAGAAGTAGACACCCCAGAGGTGAAGAACAGCTACCAGTACGTGTTTGAGCTACGGGAGAAGCTGGAGCAGACTCTCGAGATAGCCAGAGAAAACCTGAAGAAGTCCCAGGACTGTGGAAAGCACTACTATGACCGTAGGGCTGTGAACAGGAAGTTTAAACCTGGCAACAAAGTGCTGGTGCTGCTACCTACTGATCACAATAAGTTGCTGATGCAGTGGAAAGGCCCGTACGAAGTGGAGACCGTGGTGGGGATCAACGACTATAAGGTGAAGGTCGGCCAGCATTCCAAGATATACCACGCCAACCTCCTTAAGCTGTACGTGGAAAGGCCATCAGAGACTGTGCATGTGGCAACAGCAGCTGAGATCGACAACAGCTTTGACAGCGAGGAACTGTTGGAACTGGGAGACTTCCATAGCAAAGAAGGCATCAATGATGTTAAGCTACGACCGAGCTTGACGGAAGGTCAAAAGATGGAGCTCAAGGACCTTATGGGCGAGTTTCCCCACAACTTCAGCGATGTCCCTGGCTCTACGACTTTGGTCGAACATGAAGTCCACACCCAGACCTGGAAGGAGCATCTGCAGACCTTGAGGGAGCTATTCCACCGTCCCGCAGAAGCCAACCTGACCGTGAGACCCAGCGAATGCATTCTGGGAAATGACAACGTCGACTGCGTCGGACATCCGATGGAAGAAGGAGACAACGGAGGACGCACTGATTCCAGGGAAGCCCACGTGATCATCGTCTTTGACCCTGGGCCGATGACGACCGTGGCTGACGAGGGCGTCGTTTCCTTGCGAATGAGAGAACATTGACAATATCCAGATAGACTTGCAGATGAGAAACATTGACTCTGTGTGAATGAATTGTGAACATTGACAGAATCCAGAAAGACTTGCAGATGAGAAACTTTGACTCTGTGTGAATGAACTGTGAACACTGACAGTACTCAGGCAGACTGAAATAAGTCTTAATTCTGTACTTTGTTTGTGCATTACGTTTCAACGTTGTTGAAAGAAATTAAGTAAATTTCTTCTTGAGTGGGGGGTTATGTTACGTTGAAACGAACGAAAGTGTGTCTAAAGCGCGCACGATAGATCTAATCGTTTCGATTTGCAAAGTATTCAATAATGGAGTTTATTTACCTTTGATTTGAGTTTGCATTGTTGTTAGGAGAGGCTTTGTATAACGTTGATAATTTGCGAAGTTTCTGGATCTGCGTGTTTACTCTTGATAGAAATTTCCGGATGGATATCGAAGGTCGTGAATGTTCCCGGAAGTAGAGAAAATGTGTAATGACGTAAGCCAGTGATGACGATCTTTAGTTCGATTGGTGGCAGTACGTCATTTCTACCATGTACCATATTGTTCCAGAAAAGAGAGAGGTTATTTAATCGTGTGCCGAGTCGCTGTTGAGAGAGTAAAGTTGTTGATAGTGATTTGGAAAGTTGCTGTGAAAGTTGTTGAGTTGAGTTGAGAATTGTATGCAGTTGTTGATGTGTGCTGAATAAAAGTGGAAAACTTCATACGTCGACTTTGTGAATTGTATGCTGTTTGGACGGGCTGTGTGAATAAACGAATCTGAGTTACACAACTATCAGGAATTCAAGCATCGGGGCTGAATCAGATACTGATAGAAAACACCAACATCAAACTGAGTGTAACACATTCTATAACCTGTAAACAACACTATTGAATTAAAATCATCACAATATCCTAAAGAAACATGGAAAAAAAATAGAAAAGCAAACAGTTTATAAACCCGGTCAAGAACGACAAAAGACCAACAAACAACCAACCACAAATCACTATACCACCGAAATGAAAAATGAGAACAAGGAAAACATTTAAAATCAACATGGAGAATTTTGAGCGACACATTCAGAAACATGAAAGAACAACAAAACCGTTAAATTGCAAAACAAC
The DNA here is from genome assembly GCA_036898135.1 of Oncomelania hupensis. NCBI lineage: Eukaryota > Metazoa > Mollusca > Gastropoda > Littorinimorpha > Pomatiopsidae > Oncomelania > Oncomelania hupensis. The sequence goes on along the minus strand of CM072527.1, from coordinate 22,572,276 downwards.
CAAATTAACAAGTTTTAGAAAAAAAAATTGAAAAAGGAGAAAAAATTTTACAAAGTAAGGGAGTGATAAAACAGGAAGACATCAAATGACGAGCAAACATCGTGGTATCCCACGGCAACCCCAGAAGGCAAACTGATGAGAGTGATGCCAGAACCAACACGTGCGAAACAACAAGTTGTAGTCCGTAAATAAAACATAGGAGGGATAATGAGACAAACAGACAAGGTAGAAGGAAGGGAAGATACTCACTAGGACGGAACACAAGGAACAGGGGGAGACAACCCAAGACCATAACGCACAAAGGCAAGAGAGAGACACTAAGAAGAGAGAGAGAGAGAGCTAAGTACCACATATGCGTGGAGAACGATAACACAATCTGCGCATGTGAGCGACGCTAGGAGCTACAAGACCACAAGACTAAGAGGTTAAAAGGTCACATCAATGAATGGAAATTCCTATCATGTGTACACAAGGAATTTGTTAGCGTATGTAAAAGAATGGTGGGGAGAAGACAGAAGGGGAGAGAATGAGTAGATCAACAGACAAGAACGGTATCTGAAAGAACGTCATCAACAATAAAATAACGGGGTAAAAATAATTATGCCGGAAAAGAGATGTCCAATACAAATCATTATACAATAAAAATCTTAAAGATGACATTTATAGAAAATTGAATAGGAGCATACAATGTGGAGCACAACGAAATATTAGCCATCATTGATCATTGAGAAAAAAAATACACACATAAGACAACGTAAATAGAGAGCAATAATTCAAACATGATACACTCAAAACGATGAAGTTGCAGTGGCCATGATACACAAAACCAATGCTAACGAAAACATGTAAAATTGAGTGCACATTATGTCGAGCATCTGTGAGACTCTTGTCTACCAGACGCAATCCATTAAATAGAAACACAGTCCATTAAATATAAACACATAAACGAAGAGTCTTTTAAGTTAAGTTATAGATACGGACACAACATCAATATTATTGCGAGTACAACATCAAGGTTATTAATCACACAACATCAACGTTATTGCACACACATCTTAAGGTCACAGTGAGTATGAGTGTCAGTAAAATACGTGTACACCAAATCGTGTAAAACCCACGACAAATTCCAATGTCATTAACATGCACAGAGAACACATTGGATTAACCCAAATACAACAAGAACTGAGTATCATTTCTAGACATTGTAGTAAACTGATCGACAACGTTGATGAACATTGCAACACACTTCTGGAAAATGAACACATGTAATAATTATAAATGCGAATGAGTGCGTTGTAGCATAAATAGATACAAATAGAAAATTATGACAATTGTGAACGTTGCATGTTGAGACAATAAATCAAAAAGGTGAACCAAGTACATGAATAATTTTTTTCTCAATATAGCGAACTGGAGGCAACAGATGTGCCGTTGACTAAGTAAGTACATAAGGACCAATAAGTAACATGCACATGAATCAATCCACTACGTGCTGACTCGTAAAAACCCGTAATTAGCACCATTATCAGAGACAAAGTAAAAATAAGTTTCAACATCATGCAACAAAAGGTTGATTTAAGGATTTTACCTCAACAATTGACAAAACTGTTGCCGATTGTTGCGATAAAATGTAACACACAACAATGAACACTGCATGCAACCGACATGCGTATCATGCATAGCATTTCCGAGATGGATGATCAATATCGTTACCCGATCACATAAGAACCGCAGGTAACGATTGAAAATAGCATTTATGAAAAAATTTAATCAATTTCATCCATTTCGGATACGGAGAAACCGAACCCGTCGCCTTTTTCAGTGGCGAATCATGAGAACGAGCATCCTGGTTAGAGGATGATTGAGCACCGAATGTATGTTCACTTCTCAGACTGTGAGACTTCGACATGTAGAGAGCACGACCTCCGTGAACGAGCTTGAGGTTGACCACGTATGAATTACTGTCAGGAATGCGCCACAAGTGATTGGCCCACGATAACTTAATGATGCGGGGAAGATGCAAGATTTCTTCCGTTTGTTTATCGGTAATATGACACTCTAGCCATGTAATATTTAGATCAGGAGGTGTAACGCATGGACACCTCCGTGAAGATAACGGAACCATCTATTTATAGTAGAATAATATTGACTAGGACAAGCTGGGAGTGTGGCGAGATAAATATCCACTAAGCGCTGTCCATTAGAGAGTTCTAAGATAACTTCCGTATGATAAATTGTAGTCTTCAACAAGAAACCAGCAGAACGAATAAGAACAATAAGTAGCAAAGCGAACGTAAGGAGGAGAACGGAAGAGAAGGAGGGGAAAGCACTTCGGGAATAGTAGAGATAAGGACAGCATAGGCAAAAGTTACAATGCCCCGAATAGTAGGCCAAGCGGTGAGACTAGGGTCTGACAACAAAGAAAGTAGACTGATCAGTCGAGATAGCCAAGCAGCCTGGGATGTTGACTAATCGAGTGGCATATGAGTCATTGTGTGATTGAAGGGGACTGGAAGCGTGAGAACCTGAAAAACTTGAAACAAAGCTGTCCTGGAAGAAATGGGTATATTAATGGTTAAATACAAGTCATCACCTTGAAAAGCATACAATGCATTCTGTTGTCCATAATAAAATGCAGGATGAAAATAAAAAAGGGCAAAATTACTTCATGAGCTACACATATCGTGCTCATGTTACCTGAATGTCGAGTACAATCGAGTATAGGTATTCGCAGGACTGTCACTTTAGGTCCCGTGATGACTTAGGTATGTTGCCAATGCTGGGTGGTTGTTACCAGATGACCAAAATCTTTGAAGAAGACGCCATAGTTCAGACGAGCTTCAGGAGTTGTCACCACCCCAGTGACGAAGGTGAATAGAAGAAGGGAGGAGAAGAAGAAGCGACTGAAACAGATATAGGACAATGAACATGTGAAATAACCTATTTATGGTCAGAAAACGAAAACAAAGTTACATCTCTAACGTGAGATGAAGAAGTTAGGCCAAGGGAGGATGCTGCCTTCTGTAAGAAAAAGTGTGGAAATACATTATAAATAAGCACATTAGAGGAAGTTGAAGCTGGTGATCTGAGGGAAGAATTGTTAAACAATACAATCTGACAGATTATAGATGGTACTAATATGAAAAATAGCACTCCGTATTTATCAAACTTGAAATGTACCTCAAGTATCTATTCTGTCATACGTACAAATTTATTATTTAACTATAACTGAATTTTGTCACACTACAAAAGAATTGAACCCAAAAATAAAATGGAACGATACTTGTCAATCTGAACCATGACCGACGTCATGAGGTGACGAAAAGCTTGTGGCGAATCAAACCCTTGCATGAGACGGAGAAAAAGGTATCATCATCATCTGTTCCTGAAACTCAATAACTGAATAAAAGATTAGACACATCATCATACACACCAATTATAATGTAAATCAATCAAATACATCCCCTAAATGTCTAAGTCTGAGAAGTCATTATGCTCTAAACAACTTAAACGCGACTCAATGGCGGTGACAACATTTCACGGTATCATCTTTATTATTTCTCAAGCTTCCGACAAGCCTGGACAAAATAAGACTCAATGCAAGTATTGCAGAGTCAACCCCCTTTTAAATTAAGGTACACCACAACGTACCATCACCCAGTACAGCATTTGTGTACTTATCATTTTCACCATTTACCTTAGACTTCGTACCACCGGTGTACGTTAAGTGCGCACCTCATTACGCACGAAAGCATCACATCGCATCACGTAGATCCCCATTAAGTTACGTACCTCTTCAGGTACGATCAATTTCCCCCGTCGGAAATTCCACACCATTATACATAATTAAAAGTTATTTCCCCACATTTATTGTAACCGTTATCGCACATTTTTTTTCATGCGCATGAATCGGAACACCTTATATCAACATCATCAACATCATCATTGTCATCGTCATCACCATCATCATCATCATCATCAACATCATCATCGACATCATCATCATCATCATCATCATCATCAACATCATCATCATCAACATCATCATCAGCGGTCAATTGAGTGCTTAAGCAGTGCATTCATTTGACTCATCGTTTTCGTAATGAATCAAATACATAATAAACATTATCAGTTACTTCATCAACAAGGTGTGGTCTCCAAAATATGACCCCCAATGACTTATATAGTCTGTCATGCAAGACAAGTATTACAATATGAACCACAGCCACAACAACTATGTATACTTTGTACAATTCTTAGTGTAATCAGTGTGAACATAGTCCGGCATGAACGCACATCAGACACCTAGGTAATCACCGTTTGCGAGTGCGACGCCGCGTGCGCCCTTGTAAAGTTTTATTTACATGAAATTGCTGAATTAACTTTTCAGACACGTTAGAAGCGGGTTCCCACGTAGTATTTGAATACCCTTTCCATTTAACCCTATAGTGTCTCTGTCCATTTCTCATCCTAGTTGCAAGTAGTTTTTCTACTTCATACACTGGCTCGTCAATATCTGTACTTGACGATGACACTACAGTATCACCTTGAGACTGACTTGTGCTCGTTACTTGAGACCCATTTTGAGAAATACGTTTAGGAGGTACATTCATTTGTGACGTTCGACCCTTCTCCTTGGATTGAGCATCACGAGTTTCATCGTTCTGTTGTGTAGCTCCCTTGAGTTTCACACTTTGAGTTTCACTACTTTCCTCCGTTTGCACACCCTGGTTTTCATTGTCATTATGTAGTCTCACAGGTTGTGTATCACTATCACTTTGTGTTTCCTCATCACTAGAAGTATCATTAGAAGGTTCAAGATCAGTTTCACTTTCTATTTCTTGGTCATCGAGATCTGAAAGAACATTTGTAGGGCGATCTTGAGGATCAAAGAATGGCTTTAAACGCATAGCATGAACAGGTGAGGACATCTGTTTGTTGTCAGAACTTCGTCTGATAATGAAAACATTATTGGGTAGCTCAAGACAAATATTGTAAGGACCAGTCCACTGTCGAGCTAACTTCCTTGACACTCCAACTTTAACCTTTGGCGTATATAACCATACTTTTTTTCCGACAACAAATTTGTGTGGTCGAGACGTCTTGTCGTATTGACGAGAATACTTTTCTTGAGCACTTTTGATATTTGTGGTCACTATTTGTTGAGTAAGTTGAAAACCTTCTAAAATATCCTGCATACATTGTTGAGCGGGTGCGGGGAGTTTTGAGGTAGGTATCAAAGCCACATCAAGGGGAAGTCTGCACTCTTTCTTGAACTGTCGTGTATGTGTTTGTATATGTATTCAAGTCTTCACACACTTGAGTTGGCAGCTTCTTGCTATTTTATTGCTCGCTCAACTGATTCCGGAAGTGACGGTAACATACGTCATTCCAATATGTTTATTATGAAAGTGACCTCACTAAATTGATAGTTTCTGTAGACATGACATCCCTCCTTTACTTAGAAATAAAATCCGATTTTAACTTATCCCTTGGACATCAGAATAATATAAAATAGATTTCTATCTTTCTTTGAGATTACTTCGAAATCTGAAAAAACACTGTTTTTAACTAGAAAAGAAATAAACTTTATAAACACTTTAACTAGGTAACATAACTAAACGATAAATTAACCATACGTTTTCCTAAATAAGTCAGTCTTTTTTTTCTTCTGATTTTGGCAAATGTTTTTCAATATTCCAATGTTCTGTTTTCATATTTGCCATCTCTTTTTTTTTTCTCTTTTTTTTCCAATACAATTAAACAATTTAAAGTCAACCAGTACTCCTGGTTTAATCAAATCAATAACTAAAACGTCGCTGTAAAAACCTATAAAGGAAGCGAAATTAAAGTCATAGTGTCGGGTTGATTTGAATTGCTCGTCAGTGTCATTTCACATAACCGATTACATAGTCTTCAAATTTCGTTGGCATCCTTTTCTTTCTCTCCGATCTTCTCAGGGTTGATGCTGGTGGTTGGTTGATGGAACCTCTTTCTTGTGCTCGCGGTTGTGATAGAGGGTTAGGGTTCGTTTCTCGAGGCGGTTGAAAGGTACAGGATGGTTGTGGGGTTGGTTGGTGTACAATGGGGTTTCCGACATCCACTTCGCCGCTTGAAACTGGGTTGTTCGGCGTGCTGTTTTCTTCGCAAGGACTGGATGCCTCACCGCGCTCAAGGAACTTCTTCACATGTGACAGGTTACGGGAGTATGTTGCCCCGTCTGGTGCCTGTACAGTGACCTTGCTGCCTGTTTTCTCGATGATTTCGAACGGTTGTGGTAAGAATGACGTATCAAGTTTCCCTTGATATTTGTCTCTTTTCAGCAGCACCTTGTCACCAGGAACGATATCAGACTGGGCGGCGCCTCGCCTATGGTCTGCATACAGCTGTGACAACCCTTTCTGCTCTGCGTCACGATCTCGAACTTCGAGGTCAATGGTGTCGGCAATCAGCTGTGGCATCTTTGTGCGGATCTTCCGACCAAAGAGAAGCTCGGTAGGGCTTTTTCCTGTCGTGGGATGAGGACTGGCTCGGTAGGCCATGAGGTATGCCAGGATCTGCTCCTTCCAATCTTTGCCTTCAGCCTGGGCTATCTTCATGCGCTTCAGCAGTGACTGATTTTGTCTCTCGACCTCACCATTCGCCTGTGGCCATTTCGGTGTCACTTTCAAGTGTTTAGTTCCGATACTGCGCATGTAGTCGGCAAAAACTTGCGATATGAATTGTGGTCCATTGTCAGTGTGGACAGTCACAGGGTAGCCATGTCTGGCGAAGATGATTTTCAGTGATTCTATCGTCTTTTCTGCCGTTGTCGATTTCATGATGGCTATTTCGTAATACCTGCTGTAATAGTCGATCGCGACCAACACAGAGTGACCTGATGGTAGAGGTCCGAGAAAGTCGAGTGCAATGTCTTCCCAGGGCCCTGATGGTAGTTTGGTGCTCCTGATTGGTTCTGGTGGGTTGGGACGGCTGACCAACTGACATCCATAACAGGTTTTGCAAAACTTCTCAGCCTCTTTCTCCATTCCTGGCCACCATACTTTCGTTCTCAGGTTCTGTTTTGTTCCTACAATACCAAGATGACCTTCATGCGCAAGTGAAAGAACACGTGGTCTCAGCTTGGTTGGAATCACGATTCTGGATCCTCTGAGCACTAGGTTTCCCACTACACATAGTTCAGGACTCACTGCAGCATACAGCTTATTGCAGTTTTCCCAGTGGCCACTGTCTATACACTGTCGTACCATCTCTAGTTCTTCATCTTCACCTGCAGTAGCCTCAAGCTCTTCTGTTGCCACTGCCTTCGGTGTGGCGCTTGCTGTTATGAAGCGGATGTGTTCTTCTGCTTCATCGGCCAAGTCGGACGAAGGATTTGGAGATGTGTTTGCTAACAGTCTGGACAGACTATCGGCAATGTTTGCCTTTCCTGGGATGTAGACGACTCGAAACTTGTAAGCCTGCAGTCTCAGTACCCATCTTTCTATTCGAGCACTGGGTTTGGAACGTGGTCCGTAGATGGTTTGGAGTGGTTTATGATCTGTCAGGAGGTCAAAGTTCAGACCATAAATGTATGCATGAAATTTCTCACATGCCCAGACGATCGCAAGAGCTTCTTTCTCCGTCTGCGAATACCGTCTTTCAACATTAGTCAGGCTGCGGTGTGCGTAGCTGATCACTCTGGGTCCATCAGCTTGTTTCTGTATCAGAATACCCGCAATGCCTACTGGAGAAGCGTCGGTGACGATTTGTGTGTGTGCTTTCGGGTCGTAGTATCCAAGTGTCTTGGCGCTCCCCAGAGCTTTCTTCAAGGCTTCGAATGCTTCTTTTTGTTTTGGCCCGAAGTGAAATTGCTGTTTCTTCCTGGTCAGTTTGCGCAGGGGTTCTGTCAACGTGGCGAAGTTTGGAATGAATCTGGAGCAGTAATTCACGAGTCCCAGAAAACTTCTGACTTCACTGACATTCTGCGGCTCTCGGGCATTGGTAACAGCTTCAACTTTGTCTTTGGTTGGGTCGATCCCTTTACCTGACAGTTTGTGACCCAGAAACTCAATCTCGGTCCGGCGGAACTGGCATTTATCGGCGTTCAGAGTAAGACCCGCATTTTGAAGTCTCTGTAATGTCTGTTTCAGTCGTTCGTCGTGCTCTTCCTGGTTCGGCGCATGAATGATAATGTCATCGGACAGGTTTGCTACTCCAGGAATGCCTTGTACGACTTGCTGAATCTCATGCTGGTAAATTTCTGATGCAGCATTGATTCCCATCACCAGTCTTTTGTATCTGAATAACCCACAGTGTGTCACAAATGTGGTGATGTCTCGGGAGTCGGGGTGTAACTCGAGCTGGTGATAACCCATTCTCAGATCTAACTTCGTGAAGATTCTGCTTTCGGCCATGTCTTGTAGCAGTTCTTCGATTGTAGGAATCGGGTGGCGTTCCCTCATCACGGCCTCATTGACACGCCTCATATCCACACACATGCGGATATCGTTGTTCGCCTTTGGAACAATAACAACAGGACTGACCCAGGGAGTGGGATTTTCCACTGGCTCAATGATGTCCATGTCTAAAAGTTCCTGGATTTTGGCTTTGACCTTGGATCTCAGGCCAAATGGCGTTCTTCTAATTGGTTGAGCAACTGGTTTGACTTTCGGATCGACCGTGAGTTTTACTTGACGATCTTTCAGTTTCCCAAATCCATTGAACAAAGGTTTGAACTCGCTGGTGATGTCTTCGTATTCTGACACCGACACATTCTTGATGTTCAGACCAATTTGAAGGACTCCGAGTTCAGTAGCTGTCTGTCGGCTCAGAAGCGGTTCACCCTTTTCTTTGATGACGACAAATTCTGCCTGCACTTGGTTTTTTCCGATTCGGACTTCTGTATCAAAGCATGCTATAGTTTTCAGTGGTGTGTCAGATGTGTAGGGATATAACTTTGACTTGCACTTTTTCTCTGTGACCTTGGCGTTTTTCACTTTTATTTGTGACCACAATTTCTCACTAATAATGTTTATGTCACTGCCAGAGTCAATGATCATATCCATTGGCACACCGCCTACTTCAATAGTGATTTTGTCATCTTTGATGTTTTTAGATCGAGCCATGAAGACGCTGTTGTGTTCTTCATCACTTTCAGATTTATCAGAATCTTCTGCTTCAATCTGTTTTACGCGGCGCTTTCTTCCTTTCAGTTGTCTGCCTGGTGCAGATTCTGGTTTGTCTTCTTTCCTCTTCCCTGTGCGACATTTCTTCTCAAAGTGGTTTGGCCCTCCACAACCTCGGCAGGTATGTCCTCTAGCCGGGCATTTGGGGTTACTTCCGAAGTGATCTGTGCCACCACATCTGTAGCATTCCCCCTTGCCAGCTTTTGTGTTGATTTTGGCTACGGAGTTGTTGCTGTTGTCGGAAGAAAGATGACACTGTTTCATTTGACGCGTCTGCTCTTCAACAGCTTCAAACGTTGCTGCTATTTTCAAAGTCATTGCCAGAGTCAGCTCGTCGCCTTTTTCAAGCAGTTTTCGACGGAGTACATCGGATCTTGCGGCCTCGACTACTTGATCTTTGATCTGGTCATCCACGTTGTCAAATTCACAGCCATCAGCATTGATCCTTAGTCTGCTAACGAACTGAGCAATGGTTTCATTTACTTGCTGTATCAGCTTACGGAATTTATGTCTTTGGAATGTCTTGTTCGGCTTTATTTTGAAGTGTTTGTTGAGAGCTGCTACTGCCCTGTCATACTCAACCGTTGTGCCTTTGTCTGGTAGGTTAGAAAAAATCTCTCTCACCTCTCTGCCCGCTGTGTACAACAACAAAGCTCTTCGCTGCTGTTTGACAGCGTTATCGGCATTTTCGTCAACGAACAGACCGACGCTGTCCGCGTACGCCTCGAACTCTTCGATCCACGATGTCCACCTCACACTCAGGGTATGAGCATCGCCTGTCGCTTCAAAAGCTGGTGGGCGGCCTAGTAGATGGTTTATCCTCGTCGCCATTGTCGTGTATGTGTTTGTATATGTATTCAAGTCTTCACACACTTGAGTTGGCAGCTTCTTGCTATTTTATTGCTCGCTCAACTGATTCCGGAAGTGACGGTAACATACGTCATTCCAATATGTTTATTATGAAAGTGACCTCACTAAATTGATAGTTTCTGTAGACATGACATGAACAACAAGAAATATGGTGTGAATTGAGTAGATTCTGTAGCTGGAGTCACACGATAAGCTGAGAGAACCGCTGGCAAATGTTTTGCCCACTCTTTGGTGTTTTGTGCTGTGTAAGTACGTAGAGAAGTAACCATATAACTGTTGAAACGTTCACACTGAGCATTTGTCTGTGGATGATAAGCACTTGTTCTCAACCGTGTAACTTGAAAAATTGCACAAAGTTCACTGACCAGTTTAGATAAGAAATTCTGACCTCTGTCAGATAACAACGAATCAGGTGCTCCATATCGACAAAATATTTCTCGGTACAAAACCCAAGCCACCTCTGTAGCTTCAGACGTAACTAAGGGAAAAGCTTCAGGCCACTTGGAATAAGCATCAACAATAAGAAGAATATATTTATACCCTTCAGTAGTGGTCTCTAACGGTCCTAAAAAGTCAATGTGTAATCTTTGAAACAACCCTTGTACTGGGAGGGGACAGAGAGATGGTCTCTTTCCTGCATAATCCCGTTTACTCTGTTGACAATCTAAACAGCTTTTCACATACTCTGTAATATCACCGTACATGCTAGGCCAAAAATATTTGAGTCGAATAGACTGATAAGTTCTTTCAACACCTTGGTGAGCTCCTGCCATGAGAGAGTCATGATATGCTAACAATACATCATTCCGTAATGAATGTGGCACCACTAACTGTTTAACTATCCGGTCCTGTCGATGACCAGGCCCTTTGGGATACCACAAGTGATACAGAATGCCTTCTTCTAAAACGTGATCCTGTGCATCCATCACGATACGTTGAGCCACACGTTGATCATCGGGTAGTATACCTTCAGTCATGTATTCAAGTATGGGGGAAGACTGTGCATCTTGTTGTTGCAACCGTTGGATGATTTTAGGCTCGGTGGTATCAATAATATACACGCGTTCTTGTGCCCAACAATCAGCACTGTCGGAAGCTGTGGTAGTGTCTGTATTGATACTAGGCTTAAGTTGCTGTACAGGAAAAAGTTGTGGTAAGTCACCTGCTTCCTGACTTTCTTCTTCAGGTATATCAGGATATGTACGTCGAGAAAGTGAGTCTGCATTACCATGAGCTTTTCCCGGTTTGTATTCAATGTCAAAATCATATGCCGGAAAAAAAATCATCCACCGTCCTAATCTACCAGTGGGATCTTTAGTTTTTTCAAAAACTGGATGGCAAAATGATCAGTCTTAACCGTAAATTTACGATTAGCTAAATACACGCGGTACTGTTTAATTCCTTCTACTACTGCTAAACATTCCCGTTCAGAGATAGACCATTTTCGCTCTGACTCTCTCAATGCGCGACCACCGTAATTAATCACTCTCTCACGCCCACTATCGTCTACCTGTCCCAATATGTAACTAATGGTGGTAGACGAGGCATCTGTATACAGAATGAACAGCTTGTTAAAGTCTGGGAAAGACAGGACAGGCGCAGTAGACAGTGCCTCTTTGAGTTTATCAAAAGAAATTTGGCACTCTTCACTCCATTGAAATAGAACATTCTTAGCAAGCAGCCTATTAAGAGGGGTCGCTACTGATGAAAATCCTTGCACAAACTTTCTGTAGTAATTAGCGAGTCCTAAGAATGAGCGTAAATCGCGCTGTGAGCGAGGCACAGGGAAATTCTTCACCAATGCAATTTTATTTGGGTCAGCGGAAACACCATGTTTAGAGATAACATGTCCAAGATACACCACTTCCTTAACTGCAAATTGACACTTAGCAGGTTTCATCTTGAGATTAGCTGCTCTCAGATGATTGAAAACATCACTCAAATTGTCTAAATGTGTTTGAAAGTCTTTTGAAAACACAATTATGTCATCAACATAAACCAGTGCCGTTTTATAGTTCAATCCGCGTAAAGCGGTTTCCATGACACTTTGGAAAATCACAGGAGAGTTCTTTAACCCAAAAGGAACACGTTCAAATTCATATAGGCCAGAATGACAAATGAACGCTGTTTTTGCCTTTGAATCCTCTGCTACCGGAATTTGCCAAAATCCAGACATAAGGTCCATCACTGAAAATATTGAGGAATCACTTAATAAGTCAATACAATCCTCAAACTGTGGGAGAGGATAATTAATTGTAGTGGTTATGGCATTCAATTTACGATAATCGACTGCAAATTGATATTCACCACTTTTCTTTTTGACCATGACCACCGGCGAGGAATAAGCACTTGTGCTTGGTCTAATGACTTGATGCTGGAGCATATCACTTACTTAAGCTTATCAATCTCATTCTTGATATGAGGAGATACGCGATATGGACGTTGTTTTACAGGCGGGTTATTCGCAGTGTCAATATGCATTTCTTGCAACTGGGTGAGTCCTAACTCTGACATATTAATGGCAAACACATCTCTGTTTGATAAAAGAAATTCAGCCATTTGCTGTTGCTGTTCTTCTGAAAGATCAGAATTAGAAAGATCAATACCTAACTCTTGTAAACTTGACTTCACTTTGGATAAATTCTCAGGGGCCACAGTTACAGGAGCCACTAGTGGCATGGGAGATTGTGCAATAACCTCACTCACTTCCTCGAGATAGCCAATTACTGTGCCTGGTACAATCGTCACAGTTGCGTTACTATTATTCAACAACTTTCCTGTAACTCTTCCCTTCTGTACTTTGGTAACTGTTCGTGCTGGCAGTACTCCCCATGCTTTAGCAAATGACTGGCGAGGTTCAAACACAAATGTCTTGCCAGACTGTTTCGTGTTGACCTTGAGAGATACTATCATTTCTGACTGTGGAGGAATTTCCGTCAAAGTATCTATAATTGCTTCATCCCGTGTTCCTTCTTTGAAGAGAGAAGTTGCCGTTAGACCATTGTACAGAATGACCTGTGCCTTTACTAAATCCACTACTACTTGATGTTGGATCATAAAATCTAACCCTAATATGAGCGAAATATTAATATTTTCCATGACTGCAAAAGTTTGAACCAATTCTATATCTGCCATTACAAACGGGATGGTCACTTTAATTTTAATCTGCGCACTGGCTAAACCTTGCACATTAGTGATAGTAGGAGGTTGCATCGGAAAATCTTCTGCTAAACACAACTTGTTATAAAGTTCTAAACTCATACAAGAAAGAGAGGCTCCTGTATCTACCAACGCATACGTAGGTATGTTTTGTATTTACACTATCACCCTATTTGACACATCATTGTTGATAATACCGATAGTATGTTTTCTCTCCGGCCTATGCCTCAGTTTCCGGACGTTACGACGCTGAGACCGGAGAAATTCCTATTGTGGTTGTTGCAGGGTGGGGAACTCTCCTCGGATCCGCTGATTTCAGAGGAAATCGGCAGCCATTTCAGAGGAAAAAAAAAAGAGTTCAGAGGAAAATAAATTTGTCCGTTTCCGAATCCAGTAGACCTATTATTACAAGTACCCATCCGTGTCCACCTTTTACTTTCTCATTTCTAGAACGGGCCCGCTAGAACTGAATGCGTGCAACATCTCCCCGCCCGCTCTTGTTGATTCTTACGACCACATAAACGCGACTTGCTTAGAGCGGGCGAAATGGTGTTGAACGCGTTTTCGGCTGTTATCATGGCGTGTGTGTCCAGAATAGTTCAGCGCGGGGATATTTTTGAAGAGGGGACCATTGCCAATAAATGGAAGTGGGAGTGGATTAACAAAACAACAAAAATTGAGGACGAGGACCAGCGAATCGGTGACTGCTTTCGGAAAATAGATAGGAGTGGCACAGCTCGATGCATCTTTTGGCAACAAGGAGCTGAGCTACGCAAATCGTGGCTTGTCGACACTGGTCGAGCACATGCTGACCAAAATGCATCAACACGCAATGAAAGCCACAAAACAGCAGGGCTTTTATTTTTAATTTATACACATACCTTTTTCCTTACGGTTTGTTGAATAATTTATTATGCACGGGATGTTGATGGGAGTAAGAAACGATTGGCAGGGGAAGGGTCAAGGGGAGGTAGTAGGTTAGTAGAATAGGCCTATTATAGGACTTCTAGATAATGAAACCTCTTTAATTTAACTTGCAGAAACTTATTTGAAAATTTGCTAAGAAGATTGTTTCTATTAAAATTGAACTTGTGAAAGACTGAAATGTGCAAGAAGAAACAGACATCCAAAATGTAAAGGTTAGTGGTATTTGCTTTTGTGTGTGTGTGTGTGTGTGAATACGAATACGAAATTTTATTGTCATAAAACACAAGTGTGTGTGTGTGCTCCTGTGTTTGATCAAGCTTTTTCTAATAATTATTAATTTTCTTTCATATTTGGTTGGTTCAGTTCACTATACATTTACTGCACTGTTACTATGCCACTCTTGGTATGGCTTAAAAACGTGCACATTTTCCGGGGGGCTTTGCCCCCCTGGACACCATACAAGGGCCCTGCCCCTTGACCCCGCCGGGGCCTAGGCGGCCCCTGGACCCCGGCCTTTTCAGAGTTTTTCTCAATGAGTTGTTCCCCACCCTGTTGTTGAAAGGTTGGAGATCTGCACACAATATGCAAATGTCCCACCTTACGACAATTGCTACATCTTGTGTTTTGGTATGGGCATTGCGACTTTCTATGGTCCGTTGCACCACATCCATAACACTGAAAAACGCGCATTGGATATGTAGGCCTGATATTACCTCCCGGCGCTGCTCCGACTTGGCGCCCTGGGAAAGGTAGGGGGCGATTTGTCTGATAAGTATTGACTAGCCTGGGCAGTCGAGGCAGTCGTGCTTGCGCATTACTAACGGCAAACCGTAGGGGCTGTCTAGGCACTTGCTCTCTGTATACTTGATAACCAGCTGACTTAGCAGCCTGTGGGTAAGATTGATAATCATTATGCATGACCTGATCCACTGAAGACGCCGACTGGTCCAGTGACACAATCGTAGCTTTGCGCAGGTTTACCATTTCAGAAGTAATTTTACTGATTTGAGAAGTTAGTTCTTGTATGCTTTGATCATTAGAATTGTCTGTCTTGAAAGCCTCCGCCACCTTTGCATAACAGAGCACATCTTCCAATGTATTAGGCTCTCTCTGCAACACAAATGACTTCAAGGAAGGCCGAAGTCCTCTGACTATCACTTCCATTATGTCTTTATCTGTCTTTTTCAGTTCACGCCCTAACTTCATCATGAATTGTCAATACACCACCACAGACTCTTCCGATTTTTGAGCGCGAGTGTTGAAATCGTCCAAACGCACCCAACGAAGTGTTTCATGAGGAAAATATCGCTCAACAAAAGCGTCTTTCAAAGCCGCGTAGCGGTATGTTCTGAAGCAAGACTATCATACCACACTGCAGCACTTTCTCTTAGAAAAAGAGGGAAAGCCTTTGCCACCTGATATCTGTCCCACTGTCTTAACTCCACATAAAGTTCAAATCTTTTGAGCCACAACATCTCGTCTTCACTTTCACTCCCTGAGAATGCCTCTGGGCACAAACTATTTGGCAGCGCTATAGGCACGTCTAATGGTGCATGAAGATATCGCCGCCGGGGAGAGTCTTGTGTGTGGTAACCAGCCATATGACAACTATCTTCGCCCTCCATGCTTTGGGTCGGCGTGTCTAACTCTCGTGGACCCTGTAAATAAGTATTTTCTTGTTCTTGCAACTCGGATGTCGGACTAAAGACACTCCCTATTCTAAATGTTGTTTCTAAATTCTGTTGATCTAACCTTCCATCCAACACACTATGTCGCAGATCTTCCTCTTCCTCCTGCAGTTGAGACAGTCTGTTCTCTATGTCTCTTATCTGTGCAGTAGTGTCCAGAACGCTCTGATTTACATTTGCTAAGGACTCAACCACCCGAGGGACCAACCTTGATGGTAAGTGATAAGTGTCTGCTAAATCTAAGGATTCTATAGAACTATTTTCCGCGTTGCTAGGTCTTGGAAAAGTGATAGGCACCTGAAGATTAGCTTTTCGAGCCTTGGACATTGCTAACCCTATTTAACATTATTAACACTCTAAACAACTTTTCCTCTGTCTGGCGGACAGGGAATTGTAGTGTCTCTCGGTGGCAAATCCCATTCGTCTCCCATCATATACACTAAAAATTAGCTCTCTTAAAATGAATTAATTCAAACAAAATTTACCCTTAGAATTTACCCTTACAACTTATTATTAAAATTTACCCCGCCTTTGGGTCCACCAATGTAACGCGTCCCTTATATTGCGTTATCTATGTGAGAGTTATACTAACTAACTTAATTTTCTACTTGTACGGGGATGGGGCACGACTTACCCTATTATAGCATGTAAGACATACAAAACAGAACAAGTCTCACTGCCATCCAAAGGCGTCGCCGTGCGCTCACAAACATGACTCTGAACTACAATTTGTTTCCACTTTTATATACTTTTATTAATCTAACTTAACACATGTCAACCAAGGAACATAAAACTCGCATGCACATAGATTCTAACTAACAATGCAAATAATAGTCAAATAAATTCATTGAGTCTTACCGCAATTTTCAGTTCTTTTTCGCCCTTCTTTCCTCCATTGAAAACATGAACTTTCACCCTATATTAACAATAATAGAACTAAAACAGCAGTCTAAGTTATGCACACACCCTAACCCAACTTACCTACCAACTCACCGACTGACTAACTTTCAAACTAACTTCTGCATCTGAATAATAAAATCACCAGTTAACCAACTGCTGAGCTAAAGCAACCAAGCCTTGCACTAAACATTCTGCCCTAACCACACTAACTCTAAGCATTATGCACAGAAGAGAAGAAGGAACCTGTAGTCTCTATACACTAAACTCATTACATATTATACACTGTCCGCCCTAAGTTCTAGTACTATATACAGAAGAGAGGTCTGGAGCCCCTGCAGGAGAAAGAGATAAGAGAGAGATTCCTTTGTTCACTCTGGCTTTTATAGCATAACTCTGCAGAGATGCATTTCTCTAGATAAGGTGATGCCCTAACTGCCACGTGACTGACCCAACCCAAATCCCTGGGACTTGCACCAACCACGAGGTCAGAATTGACCATGCTCTCCACACACAAGAGACCAATGGTTGCAGACTACAGACCTGCCTGCATGCACATCTGTATGCGTCATGCTTTGACCATGCAAATTCTAACTTTCCCCGGCCAGTAACTGCTGACCAAGCGAATATGTATCGCACGTGCTAGGTAACAACTAACACTTCTGCATCTGACTCACTGCTGTATCCAAGCCGAGCTAAGCAATCTTTATAATCATCCCTTACCATTATCTTCCCCTGTGTAACTTTCCCTCAAAGGTTATAGTATCTTCCTGCATATGTGTATTTTTCACGCGCTGGATTGAGGTAAGTGGCCGTCATGTGGTTGTCGTCGCTGTTGCTGGTGTTTCACGTAGTGAAACTGAGCCATATCTTGTTCATCCCATTTATTCTTTGTTGTTTTGGTAGGTAACTATAATAGGAATATACATTGTTTGAAATTGACCTCTGGAATAGAATTATGTATGATTTGATAAAACTAAAGTTATGCTTTTCTTTTGTTGGTCAAAGGTAGCCTACACATGAAGTTTTGTAGGGCGAATTGCCTTTTTCTTCGCCTAAATTGTTATAAAATAAAAATGAACAGAAAGGAATATTTTGGAATTATTTAATAAATTAATTTTATTGTAAATGCTAAACATTCCGCTGATGGTGGCATTGTAGAAGTAGTGTTATTGTACGTGGGTCACTTCATTGCCATCAGTGGAGCGGACAACGCTGTTTTGTTACATATAAGGTGTTAGTGCGGTGTGTTATGTGGTTACAGCGCTCTTAGGACGAGGAGCTGACGTCCACTTGGCCGTGGCTGTGTGTTCTGAAGAGGGTGGTAATAATACGAACCTACCGTCGCTTCCCGAGCTCAGGATCTTGGAAAGACTGTACGACTGTAGGACGAACGTATCACAAGTTATTCGATAAACTACACATCAAGAAGTGACTCAGCTGAGTGTCCGATAAGTGTCTGTCCATTTTGTTCTGCTTGTTTTGTTTGGTGGTGGTCTTTGGGTGATGCACTAGTCTTAATTCTATGGTGAACATGGACAATGACTTTTAAAAAGTTGATTTTATAGGACGGAATTTTGTAGTTGCAGTTTTGATTTTTTTTTCTCCTTCATTACTCTACTAGAGTACGCTATGTTTAAAAGCCTTTGGTATGTGTGTGTGTGTGGGTACAGTAGTAATGGAGAGTTTCGGGTTTGGTGACGGGGTGGGAGAAGGGGAAAGTAGGGAGTAGAATGAGGTTGATGCATGAATGAACCTTTTGGAGTTTTGATATTATGGTCTGCTGTGTTGCAGTGTAAAAGTTAATAATTTTTGTTAACTGCTCATTTGTGATGGAGTTTGTGTGTGTGATCGGCTGTTTGGGAGACTCACGACCATTCCAAACTCTCACGTAACTATCTCGTCTTACTTTATGAGTGCCTGTGTGCTTGGATGTGAGACATCTGTCAACAAAGTTGAGACGCCAAGCACAAAGTAAGTCCAGAATTAAAACTTATTTCAGTCTGTGTGGATACTGTCAAATTTCTCAGTTCACCCACAGGGAGCCAATGCCCTCGTCCGCTATGGTTGTCATCGGCCCAGGGTCAAAGACGGTGATTTCGTAGACTTTCCTCGTGTCCGTGCATCCTCTATTGCTTCCTTCTTCCATCGAATGTTGTCAGTTCCCAGAATGCACTTGCCGGGTCTCACGGTCAAGTTGGCTTCTGTGAGACGATGAAACAGCTCCCTCAACGTCTGCAGATGTTCCTTCCAGGTCTGAATGTGGACTAACAGGTCATCCCAGTAACACACGACGTTGTCCATCCCTTTGAGCATCTTCTTAATTCCTCTCTTCATGGTAGCACCGCTGCTGACCATGCCAAATGGCATCCTTAGGCACTCGTACGTCCAATCAGGAGTTATAAAAGCAGTCTTTGGTATGTCCTGTTGACGCATTGTCTATTGATACACAGAGCCAGACCAAATGGTCTGGTAAATATGTATGATGAGGGCTTTTTAGCCCAATTTTATTGTCCTTAACGCTCATGCAATAGGACGTTAAGCATCGTTTTTCGTTCGTCCTGTTGACGCATGGGGACTTGCTGAGCTCAATCTTTGAGAAGATTTTACTCCCCGATAATTGGCGGAAGAGGTCTGCTGCAGTAGGCATTGTCTTGGGGTCGAAGACGGTGATCTTATTAACCTTCCTGTAGTCGAAAAGTAAGGCGTTGATGTAGCAATGCCATTGTCTGGTGTCACGTCACCCGAATGGGCTAGTGACTTCAGCTCAAACAGCGAGTGGAGGGATACACACTCAAACTAAAAAAAAACTAACACAAATGCCAGATGAACACTTATACACTTTTATTCAACAGTCACACACACACAGGACAATGGGAATCTAAACCAACCTCAACCCTTTATCTGGACCCACAACCCCAACAATTACATGTGTGAGTTTTGAACTTTCTGCACCGAGTTGAAAAACAAAACCAATTTTTACCAAAAAATGACCCTAATTTACTGTTGTCTTGCTAATAAAGCAAAATTTTCAACATTAAAAGGTGATTTGCACGCGAAAGGCTTGCATTTTCTGAGTTCAGTTCAACAATCGGCGCTTTTTTCTGGGTATAAATGGCAGCGCTTTTGCTTTTCTAATCATGCCCCCAAGGCGACGATTGACTGATTTCTAAGCACTATCTGTACCTTTTCTGTGAAAGACACTGAACTGATTTCTGTAGGAACTGACCTCGTTATGACCATAATCTGTAGTGCATGTGTACCTCTAATCTTTAGTGCTCCAGGTTGTTGTTTTTTGACCAAACTTGTACATGTACAAAGTTTTGAATAAAACCGATGTGAGTGGCTATTTCTTGTTTTATTTGTAGTAACCTTACCTGTTTTTTATAAACCGATGCAAGATATTGGCTATTATAAATTTTATCATCAGAGTTTGCAGAGGGGTGTGTGTGTGGGGGGGGGCAGGGGGATTAAAAGAGGACTTTTAGCACAAATCAGTACTGTTTTCAGCCCTCAAAATAATGCCCAGAATGCACCAGATTGCACAGATTTTAACCATTATTTTAAAAATTTTCAGGGGTCCAATGTCCCCGGACCCCCCTACTTTACTTGCCCATTTCACAAGCTAGAGCTTGTGGCTTCGCCACTTCGCATTAATGCTTTCAGGGAAGAGTGTACACCCCCTCAACAATGGCAAAATCAGCCCCTGCCTTGTGAATCTCGCCTACCACAGTGGTATTCTATTTGTATTGAATACAACACACTCAATGATTGCAAAATCTGTTTAAATTTAAGCCTGTTGAATTAGAGAAAATGGATCTCGCAGATATTGTCATGGTAAGCTTGTTGGAAAGTCAACATTATCTATGGCAAAAAAAAGATTACCTTGATAAGCAAAAAATACTTCCAGGAGACCTCAACATCTAATCTTTGATTTAATAATATTCAGTTAAAGCCTGGCTTGCCGGTTGACTGTAAAAAAAAAGAAAAATATTATCAATAAATATTTGTTTATTGTTTTTAATACAAAGTACAAAAAAGAGCTTAGGGGGTGAGAAAAAGTAAAAAAATATATATGTATATGAGAAATGAGGGGCCTAATTCAAGACAGTATTTAAGATAATTTAAAATAGCATATATTTTAACAGAAATGGGGCAGGTGAGAAGTGATGTAAAATACTCAAAAAAAAAAAAAAAAAAAAAAAACACAAGGAAAGGGGGGATAATGAGGGGATGGGGTTGAACAGCTTTATATCTCTTGGTTTTATGTTGAAGGCATAAGTAAATTAAACATACCAAATTTGAACCAAATACCTCCAGTAATTTGGGAGAAATTGAGATTAGAAAAACCACAAAAAATTATGACGTGACCAAGATGCATAAATGTGGGTCATCTGGTAGACATATGTTCTACCTACCAAAAAGTAATCCCTCAAGTAGGCCCTAATAAGTTTCAGAGAAAAGTGAACTAATAAAAGAGCGATACATAATTATGAATAGTACAGTAAACAGTCAAGGCAAACACAAATTAACTGAACAATACAGGCAAATTAGTGGATAGCCTCATCATGTGTTGTGTCTTGGGCAAAAAAGACCTGGCAGGGCCCAATCCTCTCCAGGCTGTTGGCCACAGCCGAAATCCACGAATACAGTGTGGCTCGCCTTGGCCCTGAGCACGTGGTCGTTGAACCTGTAGTAACGTGAGGTTCCTCCGCCCTGGCCGGTGACTTCTGTGTAGAAGACTTTCGCCCAGTGATGCCGTGCTAACATCACCCCTGTTAGTCGCCTCTTACGACACGCCGGGAAACGTTGGGTCTATTCTATTTGCCCGAACCCACAGAGCCAGAGTACCATGAGTAATGAGTCTGGCATGCAGCTCTATGGGCAACCATGAAAGTGTACAACATCAGCCCTAAAATTATAGAAGTCATCAAAAGCCTGTATGACAAGGCTACCAGTGCAGTCCTCCATAACAGCGTCATCGGGAACTGGTTCAGAACAACAATCGGTGTGCGTCAAGGATGCCTACTCTCTCCAACACTCTTCAACATCTTCCTAGAGCGCATCATGTCAGATGCTCTTGCAGATCACGAAGGCACAGTCAGCATAGGGGGCAGAGCAATCTCCAATCTTCGTTTTGCGGATGATATTGATGGATTGGCTGGAGAGGAACAAGAACTTGAACAGCTTGTGCAGAGGCTTGACACCACCTCCAGAGCTTATGGAATGGAAATAAGTGCAGAGAAGACCAAAATGATGACCAACAACACCAATGGCATCAACACGGACATCAAAGTACAAGGCCAATCCCTCAACACAGTGCACAGCTTCAAATATTTAGGAGCCATTGTGTCAGACAATGGGTCTCGACAGGAAGTCCTCTCCAGGATCGCACAAACAACTGCTGCCCTGACAAGGTTGAAGCCCATTTGGAAAGACAGAACCATCAGTCTACATTCCAAAGTAAGACTGCTGCGCTCTCTGGTCATCTCCATCTTCCTATATGCTTGCGAAGCATGGACCCTCACAGCAGATCTCCAACGAAGAATACAAAGCATGGAGATGAGGTGCTACAGAAGACTTCTGTGCATTTCCTATACCCAACACATCACCAACGACGAAGTCCGACAGACCATCACACAAGCCATTGGACAACACGATGACCTGCTCACAGTGGTGAAGAAACGGAAACTCCGATGGTATGGCCACGTCACCAGATCATCAGGCCTTGCAAAGACCATTCTGCAAGGCACAGTGCAAGGAGGTAGAAGAAGGGGGAGACCGAAAAAGAGGTGGGAGGACTACATTCGAGAATGGACTGGTTTGACACTGAGCGAAGCCATGAGGGCTGCTGAGGACAGAGAAAGATGGAGTATGCTGGTTAAACGATCATCTGTGGTGCCCCTACGACCTTCGGGTTATGGGACAGGATAGGGGGGACAGGCAAATACAAATTAAGTACACAAAAACCCACCCACCAACACACACGCACACACGTGTATGTGTGCCTCAACACTAAGCTGTCCTGAGCACTGATCTTATTTAGTTCAGTGGCCCCGAGAGAGAAAACGAAAGCTACGCGCACGCTGGTTCGAATCCCATGGTGGGCAAGATAAAAAGTGATTTAGGTTTGTACCATTCTCCCCCTGGGATGGTTGTCCCCGTCTGCCGCTATAATGGGTGTAGACATTAAAACTTCAATTTTCATTCATTCAAAAATAAAAGCAAAAGTCACAGGGTGAGGGGATAGGAGTTGGGGGTGCAGGACGATTCTCCTCACTGTCAACTCGTTTCAGTCAACTCGCCTGAACATTAAGTCAAGTCGCCTAACGTTGCCGAATGTATGACGACTCGCCTACAGACGACTCGCCTCACCTCGTTTTCAGTCGATTCGCCAACATCTTTGGATCCTCAATATCGCGCGATATTGTCATTTAGGCCTATTAGTAATTTATAGTGTTTAAGGAACGGGTTAGGGTTAGTTACTCGCGCCGCGAGAAATGGATATACCCGCCATACTGGAACTCGTATTCTAGTTCACGTTCGCTATTGTCGCTAGCAGGCATTATTCTTGCACTTTGAAAGAATTACGATAAAATATCATGCAACAACGGGTGCACGACGATACGCCTCACTGTCTACGGTACTGTAAGGAACGGGTTGGATTCTACTACCTCGTTTTCAGTCAACTCGCCTACATCTTTGGATCCTCGATACCGCAGTGGCTCCGCGCGAGCGTCTGACAATTCGTTTCAGGGTTGGATTCTACTATTTTCCTTTACCATTGTTACTCTTTCCCAGTCCTTTTCTATTTATCTATCTATACTCGATCTATCTGTGACTGTCTATCTAGTTATTTTATTTTGTGTTTTTCACACAGAGATGTTAAATGAAACTAACCCAGCCTAAAGAGACTGTCTAGAGAGTTTAAATCTAAGTGGGTGGGTGGGTGCGGGTGTGTGTGTGCTCAGGGTGCGAGAGTTCGGGGTACAAAGACGGAGTAGACAAAATGCGTCCAGCACAACCGGCGCCACACGTGTCTGTGCTCGGAACCAACTCAGTTTTGTCCCTTACAACAAAGCGTGATAAAAGCTAGATACAGGAAGATACAGATACATGAAGTATAAAGCCAAAGGGGAGCATTAATCAAGTAATTTTTGTAAAATTATATTTTATGGTAATCAATAATATAAATAGCTCAGCAGTAGTATAGTGGAGTTTCAATATATAAGTAGCCCTTGGACTATCCCAGTCAGCTCATTTGCATACTATATCAACTGCTGTTATCTGCGGTGTGCAGGTGTGATCGTTGTTGATTGTCTGGACGTTCTTTCTTGAAGCTAGAGAGCGAGAGAGAGAGAGAGAGAGAGAGAGAGAGAGAGAGAGAGAGAGAGAGAGAGAGAGAGAGAGAGAGAGAGAGAGATGTTAGCTGGGCCTGTAATAAATGTTCAGGCGAGTTGACTGAGGCGAATGGACAGTTTTGCGTATCGTCGGGATAATAAACAGAGAAAATGTTTACATAAAACTGACTATTTATCTTGATTTTCGCACAAGCGCAATAGCTATCACAATCGTTTATACTGGTAGGACTCAATAAATCATAATCCAAGTCATGACGAATGTAAATTGCAGCCTGGACTTTATCACTGTTTGTGTTGATTATGGGGGGGGATAATAATACCCCTTCAGTTTTGGTAGCTTGCGTTTGTTAACATTTAATGACTGTAAGGCTAGAACATGGTGGTCTGTTTCAGACAAATATTGTTCCAAATAATGTAAGTTAGTAACTAGCGAGCGACAGTTCCACTGAAATACTGAAAGTTTTTCACTTTTCATACTACAAAAACTAAAAACATGGAAAATCAACTATAACTATAACTTGAATCTAGAAAAAGAGTCATCAAACTTTTAGCTCTTTTTGTTAGTGCTACGCTAATGGAGACTGAAAGGAAGTAGATCTCCAGCACGCTCAGTACCACATGGTAGGAAACTGTATTGGAGAGTGTGGGTAGAAGTTACCCCTCCAGTCATAATAACCATAAAACACATTACTTTAGTTTATCAAACAGAAATAAATAGTTTAAACAAGTACATGATATCTAATGGCCTAGAATTATCTAAGGAAAAAACTAAAATGATGCTTTTTAGTAACTGTCAAGTACCAAGAAAACTGCCTAAAATATTGATAGAAAATGAAGAAATTGAATATACTGCTGAGATTAAATTTTTAGGTGTATATCTAACAAGGAAGTTAAAATGGACAAGACATATTGAGTATTTAATTCAGAATGCTTTAAAAAGTTATTATTTATTAAAGATCATTAGTACAAAATCTTGGGGTCAAGATATAAAGACACTCGTTCATTTAGCAACTTCACTTGTCAGATCTAAATTAATGTACGGGCAGGAAGCATATTTTTCAGCTCCGAAGAGTTATTTAAATAAGTTGAAAAGTCTAGATAGCAAGGCTATAAAATTAGCCCTAAGTGTTCCCGTGCATACAAATACATCTAAAGCTTATATGTTAGCAGGAATTATGCCCCTGGATGAACAGAGAAAGTTGGCTTGTGTTAAATATATCGTAAGAGCACATAATATTTGCAATAGTACTAATGAAGAGTTGTTGTTTAGGTCTGATTTAGAATACCCAAAACGAGCACAAAATGTTAGATTCTTAGAAACGATTTCTACATATATACTAAAGACTTAATTGATTCTACGGTAGAGGACATAAAAAGACTTAAGACAGATATTTCTTCACCTTGGGAGATGATGAAGGGTAATTTTGATATTCATTATTGTAACACATTCAAAAGTGTTAATAGTAACTTAGTTACAACTGAGGCTCGTGAACACATAGATTCTGTTTATTCTCAACATTTAAAAGTGTATACTGACGGTTCTGTTTTATCATCAGGTGAAACAGGTGCAGCATAAGTTATTCCTGATTTAAAAATGAACGAATCATTTTACTTGGGCAAGAATATATCTATATTTACAGCCGAACTGATAGCAATCTTAATGGCACTAAGAAACATATCCAGTCTTCAGATCAGTATTTTTCAAATAGTTATATGTGTTGATTCAATGTCAGTGCTAGAAGCGTTACAATCTCAAAATAATAAAAATAGAAGAGATTTAATAATAGAAATTAGACATATTATTCACAGCTTAATCATTAATGGCACAAACATCTCTTTCTGCTGGTTACCATCACATTGTGTGTGTTTTTTTTTTATAATGAATTAGCAGATAAAGGGGCTAAACAAGGTGCTTTACAATTAAATTCTCGATACATTAAAGTTATGAAATCTTCAAAAGAAATTCAAAATGAAATTGAAAATATAATGAAAAGTACTCTTGACTTTAAGAAGCAAGACAATCCATTAAATGGTTACTCAAGAGCTGTGCTTACGATGACTAACAGAATTTTGCTCAATGACATTAAAACTAAGCACTGTAAAGATGTAAAGTGTGTTTGTGATGCATCCATCTCATTACAGCATGTTTTATTTGAATGTGATCAAATTAAGCCTTTACTGCCAAATGAATTGCAAGGGAAGGTCAGTTACAGTGATGTAGATTTTCAACTCGGAATCAAACTGTCCAAAGTATTGCTGGACTCTCCTGTTGGTAATCTAATCTAACAATTTTTTTTAATGTCTTATCAGCTTGCTGGAAAAGACAATAAACAAACAGAACAGAACAGATACAAATTAGATGTACAAGTAGTGTGTATTTAAGTCCTAACAATGAAGAATAGATTAGTACATGAGTACACTAGTGTGTGTTCAAGTCCACAATATAAAAAAATAGATGTATAAATGAGTACACTAATGTGTACCAAAGTCCAAAGAATAAAGGCAAGATATAATATACAATTATCACAGCAACTGACATCACTGGATGTGTGTGTGTTCACTGGTATGTATTCACGTCCACAAAATACAAACTAGACGTCTACATGAGTACACTAGTGCGTACCAAAGTCCAAAGAATAAAAATTAATATACAATTATCACAGTAACAAACATCACTGGATTTTTGTTCTAAACAAAATAGCATGCCATGCATAAAAAGCGACATACAAAACATAAAACAGATTACTTTAAAATGTTTTTTTTTAAACAGTGGGAAAAATAGTCATCAAAATAACAGCAAAATGTAAACAAATACGCCCTAGTCTCACACACTCTCTCTCTCTCTTTCTTATTATTACTTTCTCTCTTTCTCTCACATTCCTCCTGAGGGTGCCCTCTCCCACCATTGCCAAAGCAAGGTCCAGGGCAAGAATAAAAGCAAGATATAATATACAATTATCACAGCAACTGAAATCACTGGATGTGTGTTCACTAGTGTGTATTCACTTCCACAAAATACAAACTAGACGTCTACATGGGTACACTAGTGCGTACCAAAGAATAAAAATTAATATACAATTATCACAGTAACAAACAGTAAAAAACAGTGGGAAAAATAGTCATCAAAATAACAGCAAAATGTAAACAAATACGCCCTAGTCTCTCTCTCTCTCTCTCTCTCTCTCTCTCTCTCTCTCTCTCTCTCTCTCTCTCTCTCTCTCTCTCTTTCTCTCTCTCTCATTATGCCTAACTGTCAATTCGCCTCAGTCAACTCGCCTGAACCTTAAGTCTACTCTGCTATAATAGCTCAGTGGTGCTAAATGCAAACGAAAGCGGAAACGGCAACGCCGTATCTGGTTTAATACAATGGCGATTGTAATATCGTTATGCAATAACCACGCTACACCCCCCCATGCTACACCCATGGCGTTAGGCAATACGAGCCGGCAATACCCACACTACAAGTTACTCGCTCCATTAACTGCTTTCAGTTACGCGAGACAATATGGCGATATAATACCCGCTAACACAATACAACACAACGATTAAGTTGTGCAATCAAAAACATTGGACGAGTTTGCTCTCACACCTGTAGGGGAATTGACTTGAGATGTTTCAAATTGACTAAAAACGAAGTGAGGGGAATCGTCGTAAGGCGAATCGTCATACACTCAGGCGAATCGACTAAAAACGAGGTGAGGCGAGTCGTCTTTAGGCGAGTCGTCATACACTCGGAGTTGGAGGGGGGATAATTCAATTCATTTCCGGCCCGTCAGATCGTGCTAAGGGTGATTTTGGTTTCTTGAACAAGCGTAGTCTAACTAGAAGTTGACTGATGTCAACATGGAGTTTTGTCCGGAAATAGCTGTATTACACGCTACATTTGAGCTGATAGAAAGAGAGGTAAGAGATACTAGATACCTTCCGGTTTGTTTAGTGTATGAACACATGCGTTACTTCATTCGTTAGTTCCAATAGTAATTAGTCCACAGGCTGTGAAGTCTAGTCTTTCCTAGGTTTCAATTACTCTACATGTGTATACATTACATATATTGTAGGAGGCTTACGAGTTTACAAAGACGAAAGAATAGACTTCAGAGCCTGTGATTAGTCCGTTAATAAGCGTCAAATTAGAACCTTCGTTTTTTAGTTCGTGTTCACGAGAGCCAGATACCAGTTTAACTCTTTGCCTGCCAGGCATGTTTTCACGTTTGTGCCAGACATTTCTCTGGCACCGGAAAGAAAGTTCAGTACCTTAGGCATTTAAGCTACTGTTCTTTCAATAATAGTTGTTAAATAGACATATTATCAAATTAAAAGTAAAAGAGTGAAGAATAAGAAAAAAACGCACAAAAATGTTAATTTGATTATGTTATTGAAAATATATGTGTTTTGAAAGCATGTTGATCTTTTTGAAATGATAAAATAAAATAAAAATATTTCTACATACCACAGTGATAAAAAAAAATCTGGAGGAATAATTCCAATCACTGAATCAGCTTCACACACCAGATAGAAAATTTATTTAAAATCAAAATACACTTTACAGTTTGAAATTATATTGACACACTGTCGATTGTGCCCATCACAATGCTTAGTAAAATGCACAAAAAACACTCTAAAAACTAATCAATTTGAAGAAACCACGCGCGTGTCTATCGAGAATGAAAGTAGAAAGAGTTATCTCTCTTTGGTTAAAATAAAACTTGGATTGGACTGCGCAAAAAACCGGAACGAAACGGAATACTGAAATCCACGATATATCGTCGATTGGCACAAACATGGCGGCTCAGATCGATGATATATCGTCGATTGGCAGGCAAAGAGTTAATACATATGATATAATTCTAAGAAGTAAAATACAGAGTTTTTTTTTGCTCTCGAAAACGCCATGTAATATTTCCCACGAGGCCGACCGCCGTACTCCACGGCTTCTTGCGAGCCGAAGATATTCAGTGCTTATAGGGTCCAGCGGACTGCCAAGAGCCGAGTGAAGTTCTCTGCCTAGGGAGGTACCCTATATGCCACGGGACCTATATGCCACGGGACCTAGTATATGCCACGGGACCTAGTATATGCCACAGGCCCTATATGCCATGAGACCTATATGCCACCTGTAGGCCCTATATGCTCTGTTGTTTGTCCTCTGATCCATGTCCCTGTCTGAAACTGACCAGGTCACTGGTGGGAAGAGTCCAAGAGAGCCTGTGGCCCAAGGTAGGTGCGTCTGAAGTAGGTGATGAAGTCGTCAAGACGTGGGTAGCGCCTTAGAAATCGCCTGGTGCTGTTCTGCTGGAGCAAGCGGTTGAAAGTCAACCTCAGGACTGCACGTGGAATGTATCCAATGGCGAAAATCTTGCGAAGAAAGTTGGCCAGTTCGTTCCTTCTCCGATATTCACCTGCCAGTCCTACTTCCTAGCTGGACCTTCCTGAAGAGACTCTGAGTGAAATGGAAATAGCATCCTTGTACCTGTGCATGTGGCAGCTCTGTTTCAATACTTGTCCAAAGCGCCCGCTCAAAATCGCAAACAACGTGTGTAGGGTGCCAGTTGTGGTGTGTTTTTTCCCGGACAGCTCTTTTCACGCTTTGGAGGACTTGGCGGTACTGACCTATGCCTCTCCGTGACATCAGAGCATACACAAGAGGCACAACATGACCCTGAAACTGCCCTACAGCCCTGAAAATGATAAAAAGGTCCCACTAGCCTTTGGCTAGTAACTTAAAAATTTTACTAGCCAAACTAAAAATTTTACTAGCCAAACTAAAAAAAAGTTCATTTTAGCGCACTCGCATTTGGCGACTAAAGTTTTTTTTTTAGTCGCCAATTTTTTTTTTTCACTAGCCATGGCGACTAAATTAGTCGCCATTTTCAGGCCTGCCCTAGAATGGTGAAAACTTGCTTGTATACGGTCTTGGGCAGCAGCGAAAGGTGGCATCCTGATCCATGTACAGCAATCGGCATCTTTGGAGTGTTTCAATGTTCTCGTCTGTTGCAAACACAGCGATCTCCCAATCTGCATCGATATGCAGTAGGAACTGTTGCTGTTCCCAAGTCTCCCCCCAAGCACCATTGATGTTGACCTCATTCACATTTCTCGGAATGGGTGGCACTTCTGTGGCCCTGGCACGTTGCATGGCTGATCTCACTGAAACAAATGAAATTCCTTGCCTACCACGTCGCATTTCGGTGTCAAATACACGCTTGATTGGTCTGGTTGGATCTTGCTTGGCTGCTTCAGCCATTCGCAGTCTAGTTTCAGCACGTTGCACAATATCATCGTCTGCTGCATGTTCATGCCTCTGAATCCGACCACGGTTTTGCACAAGGATCTCTGGCTCGTCTTCATTCAGATCAAACACGTTTGTCTTTATTCTAACTGTACAAAAACTGCAACGCGAGCACTGCCAAGGAATGGTGTTGTTTCTGGTCACCTGTTTATTATATCGGTACCCATAGATCTACAACAAGAATTTTCCCCCCGCGGTTGCCGCGCATGATTTTACACTCCATTTTTCTTTGCTACGAACAGCCTAAAACGCACCTAGTAAATTGGTTTAGCGAAAGATATGAAATGGATGCGGACGTTAGTGACAAAAGCCCCATTTTTTTTATAAGGTGTTCTACATACAACATATTTCATTTTCATTCTTGGCTCCTCGCAGCTATGACTGGTTCAGCCCGAATAGGGAAAAATGTAGGGTTACTTATAATTATTGGACTCATAATCCGAGTCATATGGAAATGCTATGAGATGCTACATTTGCCCAACAGTAGCAATTTTGTAAACTATAACAACAAAAAAAGAAGTTCGCTACATTTTCACTACTCTTGGGAAAAAAAAGTAGCTCACTATTTTTTCGCTACTTTTTTAGAAACTGTAGCCGCTATTTCATCAATATACGCTATTTTTTCGCTCCTTTCTCGCTATTTTGCATAAAGCACTAAAGCTTAAAATATGGCAAGTTCTAGAATTAAGATACGGCAAGTTCAAGAATTAATTTTAAAGGGGAAAATAACGGGGGAAAAAAGCGTTTCAGAACAGATTAGTAATGAAACACAAATTTGAAATCAAGCAAGTCTTAAAACTCATAAATCAACCTTGTCTGAGTGAAGGATAAAAAGATGGAATGAAATTGTAATAAGTAAATGGAAAAGTAACAATTAATAGTTAGTTTTTAAAAAAAGAGGAAAAGGAAGAGAATTAAGAAGAAAAAGAAGAGGAGAAAGATAGAATCAGAAGCAGAAGAAGGAAAACATAGAAGAAGAAGTTGTATGCACTTGTCAAATTCAAATGAGAATATAATACTAGCAACAGCAACAACAATCAACAACAATAACAGCACGTGGCATATAGGGCCTGTGGCATATAGGTTCCGTGGCATATAGGGCCTGTGGCATATAGGTCCCCTGGCATATAGGTCCCGTGGCATATAGGTCCCGTGGCATATAGAACCCTACCCCTCTGCCTAATGTAGATTATAGTCACACCACACCGAAGCGTATAGGCGACGACTGGTCACATTATTCTGACACCAGTGAACCAATCGATGGTAAGAGGAAAATAATACGGTCAAATGTTGGCAAATCCGGGATTCGATCCAGGTACCTTTCGGTTACTAGTAAGCTGCTCTATCAACTGAAGTACAC
This sequence comes from Oncomelania hupensis, assembly GCA_036898135.1. Lineage (NCBI taxonomy): Eukaryota > Metazoa > Mollusca > Gastropoda > Littorinimorpha > Pomatiopsidae > Oncomelania > Oncomelania hupensis. The sequence continues at coordinate 22,540,558 of CM072527.1, read as the reverse complement.
GGCTCCTCAAGAAAACATGCGTTAGCATAAGTGTGGCCATAAAAATTTTTAAAGATCAGATGCATGTGTACTTGATTATAGTGTCGTTTGATTGGCCATTCTGTCAGCTGATAAGCTGAAAGATTAGATCCCCCCGGAAATAAATGACACAATCCAACTAGGCAAAAGAGCTTCTGTAGTCATAGGGATCGTATGGGAGAAACATTTCCATGGCATTGATAGTCTGTGGTTTGAGGTATTGGATAGGAACATACTGTGTAGCTGAGACTGATAGGAGTTACAGACACTATAATATATAGTATAAGTCATTACATTATTTTTCCTTCTTTTATGTGCTCTGTATTTGCGTTTTGAGGTTATACATGTGCAAAGAGCTGTTATGTTAGTACTATTGCACATATTTCTCCACATTATAGGATAGATCTCTCCCTGAAAAAAGCCCACACTTGCAGTAATCAAATTAGATTAAAGTTGGAATAGCATGAAAAGCATGGGCGTGGATAGAATACAACAGGGATGGATTTAACCGGAAATTACCGGTATTTTACCGGTTTGAGAATAAAAATACCGGTTGAAAAATCAGTAGCCGGTAGAGCCTACCGGTTCTTATTTTGTTTGACTGGTTTCAAAAATAAAGAAAAAGAGAAAGAAAACCAAGAGAAATGAAGAGAGAGAGAGAGAGAGAGAGAGAGAGAGAGAGAGAGAGAGAGAGAGAGAGAGAGAGACAGCCAGCCAGCCAGCCACGCTGATTATGTGTTTAGGGAGTGTAGACGAGAGGCCTGCGAATGCGTTCATTAGCCTTGCCATATTCTTTGAGGTAATTAATATAGAATGATATAACATTGGCGGGCGCAAGGCTATCGTGAATACGGATAAATTAAACTCGCGCACTTTTCGATTTTTTCTTCCCTCGTACTCGTCAGTATGTATTGCGACAGTGGCAGATAGGCTAGTAGCCTAATAATGAAGAAGCAAAAATCTCTTTTTTCAATTTTTGCTAGGGGTGGGGGTGGGGGGGCGATAAAAGAAGTTTATGTGAAGACGAAGATGTTTCTAATAATCAGAAAGTGCATTAACAGAGTCGCCATCTACTTATATAAAATAGTGACGCATTATTAAGCTTTGCTATGGGTCATACAGGTTTCCGTGACTGGTCTACCGGTTTGCGTTCGAGTGGGTTTGTTTACTGTGACGTCGTACCGGTTTTGCAATGCCTAGGACGATCACTGATACAAACATTTATAAATACATAATGTTGACAGGAAAGAATGAAGAAACGATTTTGTATTTAATCAACAGTTGAACAACTGTGGGTTTGTTTGGGGTGGGTGATGAATTTTGTGTAGGTCGATGCATAAGGTGTGTTTGGGTGGGTGCGCTTGGTGGTCACTGCATGCATTGGGTTTGTCTGGGTGAAACTGAAAGGGGGTGAATGTGTGAATTGTTTACTTTGCCATATAAAATATAATATTGCAAAAAATCAGAGGTGCATTATGCTCTTGATGAGGAGGGTGGGAAGGGGGGATGCTCATGATTATGTTATGTGATACTATCCACTGACAATAATTATATACCACAGAGTATTGCTACAGCCGATTCTGTTATGCACCAGACAGCAAAATAGGACAGAGTTTGCCCTTTAAAAAAAAAAAGAAAAAAAGTTATGGTTCAGCCAGAGTTTTAAGTCCTCCAAAACCATATTTTTCTAGCAGACTTCTCCTCCTTTTCCAGTCTGTCGCTGAAACAGAAGTTTAAGAAATACTGAAAACTGCCTTTCTAATCATGCGTAAGACCCTATTTCTGCCTCTGTTTAAGACCGTCCCTACTTTTCCTGTCCAAACTTTAAAAAAAAAATTGCACTGAAGAAGCTCAATCACCATCAATCTAACAACTTGTTCTGGCCTTTCCAGTCTGGAATGGTCTATTATAGCGGCAAAAAAGATCAAGAAGGGCCAGGAGAGTTTTCCCGAATAGGTGGCTGAAAGAAGGTGGTTGGAGATATGCAGAAGAGCAGTTTCAGTAGAGTGGTCAGGGGTGGTATTCAGGAGGCATTTACACAGTGAATAAATCTGCGAAGCCCTACAGTAGAGTATGGAATTACCCACCCCTGACCACTCTACTGAAATTGCTCTTCTGCATTTCTCCAACCACCTTCTTTCAGCCACCGATTTGGGAAAACTCTCCTGGCCCTTCTTGATCTTTTTTGCCGCTAAATAGACCATTCCATTATCCTACGTCAACTTGAAAATAGTTTCGGCATAAAAAATGCTGCTCTCAGCTGGTTCTGCTTCTATCTCACTGATCACTTGCAAACTGTTTCTGTCAACAACAACCTTTCTGCTCCATCAAAGCGTACTGCAAGGCTCAGTTCGAGGACCCGTTCTTTTTACACTGTACGTATCACCACTTTCTTAGATCATTCAGGAACATTGTGTTGACCGTCACTCCAGCTTAGCAACAGTGACACTTGAACATCTCACTTCCATTCTGAAAACCTCATCTGACTGCTTCTCAGATATCCAGAATTGGATGACAGCAAACAAACTAAAACTCAATATGCAGACAAAACAGAAGTCATGCTCATTGGAACTAAGCATAAACTGTCCTCCACTCTTACTGACACAATAGCTCTAGGTCACAACACAAGCCCTCTCTCACCTACTATGAGGAACCTGGGTGTTGTCAAGGACAATACCCTTGTCCTTGATATGTCCGTTTTCATCCGCAAAACATGCAAGCCTGCCATATGAACACTGCCGCATTCATTAATACCTGGCAATCGACGCAACTTCTAATTTTGTGATTTCTTTTATTCTCATTGGTACAACTTATGTTAATCTGATGAATAAAAATTGATACAACAAAAAAAAAAAAAACTTTTATTCTCTCTCAACTTGACTATTGCAACTCTCTTCTTTCTGGTCTATCTGCTTCTTCCATCAATCATCTGCAAAGTGTTCAAAACGCTGCTGCTTGCTTCATTCTCAAAAGGAATAAAATCTTATCACATCACTCCACTTTTTGGCTCACTCTACTGGCTTCCCATAACACAGAGTTTCAGTTTCTTCACCACTGTGAGCATGTCATTGTATTGTCCAGTGGCTTGTGTTATGATCTGTCGGACTTCGTTGTTAGTGATGTGCTGAGTATAGGAAATGCCCAGAAGCCTTCTGTAGCACCTCAACTCCATGTTTTGTATTCTTTGTTGTAGATCTGCTGTGATGGTCCATATATTTGAAATTTTGCAAGCGTATAGGAAGATGGATGACAAAGGAACGCAGCAGCCTTACCTTGGAATGTAGACTGATGGTCCTGTCTTTCCAAATGGACTTCAACCTTGTCAGGGCTGCAGTTGTTTATTCGATCCTGGAGAGGGCTTCCTGTCAGGACCCATTGTCTGATACAATGGGTCCTAAATATTTAAAGCTATGCACTGTGTTGAGGGATTTGGCCTTGGACTTTGATGTCCATGTTGATGCCATTGGTGTTGTTGGTCATCATTTTGGTCTTCTCTGCACTTATTTTCATTCCATAGGCTCTGGAGATGGTGTCAAGCCTCTGTTCCAAGTCCTCTCCAGCCAATCCATCAATGTCATTCGCAAAACGGAGGTTGGCGATTGCTCTACCCCCTATGCTGACTGTGCCTTCGTGATCTGCAAGGGCATCTGGCACATGATGCACTCTAGGAAGATGTTGATGAGTGTTGGACAGAGTAGGCATACTTGACGCACACCGATTGTTGTTCTGAACCAACCAGTCCCCGATGGCGCTGTTGTGGTGAACTGCCTTGTCAGACAGGCTGTTGATGACTTCAATAATTTTAGGGCTGATGTTGTACACTCAACAAATCATGCTGAACAAATCGTGCTGAACAAATCATAGCTGAAGAACAAGAAGGATTCAGGGCAGGGCGAAGTACCACTGAGCAGATTTTCAACCTCAGAATAATATGTGAGAAATACCTACAGCACCAACAACATCTATATCATGTGTTCATAGACTTCAAGAAGGCGTGTGACCGAGTCTGGCATGTAGCTCTATGGGCAACAATGAAAGTGTACAACATCAGCCCTAAAATTATTGAAGTCATCAAAAGCCTGTATGACAAGGCTACCAGTGCAGTCCTCCACAACAGCGCCATCGGAAACTGGTTCAGAACAACAATCGGTGTGCGTCAAGGATGCCTACTCTCTCCAACACTCTTCAACATCTTCCTAGAGCGCATCATGTCAGATGCTCTTGCAGATCATGAAGGCACAGTCAGCATAGGGGGTAGAGCAATCTCCAATCTTCGTTTTGCAGATGACATTGATGGATTGGCTGGAGAGGAACAAGAACTTGAACAGCTGGTACAGAGGCTTGACACCACCTCCATAGCCTATGGAATGGGTCCCGACAGGAAGTCCTCTCCAGGATCACACAAACAACTGCTGCCTTGACAAGGTTGAAGCCCATTTGGAAAGACAGGACCATCAGTCTACATTCCAAAGTAAGACTGCTGCGCTCCCTTGTCATCTCCATCTTCCTATATGCTTGCGAAGCATGGTCACCAGATCATCAGGCCTTGCAAAGACTATTCTGCAAGGCACCGTGCAAGGAGGTAGAAGAAGAGGGAGACCGAAAAAGAGGTGGGAGGATGTCACGAAGAGAGGGGTTGGGGGGTGGGGTAAGCTCTTAATCCCTCGCGCTGTATTACCTCCTTTGATAGGTTAATGGTGCGATGACATTCAAGAGATTAATGCTGGGCCAACTTATTAAGTGATAGACAGGCAGGGTAAAGACGAGATGGAGGGTAAGGCTACACTAGTTAAGAAAGTCACATTCAAAGGCCAGTCAGGGTAATTGCAATTTCTATAACTATTTACTTTTATTAATTTGAAATGGGGAGTGTAGGTCAAATACTTCTAACGTGAGTCATTGGCAAAGCGTCTTTCAGTAAGGAGTAGTTCGGTGATATTCTGGGTAGTCAATATTTGGGGTACTAGAGCGACTGTAGACTGATTTCATCACAGGGCGAGAGTGTATCTGTATGGTTTCCAGAGTCTCTCTGATAATCTGGCGAGTGGGGATTCTCGGAGGCTAAAACACTTAGCTCTGTACTGCAGTGCGGCGATGGGTCCAGGATACTCTGGGTGGCTTGTTAGCACGGTCAGTGGCGTGGGCGGTGATGATGCAGGTCAGTGGTCACGCGGTGACGCATCGATCACGAGTGATTGTCTTGTGATGGTACAGGCCTAGAAATCGGCTTTCGTAGCTAGCCGTCTAGAAAATGGCGAAGTCCCGAGTCTCGCTTCTCATTGACCTCCTGGGTTGTCAGGGGCCTGCAGCGGGTCAGCGACTGGGAGATGATACAAGGCCGGGGTGATTCGCCCGGTACAGGAACCCGTCTGTAATATAATACAGACTCTGTATCAGCGGGGGATCGGGATAGTGTGGTTTCAGGGCCTGTGGTATAATTGCCCTTCTCAGAATTCAAATTGGTTGACCGGTCAAGGGTTGAGCCAGTGCATATACCAACAGTCAAACAATGCAACTAGATTTACTGGGCCAAAGTGGAGTTTATTGGCAGCCGCTAGTATAAGATACCTTCGGCGCATTAGGAGGGGGTTGGCAACAGGGCAAATATTTATACATTGGGAGCATGGTGGAAAGCAAATGTAAGGGTACAGGGCAAAGGGGTTGTAGTGGGGACTTTAATCTATGTGGAGGGACAGCATGGCATGGGGTATTTACACATGGGGCTAACGGAGCATACAAGCATAAATCCAAACATGTCATGGGTCATATACAAGGTAGAAATATGTGCAAGGGATAAATACAAGTCACAGCAACACATCCAGGCAAAACTATAAACATGAACATACATATCGACAGGACGCATGAACATGATGGGCGAACGACGGGTGATGGGTCTGCTATATGACAAAGAGTAAGTTCCCTCTCTTACCTTGACTTAAGACGGGTGGAAGCACAAGGGTACTGTCGAAGCTCAGAGGTCACTCGGTGATGGAGACGTGTCTTCGGACAGGTTGTGACTTCGAGGCTGGAATGCTTGGGTCTGACACTATGTCAGGTTCTGTGTCAGGCTTTAAGGCGATGCCCCGGGGGGCGGGGCTTAAGCGACTGGGCGAGCGGGCCTGCTAGTGATGGCTGGTTAAGGGGAAATGATGGCTGGCTGAGCGTGGGTGTGGAATGCTTGCAGCCTAGCTCAGAGGTGCCATTGCACGCCTTGTCACAGAGGCCCCCCCAAGGAAAAAGGCGAGGTCGTAGGCCTCGACTGAGACGCGGCCAATCAGCTCTGAGGTCGGCTGCCGGGTGAGACGATGGTTTGCGATGATCCGGGTGATGCGGGGCGATGCAGGGTTCCGGGTAGTCGATGGCGGATGCCCAAGGCTGGGGTCCGCGGAGCTGCCGGGTTTCGGCTACGGTTAGTGGGCGGCGGCGGGTATGAAGGCTGGGGCGTCGGCCCTCAGGGGCGACTCGCTGGAGTCGGTTGTGGGGTGACGGCTGAGGAAGTCTGCGCCGTGGTTGTCTTTTCCTGGGATGTGCTCCAGCTGGAAAGAGTATGCTTGGAGCAGCAGAGCCCACCTCATCAGCCGGGCGTTGAGCGATTTGGATGTCGCCAAGAAGGAAAGCGGCTGATGATCCACTTGGACGGTAAAGTGCGAGCCGTAGAGATACAACTGGAACTTCTGGACTGCCCAGACGAGGGCGAGACACTCCTTCTCCGACGTGGCGTAATTCTGTTCGGCCGGCTTAAGTTTCCGGCTGGCGTACGCGACGGGGAAGAGCGTCGGGGCGTCCGCGGAGTCCCGTTGGAGTAGAACGGCTCCGAGGCCTACGTCGCTGGCGTCTGTGCGCAGGACGAAGGGCTGTCCGTGGTTGGGGAGTCGCAGGACTGGCTGGGACGTCAGCTTGTCCTTGAGCTCCTGGAAGGCAGCTTCACATTGCGGGGTCCAGAGGACTCGGTCCGGTGCGGTTTTCCGGGTTAGGCTGGAGAGTGGCGCGGCGATCCCGTTGTATCTGGGTACAAACTTTTGATAGAAGCCACTCAGTCCCAGGAAGGACTGAACATCTTTCTTGGTCTTGGGGCGTGGCGCGTCTCGAAGGCGCTGGACGGTCTTTTCCAGAGGCCGGAGCTGTCCATGGCTGATGGTGTGGCCAAGGAATTCCAGCTCTTGGTAGCCGAACTGGCATTTGGTCGGCCGGGCAGTGAGGCCAGCTTCTTTGAGGCGGCGCAAGAGTTGGCGCACCACTCGCAGGTGCTCCTCCCATGTCTCCGTTGCGACGAGTATGTCGTCCATGAAAGAGTGTACGAACGGACAGTGGAGGGGGTCCAACAGCTTCCGCATCATCGTGCTGAAGATACTTGGGGCATTGTGTAGACCAAACGGCAGAACGTTAAACTCATAGTGGCCGTCCATCGTGCTGAAGGCCAGGTACTGGCGGGATGAAGGGTGCACGGGAATCTGGTAAAAGCCTTTGCTCAGATCCACTCGGGAGAAGTATCGGGCAGATTGTAGCTTTGCAAACAAGTCTGTTGGGTCGGATAGGGGTCCGGGCACGAACTGGGTTACGAGATTCAACTGCCGGAAGTCGATACAGAGGCGATGTTCTCCGCTGGGCTTCCGTGATAGAACTATTCCTGCGCTGTAGGGGGAACGGGAGGGAGCGATGACTCCGGCTTGTAGCAGAGCCTCTACTTCCGTTCTTACTACTTGCTGCTGGGAAAGTGGGACGGGGTATGGTTTCTGGCGGACGGGAGTGGGGTCCGTCCGGGTTAGTCGAACTTCTTCCAGGTCCGTCCTCCCAGGAATGTCGGTGAGGACTTCCCTGTATTCGGCTACGATGGCGCGTAGTTGGCGTTGCTGGCCGGCGGGGAGTGAGGGGTCCAGAGAGACGTCCCGGAAGGATTCCTTCCCTTTTAGCGGAAATTCGGCGACGCCGGTCTCTGTGCCATCCACTTCGACGGCCAGCGCGACCGTGAGTAGCGAGTGGGAGTCGGGGGCGGGTGCAGGTTGCTCCAGGTACCTCTTGAGCAGATTGATGTGGTGGGTCCTGGGCTTTCCGCCTACCTCGATGCGATAAGTGGTACGTGAGAGCTTCTCAAGCACCGGGTAGGGTCCCTGCCAAGCTATGTCTAGCTTGTTTGTGCCGCTGGGGAGAAGCAGTAGGACTTGGTCTCCTACCTGTAGTTCTCGGTCCCGGGCGCGGCGGTTGTGATAGCGGGCTTGTCTTTCTCTCGCCTTCTTCAGGTTGGCGGAGGCGGCTTTCCATGTGGCCTTGAGGGTTTCTTGGAGCTTCGTGACGTATTTCGTGGCGTCGACCGATGCCTCGTCCAGTTTGGCGTCGGTCCAGCTACGTCGCAAGGCGGCTAGAGGTCCGGAAAGGGGTCTTCCAAAGAGCAGCGTGGAAGGCGTGTATCCGGTGGAGGTGTGCGGGGTCTCTCGATACGCGAAGAGCGCTGACGCGACGTATGTGTCCCACGCTTCCGGCTGTTCGTCGGCGATCTTGCGGATAATCGAGATGAGAGTCCCGTTTAGGCGCTCGACCTGTCCGTTGCTAGCGGGGTGGTAGGGTGGAGTCCGGATATGGCGAATGCGGAGTAGTTGGAAAACTTCCTGCATGAGTTTTCCGGTGAACTGGGACCCGTTGTCGGTCAAGATGTTGTCCGGGAATCCGACTCGTGTGAATATGGTGACGAGCGCGTCGGCGACTCGGGCGGCGTCGATCTTTGGTAGGGGAACGGCCTCACACCACATCGAGCAAGCGTCGACAAGGGTTAGTAGGTACTGGTTCCGCTTCTTGGTCCGCGGGAGGGGTCCTACTATGTCGACAGCCACTCGCTGGAAGGGCGTTCCGACGACGACGGTGGGGCTGATAGTGACCGGGACGGTGTGATGGCGGGGCGAGTATCGTTGGCACTGGCGACAGGACTTGACGTAGCGCTTCACGTCTTCAGTCATCCCGGGCCAGTGGTACTGAGCGCTGATGCGTAGAGTGGTCGCTCCTATGCCCATATGTCCACTTAGGGGCATGCTATGGCCAAGTTCCAGGACTTGGGGCGAAGTGTCGCAGGCACGACGAGTTGAGAATGGTCGTCCTTCTGACGGAAGAGGAGTCCGTCTTCGACGAAAAAGTCCCCGGACTTGGGTGGAGTGCGTGCGGCGGGAAGCTTTCCGTAGCACTTGCGGAGGGTGACGTCGCTTTCTTGGGCCTTCCGGATCTGTTCCGGCATCTGGTTGGGTATCGGGGGTGGTGTCGCGGCTGTTTTCGCCTGGGCGCGCGTCTGGACGGCGGCCATCGACTCCACAGGCTGGGGCGGCATCCCCAAAAACACGTATCGGCATCCTAAAATCAGGTCGTACAGGGGCTGGTCCATCACGGCAGCTTGAATGGTTCCCGTGACGTATCGGCTGGTGACTTGGATCCGGGCTATAGGGAGCGTGGTGCTGGGTTGAGACGCGTCGGCCAACTTCAGGGTGATAGTCTCGCCGGTCAGGTCTTGTTCCCTGATGAGCGAGCGGCGGACGACGGCGTCGAAGGTGAGTCCAGTGTCGTATAGACAGTGGGCTGGGCGATTGTTGACAGTCACTTGCTCGGTGACGGCCGGTCGATCGGCGGGAGTGACGACGGGGGTTACCGGTTTCCCGTCGGGGGTAACTTGGCGTAGGGCTAGTACGGTACCTTGTTTGCGACGCTGGTCGCTGATGCGGCGAAAACATTTCTCCCGGGTGTGTCCTCGGCGCTGGCAGTAGCCGCAGTAGAGCTCTGTGCTCCGCTTCCCTGGCTCTGCTCCGGGGTTTGGGCGTCCTTTGGGCGGTTGTGGACGGTGGTTCGCTGGCGGGACTGGCCGGCGAGGCTGGTGGCGGGTATCTGGCGACGAGGGTGCGGGGGGATCACGGCGAGGCTGTCTGTCGTCGGGATGGGCGGTGAGGTATCGGTCCGCGACGATGATAAGGTCTTCAAGGCGAGCGGCGCCCTGTTCGGCGGCGAATGTCCGAAGTTCCGCTGGCATTGTCCCTCGGAGTTGCTCGGCTAGCATCAACTCTAGCAGTCCGTCGTACGTCTTTGGTTCGTCAGTTTGCTCTATCCATTTGTCCCGTAGCGTAGCTAGACGGTCGGCAAACTGCGTAAACTTCTCCCCTTTCTCTCTCCGGGAGTTCCGGAAATTCTTGCGGTAGTGCTCACCTGAGAGCTCAAAACCATGCAGTAGAGCTCTCTTGAGGGCGGGATAGTCTCCCTCCTCGGAAGTCGGCGTCTTGGCCAGGATTTCATAGGCCTTCCCCTTAAGGCCATGACTGAGCTTGCGATACCAGTACTGGGGGTCAAGACCGTTTTCTCCCGCGACTCGTTCGAATCGGGCGAGATAGACTTCAATCGATTCGTCTCGTTCGACGAATGGGTCCAGGGGAAAGTTCATCCCCGGAATCGGCGGGGGGGGGGGGGGGGGGGGGGGGGTGCGGGTATTCCGGTGCTGGCGGCGAAGCTGGGGGCGATGAGCGAGTAGTCTTCGCTAGCGGGCGATGCGATACCTAAATCGCGGCGGTCGCGCTCAAGCTGGAGGAGTGCTTGGCGCCGTTCGAGCTCCTTGTCCTTCCTCTTCTCTTCAAGTGCCGCGATCCTCTCGTCCTCCTCCTTCCTCCTTGCGGCGGCCCTCTCCTCCTCTGCAATCCTCTCCTTCGCCTCCTCTCTTCTCCGCTCGGCGGCTCTCTCCTCCTCTGCAATCCTCTCCTTCGCCTCCTCTCTTCTCCGCTCGGCGGCTTTCTCCTCCTCTGCAAGCTTCCGGGCGGCGGCCCGTTCCTCCGCGGCGATGCGCTCTTTCTCCTCCTCTTTCTTCCGGGCGGCGGCCCGTTCCTCCGCGGCGAGGCGCTCTTTCTCCTCCTCTTTCTTCAGTGCCGCTGCTCTTTCTTCCTCCTGCCTCTTCGCGTCTCGCTCCTTAGCCCTCTCCTCCCTCTTCAACTTTTCCTCGGCCACGTCCGCATCTACGCTAGCCAGGACGTAGTCCTTGAGTTCGGTGCCGGCGAGCCCTAAGCTCTCGCCAATACTCTTGTACTTAAGCGCAAGCTCTCCCCGGTCGGCCATGGTAAGGGAGGTAACTTACCCTGAAAAAGTCCTAACCGGAATGAGGGGCGCACACAAGGGGGTACACTGACGGAAAACAAGGGGGTGGGCTGGATGAGCTACGATGAAACTGCAAAGGGGCGAATACAACACAACCACAAAGACAAAATGCAATCAATCAAAAATACAAAAATGAATGCAAGAAAAAGCCTTTTGAGATACCACCACTCGGGAAAGCCAGTAAGGGACCTAAGGGGCTATGCTATCTACTACTAGGCTTAGAGGGCTGGGTCCTATCTATACTGGGCTGGGGTGGAAATTACGCTAAGTCCTAAGTCTCGTCAAGTTGGGATGGGAACCTAAGTCTTTTGTCTCGTTGGGTTGGAAGGGGAACCTAAGTCTTTAGTCTCGTCGGGTTGGAGGGGGAAACCTAAGTCTTTAGTCTCGTCGGGGTCGCCAAAGTTAATGTCACGAAGAGAGGGGTTGGGGGGTGGGGTAAGCTCTTAATCCCTCGCGCTGTATTACCTCCTTTGATAGGTTAATGGTGCGATGACATTCAAGAGATTAATGCTGGGCCAACTTATTAAGTGATAGACAGGCAGGGTAAAGACGAGATGGAGGGTAAGGCTACACTAGTTAAGAAATTCACATTCAAAGGCCAGTCAGGGTAATTGCAATTTCTATAACTATTTACTTTTATTAATTTGAAATGGGGAGTGTAGGTCAAATACTTCTAACGTGAGTCATTGGCAAAGCGTCTTTCAGTAAGGAGTAGTTCGGTGATATTCTGGGTAGTCAATATTTGGGGTACTAGAGCGACTGTAGACTGATTTCATCACAGGGCGAGAGTGTATCTGTATGGTTTCCAGAGTCTCTCTGATAATCTGGCGAGTGGGGATTCTCGGAGGCTAAAACACTTAGCTCTGTACTGCAGTGCGGCGATGGGTCCAGGATACTCTGGGTGGCTTGTTAGCACGGTCAGTGGCGTGGGCGGTGATGATGCAGGTCAGTGGTCACGCGGTGACGCATCGATCACGAGTGATTGTCTTGTGATGGTACAGGCCTAGAAATCGGCTTTCGTAGCTAGCCGTCTAGAAAATGGCGAAGTCCCGAGTCTCGCTTCTCATTGACCTCCTGGGTTGTCAGGGGCCTGCAGCGGGTCAGCGACTGGGAGATGATACAAGGCCGGGGTGATTCGCCCGGTACAGGAACCCGTCTGTAATATAATACAGACTCTGTATCAGCGGGGGATCGGGATAGTGTGGTTTCAGGGCCTGTGGTATAATTGCCCTTCTCAGAATTCAAATTGGTTGACCGGTCAAGGGTTGAGCCAGTGCATATACCAACAGTCAAACAATGCAACTAGATTTACTGGGCCAAAGTGGAGTTTATTGGCAGCCGCTAGTATAAGATACCTTCGGCGCATTAGGAGGGGGTTGGCAACAGGGCAAATATTTATACATTGGGAGCATGGTGGAAAGCAAATGTAAGGGTACAGGGCAAAGGGGTTGTAGTGGGGACTTTAATCTATGTGGAGGGACAGCATGGCATGGGGTATTTACACATGGGGCTAACGGAGCATACAAGCATAAATCCAAACATGTCATGGGTCATATACAAGGTAGAAATATGTGCAAGGGATAAATACAAGTCACAGCAACACATCCAGGCAAAACTATAAACATGAACATACATATCGACAGGACGCATGAACATGATGGGCGAACGACGGGTGATGGGTCTGCTATATGACAAAGAGTAAGTTCCCTCTCTTACCTTGACTTAAGACGGGTGGAAGCACAAGGGTACTGTCGAAGCTCAGAGGTCACTCGGTGATGGAGACGTGTCTTCGGACAGGTTGTGACTTCGAGGCTGGAATGCTTGGGTCTGACACTATGTCAGGTTCTGTGTCAGGCTTTAAGGCGATGCCCCGGGGGGCGGGGCTTAAGCGACTGGGCGAGCGGGCCTGCTAGTGATGGCTGGTTAAGGGGAAATGATGGCTGGCTGAGCGTGGGTGTGGAATGCTTGCAGCCTAGCTCAGAGGTGCCATTGCACGCCTTGTCACAGAGGACAACATTCGAGAATGGACTGGTTTGACACTGAGCGAAGCCATCAGGGCTGCTGAGGACAGAAAAAGATGGAGTATGCTGGTTAAACGATCATCTGTGGTGCCCCTACGACCTTCGGGTTACGGGACAGGATAGGATAGGATAGGTTGTACACTCTCATGGTTGCCCACAGAGCTATATGCCAGACTCAGTCAAACACTTTCTTGAAGTCTACAAACACATTATAGATGTTGTTGGTGTTGTAGGTATTTTTCGCAGATTATTCTGAGGTTGAAAATCTGTTCAGTGGTACTTCGCCCTGCCTTGAATCCTGCTTGCTCTTCAGCTATTATTTGTTCAGCTTGGGGTTTCAACCTGTTGAGTATTATATTCAGGAGGACCTTGCTGGGATGAGGCTGATGGTGGGGTAATTTTCAAACTACTGAAGGTTACCCTTTTTGGGAAGAATGATGACAAGCAATTGGGTCCATTGTGTAGGCCACTCCCCACTCTGCCAGATCTTGTTACAGATACTGATGATGGCGTCAATCATAGATTATTTTAACATTATAACCATAAACATTCGTACGAGTTGGAAGTAATATTTTAAAAATTTAACATTTCATGTATTTTGCAGGCAAAATCAGGAAAATATGACCTGCTTCAACAGTCAAAAGGCCTCAAGTCTTCACGGTTGTTCCAACTTATGCAAATTGTTCTGAAAGAAATTATTGAAGGACAAGAATTTTTGCGGAATGACCAGGAACAACAGAAATGGAGTAAGACACTCCATGAAATTTTGTTCTTCAAAACGTTTACCTTCAGCCAACAGTTTGCAAACATCATCCAGGCTGACCAGTTGAGCAAGAGAATTAAATCTTTGAAGGCGACGTGTGATTGGATACCAGACTATCATTACAACCTTTTCTTTGACTTGTGTGACCAGTTTGATTGGGCTTGGTTTGCGGAAGAGGTTAGTGCATGTTGAAGCAACTTGTTGTCATAAGATTGAGTTCTATTTTATTGACTCATTGACATGCTTAGCAATGTGATTATATGTACACAGCAAAACATTTTTTTCAAGATTTTCGCAAATCTGTGCAAGATTCTAAGACCTAAATAGTACAAAAATGATATTAAAAAATGTCTGTCCGCCCTACGCTGTCTGCGGTCTGTGCAGAAACTTTAAGATGGCTCAGTACTCATAGCCAGATTCAATTATCACAACTAAACTTAACTTAATAAGATGGTGTATACCCATGAGACCTCGAAAACGATCAGTAAGTGAATTACTTTACTTCAAGGTCAAGGTCACAGGGTCATCAAGTGTTAGTCCAAAAATGACAATTTTTTAACTAAATTTCATTTTTTTCTCTGCTATTAATTAAAACTTATGATTCTTTGATGCTTGATAGATACAGCGTTCGCACGGTCTTTAAAGGTCTTTAAATATTTGGGAAAAATTGCATTGCCTTTTCAAGTCTTTATAAGTCTTTAAAAACTTACTTGGTTTGAAAGTTTGGGAAAACTGTGAAAGCAAGGTAAAGTATTTATTTGCAACTAATGAACTATTCCATCTTTGTGTTTGTTCAAACGAATCTTTAGAGCCGGAAAAAAAAGTTGTAAGTATTAAAGTATATTAAAGATTTCTTAAATAGAAGAAAAATAATAACAAATAGGCAATTCTTACTCATCTTCATATAATATTAATATTAACAAGAGTCAATAATATTAAAAATCTATGAGGGCCAAACAACAAAGACTTCAGTCTGACATCAACTCAGTACTTCAGATTGTTGGAGCGCCCGCGCCATTGGCGCATATTTTATCAGAATGGCGTGTAACGGTCAGCGTGAATGCGCCAGCCTGGCGCGTCATAAAAATCGCCAACTTGTCTTGATCATCGGTCTGTCTGTACCACTAAGCCACACCAAGCACATGTGGCTTGCATAGCATCACTGTGTGTGATTGGCTGGCAGCCAAGCACTAGGTGAACATACGATACGAATACCTTCGATTGTCAATGACCCATCTTTTTCAAAATTGACCCATCATTTTGCATGGCCATGGGTCATTGGGCCCATGATGTCTGTTACGTTGAAACGAACGAAAGTGTGTCTAAAGCGCGCACGATAGATCTAATCGTTTCGTTTTGCAAAGTATTCAATAATAGAGTTTTACCTTTGATTTGAGTTTGCATTGTCGTTAGGAGAGGCTTTGTATAACGTGGATAATTTTCGTTGGTCGATATTGTTAGAGAATACTCTGGATCTCCTTGTTTACTATCGATCGAAGTTTCGGGATGATTGTCGAAGTAAGAGAAGGTTCGGGGTATGTGTGGAGAAATGAATGACGTAAGTCAGTGATGACGATCTTTAATTCTGATTGGTTAGTTGTAATGCGTCATTTCTAGAACAAACTGTCGTCATCTCGAAGGATAGAAAAAAGTTATATATTCGATGCTTTGTGTGTTGTGAAAAGAGTTGCTGTGAAAGTTGTTGAGTTGAGTTGAGAATTGTATGCAGTTGTTGGTGTGTGCTGAATAAAAGTGGAAAACTTCATACGTCGACTTTGTGACTTGTATGCTGTTTGGACGGGTTGCGTGGATAAACGAATCTGAGTTACACCTTATCAGGAATTCAAGCATCGGGGCTGAATCAGATACTGATAGAAAACACCAACATCAAACTGAGTGTAACAATGTCTGAAAACAATCTGAAGCACCGTCGACTCAATGTGCAAGTCTGCAGACAAAAAAAAAGCACTAGATGTAGAAAAACATGGCTGCCTGGGCCTATTGGCAGAGTCTAATGCCATCCGCAAGAAAAATAAACATTACATCAATCTAAATTTTAAGCTAGATTCTTTTTATTTATTTATTTTTTTTTTAAATTGTTTTCTTCTGCTTTGTGGGTTTGGGCATTAAATAGAATAGACCCAACGTTTCCCGGCATGTCGTAAGAGGCGACTAACAGGGGTGATGTTAGCACGGCATCACTGGGCGAAAGTCTTCTACACAGAAGCCACCGACCACGTGCTCACGGCCAAGGCGAGCCACACTGTATTCGTGGATTTCGGCTGTGGCCAACAGCCTGGAGAGGATTGGGCACCGCCAGGTCTTTTTTGCCCAAGACACACTACATGATGAAGCTATCCACTAATTCCATACCGGATCAGTCGTCGCCCGGCACAAGGACCGCGCCTTCCGTTGGCCACCAGGACGGAGGTAATAAGTATGCTACTGATGGACAAATTAGCAAGATCCGCATGAGAAACAACATCGTCATAGGAACCTGGAATGTCAGGACCCTAACTGAGGAAGAAAAATTAGAAGAACTGGCCCACGAGCTGGACCACTATCGATGGAACATTCTAGGTATCAGCGAACTGCACTGGAAAGTCCTAGGTGAAACAACGACTGACAAAGGCCACAAGCTCTATTTCAGCGGTAGAGATGACAGGCACAAACACGGCGTTGGATTCTTGATCCACAAGAACATTCTAGCCACTGTCATGGTTTGCTGCCCAGTCTCCAGTAGACTCATTACCATCCGTCTGAGAGCAGCCCCTTTCAACATCACCATCATCCAGGCCTATGCCCCAACATCAGACTATGACGACAGCGAAGTGGAGGATTTTTATGAAAATCTACAGACGGTCCTTGACCAAATGCCGAAGAAGACATAGTCATAGTGCAAGGCGACTGGAATACCAAGGTTGGCCAAGATGCGCACCACAACTGGGGAGACACATGTGGACCCCACTGCAACAACGAGACAAATAACAGGGGTCTGAGACTCTTGGAGTTTGCCAGATACAACAGTCTGGTACTGGCAAACACGCTTGGTCTCCACAAAAACTCCAGACGATGGACATGGCACAGTCCCGGTGGGGAGCATCACAACCAGATCGACTACATCATGGTCAAGAAACGCTTCAGATCAAGCATCAACATTGGCAGGACACGCACTTTTCCAGGAGCAGACATCAGAAGTGACCACGATCTCGTGATGATGTCTTTCCGGCTCCATTTGAAGAGAGTAAATACAGCAAAGTGCACTAGACTGAAGTTTGACCTGGACAAACTGCAAGACCCAGAAGTGGCAGAACTATTTCAGGCCACAATTGGAGGGAAATTTGCACCACTGCTCATTTTGGGGGCTGGTGAAGTAGATGTCAACACCATGACCACCACCTTCAACTCAGCTGTGACAGATGCCGCCACTGAGATCCTTGGCAAGCACCGACCAAAGAAGAAGCCGTGGATCACACCTGAACTTTTGGATCTGTGTGATAAACGAAGAGAGATACAAATGAAAAAGAACACCTCACAGGGACCTGATGTCTACCGAAAAATCAACAATGACATCCGAAAAGGCATGCGCAAAGGAGAAATGGATAGAAGATCAATGCCAGAAAATAGAGAATAGTCTGAACAAGAACAACAGCAAGAAGGCCTATCAGACTGTGAAGTGGTTGACAAGTGTTAAACAGCCCAAAGTCTCCACGATCCAAAGCAAGTCTGGCATATGCCTTACTGAAGAACAAGAAGTCTTGGACAGATGGACCGAGTACTGCTCTGACCTTTACAACCATACATCAAATGGAGACCCATCAGTTCTAGCATGTCCCGAGAACAGAGAAGAAGAAGAAATCCTACCAATTCTCCGGGAAGAAGTTGAGGCAGCAGTGAAATCGCTGAAGAAAGGGAAGTCAGCGGGAGTGGACAACATAACCACGGAACTGTTACAAGCAGGAGGAGAAGCGATGATTGATGCCATCACCATTATCTGTAACAAGATCTGGCAGAGTGGGGAGTGGCCTACACCATGGACCCAGTCGCTTGTCATCACTCTTCCCAAAAAAGGTAACCTTCAGGAGTGTGAACATTACCGCACCATCAGCCTCATCAGCCATCCCAGCAAGGTCCTCCTGAAAATAATACTCAACAGGTTGAAACCCCAAGCTGAACAAATCATAGCTGAAGAGCAAGCAGGATTCAGGGCAGGGCGAAGTACCACTGAACAGAGTTTCAACCTCAGAATAATCTGTGATAAATACCTACAGCACCAACAACATCTATATCATGTGTTCATAGACTTCAAGAAGGTGTTTGACCGAGTCTGGCATGCAGCTCTATGGGCAACAATGAAAGTGTACAACATCAGCCCTAAAATTATTGAAGTCATCAAAAGCCTGTATGACAAGGCTACCAGTGCAGTCCTCCATAACAGCGTCATTGGGAACTGGTTCAGAACAACAATCAGTGTGCGTCAAGGATGCGTACTCTCTCCAACACTCTTCAACATCTTCCTAGAGCGCTTCATGTCAGATGCTCTTGCAGATCACGAAGGCACAGTCAGCATAGGGGGTAGAGCAATCTCCAATCTTCATTTTGCGGATGACATTGATGGATTGGCTGGAGAGGAACAAGAACTTGAACAGCTGGTACAGAGGCTTGACACCACCTCCAGAGCTTATGGAATGGAAATAAGTGCAGAGAAGACCAAAATGATGACCAACAACACCAATAGCATCAACATGGACATCAAAGTCCAAGGCCAATCCCTCAACACAGTGCATAGCTTCAAATATTTAGGAGCCATTGTATCAGACAATGGGTCCTGACAGGAAGTCCTCTCCAGGATCGCACAAACAACTGCTGCTTTGACAAGGTTGAAACCCATTTGGAAAGACAGGACCATCAGTCTACATTCCAAAGTAAGACTGCTGCGCTCCCTTGTCATCTCCATCTTCCTATATGCTTGCGAAGCATGGACCCTCACAGCAGATCTACAACGAAGAATACAAAGCTGGAGATGAGGTGCTACAGAAGACTTCTGGGCATTTCCTATACCCAACACATCACCAACGACGAAGTCCGACAGACCATCACACAAGCCATTGAACAACACGATGACCTGCTCACAGTGGTGAAGAAACGGAAACTCCGATGGTATGGCCACGTCACCAGATCATCAGGCCTTGCAAAGACCATTCTGCAAGGCACAGTGCAAGGAGGTAAAAGAAGAGGGAGACCGAAAAAGAGGTGGAAACATTCGAGAATGGACTGGTTTGACACTGAGCGAAGCCATCAGGGCTGCTGAGGACAGAGAAAGATGGAGTATGCTGGTTAAACGATCATCTGTGGTGCCCCTACGACATCCGGGTTACGGGACAGAATAGGGATAGGATAGTATTTTCTTACTTTCTGTTGCTAACCCATTCTCCAGATCATCATGAATGCTATCCAAAGGATTGAACACTTACAACAACACAAAGAGAAGGGGAAAATAACACATGTTCAACCAATAGTGTTTGCGACTTACCATTTGTTTATTGACAATTGTATTACAAATCTAATAGCGTGCTCACCACCAGGCAGTCGTTCAGGTACTGTTTTAGATTTGATTAAATTGACTAACTCCAGAAGAAATTTTGACATGTCCATGCTGTTACTCGACATTTGTAGTTTCGTATTTTGCTCTTGATTTCTGTTAGAATGTCTTTGAAAAGTGTTTGAATTTTAAGGCTAAATGTCTGTACAAACCCTGTAGATATCCGTGAGACACACGTACTTTGCAAATTTGGTCAATCTCACTCCAAGGTCAGGGTCACTGGAGCTGTCCAGTGTCGGTTTGTGTAGGTATTATGAAGTGACCCTAAACAATGAGAGATATAAAGTCCAAACTGTTGTTGTATTTAGAGATGATAGATCGATCTTTCAAATATGTTCCGTTCTTGTATTGATCTTGAAGGTCAAGATAATTTTAAGTCTTGCAAAACATGCAAAAAATAGGTCATTGTACAGTGGAATGGCTGTTTATTTAACCCATAGTATTCAACAACATTGGGTTATTTGACCAGACATGCATGAAAGGTCATGTGAAGGTAAAGGTCATCCCAAGGTCAAGGTCACTGAAGGTCAAGGTCATCCCAATGTCACTGTTTTGTCATAATACAACTTTGGCTGGAGTTTATTTGATAGTACATGAGTGTATTTGGAGTCGGAAGTCAAAGTCGAGAGCATTGAAAGATCAAAGCTGTGTTACTTTGCACTTTAATGCCACCGTTTCACTTTGTTTTTTCTCTGCACTCATTTTCATGTTAAATATTAAGGAGTAATTGTCATATGGGTTTTGCCCTTATAGTTGCAATGTTAACTTATTCTGTACTGGCACGGGTTGCTTCCCCTTATACTATACAAACAAACATTATCCAAATGAGCCAATTTTTAAAGATACCTTTGAGGAAGTATAAATGAGAATGATTTAACATGCCCAGCAGTAAAGTATCCTTAAAGTAGAAATGATGAAGTTTGGTTCAGTGATTCAGTGAGGTGAAAAGTGTGTTTTGAACAAATAATTAAAATTTGGGGCTATGGACCGACCAACTGACTGACTGACGGACAACTGTGCTTTACTGAAGGATGGCCCATGATTTGAAGTACCTTTATACCAAAACTCCACAAAATCATTTTAGCCATTTTTGAGATATTGAGCAAGCTGTGTTTAGCAACTTAATGACTACAGCTTTCTTGATTTTTGCGGTAGAGCAACTATGAAGGCGAGGGAGGCATGCCATTAACCAAGGTAATGTTTCTATGATGTTTGGTCAAAACCCGTTCAGTGGTTCTTGAGATATGGCTTTCAAAGGACTGACATTTGGCTCATTGGAATCGTTGTTGTTGTTGTTGTATCAAATTTTATTCATCAGATTAACATAAGTTGTACTGATAAATTGGAATCCCGACTTTTTGACCTATATGCATAGCAATGTGAGTTTATGTACTCAATCCCCCCCCCCCATCCCCCCACACCTCCTAAACATTTTTTCAGGTTTTTGCAAATCTGCGTAAGATAAGTTCTAAATAGTCCAAAAGTGATTAAATAAATATTTGGGGGAGTCCAGCCGTCTGGACGTGCAAAACTTGCAAGTGGATTAATATCTCAGAACCTATTTTAACTATCACATCCAAACTTATCCATGAGACCTCATAATGATGTCAGGGTCACAGGGTCAAAATATTACAATTTTTCTGAAAATTGCACTTTTTTTTCTAGGTTATTAACATTGAACATGATTCTTTGATGCATGATTGTTATCAATGAGACACACATCTAGGTCACTGGAGCTGTCCAAAGTCAGTATAGGTACTTTGAAGTGACCTTGACCTTAAACTGAGAGATATAAATTCAGACTTTTGTTATTTAGAGATCATAAATTGATCTTTCATATATCTTACGTTTTTGTGTTGATGTTGAATGTCAAGGTCAGTTTAGACCCTGCTAAAAACATACCAAAAAATAGGTCATCGTACAGTGGAATGGCTCTATTTAACCCATTATAGTATGCAACAACATTGCGTTATTTGATCATACGTGAGCATAAAAGGTCATGTGAAGGTCAAGGTGATCCTAAGGTCAAGGTCACTGAAGGTCAAGATCATCCCAAGGTCACCCTTTTTTGGCATAATACAACTTTTGCTGTATCTGATCATGAATGCATGAGTGTATTTGGAGCTGGAGGTCAAGGTCATCTCAAGGTCAAGAGCATAGTCGGTATTACTTTGCATTTTATTACCACCGTTTCATGTTGGTTTTTTGCACTCATTTTTATGTTAAATATTGCGAGGAGCAATTGAGTAATATGGGCTTTGCTGATCTAGTTCAAGGTATTTCCGGATGTCTGGAAATACAAAATGGAGCCAAACCAAAATTTTATTTAAAGATTGCTTATCCCACACCCATACTGTACAATCCTAGTTTTAATTGATTTAATTTAATTTTATTTTGCAGTGTTTGGCAGTGTCTGACCAGGAAACAGTTGTGAGATTTGTGAACTCTACTCTAAGCTACTGCCACGAGAAGCCGTTTCTGCTGGTTGATCTTCAGCTTGCTGCCTCAGCGCTGGACTTTCTTGTGTCTAGCTGTATTAAGGAGGCTTGTTGCCTACCTGCAGAAAGCAATTTTTCAGAAAGTATCCGTGACTCCTTTGATTACTTTCAAAAACTGGTTGATCCTATAGAAGATTTTCTAAAGCTTATGCAGGAGAAAAATTCTTCAAGTTTGTATGACCGCCTCCAGGTACAAAAAAGTGACTCTGGCAAAATAGCCTTTCAGACTATAGGACATATCTTGGCCACAACCATCATGTTTGGAATTCTGTCCTTTTCCACCCTGCAACACACAGAAGTGAGTGCTTTGCTTGATTCCTTTGTTTATAAGAATGACGATGATGAAAGTGATGGTGACAGGAAAGCAACAGATTCTAAAAGTGAAACTGGCAGCATTGTGGATGCAGCAGCTTCTAATGGAAGCGAGGTGGGTATGGAAGATAAAAGGGTCACAAATGAAACAGACACAGAGAAAAGCAGCACAACAGACTCTAAAATTGACCTACCTCAAATGCTGCTGCAGACGTGTCGCGCGCCAGGCAATAAGCAAGCTGTATCGTTCACGCTCATGAGCTTTTTCAGTGGTTCAACACAGCAGAAACCGAAAGCAGAAAAAATTGCCCAGGTCGGACGATTGCTGAAACTGAACCTTTCTCTGATGGCTTTTGAGAAACAGCTCAAGACAGTGCTCGTGATCAGAGAGATAGTGGCATTGCTAGGAGACACTGCAGAGAATGCAAATCTTCGGGACTGCTTGTCAGCTATGCTAGCCGATTTGGAGAGAAGAGAGAGGTTAGCAGAAGAGAGGCGGAAAAACCCCAGTCTGATGGAAGTCATAGAGAAAGTTACAAAGCGTCTGCCATGTTGGAAATGTGAGTGCTGGCTAAACTTCTGATCCTGACAAATGTACATAACACTCAGGGAAACAGAAAAACAAAGTATTTAATTTTCTTTTAAACTCAGAGTTATAAGAAAGTAAACAAAAACATAGTGTTTTTCTTGACACAAAAACTTTGCTCAGGTGTCAGTGCCTTGCTCAGTAGGTTATAATAAAACTAACAATATTGTTCTATATTATATGTTATATTTGTAGATTTTACACAGGCAGGCTGGACTTCTTATCAAGCTGCATCAATCTTATATGGGCAAGGTTCAGAAAAGGAGTTGAAAAATTGTGACACATATAAAAAGGTCTAAAAAAAAAAGAATGCAGAGTATGAAAATAACACATAAACACAAAAGCACAAAGGGTATTTGAGCAAACAAGACATTTTTAAAGCACCAAAATTTTATTAAGTAGATCTGAACTTCAAAAAAAAGGGGATACATAGCTAAGCCAAAAGCATACAACTAACAGAAAGCAGTCTTTCAGTATCAACTGGTCAAAATACAAAACTTGTTCATTTCTGAGCAATAATATACAAACTTCATTTACGAGCAATTTACATCCCAAAATATGAAGTACAATGTTCTTTGATTCTGGCGCGTAGTAAACTCAACCAGCACTTTAACGAAGTCTGATTCAGGAAGGAAGTATTCCTGACCCCTCTCTGGGAACTTCCAGCCTTCTCCGTACTTTAAGTATTGGCCAACTACCCTTGTCAGTTACTCTTGTGACCTGTAAACAGCAAATCATAATAAATCAGAAAAAATCTCTCATACTACCCTTTAAAATGAGGCTAGTGGTTTTTTCTTCTTAATTTACATAGGTGGTTATCGAAACTGCATGCAGCTGTGAGGAAAATAACTGGCCATCTCTGATTCAGCTTCACCACACATTCCCCACAATTTGAAAATGCCTCACAAATAAATACTTAACTGTGCTACAAATTGAGAAGTTCCTCCTTTCTTTGATTCCACATTGACCAATATGAACTGCCGTATAGGTAAGGAAGAATTCTAATCTGCAATAAATACATGCTTAGCCAAATATCCCCTTTATGTCAACAATTGTTTGTGTACATAGCTTTATGCAATGCTTTTATGATGGATATGATTACATGACAGTTCACACTTGAGATTGATCACTGCTGTGGATTAATCTGCTTGTACTTTTTCCTGTCAGACAATAAACTGATTAAAATGTCAAGTACAATGATTGAAGAGCTGTGGTTGAAAAGTAAAGGTGTATGTAACTTCACCATTTTGAGGTAAGCTAGCTTTGACAGAGAAAACGTGAAGTTATGCACAAAGAGTGGAATAAAAGGGCATTTTACCTTATAGAACAATTGACTAAAATTAGCAATTTTTAAGTAAGGAATCAATTTAAACTGCATTAAATAGATGCCTTGGCACAATAGTGAAGCTTTAGGGCTCAAAATGTGTGTTCATAATTTTACGCAATGATATGCAATGGGTCTGGTCATGAGTCTGGTACAGTCACATAGGAATGGCAAAATAAATCAGACTAAAGCCCAGTAGTTAACAATCACATGTGTGGAAAAAAACAACTTGCTCCATTAAATTATTATAATGTGAAATACATTAATTGAAGAGCTCTGGTTGATAAAATTATAGTGTATGTAACTTTACCATTTTGATGCAGGCTTGCTTTGACAAAGAATGTGAAGTTATGCACAAGGAGTGGAACAAGGTAGTGTTTGCTGGTGTGCAGTGTTGATAGTTTTTATTGATCTTTTGAATGTAAATAATGTATGTATCTTTTAAAAGACTAAATATAACTTCAAATTTAAAAATAATATATAAAAAAAGAAAGATTTAGTGTTCATCATTTCACAAAATCCACTTATTGTCTGGTTTGGGAAGTTAGTAGAGAAGTTAAGTACTAAGAGAAATGGTCTCTTAATGAATAGAAGAAATGAATAAGTGGGATACATGTTCACATATTGAGCTTCAGAATAATCCTACATTGGGAAAAACTAGATTACTCTAGTTTCTTTCAAGGATGGTTGAGTTCATCACTTTACACAGCTTTCAGCAAGCAGAAATTTTCAATAGCACATTATGCACAGGGTCGGTATAAAAAAACAACAAACTATATTGACCACAACAAGAAAGAAATCAAATATAATGTTATAAAGACATTCGTCATACATAATTTTTAGTCTATGGAAATAAATATTCCATCATTTAAACAAAATAATAAAACACCTAGCACCGAGATATTTCGGATTGTGACGTTACGCACACAAACGAATTAGATTAACAAAACGTGCCACATTAATTTATTTGGTTAGTCGTGTATTTGTCCGCACCAAAAATATAATCCATAAAAAATATGAACATTTTACATTGATTTGACAATAATACTCTTGAAAAAATTGTGTAGGTTGCTTCATTAGAAATTATCAAACACAGGGGCAAAAATAATGCATTATATCTACAAACAATAGCGTTTAAACATCTTTGTATACATATACATTTTTATCATAAAAACATGAGATTTACTCGATCAAAGTTGACAGAGAAGTCGAAAAACACTGACCAAGCCACCAAAAATATTTGTGCATAACTTAGATGAAAAATTCATTACACTCGACTTGCCTTCATTTTTGGACGAACCTGCCTCATTTCTTCTTCAGCCATCGCACGTTGAATATTAACAGAGGCCGATTGTTTCACTCCTTAAAATTGACGCTAACCGCATTATTCAGAAAATGTGGAGCCTAAATAAAAGAGTACGTCATGTTTGGTTTTCATGACCCAAAAGTTGACAACAATTTGTTTGCCTTTATTATTCCTTAGATTAATTATATCATTATTCTGATTATTGTATTGCTTATCCTAAAGCAACAATAAATCAATCAATCAATCAATCAATCAAGACTCATGTTTGATAATTTATTAGCATAAGAAATAAAGTGAATTACAACACCACCAGCAGTGACCATGATAGGTCATTTGACCAGTTTACAGGAAAAACAATAGGTCATTTTGGAAAGCAATAAGTCACACAGCCTCATTCGATCGCTTATCAGTACAAATTATAAAAATAAAACAGTAATAAACATGATAAATCGAGCGATAAAGATACAGATAGTAGTACAGTTGTAGCAACACTAAGAGTAACAAATCGAGAAAATAATAAATAAATATTATATACTTATAGTTATACTACTACCAAATGAAGAATAGGCCTAAAAACTAAAGTAATGGAGCCTGCGGCTGAAGCACATACTGCAGGAAGAGTTATTTTACCCTGTTTGAGTATTAAACATGGTACAATTTAACTATAAAAGAAGGAAAGAAAACAAAAACAACAGAAGGCAAGTGTCTACCGGAATCGGTCTCAAAGACCTTTATCAAGACATTTCATGATGCTTCCGACATTTTTTATGTTTCTGTGGAAAAGTACAGGTCCGCATCCATTCTTTAACCTTATTTAATTACCTCCACAAAATAAAATAAAAACGTCCCCTATATGCCTAGGGTGTCCGAGGACACAAATCTACTTAACAAACAAACAATAAAATAAAAAAGAAATAATTATAAAAATAATAATGAATAAAGAAATGGACACAAATAAATAAAATAAAATAAATAATTAAATAAAAAATAAATTAGTTTAAAATAACCCACAAACAAATCATCTACGTCATGTGTGACATCATTAGTACACAATACACAATCTGTGCCTTGCCAAAAGAGGGAGACAATCCAACAGTGCCAAAGTACATAAATGTAAATAGATCCGTAAATTATTAGTTAGAAAATAATAATAATAATAATAATAATAATAATAATAATAATAATAATAATAATATGCATCTTTAAATAAAATTTAAAAAAAATAGGCTATAGTATTACTATAGGCCTAAACATTATGTTGTTAATGCTTTGAGCCGAAAGTTTAAGACCATGCAAACAGGAGTGACGTAATCTGGTAATCTGCATTTCGTGTCTCCAAATTTGCTACATGTATTATTCCCGGTTTCATTATCTATAGTAAAGTCTATTAGTCTTTGCTACTTACTACCTGTACTAAAAGTTTGTTTTTTTTAAATCTTTTTTTGGGGTGCTTCTTCGAAGTTTTATTGAGTTCGCAGTTTGTATAGAACTTTTTAAATGACAAATCTTCGCTAAGTTTGACCGCCCGATCGTAAAATCAATAGGTCACTTGACCAGCTGGCTGGCAAAACAATCGGTCATTTCAGATTTTTATGCGTCAATGACCGATGACTGACGCCAAGAATAAACCCTGCCACCAGGATTAATATACCTTGAAGCTGAATCATGAAAATATGTGACATACATGGGAGTCGGCGATTTCAACGCATATCTCCAAAGAATACGAACCGATTTTAAAATTGAAAATTGTTTCGTACTCTTTATACATTTTTACTTTTGGAAATTAAATTTTTATTGATATTCTTTGAAGCAGTTTTATGCTGGTTGGCAAATACCGAACATACTGTTTATGATGTCACAAAACGTGTAACGGAAATCGCTGATCGTTACATCATTCATCATCAATTTTCTATTCTTTGACGTGGTTTATCGATAAGTCCTTGATGTCAAAATAAAGAACGATCTTTTCTCTGCCAGATTCACATTTTATTTTGTTTCAAATGATGATGTGCAGCGAGTCCTCGCAAAGTAACAGTAACCGGCGAACGAGTCCGCCATTTCAGAGCCTTGCCCATATTCAAGTGAACAGCAAGTTGAGACAGAACGAGACAGATACTCTATTTTAGTGTACCTTAATGTCAGTTAAATTAATTTGTGATTCACTCAATCATTAACTAATGTCTCAGAGTGCAAGAAATTAACTGCTGTTTTACAGTAATATTGATTTTGTTCTGTATTCTATTTGGTCTGTAGGGTGTCTGCAATTTGGGTTGGCAAAGAGAGATCTGGAGGATTGGTGGTACGCTGGATTTTTGGATTTCCTTCACAAGATCAGTCCCTCGCTTCTCAACAGAGAATCTGACATCTATCATCTGCTGTCTGTCTTTGCTGCGATGGTAGGCACTGGATCTTCCATAAAGAAGGAAATCCAGATTCAGTTGGGAAGGAAACTGATTTTGAAAATATTCAGTGCTCTTCCTTTGGAGGTTCAGGAGGGCATCATCTGTGAAGTTTACAAGGATCCAGGTAACATTAAATAATATAAAAAAAATTGTACTGTAATATTTTACTGCCTGGGAAGACTACTGCATTTATGTGTAGGATTTTTTAGACTATTAAAGGGAAGTAATAACTTTGTTAGTCTGGTGACGAAAATTTGGGAGTTAGTCCTCTTGGTGGAAAATAATTTTGGATTTTGATAAAATAATGTATTTTTAAATTTTTTTAAAAATAGTTTTAAATATGTTTATATTTTTAAGTCTATTGTTTTTGTGTTTTGATTTTAATATAAATCTATTTTAAATTTTGAAGTTTGAGGTGTGGAATCGATATTTTGATATGATGAAAAGAACCACTCACTCCATACCGGATTGGTCGTTACCCTGGTCACCAATGACCGCGCATTCTGTTGGACGAAGGTGGTAAGTGTGCTACTGATAGACAACTTAGCAGGATCCGCATGAGAGACAACATCGTCATAGGAACCTGGAATGTCAGGATCCTAACTGCGGAGGGAAAGTTAGAAGAACGCCCACTAGCTGTTCCACTATCGATGGCACGAACACGGCGGATTCTTGGTCCACAAAGACATTCTAGCCACTGTCATGGGTTGCCGCCCAGTCTCCAGTAGACTCATTATCATACGTCTGAGAGCAGCCCCTTTCAGCATCACCATCATCCAGGTCTATGCCCCAACATCAGACTATGACGACAACAATTTTGAGGATTTCTAAGAAATCTACAGGCTGTCCTTGACCAAGTGCCGAAGAAGGACATAGTCATGGTGCAAGGTGACTGGGATGCCAAGGTTGGCCAGGATACGCATGACAACTGGGGAGACACATGTGGACCCCACTGCAACAACGAGACAAATGATAAAAATCTGAGACTTTTGGAGTTTGCCAGATACAACAATCCGATGTTGGCAAACACGCTTGGTCTCCACAAAAAATCCAGAAGATGGACGCTGCACAACATGAGCATCACAACCACCAGACTACATCATGGTCTAGACACGTGTCAGATCAAGCATCAACGTTGGCAGGACACGCACTTTTTACAGGAGCAGACATCGGAAGTGAACACAATCTCGTGATGATGTCCTTCCGGCTCCACTTGAAGAGAGTAAATACAGCAAAGTGCACCAGAATGAAGTTCTACGTGGACAAACTGCAAGATCCTGAGGTGGCAGAAATATTCCAAGCCACAATTGGAGGGAAATTTGCACCACTTCTCATTTTTGAAGCTGGTGAGGTAGATGTCAGCACCATGACCACCGCCTTTAACTCAGCTGTGACAGATGCCGCCACTGAGATCCTTGGAAAGCAATGCTTAAAGAAGAAACCATGGATCACATCTGAACTTTTGGATCTGTGATAAACAAAGAGAGATGAAAAAGAAAAAGAGCACCTCACAGGGAGCTGATATCGAAAAATCAACAATGAAATCCGAAAAGGCATGCGCACACCAAAAGAGAACTGGATAGAAGTTCAATGCCAGTAATAGAGAACAGCAAGAAGGCTTACCAGACTGTGAAGCGGCTGACAAGTGTTAAACAGCCCAATGTCTCCACGATGCAAAGCAAGTCTTACAGAAGAACAAGAAGTCTTGGATACAGTGATGTCCCGAGGCCTCGGACATCGGTAATGGTCCGATTCGTTTGGAAAATGACCGAATGCAAACACCTGTGTCCCGTCAAATGTCCGCTTCTATTGCGAAATTAGCGGTCATTGTCCGATAGTATTATGACTAGAGCGGTCACTGCAAGAAACATCTGTACAAACTGGAGTGTCAAAGCCGTTAAAACGAGTTTGAATAGTGGACAATGTTAGACTATTATCACTCTTTAGTACATTCCGTCGAACAACAAAAGGGCCGCAACTCTCGACACTTTTGAAAGGGAAATAACCGACACCATTCTTCCTCTGCAACGATCTTAAAGAAGCACCATTAATCGGTTCGCTTCACAATCTGAATGTCCTATTGCTTTTATGTAGTCAGGACATGATGTCCGATTAGTTTTATGATTTAGGACATTTTGTCCTATTGCCCTCTGATCCTAGGAACACCACTGTGGATATATGGACAGAGTACTGCTCTGACCTTTACAACCACACACCAAATGAAGACCCATCAATTCGAGCATGTCCCCAGAACAGAGAAGAGGAGAAAACCCTCCTAATTCTTCAGGAAGTTGATGCAGCAGTGCAATCGTGTTACGTTGAAACGCGTACGAAAGTATGTCGAAAGCGTGTACGATAGATCTAATCGTTTCGTTTTGCAAAGTATTCAATAATGGAGTTTATTTACCTTTGATTTGAGTTTGCATTGTTGTTAGGAGAGGCTTTGTATAACGTTGATAATTTGCGTTAGTCGATATTATTTGAGAATCTTCTGGATATGCGTGTTTACTCTTGATAGAAATTTCCTGATACATGTAGAAGCAAGAGGTCGTTCTGGAAGATATAAAAATATGTATTGACGTAAGTCAGTGATGACGATCTTTTATTCGATTGGTGGCAGTACGTCATTTTCTACCATGTACGAAATCTTTCCGGAAAAGAGAGAGGTTATTTAATTGTGTGCAGAGTTGCTGTTGAGAGATAGAAAAGTTGTTGATAGTGAAGCTGGAGAGTTGCTGTGAAAGTTGTTGAGTTGAATTGAGAATTGTATGCAGTTGTTGATGTGTGCTGAATAAAAGTGGAAAACTTCATACGTCGACTTTGTGACTTGTACGCTGTTTGGACGGGCTGTGTGAATAAACGAATCTGAGTTACACCCTATCAGGAATTCAAGCATCGGGGCTGAATCAGATACTGATAGAAAACACCATCGTCAAATTGAGTGTAACATTTTGGGGGCCAAGCCGGGATTCACGCCATAGCCAAGGGTTCAACTGCTACAACAAGCGAGTCAACGTTACGAGAGGCAGTCATCGAGGGTAGCCGCCAACGAGTTGCGTCGAGAGGGGCCAACATACTGGGACTACATCACCGATAGGTTCGGGTTGACTGCAAGGGCGTGTAGTCGCCGAAGAGTTGCTTCGTGAGCGAACAACAGAGCGGGACTACGTAGCTGCCGCAGGACTACGTCGAGGGACAGTCTCGGAGCTACATCGCCAGTGTTACAGAGAGCGGCGAGCGGACGTCGCGTCTACTTCAGCACAGGAGCGTATACATCAACACCAGCGTGGTGCAGCGTCGCATACGACGAGGACAGCGGGGCCTGCGTCAGCGAAGGCGACTAGTGACAAGCATCAGCGCTACTGCAGAAAGCGTGCTGTTCTAGAACAGTCTAGAAAGGTACAGCACAGTCAAGAACTTTCCAGAAAAAAAAAAAAAAAGAACTCTACAGTCAAGAACTTTCTAGAAGAAGAACCTTCCAGAAAAGAACTTTCTAGAAAAGAACTTTCTTGAAAAGAACTTTCCAGAAGCATCAAGATGGCTGACTTCTGGCAGAAAGGGGTTGAACTGAATCTAAAAGGCAAGCAGCTGACGGAGTACGTCAAGTCTCAGGAAAGAATACAAGAACGAGAATTAGAAGAGCAACGCCGCCGTGAAGAAAGAGAATTTGAAGAGCAACGACGCCGAGAAGAAAAGGAAGAACAGCGTCAACGGGAAGAAAAAGAAGAGCAACGTCGGCGTGAAGAGAGAGAAATAGAGGAGCAGCGACGTCGTGAAGACAGAGAATTTGAACTGAAGCGTCTGGAAATTGAACAGCAGCAGCAAGAAAGAGATCGTCAGTACCAGCTAGAGTTGGCGCGTATCCAGAACAATCAGCATGCGCCACAAGTCACCAACGACCATACGGCTCCAAAATTGCCAGCTTTCGTCGACGGGAAGGACCAGATCGACAGCTATCTGGCGAGATTCGAAAGGTTCGCCGAA
Source organism: Oncomelania hupensis (assembly GCA_036898135.1). Classification (NCBI taxonomy): domain Eukaryota; kingdom Metazoa; phylum Mollusca; class Gastropoda; order Littorinimorpha; family Pomatiopsidae; genus Oncomelania; species Oncomelania hupensis. The sequence continues at coordinate 22,508,636 of CM072527.1, read as the reverse complement.
AGCTCCAATTGGCAACCTCGAGACTGGGCGATTCGACTGAGTGCACTTCTGACGGGGCAAGCTCTCGAAGTTTACACCAGACTGTCGAACGATGACGCCAAAAACTACGACGTCTTGAAAGAGGCCCTGTTGCAGTGCTACAACTTTACAGAGAAGGGCTACCGTAAACGCTTCCGTGAATGCCGGCCTAAGTCAGACGAGACGCCAAAGCAGTTTGTGGAGCGCCTGTCGTCATATCTACACAAGTGGGTGGAGTTATCAGGCGAAATGAAGTCTTACGACAGTCTCCATGACCTGATTGTGAAAGAACAATTTCTCAATGCCTGTCACAAGGACCTAGCGACCCACTTAGAAGAACAAAAGCTGCAGACGCTTAAAGATGTGACTGAGGCTGCTGAAAGATATCTCATCGCTCATGGGAAAACCCTGGGGCCACCCAGCGCGACGAAACATTTTCAGAAGACTGGAAACCATGTGAACCAGATCCAGGGAAGCCAGACGAGCCAGAGACAGACAGACTCCACGCCTCCTCCCAGGGAAGGGCATTCAAGGGGCTGTTTCACCTGCAACGCTACAGACCACAGAGCTTCTAACTGTCCTCAAAACAAAAGTAACGGACAGCGGAGCAGTACGGACAACGCAGCGGCGGGCAACCGGCAGAGGCGGTTTTCCAATCAACGGCAAACCAGTAGATCTGACCATCAGGTGTGCGGCGGGAGCGTCATTCTTCCGAGTGAGACCGAGCGCACAGCTACCCCTGCGGACGTGCAAGAGTGCATGACTGATGGCCAACTCCTCCTTGCCAACGGGAAATCCATCCCCGTCGTCGCTAGCGCAGCTGTGACCGTACAGAACATGCCTGTTTCCAAGGGACGCGTCGGAAATCATGAAGTGACTGTTTTAAGAGACTCTGGCTGCAATGGGGTCATTGTCAGAGAAGACCTAATCGCTAAAGAACAGTTCACTGGCGATTCAAAATGGACACTTATGGCCGACAGCAAATGTGTGAGAGCGCCAGTTGCGAAGATTCATGTCAACACCCCTTTCTACATAGGCGAAGTCGAAGCGGTTTGCCTGAAGAAGCCGCTGTATGATTTGATGATCGGGAATATCAACGGCGCGAGACGACCCGACGACCCCGATCCAGAGTGGAGTCCTGCCTCAACCCAACGCGTCGAAGTTGTGGAGGAGGATCCATTGCCGTTTCCCGATGGAGACCTTACAGAGCTGCTACGGGACAATGTGGCTACCCCGGCTCAGCCCTGCCGACCAGAGATCGTCGGTGCTGTTACTACCAGGGCCCAGGCCAAGAGAGACAAGGTGTCTACGCCACTGAAGGTCGCCGACAACTCCAAAGCTGCCATCGTGGACAGAGATAAGCTGATCCAGCTCCAGGAAGCTGATAGCACTTTAAACAAGTACAGGAACCGCCAAGACCACGTGACCAAAGGCAGTGGTACAGTCTATTTTGAGGTGAAGGCCAAGATCCTGTATCGAATCTTCCAGCACCCGAGGGTCAACGGAGGGAAACCACTACGTCAAGTCTTGGTACCGTTACCCCTAAGGCGCCAGGTGATGGAAGTAGCGCATGACTCAATCATGGGAGGTCACCTAGGCATCAAGAAGACGTCAGACAGAATACAGGCGGTGTTCTACTGGCCAGGGCTTCATGCGGACGTCAGCCGTTTCTGCCGATCATGTGCCATTTGCCAGAAGACCATACCTCGAGGAAGGGTCCCGAAAGTACCTATGCAGAGGATGCCTTTGATCGACCGACCTTTCAAGAGGGTGGCCTTAGACTTAATCGGCGAAATAAGACCTCCGAGTGAAGAAGGTCATCGGTGGGTACTGACTTTAGTGGACTATGCGACTCGGTACCCAGAAGCAGTGCCACTGAAGAAGATTGACACTGAAACTGTAGCAGAGGCACTGGTGGACATGTTCAGTAGGCTTGGAGTGCCTGAAGAAATTCTGACAGACCTCGGGACGCAGTTCGTCTCTGACTGCATGAAGGAGGTCAACAGACTGCTGAGCATCCGGCATTTAACTACGACACCCTACCATCCGATGTGCAACGGGCTCGTCGAAAAGTTCAATGCTACGCTGAAGTCCACCCTGAAGAAACTGTGCAGCGAGCAGCCCAGACAATGGCATCGCTACATCAACGCCTTACTTTTCGCCTACAGAGAAGTACCGCAGGAGTCCACCGGCTTCTCTCCGTTCGAGCTGCTGTACGGAAGAACCATCCGAGGGCCGATGCACATCCTAAAAGAACTGTGGACGAAAGAAGTAGAGACCCCAGAGGTGAAGAACAGTTACCAGTACGTGTTTGAGCTACGAGAGAAGCTGGAGCAGACTCTCGAGATAGCCAGAGAAAACCTGAAGAAGTCCCAAGACTGTGGAAAGCACTACTATGATCGTAGGGCTGTGAACAGGAAGTTTAAACCTGGCAACAAAGTGCTGGTGCTGCTACCTACCGATCATAATAAGTTGCTGATGCAGTGGAAAGGCCCGTACGAAGTGGAGACCGTGGTGGGGATCAACGACTATAAGGTGAAGGTCGGCCAGCATTCCAAAATATACCACGCCAACCTCCTTAAGCTGTACGTGGAGAGGCCGCCAGAGACTGTACATGCAGCAACAGCAGCTGTGACCGACGACAGCTTTGACAGCGAAGAACTGTTGGAACTTGGAGACTTCCACAGCAAAGAAGGCATCGATGACGTTAAGCTAGGACCAGGCTTGACGGAAGATCAAGAGTTGGAGCTCAAGGACCTTATGGGCGAATTTCCCCATAGCTTCAGCGATGTCCCAGGCTCTACGACTTTGGTCGAACATGAAGTCTACACCCAGACCTTGAGAGAGCTGTTCCACCGTCCCGCAGAAGCCAACCTGACCGTGAGACCCGGCGAATGCATTCTGAGAGCTGACAACGTCGACTGCGTCGGACATCCGATGGAAGAAGGAGACAACGGAGGACGCACTGATTCCAGGGAAGCCCACGTGATCATCGTCTTTGACCCTGGGCCGATGACGACTGCAACTGACGAGGGCGTCGTTTCCTTGCGAATGAAAGAACATTGACTGTGTGGACGAACTAAGAATATTGGTAATGACAGACTTGAAAATGAAAAACGTTCACTGGGTAAATGATCTGTGAACATTGACAGTATCCAGAAAGACTTGCAGATGAGAAACTTTGACTCTGTGTGAATGAACTGTGAACATTGACATTATCCAGGCAGATTTGAAGATGAAAACCATTGACTCTGTGTAGATAAGCTGAGCGCAATTACAGTATTCAGAAAGTCTTAAATTAGTTTCAATTGTGGACTTTGTTTGTGCATTACGTTTCAACGTTGTTGAAAGAAATTGGGTAAATTTCTTCTTGAGTGGGGGGTTATGTTACGTTGAAACGCGTACGAAAGTATGTCGAAAGCGTGTACGATAGATCTAATCGTTTCGTTTTGCAAAGTATTCAATAATGGAGTTTATTTACCTTTGATTTGAGTTTGCATTGTTGTTAGGAGAGGCTTTGTATAACGTTGATAATTTGCGTTAGTCGATATTATTTGAGAATCTTCTGGATATGCGTGTTTACTCTTGATAGAAATTTCCTGATACATGTAGAAGCAAGAGGTCGTTCTGGAAGATATAAAAATATGTATTGACGTAAGTCAGTGATGACGATCTTTTATTCGATTGGTGGCAGTACGTCATTTTCTACCATGTACGAAATCTTTCCGGAAAAGAGAGAGGTTATTTAATCGTGTGCAGAGTTGCTGTTGAGAGATAGAAAAGTTGTTGATAGTGAAGCTGGAGAGTTGCTGTGAAAGTTGTTGAGTTGAATTGAGAATTGTATGCAGTTGTTGATGTGTGCTGAATAAAAGTGGAAAACTTCATACGTCGACTTTGTGACTTGTACGCTGTTTGGACGGGCTGTGTGAATAAACGAATCTGAGTTACACCCTATCAGGAATTCAAGCATCGGGGCTGAATCAGATACTGATAGAAAACACCATCGTCAAACTGAGTGTAACAAATCGCTAAAGAAGGGGTAGTCAGCGGGAGCGGACAACATACCTGCGGAATTGCTTCAAGCAGGAGGAGAAGCGATGATTGACACCCTCACCATTATCTGTAACAAGATCTGACTGAGTGGGGAGTGACCTACACCATGGACCCAGTCGCTTGTCATCACTCTTCCCAAAAAAGGGTAACCTTCAGGAGTGTGAAAATTACCGCATCATCAGCCTCATCAGCCATCCCAGCAAGGTCCTCCTGAAAATAATTCTCAACAAGCTGAACAAATCATAGCTGAAGAACAAGCAGGATTCTGGGCAGGGCGAAGTACCACTGAACAGATTTTTAACCTCAGAATAATCTGTTAGAAATACCTACAGCACCAACAAGATCCATATCATGTATTTGTAGACTTCAAGAAAGCATTTGACCGAATGTGGCATGCGACTCTTTGGGCAACCATGAGAGTGTACAACATCAGCCCTAAAATGATTGAAGTCACCAAAAGCCTGTACGACAAGACCACAACAGCGCCATCGAGAACTGGTTCAGAGCAACAGTCGGTGTGCGTCATGTATATGTATATGTGTGTATATTTCAGCCATGTTTTTTCATGAATTTCCGGAGCTCTTGACAATATACGCCGATCGTAGCAGGAATGTGTCTTTTATGGGGGATTTCAATCTCCATGTAGATAATCATGCTAATTCTCAGGTTCGCCGTTTCATGACTATGCTCAGCGACCATGGTTTTTCACAGCTTTTAAATGTACCAACCCAGCATTCTGGTCACACTTTAGACTTGGTTGTGGTGCACATAAAAAATGGCAGCAGCCTACACAGTAACACTATTTCCAAGACACAAAATAAGTATTCACTTTTGTGAATTGTATTTGTATTTCCCAAGTCTCCCCACCCTCGAGCTCCTGGAAGAGAGATGAATAAATTTGCATAAATTAAAATCTGTTGTTCTTGTGTTTAATTCTGTTATTATTTATAACTTCCCAAAATTCCTGTGGGTGTGTGGGAGAATCTGTGTGAGGTATGATTTGAAGTTAATGTGAGTATGAGTGGTTGAGGAAATAATAGGAACAGCACACCGCTTGGCTACATATGAATGAGTTACAGTACAATTCTTTCTAGGTGACAATTTGAATGAGTCTTATGTCGTAGACCATCTGGTTTGTCCAATGAAGATGAAACCTCTATCTTATCTTTCCTATCTCGCAACTCAAATGTCGTTGAGACACCAATGAAACCTTTAATAGTGTGTAGATCTTTGAGTTGATCCTTTTGGCAGAAAACGTAATGAGAATGCTTATCATGTTCCTAAAAGGCAGTTGTTAACTGCAAAGACATACAATTGTAACAAAGCATTTCTAATATATTTGTGCCATTGTGTTTTTAGAGCTATATTTTGAATCTACTACTTATATTCAACAACACTAGAGTGTTTTTCTTAGTTAATCGCTTGTTTGGATTATATCGCACCTTATTCTGTTTTACAGTGTTATCGTCACTGCCGCTGGTGGTCAACTTTGAACAAACTCTGACCCTGGTCTTCAACAAGCTGTCAACAAGCACATCTGCCAAAGATCTACAAAGAGCAATGCATTTAAAACTGCAAGATCCCCTCACATTTACGCAATATGCAGTGCAAGCAGCTTTACGCAATGAGGGGCAAATCAACGTGGTGGTAAAGGTAAACCAAAGTTTGTTAGCTTAATCCAGATCCATATCAGATCATATCAAGTTCAGAATTAGTAGAATCATTTTTGAGTCACACACATGTAACAATATGAGTCTTTTGTTAGTATGAACACCTAAATATTGAATGGCTGATGAGGTAAAATATCTGAAGAATAAACAGATCGTGGCATATGGAGGAAATTCCAGTTGTGGAATGCTTGCCTGTACAGATATTGTAACGTGAACTTGGATAATAAATATTTCACAATTGAACAGTTCAACATAGTTGGGACATTTAAGCTTACAGTTTTGTTTTTATGTCTCTCACAGGTACTGATGATGACACCCAATCTTATGATGAGTGTACACCCTATCCGTCACCCAGAGAACACTTTGGTGTGCCAGTGTTTCCACCAAGCTCTGACCAGCCATCCTTTAGATGCCACACAGCAGAAAAATATGTTGAAACTGGTCACAGCACTCTGGTTACACTCACAGGCAAGTGCTAACAATTTAATGTAAATTTTTTTTTTTTAACCTATAATACTTACATGATTATCTTTTCCTCTTATCCTATCCCGTTACTCAAAAGTCATTGGGGCACCACACATGATCGTTTAACCTCCATCTTTTTCTTTCCACAGCATCCCTCATGGCTTCGCTCAGTGTCAAGCCAGTCAATTTTCGAATTTTATCCTCTAACCTCTTTTTCTGTCTCCTTCTGCCCCCTCACACCGTGCCTTGCAGGATGGTCTTTGCCTGGCGTGGTCATACCATTGGAGTTTCCATTTCTTCACCACTGTGAGCATTTCATCTTGTTGTCCAATGGCTTGTGTGATGGTCTGTCAGACTTCATCGTTGGTGATGTGCTGAGTATAGGAAATGCCCAGAAGTCTTCTGTAGCACCTCATCTTCATGATTTATATTCTTCATTGTATGTCTGCTGTGAGGGTATTTCGCAAGCGTATAGGAAGACCGAGATGACAAGGGTGCGCAGCAGCTTTACATTGGAGTGTAGATTGATGGTCCTGTCTTTCCAAGTGAGCTTCAAACTTGGCAGCAGTTGTTTGTGCGAGAGGACTTCCTGTTGGGGCCCATGGTCTGATACAATAGCTCCTAAATATTTTAAGCTATGCACCGTTGAGGGATTGGCCTTGGACTTTGATGTCCGTGTTGATGCCATTGGTGTTGCTGGTCATCATATTGTTCTATGCACTTATTTCCATTCCAAAGGCTCTGGAGGTGGTGTCAAGCCTCTGTACCAGCTGTTCTTCTTGTTCCTCTCCAGCCAATTCATCAATGTCATCCACAAAACGGAGGGAGATTGCTCAGCCCTCTATGCTGACAGTGCCTTCATGATTTACAAGAGCATCTGACATGTGCTCCAGGAAGATGTTGAAGAGTGTTGGATTGAGTAGGCATCCTTGACGCCCGCCAGTTGTTGTTCTGAACCAGTTCGTGATGGCGCTGTTATGGAGGACTGCACTGGTAGCCTTGTCATACAGGCTTTTGATGACTTCAATAATATTAGGGCTGGTGTTGTACACTCTCATGGTTGCCCACAGAGCTGCATGCCAGTCTCGGTCAAATGCTTTCTTGAATCTACAAAAACACATGATATAGATGTTGTTGGTGCTGAAGGTATTTCACACAAATTATTCTGAGGTTGAAAATCTGCTCATTGGTACTTTGCCCTGCCCTGAATCCTGCTTGTTCTTCAGATATGATTTGTTTAGCTTGGGGTTTCAACTTGTTGAGTATTATTTTCAGGAAGAATTTGCTGTAATGGTTGATGAGGCTGATTGCAGACCTGCCTACTCTCCCGCTTTTGGCGGGAGACTCACGCTTTTGACATGCATCTCCCGCTCTCCCGCCAAAGGTCCAATTTCTCACGATTTTTCTGATTTTTCCTGATTTTTCGAGTCAAAAACTAGAAAATATTTTTTGCGCGTTCTTGCGCGGTCTTTAGTCAACTTTGTTAGTCAAGGATAATATTTGGTTTCGGCTTCCGTATCGCTTGCTCTGATTGGCTGATTTACGGGCTTTGTCCAATCAGAGACTGCTTTTCGTTGACTTGCAAGGCTTGAAAATGGCGACCAAAAGAATTAGACTGCATGAAACCGAAGACGAAGACGGAGTCGAAGAACTTTCTCAGCAAGCGAGCAACAGCAAGAAGATCAAGAAAAGAAACTACAGGTGTTCTTTCAAAACTAACCTCACTCAGAGGTGCCAACCAGTACGGATTGACCGTATTTAATTCCGGCGAAGTGAATTAAATACGGAAATACGGTACTCGGTAGCTTTTATAAAAATACGGAGGTAAAGTTGCCGATCGGTTATCTTTGCCAGCGGTGCTTCTGTACCGGTTTCTGGTCTCATAATAGTACTCCTGCACTCACTGAACGTCGCTGCGTTCAACAAGCTGATTTTCGTGGTGATTTTAGAGTAAAACAAGTGTGGTGTTCAACAAGCTGATTTTTATCGTGATTTTAGAGGATTGAAAATAGCCTTCTGTTTCAGAGGGAAGCCTGTCGTTACTTTATAGTGTCATACATAGGCTAGGTTTTGCCAGAAAAAAAAAAATACTGACAAATGTTAAAAAATACTGACAAACGGGTCCGGAAATACTGACAAGAAGATTAGGGGGTTGGCACCTCTGCTCACTACTAAATTCAAAAACATTGAAAACTCTGCCAAAGGGGACAATTACCCTAGGTGTACAATTTGTTGCATTGATAAATTTGATTTCTCCATTTCTCACGGCGGAGCTAATGATGTTAAAAAAAACATTTAAGTAGGGCCAAGCATAAAGACATCGAGAAAAAAATGAAAAAAACAACAGCGAAACAACAGAAGTTGGGCCGATATTTTTTAAAAAGTAGTGATTTGCAGCAAAATACAACAAATGCTGAGGCTCTTATCACACAGGTCATTGTAGAACACAACCTGCCATTGGCACAAATTTTGTTTGTGCGATGCGTGCATTTTGTCGATGATGTCGATGCCAAAATCTCCCGCTTTTTGATCCCCTGTCTCCCGCTTTTACTCTGAGGGGGGTAGGCAGGTCTGTGATTGTGCGGTAGTTTTGACACTCCTAAAGGTTATCCTTTTTGGGAAGACTGATGACAAGCAACTGGGTCCATGATGTAGGCTTCTCCCCACTCTGGAGTTGGCCAAGATGCTTACACAACTGGGGAGACACATGTGGACCCCAATGCAACAATGAGACAAATGACACATCTGAGACTCTTGGAATTTGCCAGATAAAACAATCTGATACTGGCAAACATGCTTGGTCCCTATACATAATCCAGATGATGGATCTGGCACAGTCCCAGCGGGAAGCCTCACAACCAGATTGACTACATCATGGTAAAGAAGTGCTTCAGGTCAAGCATGTCAATATTGGCAGGACACGCACTTTTCCGGGAGCAGACATCGGAAGTGACCACGATCTTATGATGATGTCTTTCCAGCTCAATGTGAAGAGAGTAAACATAGCAAAGTGCATCAGACTGAAGTTCGACTCTGGACAAGACCCGGAGGTGGCAGAAGTATTCCAAGCCACAATTGGAGAGAAATTTGCACCATTGCTCATTTTGGGAGCTGGTGAATTAGATTTCAACACCATGACCACCACCTTCAACTCAGCTGTGACAGATGTCGCCACTGAGATCCTTGGCAAGCATCGCCCAAAGAAAAAACTGTGGACCACACCTGAACTTTTAGACCTGTTTGACAAACAAAGAGAGATGAAAAAGAGAAAGAATACCTCACAGGGAGCTGATGCCTACCCAAAAATCAACGACATCCAAAAAGGCATGCGCACAGCAAAGGAAAACTGAATAGAAGATCAATGCCAGGAAATAGAGAAGAGTCTGAACAAGAACAACAGCAAGAAGGCCTACCAAACTGTGAAGCAGCTGACAAGTGTTAAACAACCCAATGTCTCCATGATGCAAAGCAAGTCTTACAGAAGAACAAGAAGTCTTGGATAGATGGACAGGGTACTGCTCTGACCTTTACAACCAAACCCCAAATGGAGACCCATAAGTTCTAGCATATCCCCAGAACAGAGAAGAAGAAGAAATCCTCCCAATTTTCCAAGAAGTTGAGGCATCAGTACAATCACTGAAGAAGGAGAAGTCAGCGGGATTGGACCACATACCCTCAGACTTGCTTCAAGCAGGAGAAGTGATGATTGACACCTTCACCATTATCTGTAACAAGATTATCTTTTACTAATAGCTAAATGTATGAAAGCACTAGCCAAGAAGTCAATATATTTCTGTCTGTGTGCATGTGCAAGTATGACACAACTTTCCAGCACTAAAACGTTTTTCCAAATCTAATCAAACCTGACTTTATCTGTTCCAGTTTTAGCAGTGGCGTAAAAGAATACTGATGTTAGAACATTATAACATAAGGAATCAGTATGATGTATTTTTAAAAATCTTGCTTTATTCCAGTGTGCGGAATCTATTGCACAAATATTATAGAAAAGTTCTAAGAATGATGTACAGCTGATCAGGTTTTTGTGTCTTTTCCTCATCACATTGTAATTTATATGTTGCATATATTGTTTCAGACAATCGAAGAAGACAGCACTCATCAAAAGCAGCAGCCGTTTATTTTCTCACCATCAGAATTCCTCACAACATCTGTACTCCCTTTCATCATGCTCCAAAACACACACGTACCCATCAGCCAAGACTTTGCATTGCGTCTTCTGATTGGCTTGTTGGATGTTATCCTTTGTGACAGACGTTTTGAATCATCAAAATGTGCTGTGGAGCTTTCTACCAAGTCTCCAGTTTCTACCGAGCATTCTAATTGGTTGAAAGATCTTTCTCCTGTTGTTCTTGTCGCTTGCTGTGGCGGTATCTTGCATGATTGTTCAGAGCTGGTGGGTGAAAAGATAGAGACGGAAAAGATTGTAGAAATCAAAGGTTTGACTTTGAATACACTGAATCTCCTGCAGAAGGCTTTACATCAAGGCTTTTACCAACTTGAAGGTAAACCCAAAATGCTTTCTCCTGCTGCTGACAGCATGCTTTGTAACGTGTAATATTTTGTCATGTTTATGTAATGAATAGTGACATTGGAATATATATACAGGCTGGAGAATTCTCCTCGGATACGCGAGTTTCCGAGGTTAACGAACTTACTTTCCAAGGTTTAAAAATGTGTTCTGAGGAAAAAAAAAAAAGGAGACGCAAATCGTAAATTAACCACGTATGTTCGCTCCGCAAACCCATTCCAACGTTTTGCCTGACTCTGTACCATTTCCGGTAGAAGGTAGAAGCGCGTGTTGATAATTGGGCGCACGTCGAAGTATTTCCGCCCAGCAGAGACGCATGTTCTTTCACACGGTCATTTCGAGTGTGAGAAGTTACAGAAATGTCGTGCGCATCGCTGAATATTAACCGGGGAGAAGATTTTCAAGAGGGAGATATTGCCAACAAATGGAATTGGGATTGGACGTCGAAAGTGGTAAAAGTGGAGGGAGTCGAGCAGCGTATCGGCTCTCAGTTTTGAAAAGTTGATGCTGCAGGCATCACGTGCAACAAAGAAATTAGATACACTAATCGTGGTATTACAGCGCTCACTGAGCACTTCTTTACGAAGAAGCACAAATGTGCTGTGAAAGCACTGACTAGCTGCACAACGATACCAGGTAAGAGTTTGTTTGCTTAGTGTGGAACCACTAAGCAAACAAACTCTTACCTGGTATCGTTGTGCAGCTAGTCAGTGCTTTCACAGCACATTTGTGCTTCTTCGTAAAGAAGACTAATTGAAACATAAGCCCTCCTGACAAGAGCAAAAAAAAGCTGATGACAGACCTCCAGCCAAGAGACTTTGCACTAATACTAAGCCAGCAGTAACTTTAAAAAAACAGAGCACCTTATCATCATTTTTCAAATTGAGTATTGATTTGCTTTCTTTTTTTTTATATTTAGATTTTAATACTAGGAAGCAAGCTTGTTTGTGACAGTTGCCATAAATCCATAATCTTGCATATGTTGACACAAACCTATTCAGTTTTTTTTTTCCAAGTAACAGTTTTTGTGTGTGTATGTGAACATTAATAATAATATAAAAAATAATAATGTCTATCTATGAATGCATGAAGTTTATGAAAAACATCCAAATTTATCTCTCACAAAAAGCATACTTTTGGGGTTTTAAATGCTATAAAACTTTCAGCCTCAGGGGGGCTTCGCAGCCACTGGACCCCGACCGGATTTCAGAGTTTTTTTCTTCAGCTATTCTCCAGCCTGTATATATGAACACATTATTACTAATATCGAGTAGATTGAGCTGTATATATATATATATATATATATATATATATATATATATATATATATATATATATATATATATTTATATTTATATTTATATTTATATTTATATTCACACACTGTACAGCTCAATCTACTTGATATTAGTTATAATGTGTTCATTACTAATATCGAGTAGATTGAGCTGTACAGTATGCATTATTTGTTGCAGAGTTGGACATTTTATGGCTTCAGAGAACAATCAGAACTTACGACTGGACAGTGTGCGCCTATCTGGCTAACTTTTTGACGTCTGTGTCCGATAGCCCATATCAAGTTAGTTCCATTAATTCCTTTTCAGCAAAGTGACTAAAATTTCCTTGCTTTTAAATGGTATGATAGTTTTAAGTTTGTGTAGTAGTATACATTGCTGACACGTTTTATAGAGCACAAAAGAAAACACATTTCTTTGTTATTGTCAATTTTCAGTTGACTGTGTCATTCCTACACTGAGGCCAAGGAATATAGAAAGGAATTTGTGTAAGTTGTGTGCGGTAGGATAATAGTTTTGGATTGTGCAGGGTGGAGAATTGTCCGCGGATTTCCGCGGAAGGCATTTGCATTTCCGAGAAAAAAATATTGAGTTCCGAGTGTGAGAAGCTGAGGGCTACCCTTTACTGGGCATAGCGGCCAAAGCGGCCGAAGGTCTAAACAGGCAAAACGTCCAAAAGCGTTCGTATCAACCATGTGGTTATAGTCTCGCGTTGTTTGAAAGATTGCGAGACTTCCGGCAATTGACTTCCGGTTTATTCTCATTCTGTTGTGAAAACATTCGACTGCATTTCCACAAGTTTTCTCTGTGATGCGTTCGTTTTTTCGATTTTTTTTTTTCAAATTTTCTTGTGTGTGTGTCTAAAATGGATGGTTTGGATTCTTCAACTGATGAAGGGGAGTTTACAGGCTTCCATTTATCAGACATTAAAGTGAGAGAAATGGACTTGGAGTCGGAGGAAGAGATCGGTACTGACATTAGACAATTAGTGTCAGTAGTGTGCATGCATACGATCTTTCAGACTGGCACGAAAGTGAAGAAGAGGAGGGGGCTTGTTTGGACTTTTTAAAACTTTTTTTTGTATACACATGGAGTAATAAAAAAGAAGACATGACAAGAGAAGTATAAAAAGGTAGATAATCAAAAGAGAATTTATTTCTGTTCATTTTGAATTTTATTTCATTTAAAATTAAATCTATACACTAGTCACTAATACCTAAGATGTAGTGTTTTTACTAACGTACCCCTAAATATCCCTAAAATTATAAAAATTCTTACCTGTTTACAGCTAAAAAATAGACTAACGTGTGCCCAGTAAAATTGGAAATGTGGAGTTTGTGTGTAACAGTGGTGGACCTCAAACTTTCTTAGGCCTACAAATCAAGATTCTTAAATTTTTTGAAAGACATGTGCATAAAACATTTCTTTTTTTGTTGTTATTGTTTCTATTCATGTTTACTTTGTGCTTTTTGCAATCAGGAGAGGGCCTATATTACTTTCAAAATTGTATATATATTCATTTTCTTCCAGGGGGCAAATACCGGGGCTTGGCCCCTGGGCCCCGGCCGGATTTCAGAGATTTCTTGATTCAGTTGTTCTCCACCCTGATTGTGTTTGTGCTAGATCTAAAAAGTGTACTTCTGAGGAAAAAACAAGAGAGAAAATACTATTAGAATTCCATTTCATTGTATGTAATGTAGTGTTGTTTAATCATTAATGTAATGTAGTATAGTCGCTGTTTTGCATTATGTTGTGCAGATTTTTACAGAGATGATGGCAGAGGTGTCACGGCAAGAAGAATTGAGCTTTATAGCTTTGCTACAGCTGGCATCTATCAGTGATACAGCAGTCAAGGCAGTTCTGGACAAGTTGCCCCAATCGTCTATTGCAGCCACACCTTATTGCACTTTGCTAACAAGTTTGTGTCAAGTGAGATGATAATTGTTTACATATTTATATACATAGAGCAATTGATTCATGATTTTATAATAAAATTGTTTATGTGCTGCATGCATTTTACATCTGCTTGAGTCTGCAATGGCTCATATAACATTTTTATATTATTTTGTTTAGGCATTCAATAGTACTTAATTTTCTTTGGGAGCAGACTCCTTTTTCGAGTGGTTGTCCAGTGATGTCGTTTTTGTCGGCATATCGGCCATTCACCGATAAAATTCTAAAATGTCCGAAAGAGGTTTTATGCCTCAATCAGCCACCCTTTGTCCATGTTTTGTTTGCTTTCGTTGTTATTGCTTCTGGCCATATTAATTTCCTATTGAATAAATAAAGGTGTTATGAGTTATTGTCGAAGATCGTGTATCGGAAGCGCCAAGCAGACGACACATGCATCAGCATAGAGAGTTAGAGTAACTCCCCTTGTTGCGAACGGCGTGCTTACTGCAATAACACTTTTCGTTTTGGAAATGCCGCCGAAAAAGAAGCCAAAACTTATTAGTGGCCAGCGCTTCCTCTCGCTTGGTGTTGGAAAGAAGGAAAAAGAGAAAGAGAGTGGCTAAACTCAGAAAGGTTCAAAGTGTAAACCTGGAAGTCTGTCTTCAGAGATTGAGGAACATGAGTAGTCATGTCGGGTGTCATGCCAGTACATTTTATTTTTTTGGTTTTTGTTTTATTTGTTTGCGTCAGGGATTCATCTAAGTTCACAGTTCAGTTGAAGAGTTTATTAGTCATCCATTCTAGTCATTTCATCACATTTTATGTTGTTTTGTTGTTAACTCATTGCCTGCTAATTGACGATATATCGTCGATCTGAGCCGCCATGTTTTTGCCAATCTACGATATATCGTCAATTTCAGTATTCCGTTTCGTTCCGTTTTTTGGCACAGTCCAATCCAAGTTTTATTTTAAACAAAGAGAGATAACTCTTTCTACTTTCGTTCTCGATCGACACGCGCGTTGTTTCTTCAAATTGATTCGTTTTTATAGCGTTTTTTGTGCATTTTACTAAGCATTGTGATGGGCACAATCGACAATGTGTCAAACTCTGCTAATAATCAATATAATTTCAAACTGTAAAGTGTATTTTGATCCTAAATAAATTTTCTTTCTGGTGTGTGAAGCTGATTCAGTGATTGGAATTATTCCTCCAGATTTTTTTTATCACTGTGGTATGTAGAAATATTTTTATTTTATTTTATCATTTCAAAAAGATCAACATGCTTTCAAAACACATATTTCAATAATAACATAATCAAATTAACATTTTTGTGTTTTTTTTCTTATTCTTCACTCTTTTACCTTTAATTTGATATGAAATATGTCTATTTAACAACTATTATTGAAAGAACAGTAGCTTAAATGCCTAAGGTACTGAACTTTCTTTTCAGTGTTAGAGAAATGTCTGGCACAAACGTGGAAACATGCCTGGCAGGCAAAGAGTTAATAAATGTAAATGAAACTGTTTTCATCATTGTTCTGTGTGTGGTATTGGTTGCAACATTTTTGTAAGTCAAAATGATGGCCGAAAGATTTTCACAATGTCCTAAAGGTTTGTGATTGAATCGGCCAAATGGCATATGCTAAACATTTCTAGCAACATCACTGGTTGTCTTGGACCTTTTCTGAAATCCTAGATTCAGTACTGAAGATTGTGAAAGTACTAGATATTATCTTGTTGATTACTCAAGTAAAAAATGTTAATAGACTTGCAATATTTGTTTTGTGATTTTATGTTGGACTGCTTATATTGTGCATTCACTTGGATAGTTCACTTTATTGAGAGTAAACCGTATACTTTATTGAGATTAAATGTTGTCCATTATTTGATAGGTGTTGCCTCACCTGCTCCTGAGTGAGGTGAAGAGAGTTGTGGAGATTTTGTTGGCTTTTGCGGAGAATGATTTTGTGGAACTTCAGTCCTCAACACCAAACAAGGGTGATTATGCAAAATTTCTCATATGCTGTGAATGTCCATAGCCCTACTACAGTGTTTAGGTGCTCATTGTGGTTTAAATATTTAACCCCTGGTGGCATCTTAATTTAATGACAACAAAGACATTAAGCACACTGCTTACTGAACATACACCACACTCGCGGATATGAACTTGGCTCATGACAGTGCTGTTTTTCACAACTATCAAAAATATCTACCAAAAGCGAAGATCGTGTATACATTCCTAGTCTTTTCTAGGTTTATGTCTATGCTTCCCGCCATTATGAAATAGCATCTGTGAGATGTGTTAATAGGAAAGACTAGGAATGTATGTATACACGATCTCCGCTTTTGGTAGATATTTTTGACAGTTGTGAAAAACAGCACTGTCACAAGCCAAGTTCATATCCACAAGTGCGGTGTATGTTCAGTATGCAGGATGCTTAGTTTTGACCGTGTTTGCTACTATATGAAACACGTTCCGTTGATTTGCACCTGCGCTTCTGACGTGCAGATTTAATTAGGTCTAATATAATATGCTGTGAGCATTATGCTTGGGAGTGTATTTTGTAAGTTAATTTTTGATTGAATTGTCAAAAGAATTTGTATTTTAAGAACTTATAATAGAGTAGACTGAGTTTGGGGGTTAAATGCCAGCCAGCGTTCAAAGGGTGTTGACAGAGCATAGACCTTGGTGAAGACTTTTGTTTTTCTTTGGGTGACGATGTGTGTGGTTGCTGGGTTGCGACTTATCGTGAAAAGCTGTTGCTGCAGTTATTTCCTCTCTGGCCTCATGAGTTTGGTGGTAGGTTGAGAACCTTTCTTTAACGCTGTTTTGTGCGTTTGTGAGACAGAGTGAATGTATTTTTAGTTTCTTTGGTTTATTTTAGTTGGTACTCTGTTCAGTCGCAGAATTTGGGGGTGGTATCATTTTTATTAATATATATGAATGGCCATGCAGTAAGTGTGAATGTCATTATGAATACATGTATATATTTGTGTACAATAATTTAGATGTATTAAAAGTAAATTAAAAGAGAAACCTGTTGAGTTTCTTTGAGCTTCAGTTTTAAATTATATGTGGTAGCTGAGGATAGGCTAGTGTTGTTTCATAACTCGATTACATTACTGAGACGCTGGCTTACTCTGCCATTATTTCTGGGCTGGGTTGTTCATGCTGAGTGAAGAAGTCTGAAAATGGTTTGACCTGAAGACTTTCCTCTCACCTGTTACCACGTCATCACTTACCTCCCTTGAGCCAGACTACCATATCCTTTTTTGTGTGTGGTTAATTTCAGCAACAATTGAACTTTGAAATCAGTACTTGCAGCAAGAAAGTACATAATTCTGCCGCCTTCATCATATTGAAAATTTGTGTTATGATTAATTATTGTCGTATCATGTTGTCTTCGTAAGGAATAAATGAATGTGTGAATAAAGTATTCAATCAAAAACAAAAAGTCTTCTTTCGTTTATCATTCCAGTTTCTTTATTATATATATATATATATCAAAAACGCTGCTTCATTAAAGTTAGGACACCACAGATGGTACACTAGCGTACTCCATCTTTCTCTGTCCTCAGCAAACCTCATGGCTTTGCTCAGTGCCAAGCCAGTCCGTTCTCGAATGTTGTCCTTCCACCTCTTTTTCTGTCTCCCTCTTATTCCGCCTCCTTGCTCCATGCCTTGCTGGATGGTCTTTGCAAGACCTGATGCTCTGGTGACATGGCCATACCATCGGAGTTACCATTTCTTCACCAATGAGCATGTCATCGTGTTGTCCAATGGCTTATGTGATATTATGTCGGACTTCGTTGTTGGTGATATGCTGGGTATATAAAATGCCCAGATCTCTTTTGTTGCACCTCATCTCCATGCTTTGTATTCTTCGTTGTAGATCTGCTGTGAGGGTCCAAGCGTTTAGGAAGATGGAGATAACAAGGGAGTGCAGCAGCCTTACCTTGGAATGTGGACAGATAATCCTGTCTTTCCAAATTGGCTTCAACCTTGTCAGGGCCCCAGTTGTTTGTGCGATCCTGGAGAGGACTTCCTGTCGGGACCCATGCTTTGAATGTTCATTGTTGAAAAGATGAGGTTTTGTAGTTTCTGTATGATCCAAATACAAGACACAAAACGCAAACAGCCTGAGAATACAAGGGCAGAACTCGTGCATAGCAGCATTTAAAGAAGAACTTTAATGTTGTGACAATCAAAAACATCAAATATAATCAGGCAGTGTGTTGAATGTTAGGATTGTTGGATTAAAGAAAAAAAGAACTGCACTTCTGTTATCACACCCAAATCTTGGGAGAAATGCTCAGTTTGGTACAGAGTGCTAATAAAGTACTCCACTGTTGGGGGGGGGGGGGGGGGGGGGGGGGGTAAAAGTGTCAGTCACTGGCAGCTTAGCTCACAATGTTGATAGCAAGTAGTGTATAACAGATTGTCAGAAATGGCAAGAAGTTTCACAGTGTTTAGTGAAATTAGTCACATTTTAAACAACATAATAACTTTTCTAGACAAGAACAAAACCGGTTCAACACCTCTTGATGAAGCGTATTGAATTGTCTACATAAACAAAATATCTTTCAAGAAGCAGGCGAATCTCCTTTAACCTTTTTAATGCTCTCAGTTTCATCACAAATAATAATGTTAAGAAACTTAGTTCTACGGCATAGTTTTTACACCATTTTCAGGGACTGATTTAAATTTGTTGTGATCTCTCTCTACAAACTCTGAACAGTCCATTCAGTTTTTCATAATAATAATTTAGTGAATGTTCATCAAACATGATTGCTATTTACAGTGTGCAATTTTTTTAAATTATACTCGGTTAATCACAACACATCCACTGTTGACTTGTCATTCCTCTCTGTACTTTAGGTAAAACAGTCTAAAACCACAACAAAGGCAAACTATAACACCACACATTACAATCCTCCTGTATCTGACAGCTAGAAAAATCCATGAACCATTGTCATTTGCATCTCATTTTATACTGTTACTTTTAAATTATCACGCATTACTTTCACTCACTCATAAAGCAACTAATAAAAAAAAACAGGACAAAACCACACTGCAACAGAAAACTTTGGTTCCATAGTTGTGACCATTTTAAAAACAGAAAAATGACACACTGCTTGCTGGCACTAAAAACTGCAAAGAGGCATACCAGGAAGTAAATAGATCAGCCTGGGAAAGTTAGCACAGCACCATCTCCCTCCAAGTTCATACCAGTAGCTAAATCTCTTTTCAAAGTGATGCTGGCTGTGTTTACCCACACATGCAAGGGGAAAATGGGACTGGATGCAGCATTTTAAAAGATACAGCACAGTCACACACATACACCTCGCAAAGCGACTCAATTATATAGATAAGAGATTTGGTAATTAAGAATCCTCTTAAAGAGAATTTGCATTGAAATATATTTGCAAAATCCAGTGATATACGCACCTCTAACAACAACAGGAAAAAAAAGAAGAAAAAATTCTCTCTCTCTCTTTTGTGCTATAGAATGGAACGCGAAATTACTTCTCTTTGAACCTATCAAGCAATTTCATGTAATGGCCAGAACTTCCAGCGTTTTGACACTATTTTAATTTGTTCTTTCAAAATAAAATTGTTAAATACACTGGAGATTGAGCAATGTAAGTAAGCAAATATCCATGGATACGTTTTATTATGTAACTATGAAAGTATGGGGACAATTATTTATGAAGAATGGTGCAATGAATACTCCTTCTGAAAGAACACAGTACAGAAAATGTTACTTGAATGCATGTAATGATTCAGAAAGATGGAATTTTGGCGTTGTAACGTTATTTTAATGTATTGCGCTTTGTTCATCCCAAAATAAAATTGTTAAATACATTGGAGACTTGGCAATGTATATACGCAAATTTATGAGTAAATCCATTGATCACTTTAAAAAATATGTGTTCTGTTCGCAATAAAAGTACATGCAAAACTGTCATGGCAGTAAAATGTTAAATAAAACTGTGGGGTTGACGATTTTTCATTTCTCTTTGTTGTGCTCACAATGGGTTAAACAGATAATTGATAAACACATTGTTGAGTGGAGTCTGTCATTTTGAAAAGTTTGAAGTAAATTGATGCAGAATTTTAACAGATACACCGTATCCACATACACCATCACAATGTTACCCAATTATAAATACAGATTGTTTACACACGTGACCAGACTGAAAACAAAAATATTATGTCACGTGTGCCTCTCTGACAAGGGTCAGGTTCATCAACAGACAAGACACACACACATACGAATACTTACTTTCCTTTTGCTACCGCTGTCTTGATGTCTTTCATCTTGGTCATAATTATGATTTGCGGGGTCATTTCCATCAAAATATATATTTGAAGTTTTCTACACTTGACTACTAATGGGAATATTCTCTTCTTTGCATGATATGAGTAGTTTTCTGCCAACAACGTCTAAATAAAGGTACAGAAATCTACACCTTAATAACTTTTTACTAAAGTTTTAAATAAACTGTGATTATTTAAAATGCGTAGGTGTGTTCCTTGTGTCATTCCTAGGAAATTGATATAAGTTTGAGCGAAATATTCCGACAAAGAAAGAATTTACAGATTAAAAAAAAACGCACTGTGTTGTACCCACAACATCTAGTGAAGCTGAAGGTAAAAAAAAAAAGTACCATTTAGACACCACCCTAATTAAGATGGCCTAGAGAGAAGGGAAGTCTCAAAAGCTTGCCTCCTTAACCACTGAAAGGTTACAAGGATACTACCTTATTTATTTTCTTATATTTTTGTATATCTAGACTTATTAGAATGAGCCAAATGTGGGTCTGTCCATTGATTGGTCGATCAGTTAAAAGACATCTCAAGAACCACTGAACTGATCTTGTCCAAACTTCATATGAACATTACATAGGTAATTGACCTGCCTTCCGTGACATCATATTTGCTATACTGGAGTCATTTTATTGCTAAACACATTTTGCTCAATATCTCAAAAGCGCCTGAAGTGATTTGCTGGGTTTTGGTATAGAGATACTTCAAATGATGGGCCAGCCTTCAATAGCAGTCTGGTTGTCAGTCAGTCAGCCAGTCCATTGTTCCAAATTCACTTTTTTGTGTGTTCAAAACACTTTTTACCTTATATAGAATAACTGAACTGAAATTTATCATTTTTACTTTGCAGATAGTTATAATATAATATACTTATACTTACAAGTATCTATCCTATTTTATCCGATTACTTGAAAGTCGTTGGGGCACCACAGATGATTGTTTAAACAGCGTACGCCATCTTTCACTGTCTTCAGGAACCCTCCTGGTTTCGCTCAGTGTCAAGCCAGACCATTCTCTCGAATGTTGTCCTATCACCTCTTTTTTTTGTCTCCCTCTTCTTCTGCCTCCTTGCACCAAGCCTTGCAGGATGATCTTTGCAAGGCCTGATGCTCTGGTGACATGGCCATACTGTCGGATTTTCCATTTCTTCACCACTGTATGTCGTCGTGCCCCCCGTTGGCAGTGCCGGGGATTTCAGTATAAATAATATCCCCACTTTCTTGAAATTTAGTGCTTTAAATTCCCATGGTCATTGTCTTTCTCCTTTGTTCTTTCTCATTCCTACTCTGTTCTATCAATCTGCTATACTATCTTCTTCTTCGCTAGACCAGTCACCTATCTTTTTTCTTGAAAACTCTTCCAGGACAAAACTCCTCATTTGTGTATGCAGGCTGCAGAACTCTCCGTGGATCAACGATTTTCCGAGTAAGAATAAAAAAATTTACGAGAGAAAAAAAAAATTCCGAGAGAAAAAATCCCGAGAATATTTTTTTCACAAGTACCGATCCACATTTTCATGTGGTCTTATTGACAGAGAAGTGCGCCACCCGCTAATACTGCTTCACTGTTATAGGCTACAACTTTAGCGGGCACCTCTTATGCTGTACATTTCGCGCGTATTGTTGACCTACTGAAAGAAAGGTGCGCCGCCCGCGTATGCTATTCTCTGAGTTTCTCTTTTAGTCTATGCGCTAAGTCTGTGAACATCAATGGAGACATTGTAGAACCGTGATTGAAATTTTGTGCGTTAGACTAAGCCGCTTCTTCTATGATGAACACGCTTCATTAACTTTTTTTTTTCAAAAGGTCGTGTGCTTCTAGAATTGTCAATCGTGGCGAGACATTTAATGAAAGCAACATCCAGAACAAATGGAAAGGCAATTTGCACTTTTTTTTTTACCTGTTCATAATAAAAAAAAAACAACTTTTTTTTCCCCAAAACATAGCTATACATTTACCAGTATTTCCATCCAGGAAATACAACAAAATGGCCTTAAAAAGTGCCATTTTTCTTTTCCTTCGCCCCTCCCCCCCCCCCCCCCACCAGTGCTTTGACCCTGGACTCCATAGGGGCCTAGGCGGCGCCCGGCCAAACTTCTGAGATTTGTTTTCAAAGTTGTTCTGCAGCCTGTGTGTGAGGTCTGTTGGATCAGCTTGGGAATATTGGATGCTTTCTGCCAAATGGTCACTGGGGCTTCCTATGATGTTATTATTTGGCAGTGTTGGCATTTTATATGTATGTGTTTTGTTGATATTTTATAATGATGTTTGTATTCTATTTTGTTTTTGTAAACGGGGGTTTGATAAATTAAGTATAGCCTCAGCGTCCCCTGCGTGGGATGTCTTTATTGTAAAGTGACCGGCTGGTAGATTGCCTTCAGTGTTACCACTAAGGTTGTTTCGGCAGATCTCGTATGCGGATCAGGAGTGAGTCCTCTTTCACTTCTCTGTTCCTGATTTGGCTCGTTGTTAATGTTCTGGGTATAGGAAATGCCCAGAAGTCTTCTGTAGCACCTCATCTCGATCCATGCTTTGTATTCTTCGTTGTAGGTCTGCTGTTAGGGTCCATTTTTCGCAAGCGTATAGGAAGATGGAAATGACAAGGGAGCAGCCTTAACTACTGCTAAGCATATTAGATAATTCATAATAGATCTTTCTCAAAGGTTATGGTCATTGTGCTTCACCATTTTCTAAACACGTTTGTGCTGTGTATAAAAATTGGCTTTGCCGATTTGGACAATTTTTTGTTTGCAGATACTTATATATAGCGGCCTATCATTCCATATGTTCCTTTTGCTTCATTCTGCTAGAGCTGTCACAACACCATCCAGAAAATAAACACTTTTGAAAATGCTTATTTTTGGCTAGGTTGTGTGTTTGAAAATATCTTTGAATGTCATGCCTAGTTATTTTTACTCTTGTTGCTTTGCTCATGTGTGAACAAAACATATCAGAACACAGAAGTATTTTAAAACTTTCAAGATTCAAGATTTAATCCATTATGCCCATTTTGGAGTGTGGAGCATACAAAAAGAGAAGCATAGTAATCATAATTCAAATATTTAAAAAACAAAACAAACAAATTTACATTACTAACATTCAACATTAATGTTCAAAAACAACATTCTACCAATATTGTCAATATTGCAGATAATTTGTTATTTTGTCTGGAAATGGTTTGAATGGCTTGTAATCTTGTTAATTTTCTTTTATAGTTCCCACGCCTGTCATTATAATTTAGTTGATTATTGTATGTTGTTGTTCTCATTTCAGATACGGCAATTTCTCAGTTGCTGATGGAAAGTGTGGTATTGATTGCTTCATCACAGAGTAATCTCTCATATCATGCATTGCAGCATGAGGCACAGATCACAGTTGCAGCCTTCTTGGTAAGTATATGGATAGGGTTTACAGGGAAATACAGTTCTATTATTGTCACCATTCACTGTTCATAAGAGTGTTTAGAATTAATTTTTTAATTTTTTTTTATATTTTGGATTTTTGACCCAGTGGATGAAATTTGGGTTGCCTTGTGGCCTGTTCTTTTATTTGACCTCCCCCGTGGGAGTGCCGGGGGTTTCAGTATAAATAGTATCCCCACTTTCTTGAAATGTAGTGCTTTAACCCTTAGCCTGCTGACATGTTTTTCCTGCTGTGTGCTAAAGAAAATGTTGACTTACGATTAAAAACACACATGCCTTGTTATATATGCCATTGTTGCTAAACTATTACACCTATATATAAAAGTATTTATCAAATGAAAGGAAATTGAATAAAGATTCCAAAGAACAGACACAAAAAAGTGTAAGATTGTTGGTTTGTACAATTATGGGATGGAAAGTCAGGGGCATGAGCAAATTCACTCTCACTCAACTGCACACCCATTCTTGAAGTCATACGCAAAGAATTGCAGAATAGAAGTAAGATTTATTACCAAAAATTATGAGAACCAAAATGGACTGTAATCAAAGCCTGATAAATACAGAAATAGCCTGTGTAAAAGGCAAATAATATTATTATAGATCTAGTGAAAATAAAGTTTTTTTTTCACCTACCGTCGTCTGCTAAAGATTGTAGGCGGCGATCTTCTTCTTCGTCCGAATCGTAATCCCTCCATCCAGCCTCCGTCAAATAAACATCATCACCCGCATCAAAATCTTCATCCCCACTATCATCATGAAAGTTTTCTTCCTAAAACATTTGCACCACCTCTTCTGCCGTGTATGTTCTGCGTGCCATGATGGCGACGAACGAGGCGGAAAATTTCGCCAGCAACAAGTGCTTCGACGCGTGCTTTTGTTTGAAAATTACCTCTAAACCAAAAGATTTTTCTTTCCAAAACATTACAGTTGAAGGGGAACAACTTTTGTTTCATAATCATGACCAAGGATTTATTTTATAAACGCTTTTACCTCCCTTATACTATCTCCGTACAACGTACGGATACATCGCATTACGATGGCTTTAAACACCCTTTTGGGGAACAACTTTTGTTTCATAATCATGACCAAGGATTTATTTTATAAACGCTTTTACCTCCCTTATACTATCTCCGTACAACGTACGGATACATCGCATTACGATGGCTTTAAACAACCCGTACCCCTTGGGGTCATGAGCAATCTTGCCACTGTAGATTGTTCAAACCTATAAAGGGAACAGTGAAAGCCCCAGTTGAAAACCTGTCTTTCCTTTATAGGCAAGACAGATTCACTGCGGCAACAGTACCCCCCCGTTGGAGTGCCGGGGGTTTTCAGTATAAATAGTATCCCCACTTTATGGAAATTTAGTGCTTTAAATGCCCACTGTCGCTGTCTTCCTCATTTACTCTTTCCCATTCCTGCTCTGTCCTTCACTCTGCTATACTATCTTCTTCTTCGCTAGATCAATGACCTGCCTTTTTTCTTGAAAGCTCTTCCTGGACAGGACTCCTTGTTTGTGTATGTGGTCTGTTGGATCAGCTTGGGAGTGTTGGACGCTTTCTGCCGGGTGGTCACTAGGGCTTCCTATGATTGTATTAATTAGCACTATAGGCATTTTATATGTATGTGTTTTGTTGATGATTTATAATGATGTTTGTATTCTATTTTGTTTTTGTAACCAGGGGGTTCGCGTAGTTGAGGTAAACCCTCAGCCGTCCCCCGCGTGGGATGTCTTTATTGTAAAGTGACTGGCCGGTGGAGGGCATTCAATTTTCCCACTGGGGTTGTTTCAGCAGATCTTTTATGCGGATCGGGGGTTGTCCGGTCCTGATTTGGCTCGGAAGAATCCGCTGGACCTAAAGCAACAATAAATCAATCAATCAATCAAACACCCCGTGCTACGTACGTTGACAGCGCAGCCTAAAGGTTAAATTCCCACTGTCGCTGTATTTCTCCTTTGTTCTTCCTCATTCCTACTCTGTTCTATCAATCTACTATACTATCGTCTTCATTGCTGGACCAATCATCTATCTTTTTTCTTGAAAACTCTTGTGGGACAAAACTCCTCATTTGTGTGTGAGGACTGTTAAATCAGCTTGGGAATATTGGACGCTTTCTGCCAGGTGGTCACTGGGGCTTCCTATGATGTTATTATTTGGCAATGTTGGCATTTTATATGTATGTGTTTTGTTGATTGTTTATAATGATGTTTGTATTATATTTTGTTTTTGTAAACGGGGGTTCGACAAATTAGAGTATAGCCACAGCATACCCTGTGTGGGATGTCATTATTGTAAAGTTACTGGCTGAAGAACAAGCAGGATTCAGGACAGGGCAAAGTACCACTGAACAGATTTTCAACCTCAGAATAATCTGCGAGAAATACCTACAGCACCAATAACATCTATATCATGTGTTCGTAGACTTCAAAAAGCATGAGTTGCCCACAGAGATGCATGCCAGACTCGGTCAATCGCCTTTTTGAAGTCTTCGAACACATGATATAGATGTTGTTGGTGCTGAGAGATACAAATTATTGAAGTCATCAAAAGCCAGTATGACAATCGGTGTGCGTCAGGGATGCCTACTCTCTCCAACACTCTTTGTCAACGCACGGGAGGATCCTTGTGCAGCCCTTGCCCAAAATACGCAGTGATTTCAGGGGGTGCTGCACCACCTGCCGTGGTTGCCTCCGAATTCGTAATAAATAAGTGGTGTGTGCAATTAAGGATAGAGTTTCAGCATCAAAGATAAGAGACACGCGCGCATTTGCACCATAGATGTGTACACTCAGAGTGTGATGGTAATGCAAATCACTTATTCATTCACTGATGATGTTTATGACTGACAACAATGATGCGTGATCACATGTGATAAAAGTGAAATCTGTGTTTTACTCCAGTGTCGTCTCAGCCGTTGTTTGTAAGATTGTGAAGGAATAAAAATTCAACTTATCTTCATTGTAGAGGCTTGAAATAAATGTAATGTCAATGTTTACACTCTGGTACTCATTGTCTCTGTCTTTGCTGTGATGTCTTGGAAACTTAATGTTGTTCGTTCCTCAGCGACTTGCCTACGTCTTCCGGCCTGCACCGATTTCTTCCAGCCTGCACCAATTCTTCCGGCCTGCACTGATTTGCGCCTGAAACGATCAGGTGGTGACCTAATGTCCCAAATATGAATGTATGACTTTTCTAGAATGAAGCACAAGTATGATGTAATGCTCGTTCATCGAACCTTTAAAAAACGTTGTATAATTTATAACACACGATAGTTGATAATGAATGATAGATGAGATGACTGATGATCCTACTTTCATCCTTCCACTTCCATGCCTTACATACAATGACATAAACGAACACTTCTGCCAAGTGCTCTCCAAACCGGATCCTCTGCAAAAGATCTAAATCCTAAACACAATCATATATTTATCAACGCTGTGAGATGAAGTCTAAGAAATCTACGAATCGGTCTAGAACGCACGAAGGCTAAAAATATAGAAACAATAATGGAAAAATTATAATTATTTCATACGAAAACAAACTAACTAACATGGAATAAACACATTTTTGTATATCTTTAGAACTATCTATCTGGTGTCTGCTAGCCTAGTACATGCTAACTAAATACGTACCCACGATGGTGCATGAATAATTATTATTGATATGTTTACCTGTCTAGCTATCTATCTAGCCTCTGTTAGCTCAGTACAGTTTAGCTAAACACGTACCCACGATGGCGCATGAAGAAAGAACCCAACGGTTCGTGACGGCAAAGATGGCTCCTGATACGGGTAACGCCCAGTTGATTGACGACCTTGGATAGTTGAACCAGGTCAAAGTTGGCGGACCCTTTCCACCCAAAGCTGACTCATTCAGTATCCCCAGGTACTTCTCAGTATCCCTCTTGGCTTCCTTCAGCTGGTGTGCCTTGCACAGTTAATGCCGCATCTAGGAGTTACTTGCAGCGATTCTTCTTGCTTGCCTGTCCGTAAAGACGGTGTTGTTGACTTTTTTTTTTCTCCTTCTCTACTATGACGCAATCGGTCTATGACGTAAACACCGACGTCAAAACATAGAGTCTTGAGAATTTCATCCAAAGGCACCCAAAATATGTCATTTGAACATTACGAAAAAAATAAAACAAACGATGTACCGTTGCTGTCAGGAAAGCTGGCAGAAGAGACGCGTATTTATACGAAGAGACGCGTATTTTCGCGACATATTTGAACATTACGAAAAAATAAAACAAACGATGTACCGTTGCTGTCAGGAAAGCTGGCAGAAGAGACGCGTATTTATACGAAGAGAAACGTATTTTCGCAACACTCTTCAACATCTTCCTAGAGTGCATCATGTTAGATGCCCTTACAGATTACGAAGGCACAGTCAGCATAGGGGGAAGAGCAATCTCCAACCTTCGTTTTGCGGATGACATTGATGGATTGGCTGGAGAGGAACAAGAACTTGAACAGCTGGTACAGAGGCTTGACACCACCTCCAGAGCCTATGGAATGGAAATAAGTGCAGAGAAGACCAAAATGATGACCAGCAACACCAATGGCATCAACACGAACATCAAAGTCAAAGGCCAATCCCTCAACAGTGCATAGCTTCAAATATTTAGGAGTCATTGTATCAGACAATGGGTCCCGACAGGAAGTCCTCTCCAAGATCGCACAAACATCTGCTGCCTTGGCAAGGTTGAAACCAATTTGGAAAGACAGGACCATTAGTCTACATTCCAAGGTAAGACTGCTGCGCTCCCTTGTCATCTTGATCTTCCTATATGCTTGCGAAACATGGACCCTCACTGCAGATCTACAAATGAAGAATACAAAGTATGGAGATGAGGTGCTACAGAAGACTTCTGGGCATTTCCTATACCCAACACATCACCAACGACGAAGTCTGAAAGACCATCACACAAGCCATTGGACAACAAGATGACCTGCTCACAGTGGTGAAAAAACTGAAACTCCGATGGTATGGCCACGTCACCGGATCATCAGGTCTTGCAAAGACCATCCTGCAAGGCTCGGTGGAAGTAGATAGAAGAAGAGGGAGACCAAAAAAGAGGTGGGAGTACAATATTCGATAATGGACTGGTTTGACACTGAGCAAAACAATCAGGGTTGCTGAGGACAGGGAAAGATGGAATATGCTGGTGAAACGATCATCTGTGGTGCCCTACACCTGCCGAGTTACGTGATAGGATAGGATAGGATAGGGTAGACCGGCTGGTGGAGTGCCTTCAGTGTTACAACTAGGTTTGTTTCTGCAGATCTTTTATGCGGATCAAGGTGTCCTCTTTCAGCGAAGTTGTGGTCTTGATGTTGTGGTCCTGATTCGGCTTGATGATCAATTGCTAACCTTGGAACCTTATCAACCCCATTATCAACTTCACTCTCACATCCTTCAAAAAGACCGAAACTTCCGAAACTGTTTATAAGCAACTTTGTCTCGAACAATGTTCATTGTATAAAGGATATGAAAAACGTTTTACAGATGGGTCGAAGAAAGGAGACTCAGTTGCTGCTGAGTTGGTCTCTGGGAGACACCTTGACCAGCCTTTGCAACTGCTTCTACCTGATTTTTGTTCTGTTTATGGAGCTGAGCTCAAGGCAGTTCATCTAGCTATGAAACAGGTTAATCAATCCAAAAGAACTTCGTTTTTAATCATGTCACTGTCAGCACTTCAGGCTCTTTCCATGAGAAAGATATCGCACCCTTTTCTGGCAGAGATCCATGACCTCCACACACAACTGGTTTCTGAGGGTAAAAAGATAGTTTTTATGTGGATCTAGTCACATGGGCATCCGCGGCAATATTGCAGTGAACAAAGCGGCTAAAGAAGCTCTGCATCTAGATTTCCCTTCAGAGATTTTCCAGTTTGTTCCATACTCTGACCTGCGTTGTATGACTGGATCTTATTGTAAACGGCTGTGGCAGACTGAATGGTCTAATCAAATCAATAACAAATTATTTCAAATTCTTCCAGATTTGTCTGCTTCTTTGCCCAACTTTGCATCCACCCACAAAGAAGAAACAGTTTTGGCTCGCCTTCATTTTGGGCATACTGATGTCGCCCATAGTTTCCTTTTAGAAGAAGAAGAACCACTTTAGTGCTTTGCATGTGACAAATCCTTTTCCGTTCGCCATTTTTTGTCTGAATGTGCTGATCTGGTTGATGAAAGAGAAAGTTATTTTGGTTCAATACCTTTTAATGAGATTTTTAAAGTATGCAATAGTCAACACCTGTTTCAATTTTTATATGATGTTGGTTTGTTTTATCGCATTTAAATCATATCGTCTTGTTTTGTATTCTTGGTTGGATTTTATTAGTTAGACTGATTTTATTTACATCTTTTATCATATTTTAATGTTAACAGTTTAGTCTGATTTTACTTAATTTTGTGTAGTCTTGATTGGGCTCTTGGCAGTCCACTGGACCCAATATTTACTGAATATCTATCTATCTATCCTGATTCGGCTCTTTGCAGTCCGCTGGACCCTGTAAGCAATGAATAACTAACTAAGTTTTATTTGATCTTTTATTTGTCCAAAAGTTTCAGCAACCTAATTTCGGGATCTGAGAACCTAAAAAAACCTTTGAACTTCCATGAACCTTCCAATTAAGACAGGTCAGCGGCAAATGTGAGGCTGCTGCAGTGCCACCCAAGATGCTGACTCATTGATCTAGTGACCTAGCCAGCGTTACTAGTCCACCACAGTCCTCATTAGTCCATTAAAGGGGTTCTGACTAGTTGGAAACACTTTTTGTGGTTTCAAGTGTACACCCAATGTAGTCTAGATGCTCCCCATTTTCTTTAGAATCGCACTTATGTGAGCATAAACCCCAGTTAATTATTTCTGAGATTGCCAAGTGTGATTGAAAACGCAATCTGATAATCTACGCCTGCACCACAAACCCTGAAAATCACTAGTTGTCTTGATTGAAATTGATCCATTGCCTTTTTTAATAGCTTTTGTAAGTGTGTCTTGTAATTGGATGAAATTCCACACCCACAGACAGCACACATTCTTATAGTCCTTTTTTAGATCACAAACTGGAAAGCTGTTCGCTGTTTGACATCCCATATGATTTTGGTTTTTACCCCAGGTGCTCACAGGACTTGCACATTTCATTATAGAGACAGTAGTTGTTGGCTGTCATGACTGTAAAAATACTTTCACTGACAAATACTAAAAATGTGACTATGGATACATTTGCTTAAAAAATATAGGTGAAATCCACTTTAACATCTTTCATACATTAAAATATGAACGGGTAGGATGGGTGGAAGGATGTTTGAGGAGTACTTCTTCCTCATACAATGTCTGTCTGTCACAGTCGACATTTACTGACATATAAAGGGGTATACCAAACCTCTATCCTCTATCATTCACTCTTTCTCAATTCTCTCCCAGTCCTATGTTTATGAGTTGCTCAGCTCCTCTCCTTCTGCTCAGGTGCAGGCTAGCGTCCAGACTTTGAAGGCATACATCACAAACGTCAAAGACTGGATGTCACAAAACAAACAAACTCATTGATGACAAAACTGAAATCTTTCTCTTTAGTAAGGAAACTTTGGGTACAACTAGTCTCCTTTGCTGTATGCAAGTAGGCAATTCCGCCATCTTTTTCTCTTCCCATACTCGTGACATTGGCTTTCTCATCTCTTAAGATATGTCTTTAGATAAACACATTTCCAACCTCTGTCGCTTAGCATACTTTGTAATTCACAAGATCAGTTCTATTCACCAGTTTCTCTCTGTGCAAACTACCAACACCCTTGTCTACACCTTTGTCCTGTCCAAACTAGGTTATTGTCATTCTCTTTTTGCCAGTGCACCTTGGTATCAGCGAAAAACTCCAGAAAGTTTCACATTTCAGCATCTTTAGAGTCCCAAAATATTATCATATAACACCTTCTGAAAAACCTTCACTGGCTAGCCATACAAGCCCTCATCGATTACAAACTTTCCTCCCTTTGCTACAATTTCTTCTCTGGATCGCCTCCTTCCTACTTTGACCTCCTGTCTACACCCCAGCAAGGATTCTATGCTCTTCTTCTAAAGATCGGCCTTCCCTTCATCCCCCATACACATACTAAAACCTATGGTGACCATTCTTTTTCTGTCTGTGCATCATCCACTATTTGAAATTCTCTACCTTCCAACCTCAGTCACTGCCATCCAAACCTCCTTCAATCATGTATGCACTCAAAACATGTCTCTTAATGTGTTCGCATGTGTGTGTGGGTGTGTGTGTGTGTGTGTGTGTGTGTGTATTATATATATCAATTTTTGTTAAAATGATGGAATGTTTTCATTGATTGCATTGTTTTATATTTGAATATACGAATGTATGTATATATTGATGTATTTAGACTTTTAAACTGTAATTTTTTTTTCTCCAGATTTTCTCAGATTAGAAAAACAAACCTATCACCGTTTTACTGTATAATTGTGTTGTATATTTACTGTCAGTGTTCAAATTACACCTTTAATCATGTACATTTTTCTTACTGGTTGGTATGATGATATCCTGGAGAAGATATGATTATCTTACAAGGGGATTAAGATGAGGCGTTTAGCTATCTCTATCAGTCGTTCTTTACCAAGATTCCTAAGCGATGTGAGAGACTAAATCACGATTCTTGGGTCACATAAAAATTTATATTTGTTCTCGAGTTTGAAAGTATCGATGGCTCACTTTAAGAATTGATTTTTGCTAGTCAAGCGACTAGTTTAATTGGTCTCAAGAGAAGAAGAGCTAGTGGACCTACAACAATACAAATAAAATGACACCAGTCGTATTTATGTAATTTCAACTTTAACATCTTCAAAACTTTCTAACATGACTTTAATTAAATGTAATTAATAATTATAAACTGTCCAATGTGCTGGGGAAGTTTTTTAGCAAGACTTCTTCATCATGTGCCGCAAAGGTTGGAGGTTTGATGGTCTAATTTGGCAGTTGGGAGGAGACTTGGCTCTCGGTTTTTTGGGAGTGCTTGAGTCTGGTGGTCACTGAGGGAGTCTGGTCACTCTCAGGATGATCGGGCGAGTCTGGTAGCTAAGGGGCTGGACGTGATTAGGTAGATTCTAGTTGATCTCCTTCTTTCCACGGGAGCAAGCATTCAGCGTTGACTCCACGAACCGTCCCAGAGCTGAGCTGGAAAATCCAGAACTCTGGCTACAATATTATATTCAGATATATTGGTATGTTGTGCCCTCTGCAAGGAGTCTACAGCATCAGACACCTGCCGAGTTTCCCATAAGCACACTACAATATCTGAATCTTAAGGCTAAGATATATCAAGCAATATGCATAACATGTCAGATACAATAATCAGTTCCTGTAACTACACATTACATGAACATACTAATATGTAATGTGCGTTTCAGATTGTTTAATGAATTGCTCTTTACAAATAAACATTTATTATTATTATTATTATTATTATTATTATTATTATTATTATTATTATGTAGCGGAAAGGGAGGCGACTGGTTGAGGCTTGGGAGAGAAATTGTCTACCTTGAGTTTTCTTGGTTAGACTGGCAGACCTGCCTACCGTTACGATTTAGGCGTATTTTGTTACGATTTTCAGCCCTTACTACGATTTTTACGATTTCCCTAATTTTACTACAATTTTCTGAACGCAAAAACTACACTTTTTTTTTTTTTTTTTTTTTAGTAAAATTTACGTCCCCGGACACATTAAGCGTATAGGGGACGGGTGATCCTGCACGAAACTACACATTGTACGAAAACTTCCTTATAAGGAGATGCTAGACTCGGAACTGAAAACTAAGGCTTGTGATTATTCGAGAACGGTCACGTGACCTGTTTGGGTCTAAGCTACGGTAACTTCCGTTTGAACAACGACCGTGCGATTTGTGTTGTTTACAATCGATTTGCGCTTCATAAATGGAAAATCCAGACATGAATGGAGCAAATAATAAGCCTCTTTCATCTGCACCATGCGAAAGAGTGTTTTCAACAGTAAGAAAAAATGCCAAACCCCAGAGAGCTTCAATGGGGCAGGATACTGTGGAGGCACTCCTTGTGCTGAAGTCAAGACCTGGGCACTTACTGGACAAGCATCAATATAGTGATCACCAACTGATCAGCATTAAGAGTGCTTACTACAATTCTTTGAAAAAAGTAAAAAATATATAAACTGTTTTTTGCGTTGTTGTTTTAAAAAAAAAAAATTACTATTTACTTTTGCATCTGAATGATGTTTTTCTGACTCATGTACATGAAAGTCATAATAATAAATTCAGACAGTTTATCTACTTTTTTTTAGTTCATTGTTGTGCTCAAGTCCACGCCTCCTTATGAAAACTTTTTTTCTTTTTTATTTTCTTTTACAAATGAATTATGCTTTTTTATTTTTATTTTAGTGTACTATGTACATGAAAGTCATAATAATAATAAATTCAGACAGTTTATCTACTTTTTTTGTGTGGTAAATTCATTGTTTGCTTTCTATTTTCTTGTCTTGCTGCCTGTTTAATTTACTATTAATTGCAAATGTTGCAAGATTGTTAGTATTATTTGGTGTAGAAATATAATGAATTTAAAGACCGCTAGATCGATCACGGTGTGAATACGCTTTTTACAATTTTCCCTCAAAATGTTACGCTTTTTGTCCCAAGTCGTTACTCCTAAAAATTTGGGGGGTAGGCAAGTCTGGACTGGCCTTGGGTGGCTACTGCTTTGCAGAATCCTTTGCCATTGGGTTAGCAGTTGAAGGCGACATGACATTTGTTCTCCCGGGCTGACCATTCGCCTGCTGCGTCTGGTGCGGAGCGGGACCACATTGTCGGCAGGCATTTTATGCAGGTCGGTGGCAGCGACCGTGCATTAGAGTGCGTGGCACTAGTAGCCGGCAACCCGGTACTCCCAACCACGCTCACCGCCCTGCAAGGCAAATATTTTTATGTCCTTCTTTTGAGGGACTACATGAAAATGACAGCTCGGGTGGAGCAATGTTCCCAAGGGTTGGTGGCCGAGAGACAGGAGTTAAAGTCTCTGCTCGGCTACAATTATTATTATTATTAGTTTTGGTACTGCACTGTGGGCACTGTGGGTTCCTCAGAAAATAAAAACATAAGAAGTAGAGATAGAACCTAATAAAATAGGCAACCGCAGTATTTAGAGCTCCAGATGCTGGTTGTCCTAAAGCCCTAAAAAGCATCCTAATGATGCATGTCCCAAAAATTACTGAATATAGGAGAGTCTGAAACAAGAACATTTTGACTTGCAATGTTTGTATACTTCCTTAATAGTTCATTTTGTGAATATTTGTGTAACATTCAGTGAAACTTAGCTCAACAAAGGTATTGTCAGCAATTAAAATAATTTGCTTGGTTCTCATTTTTTGTTGGTTTCTGTTTCAGTCACTAGTTCAAGATGGAAGCAGGAAGAGGCAGCATGCAGAAAATGCTTCTTTCCTCCAGCAGGTGTTTTTGCACATTTGTGTTATCATGTCTTGTGCTCCGGAAGTCATGATGGACCCTTTGTTCATTTTTCTTTTGGATCTTCTCTCAAAGATGCAAGAATGCGAATCCTCAGATGTGTGGCAGGCTAGACAGCATTCATTATTGCAGTCCATAAGACATATACCGCAGGAGAGCATGCGAAGCACTCTGTGTAAAAAACTGAAAGGATCAGGTTGAATGTTTATGGGTTTGCTGAATATGGGTTTGAGCGTGTTTTGTCTATACATATCCTACAGTTTGAAAGAAAGTTATCTTTTGGTAAAGAGTTATGTTTATGGACATCAGTGCCATGTTTCAGAGGGTGCGTGCATGAGAATACCATCAATTCAAAGGAAGATCCTCAGAAGTTGAGCTATTTATTTATTGTTTTTATACAGTGCTTTTCCAGCTCAAGAGCTGTCGAAGGTGCTGGTTGATACAGGATCTAACAAGCCACCAGATGAGTCCCACGCTGTTTTAGATGCATCATCTGACTTCCCAGATAAATGATCAGTCTTGTTTTTATTATTATTATTATTTTTAATTCCCATGCATCTAGAAATACCTTCAAATAGTCGGGTATGAAGCGAGCCAAATGTTGGTGTGACATGACAAAAGTAGATTCAGCCCCAGTGCTTGAATCTGTGTAACTTGTGTTCATATCCATGCATCCCATTCATACAATAACAAGGTAAGAGTTGTTATAAAGTTTTCCAACTTTATTCAGCAAAAGACGCCAACAGCATCAATTACTGCATTCAAAAACGTTATTTAACATGCAGACTGCGCTTCATTTATACTCTTCACTGTTGAATTTTTAGGGACATCCCAGAATGATGTAATCAATTAACCAATCAGAACAAATATCGTCACGGGAAATATGCACAGTGTTACATCATAGAATGTTCTACACAGTTCGAATATTGACTATTTGATATGCTATAGATCTCGAATCTTTCATCAATGGTAAGCAAGCAATACCAGAAAGATCTCTATATTACTAAAACAATACTGACCGAAGAAAACAAATACTTTGCCAAGCTTATCCAGCATCAGCATAAAACCAGATCAAAGGTAAATAAATGCTATCATTGTACGCTTTGTGTCTAAACACAATATTCATAATTATATTACTTGTCTCAAATATAATATAATGGTAGATTGGTTGATCGGTTGGATGCCAAATTTTGAGAACCACTGAACAGATTTTTACCAAACTTTACATGGAAATTAACCAAGGTTAGTTGCTCTGCCAAACAAGTCAAGGTCACTGGAGTCATTTTGTTGTTAAATATGTTTTTCTCCACCATTTTGTAACCTCATTAGAGTGCCGGGGTTTTCTTTATATATAGTATCCTCACTTTGAGGAAATTTAGTGCTTTAAATTCCCACTGTCGCTGTCATTCTACTTTGTTCTTTCTCATTCGTACTCTGTTCTATCAATCTACTATACTATCTTCTTTTTCGCCAGACCAGTCGCCTATCTTTTTTCTTGAAAACTCTTTGGGAACAAAACTCATTTGTGTGTGAGGTCTGTTGGATCAACTTGGGAATATTGGACGCTTTCTGCCAGGTGGTCACTGCTATGATGTTATTATTTTGCAATGTAGGCATTTTATATGTATGTGTTTTGTTGATTTTATAATGATGTTCATATTCTATTTTGTTTTTGTAAACGGCGGTTCGATAAATTAGAGTATAGCCTCGGCGTCCCCTGTGTGGGATGTCTTTATTGTAAAGTGACCAGCTGGTGGAGTGCCTTCAGTGTTGCCACTAGGATTGTTTCGGCAGATCTTTTATGCGGATCAACCCCTTGGGGTCATGAGCAATCTTGCCACTGTAGATTGTTCTAACCTATAAAGGGAAAAGTGAAAGCCCCAGTTGAAAACCTGTCTTTCCTTTATAGGCAAGACCTATTTACTGCGGCAACAGTACCCCCGTTGGAGTGCCGGGGGTTTCAGTATAAATAGTGTCCCCACTTTCTGGAAATTTAAGTGGTGTTTCACCCGTCCCCTATACGCTCATGTGTCCGGGGACGTTAATCTATAAAACTAAACTAAACTAAACTGGAAATTTAGTGCTTTAAATTCCCACTGTCGCTGTCTTCCTCATTTGCTCTTCTTCGCTAGATCAATGACCTACCTTTTTTCTTGAAAACTCTTCCTGGACAAGACTCCTTGTTTGTGTATGGGGTCTGTTGGATCAGCTTGGGAGTGTTGGACGCTTTCTGCTGGGTGGTCACTGGGGCTTCCTATGATGTTCTTATTTCACAATGTAGGCATTTTATATGTATGTGTTTTGTTGATAATTTATAATGATGTTTGTATTCTATTTTGTTTTTGTAACCGGGGCAGGCCTGCCTACCGTTCCGGAATTTCCGGATTTGTCCCGGATATAAATAAATATTACAATTGGTTACGGAAAATACGGAAGTTTTTTTCGCGTTCCGGAAATTTTAAAAAATTCTGGAACACACTTTTTAAGCGTGCGTGTCGGGGGAAAAAAAAAAGACAAATGACGCGCGGTTTCAGTTCCGACAGTGGCCGAAGTCACAGCACACGATGATGACGCGGCCTTCCGAGTGTTGCCGAACAGCTGTTTGAGCCGCACTGCGCATGGGCATAGAAACTCGTTCGAATCGAAAATGGCGTCAAAACGTAAGGTGCACGAGACTGATGATGAATTTTCCGATGAAACCGAAAGTGAATCCAAATCCGCTGGTGCCGGTGGTAAAAAGTCTACAAAGCGTCTGCAGCCTTACAGGGAGAAATACACCGAAAGATATCCGTGTATCAAACGTGGAAGTGTGGAATACAAGGTGTTTTTGCACAATATGTGCCAGTGAATTCGGCTGCATGTACGGTGGTATGGATGACGTGAACCGGCATGTCGAGAGAAAGAAGCATTTGAAAAAAGAAGCGAGCTTGGAAAGTCTAAAAAAAACTTGACAAAACAAACCAAAAGTTGACTAGTTATTTTCAAAGTCAAGTTTCTAACCATGATTTGGACGTAATAAGAGCTGAAACCATGATGGTGGATCTCGTGGTCGAGCTAAATTTGGCGATGGCGTCATTGGACAAATTTAACAGAGGTTTCAAGCAGGTCTCTTCCCAAGTCCAAGTAGATTCAGTGGTGTAGTGGAGTGGTGTACATAGTGTAAATATAGCTAAAAGGTATGCTTGCATGCATTTGATACTTTTAGTGTGACTGGGATCCTGATGATTAAGTGCCAATTTCCGTAGTAATAGTAGTAGTAGTAGTAGTAGTAGTGCAGGGACTAGATCATGGTGATCATTAAGCCTCACGGCTTATTTAATGTCCCATCTTTAGTAGCACATATATTTCAGGTCTGATTTAAGCCGCCTCAAGACGCTCAACTATCAAAATCGTATTTTATAGATTTTAAAATTTCTTGTTCATCAATAAGATTTTTGAAACTGTTTACAGTTTTTGCCTGTTTAATATTTTGTGGAAGTTTGTCCCATAGAGGTGCAACTCTATTACTAAAAGTATGTTTTCTAAAATTAATACGGCTATGCTTAATAAATAATTTGTTAACAGAGTTTCTTGTTATATCAAATTTGTTTAATTCAAATTCTTGCTCAGATTGCATGATTTTGGGTCCTTTGGACCCCACTAGGCACTACTTGGGCGCGTATTGGTCGCCCTTGCTTGTCGGCCGTGCAAAATGTCCCTGAAGTTTCAAATCTTGGGTAGGCAGGCCTGCCGGGGGTTCGAGTAGTTGGGGTCAAGCCTCAGCCGTTCCCTGCGTGGGATGTCTTTATTGTAAAGTGACTGGCCGGTGGAGGGCATTCAATTTTCCCACTAGGGTTGTTTCAGCAGATCTTTTATGCGGATCGGGGGTTGTCCGGTCCTGATTTGGCTCGAAAGAGTCCGCTGGACCTAAAGCAACAATCAATCAATCAATCAATTATGCGGATCAGAGGCGTCCTCTTTCAGCGAAGTTGTGGTCTTGATTTTGTGGTCCTAGGCTATACTGGTCCTGATTTAGCTCGGAAGAGTCCGTTGGACCTAAAGCATTATTGCTTTATTCATGTAATGTAATGTAGTGCTTTAAATTACCACAAATGTCATTCACTGATGAGTGACCTTGACATTACCACAAATGTCATTCTCATTTGTTCTTACTTGTTCCTAATCTGTTCTATCAATTTACTATCTTCTTAGCTATACCAGTCACCTAACTTTTTTCTTGAAAACTCAAAACGTGTCTGTGTCTGGTGTCCGTTGCTCATCTGTGTATGGAGTCAGCTTGGAAATATTGGACGCTTTTTACCAAATGGTCATTAGGGGTTTCAATGGTATTATTTAGCAATTTAGACATGTGTTTTGTTAATATTTTATAATGATGTTTATATTTTATTTAGTTTTTGTAAATGTGTCTCCGATAAATTAGAGTACAGTGTCCTTTGCTTGGGATGCCTTTTTTGTAAAGTGACCGGCTGGTGGAGTGCCTTTTGTGTTATCATTAGGGCTGTTTCAGCAGATCTTTTATACGGATTAGGGGCGAGTACTCTTTCAACCAAGTTGTGGTTCTAATTTTGCTCTTTGCACTCTGGTGGACCCTATAAGCAGTGACTAATCGTTTTGTAAACACACTTTGTGCTGTATAAAGATTGGCTTAGCCGATTTTTATTATTTCTTGCTTGTATATAGTTCATTAGCCTTTCATTCCATGTTTGCCTTTTGCTTGGACTAAGCAGAGCCAGAACATCGCCAAGAGAATTAACACTTTTGAAAATGCTTATTTTTCAGTATATGAGAGTGGTAAATACATTTGAATTGCGTTCCATCTTCTTTTAATGTATTGAGAATTGTCTAACATAATATTCAGTTATATTTGGATCTATAGTATCTCCACTTTCTGAAAATTTAGTGCTTTAAATTCCCACTGTCGCTGTCTTTCTCCTTTATTTCTCATTCCTACTCTGTTCCATCAATCTACTATATTATCTTCTTCGCTAGAACAGTCACCTACCTTTTTCTTGAAAACTCTTCCAAAACTCATTTGTGTACGAGGTCTGTTGGGTCCGCTTGGGAATATTGGACACTTTCTGCCAAATGGTCACTAGGGCTTCCTATGATATTATTATTTAACAAAGTAGGCATTTTACATGTATGTGTTTTGTTGATATTTTAT
The DNA here is from genome assembly GCA_036898135.1 of Oncomelania hupensis. NCBI lineage: Eukaryota > Metazoa > Mollusca > Gastropoda > Littorinimorpha > Pomatiopsidae > Oncomelania > Oncomelania hupensis. The sequence goes on along the minus strand of CM072527.1, from coordinate 22,468,283 downwards.
ATTGATGTTTATATTCTATTTTGTTTTTGTAAACGGGAGGGAGTTCGATAAATTAAGAGTATAGCCTCAGTCCCCTGCATGGGATGCCTTTATTGTAATGTAACTGGCTGGTGGAGCGCCTTCAGTGTTACCACTAGGGTTGTTTCAGCAGATCTTTTGTATAAATCAGGAGTGAGTCGTCTTTCAACCAAGTTGTGGTCTTATTTTGTGGTTCTGATTCGGCTCTTTGCAGTCCGCTGGACCCTGTAAGCAATGACTACCTACCTGTACTTTGAGGTTAAATACAAATTCTTGCAATGTGTGAGTAGTAGTGAATTAAACATTGCTTTTAGTTCTGGATACTTCTGTTGCTGCTTTTGAACATTATACATTTTTTTGTTGTATTGTTTTTCCAGTAAAGAATAAAAATGAATGCAATCATTGTGACAATAAAAAATGTGTTAAAACAAATATTTGTGTTTTTTCTTTTTATTACAGTTTTTATTTTGCTGGTATTTAAAAACAAAATAATTCATAGGTGCATATATAAATGTGAAAGTAGAAGGGTAAAGCCCATATGATTCACATTCTTCTTGTGGACCTTCCAAAATTCTGAAAGAGGGAGTGCCCAGAAAAACTGAAACAAAACCAACTGTATTAAAACGCAAAGTAATGACATTGAACTTGCAATGACCTTGACCTCTGGCTTGAAATGTGTACCGTGTACCCATCAAACAAGTCATATTATGAAACATTTTGATTTTAAGATGACCTTGACCTTCAATGACCTCTGAAGCTCATCAAATAAACCGTTGATGTATAATGTGGGTCAAATATAAATAAATTCCACTGTACTATTACAAAACTATTTTTGTAAGGCCTAATTATGAATTAGACCTTCAAGCTCGATGCAAAAAATGTCATATCTATTATCTTTACATACAACAAGTTTGGATTTTTTACTTCATAGTTTAGGGTCACTTCAAATTTCTCATATGACATTGGAGTGAGGTTGACCATATTTGCATGGTTGGTGTTTCTCATTCATATATACTCATGTTCAATATCAATAACAGGAAAATTATTATGTTTAAAAGTTACAAACACCATCATGAATTAGCAACTGCAACAAAAATTCACATAAAATTCACATTCTGAACTATCACTTTTAGCTTTGCATCCTTGTGCACAGGAATACAGGACTTTTGCCACCACTTTCACAAGGACTTTTTTATTTCATAGTTTAGGTTCACTTTAAAGTACCCATATGAACTGACTTTGGACAGCTGCAGTCACCTTGACCTGGGAGCGAGGTTGACCATATTTGCATGGCTGGCGTTTCTCATTAATATCTATTCAGGATAAACATTATGTTTAAAAGTTAAACCACCATGAATTAGCTACTGAACAACAAATTCACATAAAATTCACAGTAGCCATATGAACTGACTTTGGACAGCTGGAGTCACCTTGACCTTGGACTTTGACTTTTACCTTTGCATCCTTGTGCACAGGAATGCAGGACTTTTGCCACTACTTTCACAAATGTGTATCTACAGTTAATAGAAAATGCGTACATACACAAAATTTAGCAATACAATTCTTGCATCAACATTTACCAGACAGATTGTGCATTTTTTTTATTCAGCAATAAATGCAACTCTTGTATCAACTTTTATCAGACAGAGATTCTGCCTTCTTATTCAGAGCCTGTGAGATCTCCTTGGTTCTCTCCATCACTCTCTCAAAACTTTTGGGTGCAATTTTGTCTATGAATTTTTGCAAGAACTTGTCTGGATGCCAGCGCACCTGTTGCTCCCTCACAAATTTCTTCAATGCTGAAACGTTCCAGTCATCCTTATCGCCAAACAAAACCTGAAAGATAATGTAAGTATAATGTTTGCAGAAACCATAACTAAACAACAAAAAAGCAAAGTATTACAGAAAAGGAAAAAATACAATAAAAGAGAATGAACTCGCTGATTCATGCACACAAGGATCAAGCATGACTTCAGTGATGCACTGAAAACTTTACTGGCAAATAGCGAAATGCAAAAGCCAGTGTTTAATCTCCCTTAAAGTTTGAGGTGGGGTATGTGTAAGAAAAAGAAGCAATATTCCTGCCATATAAACTTCTTGCAGATGTGACATTACAAAATATGTCAATTGTCATGTATGTGTTCAAATGGGAAAATTAAAATGCGGCAAGTAGTCAATTAGGTTCAAATTGGATTCATTCAGTTCAATAAAATTAAATCATTTAAATTAAATTCTAACCTCCATTACATGCTCCAAACTACCCTTGCTAGGCCATGGCATGTCTCCAAAACTCATTTTCCTGTCGCTCTTTGCTTTCAACGCTTCCTGGAAGCGTTGTTCATAGGTGGTCCTCAGTCGTTTTGTGCTTTGCGCAAGTTTAGCTTTGCTGATTTCTTCCTTGGTGTTGATGCCTGATTTGCGTGGTTTGGGGTGGGATGATGTTGGGTAATTCTCTGAGTAATTCTGTGACTTTCTTTTCCGGCTCCCGGATGAGGCAGATGGACCATAATGGTGGTGGTTGTGCCTCTGGTGCATCTCGCGACTCATGCGCTCGGCCCATTCCTTGTAGCTTTCTTTCTCGTATTCATGACTGTAGTCTGAATAAACACACATACAAATAACTAAAATAGCAAAGCCCATATAACTCGCATGTTCCTTATGGAACAAATATGCAATATTCTACATGAAAATGAGTGCCCCCCACCCCACCCCCCAAACTCAAACGGGCAGGGATGAACAGAATCCCAGAGAGCGATGGGGGACAGAGACAGAGGAGATGTGGCAAAGTTTTCGGGGGTGCCCCAACGACAACAGAAGTCAAGGGATCCTATCCTACCATATCCTATCCCATAACTCAAAAGTTGTTGGGGTACCACAGATGATCGTTTAACCAGCATACTCCATCTTTCTCTGTCCTCAGCAACCCTTCATGGCTTTGCTCAGTGTCAAGCCAGTCCATTCTCGAATGTTATCCTCCCACCTCTTTTTCTGTCTCCCTCTTCTTCTGCCTCCTTGAACCGTTCCTTGCAGAATGGTCTTTGCAAGGCTTGAAGCCCTGGTGACATGGCCATATTATCGGAGTTTCAGTTTCTTCACAACTTTGAGCATGTCAACATGTTGTCCAATCGCTTGTGTGATGGTCGTTCGGACTTTATCATTGGTGATGTGCTGGGTATAGGAAATGCCCAGAAGTCTTCTGTAGCACCTCATCTCCATCCTTTGTATTCTTCGTTTGTAGGTCTGCCTTGAGGGCCCATGTTTCACAAGCGTAAAGGAAGATGGAGATGACAAGGGAGTGCAGCAGTCTTACCTTGGAGAGTAGACTGATGGCTCTGTCTTTCCAAATTGGCTTCAACCTTGTCAGGGCAGCAGTAGTTCGTGCAATTCTGGAGAGCCTATCGGGACCCATTTTCTGATACAATGGCTCCTAAATATTTGAAGCTATGCACCGTGTTGAGAGATTGGCCTTGGACTTTGATGTCCATGTTGATGTCTTTGGTGGTGGTGGTCATCATTTTGGTCTTCTCTGCACTTATTTCCATTCCAAAGGCTCTGGAGGTGGTGTCAAGCCTCTGTACAAGCTGTTCAAGTTCTTGTTCCTCTCCAGCCACTCCATCAATGTCATCTGCAAAATGGAAATTGGAGATTGTTCTACCCCCCATGCTGACTGTGCCTTTGTGATCTGCAAGGGCATCTGACATGATGCGCTCCAGGAAGATGCTGAAGAGTGTTGGAGAGAGTAGGCATCCTTGACGCATGCCAATTGTGGTTCTGAACCAGTTCCCGATAGCGCTGTTGTCGAGGACTGCATTGGTAGCCTAGTCATACAGGCTTTTGATGACTTCAATAATGTTAGGGCTGATGTTATACACTCTCATGGTTGCCCACAGATCTGCATGCCAGACTCGGTCAAACGCTTTCTGGACATGATATAGATGCTGTTGGTGCTGTATGTATTTCTCGCAGATAATTCTGAGGTTGAAAATCTGCTCAGTTGTACTTCACCCTACCCTGAATCCTGCATGATTTGTTCAGCTTGAGGTTTTAACCTGTTGAGTATTATTTTTAGGAGGGCTTTGCTGGGGTGGCTGAGGAGGCGGTAATTTTCACACTCCTGAAGGTTATCCTTTTTGGGAAGAGTGATGACAAGTGACTGTATCCAAGGTGTACATGTAGGCTATTCCCCACTCTGCCAGATCTTGTTACAGATTGTGGTGAGGGCGTCAATCATCGCTTCTCCTCCTGCTTGAAGCAAGTCTGCGGGTATGTTGTCCAACCTTGGCATTCCAGTCGCCTTGCACTATGACTGCCCTTCCTCAGCACATGGTCAAGGATAGCCTGCAGTGGTTCATAAAAATCCTTAACTTCACTGTCATCATAGTCTGATGTTGGGGCATAGGCCTGGATGATGACAATGTTGAAAGGGGATGCTCTCAGACGGATGGTAATGAGTCTACTGGAGACTCATGAAAGTGGCTAGAACGTCTTTGTGGACCAAGAATCTGACGCCGTGTTCAGCATGTCATCTCTCTAAAATAAAGCTTGTAGCCTTTGTCAGTAATTTGATCACTTAGGCCTTTCCAGTGCAGTTCGCCGATACCTAAATGTTCCACCGATAGTGGTCCAGCTTGTGGGCCAGTTATTCTAATTTTCCCTCACAGTTAGGCTTCTGACATTCCAGGTTCCTATGATGATGCTGTCTCTCATGCGGATCGTGCAATGTTGTCCATCAGTAACATACTTACCTAGGTCCTGGTGGCCAACGGAAAGCCTTGGTGACCTGGGCAACGACCGATCCGGTATGAAGTGAGTGGTTCTTTTCATCAAACGATGTGTCTTGGGCGATAAAGACCTGGCGGGGTCCAATCCTCTCCAGACTGTTGGCCACAGCCAAAATTCACAAGTACAGTATGGCTTGCCTTGGCCCCGAACACGTGGTCATTGAACCTATAGTAAGGTGAGGTTTCTCCGTCCTGGTCAGTGACTTCTGTGCAGAAGACTTTTGCCCTGTGATGCTGTGCTGACATCATCCCTGTTAGTCACCTCCTACGACATGTCGGGAAACGCTGGGTCTATTCTATTCAGTGCCTGAACCCACAGAGCTGAGAAAATAGGAATACAAATGATATAACATACTTATCTATCCACAAAGTAAAAATGAGAAAATAGGAATACAAATGATCTAACATACTTAGCTATCCACAAAGTAAAAATGAGAATTGATTGATTGATTGTTGCTTTAGGTCCAGCGGACTCTTCCGAGCCAAATCAGGACCGGAGTAAAAATGAGAAAATAGGAATACAAATGATCTAATATACTTAGCTATCCACAAAGTAAAAATGGTCAATTTCAGTTCAGTTATTCTTGAGAAAATGGAAAAAGCGTGTTGTAACAACAAGTGAAATGTGGAACAACAGATTGAAAACTGGATTGCTACTGAAGAATGGCGGCCATGATTTGAAGTACCTGTATATCAAAACAACAAAAACGCTTCAGCTATTTATGAGATATTGAGCAAAACGTATTTAGCAACAAAATGACTCCAGTAACCTTGAGCTTGTCGGTAGAGCAAATATGATGATTATTATTATTAATATTTATGAAACTAATCTAGACAGCTTTGGGCGCTTGCATGAATACAAAACAACATAAAACAAATCGTGGAAAATTCCTGAACTATTAAAAATAAGCTTATAAATAAGCTTATATATATATATATATATATATATATATATATATATATATATATATATATAGCTAGAAGGGCAAAGCCCATATGACTTGCATGCTCCTTGATCTTCTCCGCTTGCACACCTTCTAAAGCGGTTCATGACTCTGGGTGATAGGAGTCGAGTGAGGCTTTTACTCTGCTGCCATGATAGTCTAATGGGCTGCAGTCAGAGTTTTATAACTTTATTACAACCCAAACCCATTAATTTTAACAACATAATAAACTCAGGACAGTTCATCAATTACGCCACCCCAACCCTGAATCCTCCTCTCCCACACCTTTCTACAGCCGATCATGACTGGTTGATAGTTACCGAGCGACTTTGCTCTGCCGCCAATAGAGTCCAATGACCTGCAGTCTAGAAACAAACTTCATGTGCACTAGCCCCAAAGAGGCAATCACCAAAATTATGATTTTTGTTCGGAATCCTGCATCGTTTAGAGCAGTACACAAAGAAATTTCTGGTAATAGCAGGTGTTTATAAAAAAAATCATATGGTGTGACCACTTCGACAATTAATAATAGGCTTTTCTACAATACAAATGTCAGGTTTGTTGCTGGCTAGACTGTAACTATTGAAATCCATACATTTGTCACAGAACATGCTACAGTAATCGGTGACTATAGCTTTCTCCACCTCCTTCAACACCAAATCAATCACCCTTGCCTTTCAATATAGTCTTTAGCTCTTTACATCCGCTCAGAGCATGTGAGTTTGAATCTGTATGAAAATTACAGAGCAGGCACCTGTTCAGGTTGTCAGGGTAGTAAGTGTGGTAGTAACACTATTGGTTTCTAGCAGTTGTAACCTCACACACACAAAAACGCAAGTCTCTTTATTCATGGCAAATTAGGGTTTTGGACAAGATGAAGGCATCGGAAACATTTTTTTTTTTTTAATGGAAAGTGCAAAATTCATCTAAAAATGTAAGAATTAGATAAAAAATGGCTCTTGTTGTCAAAATATTGACCGTTTTCGCCCTGCTAACCCTTTTACTTCAAATTTGTTCAGAAAACAGCCCGTCCCGGATAGAGCACTCCCATGTACTTAAAAGTTTTATGCACTACAAAAGCACTCCCATGTAGTAAAAGAGCACTCCTATGTACTTAGAAAAAAGTGGAAAGCTGACAAAAAGTGGGGCGTGAGCTAAAAGCCCCATTTTATGCATAAAAAGGCATGAATACATCCCTCCCACACACACTCATGTGCACACACACACACACACTCACACACACACACAGGCAAACTATGACTTTGCAGATTTGTTTCATTTATTTCAACCAGTGGAAGGAAATAATTAGTTTTAAGTGAGGATTTAAATGACTGAATTGAAGATGAATTTCTAAGAGAAACAGGCAGCCTTTTCCAAATACTGGGACCCTGATAAGAAAATCAACGTTCACCTTATGATGCAGCTACCTACACTTACGATTTTGGCGTAATATACTACAATTTTTAACTGAAATATAAGCCACCAAGCTTTGCGCAATAAAATTACGAGTTTTAAAAAAGCAAAGGTATGTCTTTTGGATCGTATAAATCACAGGCACACAAGTCCCTTCTTGCGTCTTAGTTATAGGCTTCACTCGCAGTAAGACTTTTGTGCTGATCTGTGATTTTGCTTTTGCAGAACTCACATCTGCACATGCGCGAGGACTTTTGTCCAATTACCGGACATTTCCAGTCTGTCTAACCACAAAGACGCCATTAGCATTACTCAAATCTTCTATTACAATGAAGCGACATGCAGAAAATCTCCATGAGACTGATGAAGAGTGACAGTAATGAAGAGAAAGCTTATGGTACTGCATGGTAGTGGTAGCTGTAGAGTGATGCATTGTAACTGCGAAAAAGAAAAAAAAAACCTCTGTTCAACAAAAATATAAAAATAGTTACTCGGAATCGTGGCCATGCTTAGGACCGTTATCAAAAGGACCACATCACATCAACAAACCACACTTTGCTATAGTGACTTTTTAATTTATTTGCACATGGTGGCAAATATGACTTTGAGAATCACTGGGAAAAATGTGCATAAAGATGCAATGAAGAGAGCAAAATAAAACTACAAAATAAAAGTTGTGCCAATTTACCGTTTTTTTTTATTTCCAACACACCAAGTTGAGTGGTGTGACAAATTTTGAGAGAAAAGTTATCCGAGCAGAATGAAACTCAATGCTTTGTCTTTAAAAACTAAACATTATCCTGATATTAAGTGTAATGTCTTTTTTCTGGGGAAAAAAGCCATCTCTGTCTACATCTTAGTTTTCTCCAAAAGATGCTCAGTACAGCGTTTAATTTCCTTTTAATGTTGCGCGATAGGCAACTGAAAGCACTTTGTGTTTAATGCATTTGTGGACAGGAAGCCAATGGAGTTGCTTAAGAGTGGGGATGACGTGGTCTGATTTGCGAGTTTTTGTGACCAATTGAGCTGCAGGTAGAGGGAAGGTGATGAAGGGGGGAGGGGTGACAGGGGTGAGGGGGGAATGAGGGATAATTACACTTTTGTATAGTAAGAGTAGTCTTTTTGGTTGGGCTCATTACTCCTTGTAAATTTGAGGTCTGTATGGTGGCACATGAGGCTGGGTACTAACCTATGAATGTTCCTATGAAGTTGGATCAAAATCCATTCAGAGGTTCTTGAGATATGGTGTCCAGACCTTGGCTTGATTTGATTTCCCCCTCTATTTTAAAGTATTTCCAGAGAAATCTGGAAATCCCAAAATCATGTTTGCACTATTTAGGACATATCGCACAATTTTAAGTTAGAAATACTTTTGTTGCTCAGTCAATTGTTTTACAGAAGTGACAATGAAGTTCAGATAAGGAATCGGCTACAGATAAAACATTGCAGTAAAAGAACCCATTAGTTTGTGAAATCTGTAAAAACTAACACAAAAACATATCTTGTATCATGCATACCTTGATCAAAATTGTAGCGACCAAAAAATTCATTGCTTTCACTCTCGAATTCCTTAAACAGCCTGCGGTTCCATTCTTCACTTTTGGAAGCTTCAGATGGCGAATCTTCAGAACACTGCAAATTAAGAACAATACAGTAACTGAGAAAATAACAGTAAAATATAGTTTGCAACCAAAGCATCTTGCCAGCATGCATAAGTTCAATACTCTGGGTTTGACAACTTAACTTTATTCTTCTATGGTTTGTGTCTGACTGACCCCTTGGGGTCATGAGCAATCTTGCCACTGTAGATTGTTCTAACCTATAAAGGGAAAAGTGAAAGCCCCAGTTGAAAACCTGTCTTGCCTTTATAGGCATGACCGATTCACTGCGGCAACAATACCCCCGTTGGAGTGCCGGGGGTTTCAGTATAAATAGTGTCCCCACTTTCTGAAAATTTAGTGCTTTAAATTCCCACTGTCGCTGTCTTCCTCATTTACTCTTTCCCATTCCTGCTCTGTCCTATCACTCTGCTATACTATCTTCTTCTTCGCTAGATCAATGACCTACCTTTTTTCTTGAAAACTCTTCCTGGACAAGACTCCCTGTTTGTGTATGAGGTCTGTTGAATCAGCTTGGGAGTGTTGGACGCTTTCTGCCGGGTGGTCACTAGGGCTTCCTATGATGTTATTATTTGGCAATATAGGCATTTTATATGTATATGTTTTGTTGATAATTTATAATGATGTTTGTATTCTATTTTGTTTTTGTAACCGGGGGTTCGAGTAGTTGGGGTAAAGCCTCAGCCGTCCCCTGCGTGGGATGTCTTTATTGTAAAGTGACTGGCCGGTGGAGGGCATTCAATTTTCCCACTAGGGTTGTTTTGGCAGATCTTTTATGCGGATCGGGGGTTGTCCGGTCCTGATTTGGCTCGGAAGAGTCCGCTGGACCTAAAGCAACAATCAATCAATCAATCAATGTGTCTGACTGTTGTTTCAGTGTATAGTTTTCCATTCTCCCCAATCGCCTAGGATTGTGCTCAGTTGTCTGAGCGTCAGAATGTGCGTGAAAGGCAGCAAGTGGACGTCTCAGGAGGCTTGCGTTAGATCCTGTATGGGCCAGCGCCTTAAGCAGCTCATAATAATTGCAGCGCTGGTGGGAGGGAGGTGGACAAACAGATACCCACACATACACACACAGCCCCCACGAGCTCGGCTCCGCGTGCCGGGGGTGGACCCCAGCCTCTCTCTGGCTGGGTAACAAAGTTGCCTTCCCATTTTTCTTCTCTTTTGTCTTCTTTCTGTCTTATTGGTCCTTTCACCTATACTCTTTTCACCCGTAAATTCTCCCAGTATACTGTGCAGTTTTGACTCCCTTTCTTCTGCCTTACCGGACTTTCCCTGTCTTCCTTTTCCCCATCATTCCTTCTTTGTCTACCCTTCTTTTTCTCTGTGGCCTTCATTTGGCCCCCTGCGTTTGCAGTGCAGGGCAACCCGCGTATTTTTTAATCATGTCTGATTCACTGTCAGTACTCCAGGCTCTTTCCACAAGAAAGATATCACACCCTTTTCTGGCAGAGATCCATGACCTCCATACACAACTTGTTTCTGAGAGTAAAACGTTTTTTTGTGGGTACCTGGTCACATGGGCATCCACAGCAATATTGCAGTGGACAAAGCGACTAAAGAAGCTCTGCATCTCGATTTCCTTCCAGAGATTTTCCAGTTTGTTCCTTATTCTGACCTGCGTTGTATGACTGGATCTTATTGTAAACGGCTGTGGCAGACTGACTGGTCTAACCATATCAATAACAAATTATTTTAAATTCTTCCCGATGTGTCAGCTTGCATTAAAGGGGAAAATAATATGATCACACGTTGACCAATCCGGGTTCGAATCCCGGATTGGTCAACGTGTGATCATATTATTTTCCCCTTTACCAACAACTGTCCCGCTGGTGTCAATATAAATTGGTCCAGTAGTCAGCTATATGGGAAAGTGTCGTGTGACTATAATCTACATACAAACAAGCTTGCATCCACTCGCAAAGAAGAAGCAGTTTTGTCTCGCCTTCATATTGGGCATAATTATGTCACCCACAGTTTCCTTTTAAAAGGAGAAGAACCACCATGGTGTTTTGCATGTGATAAATCGTTTTCCGTTCACCATTTCATGTCTGAATGTGCTGATCTGTTTGAGGAAAGAGAAAGATATTTTGGTTCAATACCTTACTAAGAGATTTTTAAAGTATGCAATGGTAAACACCTGTTTAAATTCTTACATGATGTTGGTTTGTTTTATCGCATATAAATCATGTCGTCTTGTTTTGTGTTGGTTGGATTTTATTGGTAAGACTGAATTTAGTGATTTGATTGAAGAAAGAGAACGTATTTTTAATACATCAGTTTTAAAGAAGAATTTTCAAGAGGTTGCATGTGCAAGTTTGTTTGGGTATTTAAGAGTAACAGGCTTGTTTTGGTTGTTTTTTTTAAAGATTTGAACCATTTTATAATATTTTGAAATAATGTCTCTCTGGTCCTGATTTGGCTCGGAAGAGTCTGCTAAACCTAAAGCAATAATCATGTAATGTAATGTAATACACACACAAACACACACACAGTGGCAGGGTATGGACCTAGAACCTATAACTTTTTTTTTTTCTTTTTTTTTTTTTAAATCAGTTTATAGTCCCCTCTCTTCTCGATAAGGATTTTCAGAGAGGAGACTAACTCGACCTATAACTTAACACTTTAACTTCACTAGAACCTATAACTTAACACTTTAACTTCACTATCGCGCCACGCATTGTAGCAGGCAGACCAGACAATTAACATTGATGCAATCCTTTCACAAAGTGGATTATGCAAATGAAATGTGAGACCAAATAGTTAAACAAACAGCTTAGGAAGAAGAAAAGAAATGTGTCAACTGAGTCTGCCATCTTTATGCCCTCTGGAAGAACATACCACCAGACCGGTGCAGTGTATCTGAAAGACCTCTGGCCATAGCTCTTAGTCATACGCTGCTTGTGCCCAGGGACAATGAGGAGAGACTTTGAAGCTGAGCGGAGGCTGCGAGATGGTTCATACACACTTAGAAGTTCACAGGTTTAGGAGTTTGCTCTAACTGCGTGATAGGCAATTGAAAGCTCTTTAATGCATACGTGGACAGGAAGCCAATGGAGTTGCTTAAGAATGGGGGTGATATGGCCTGATTTTCCAGTTTTTGTGACCAAGAGCTGCAGAATGCTGCACAGATTGGTGCTTGATCTGAGGCAGATTGGCAAGAAAGCTGTTGCAATAGTCAAGTCTTGACAAGACCAAAGAGACAGCAACAGTGTTTGCTGCACTATGGGTCAGAAAAAACTGATTTTACCAAGAGCTCTTAAATGAAAGAAACAGGATCTCATTACTACGTGTTGTTCAAGTGAAAGGTCACAGTCAAGCACAAGGCCAACAGTCTTTACAAAAGGGGAGAATTGAATGTCAGCACCACCGACCTTCAAGGACTGGAAGAGACAAGACTCATTGAAATGGACACACAGATATCTGTCCTACAGATAGGAGAAAAATCATTCCAGTACAGTACTGCAAACGCCAATCTCAGAATGAAGCCTACTAAAGAGGAGTGCATGATCTATGGTGTCGAATGCAGCACCGAGATTAAGAAGAACAAGCAGTGCATTACTACTTCCACCAACAAATCCCAGGAGATTGCTCACGACTCTCAAGAGTGCTCTCTCAGTGCTATGTCCACTTCTATATGCCAACTGAAACTTGACATACATGCTATTTCCTTCTAGATGAGATCGGAGCTCGTTCAAGAGCTTAGATGCAAAGGGCAAGTTGGACAATGGGCGATAGTTACACAGGACTTCTTGATCCAAACTCGATTTCTTCAGAAGAGGAATTACGGCAGCAGATTTGAACATGCAGAGAGCATGTATTTAGCAATGTAGGCATTTTATATGTATGTGTTTTGTTAATATTATAAAATGGTTTAGATTATATTTTGTTTTGTTACGAGTACAACCTCGGTGTCCCCTGCATGGGATGCCTTTATTGTAAAGTGATGGGCTGGTGGAGTGCCTTCAGTGTTACCATTAGAGGTTTATCAGCAGATCATTTATATGGATTGGGGGTGAGCCCACTTTCAACCAAGCTGTGGTCCTGATTTGGCTCTTTGTAGTCCGCTGGACACTATAAACAATGACTAATTATAACTAACTAACTTTAAAGTTTTGCACAGAAAGACTGCGGACACAGACGGACGGACGGACATTTTTTTCTATGTCATTTTTGGACTATTTAGTACTCTTCTCACACAGATTTGCAAAAATCTGGATTTTTTTTTGGGTGAGGGGGGTGGGGAAGGGGAGGGTGGTGGGGAGGGGTCAGTACATAGACACACATTTCTATGCTTTCGAGTCAAAAATGCATATTAATGTGTCTATCCTATCCTATCCCGTAACTTGGAGGTCGTAGGGGCACCACAGATGATCGGTTAACCAGCGTATTTCATCTTTCTCTGTCCTCAGCAACCCTCATGTCTTTGCTCAGTGTAAAACCAGTCCATTCTCGAATGTTGTCCTACCACCTCTTTTTCTCCTGCCTCCTTGCACCATGTCTTGCAGGATGGTCTTTGCAAGGCTTGATGCTCTGGTGACGTGGCCATACCATCAGAGTTTACGTTTCTTCACCACTGTGAGCATGTCATCGTGTTGTCCAATGGCTTGTGTGATGGTCTGTCGGATTTCATCGTTGGTGATGTGCTGGGTATAGGAAATGCCCAGAAGGCTTCTGCAGCACCTCATCTCCATGCTTTGTATTCTTTGTTGTAGATCTGCTGTGAGGGTCCACGTTTCGCAAGCGTATAGAAAGGGAGATGACAAGGTAGCGCAACAGTCTTACCTTGGAATGTAGACAAAACAACTGTAATAATAATACAATTTTTCCAGTCAAAAGGGTAATGAAAGCCAAAATTTTCAGTGGAGTAATGATCCTTTGAAAACTAGTAGTCTGCCAGAATGTTCAATAGCTTGCTTTCATACACAATAAAACAGATTTGTTTGAACATCATCATCATCATCATCATCATCATCATCATCATCATCATCATCATCATCATCATCATCATCATCATCATCATCATCATTTATTTTTTTAAAGAGCAAAACCAAACTAAAAAACTTGCTCTAAGCGCTCACACGCATCCACACACTCTCGCAAGAATAAATATTTAAACAACTGATACAACATTTTGACACAAAACATGTTACACATAGAAACAATAGCAAACAATCACAGATAAGTATAAACAAGATGGCAAGCCATTTAAATGTATTTCTACACACAAATAGTTGAAAACGTTTTCAAAAGTTTTAATTTTCTTGGCGATTTGCCTTGGCTTTATTCTAACTAAGCAAAGGGTAAATATGGAACCATATCTCCAAGCAAAAAATTATCCAAATCAGCTCAGCCAAATTTTAGATAAGCGCAAAACATGTTTAAAACATGGTGAAGCACAATGACCTTAACCTTTGAGAAAGTACAAATATGAATGGATTCCTCAAAAGGCAGTGGTTTGAATGAAAATGCTTTGCAAGAGCTCTGCCAATAACATATAATGACAGTGAGTGTTCTCAATTATGCAGAAAAGCTATAACTATGGAAGTGAGAGCAGGCTGAGAGATTTGGGGAATTTTGACAAAACAATACAGTAATTGAGAAGCAGAAAAGTAGACAAGAAGGTTGGAAAGAACCATACCATGATGTGCTCCATCACTTTGGAGGCTATGCAAGTCAGGGAGACAGGCGAGTAGTTTGCAGGTTCATAGTGTTCCTCTTTCTGGTAGATTGGTGTCACAAAGTGCCCCTCCACTCTGCTGGAACCTCTCTAATTCTCAAGGACTGTTGGTAAATGCAGGTCGAGGCTGGTGCTACCTCCTGGGCTAGCTCTTTCAGGACAAAAACGCTGACCCCATCTGGGCTAGTGGTTTTCCTGGGTTCGAGCTTCAGGTGGATGTTTTTGATGCCCCTCTGGCAGAGATGGTGATGCTGCCAATTGGAGGAACGCCACTGGATGGCATCTTACACTTGCCTTTGAATTCCTCCATGTACGTCCTGACATCCCCAAACACCGAATTAAACTGTCCATTCAGTGCCTCTGCTTTCACTTTGGGGTCTGAATGCAAAATGCCTTTGACCTTAAGAGGGGCCACTCCGGTGGCCGACGATCTCTAGTTCTTAGTAACGGACAAGAAGTGTACTTATGGGCTTGCTCTGAGGGGTCCGAGATCAAGGTAATCCAAGTAGGCTAGGTGGATGTGGCGCTGGGTTTCTCTACGGCGCTTCTTCATTTCATCATGGTGTTCAGGGGAACCAGACTTCCTCTACAGCCTGTATGTCCTGTCATGCCTGTTAATGAGTCACTGGATTGTAGATTTTATGCAGGGCTTGCTAGTAAAAGTCTGTTTGTGTGGGATGTAGGCCTGAACACGCTTCAAGAAGTTTGGTCCAGAAGTAATCCCACAGCACCTGACCGGGATTTATGCATGAAAAAGGACTAAATGCGTATTTCCTTACTATAGCCTAGTTCTATTGACTATGGTCCGGTATGCAGTGTGACGACATGAGTTTTGACGCACGCTAAGTTTATGCTGTGTCAGGTTGTACATAGTATATAGTTTCATATCTCCGAGTGTGCGATGTGCGAAGTTTGAATCAGCGTTTTGGAATGCACAGTGTAAGTCAGGAATGAGGTTTTTCACGTGCTCGATAGCTATTATAAGTTGAACGGAGCTTGGTACCTTGAACTGTGGACTGGGAAGATAGCGGCAGTACTGGCAGACTTTAGGCGGTAGTCTTTGTGATTAGATGACTATTGGAGAGACTGTAACTTCCACTATTATAGGATATGTGTAGGGTTCGTTTCTAAGGGCGTTTCATGTTTGGAACCACCCAAAGTCTTGTGCCTTAATACGGACAAGAATGACCAATGAGTTGTGACAATTATTATAAAAGTACATTTATAGTAATTTAGGAGGACTTTTGCTGCCACAGTGCTGTGTGATCTCTGTGTTGAGTGACGTCCTAAGGGTGTGTGCTCTTTGTTTAGAGGCCTCCCAAGACCTAGCATTCCGCAAGTGTTAGGGTGCCCTAGTAGATCATAATAAGACAGTAACGAACCACCTACTCTCCACAGATGGTGTTGTATTGTGTGGTGTTGTGTGTATCTGTACTTCACAGGCTGGGAAACTGAAGGTGAGTTGATGCCCTGTATTCTAGTTCCTTAGTGGCTATACAATCCGAACATGCTTTTGTGAATGAATGATGTTGGATGAGGAGGAAAAGGGGTATTTTGATAAATAGCATTTTTATATGATTTTCTTGATGAAGATGTAAAATGGAATAATATGTTGTTGATGTTGTTGCCAAAATGAGGTCATGAGTGACGATGTATTATAGTATGCCAGAGGGGTGATAATATGAGAGAGAGAGGGGTGACGATGTATTATAGTATGCCAGAGGGGTGATGAAAATGAGAGGAGTGATAGAAACAAGGTCAAGGGTGAAGTTGTGTTATATATTATGACATGGTAAGGGGGTGATGAATGTGAGAGAGAGGATGACTCAAGATTGTTGATTATGAATTGAATCATAATATGCATCTATGTTTGTTTAAATAATCATGTTCAAGGGATGTAATATAAATTATAGAAATATTATAAAATGTTATGATGCATAAATAAACAGGTCAAGATGGCGGATGGCAGAAGGAGTTATTTCCCATGTATTGTTTACATGTTGAGGTAGTTTTCTAAGACAGTTTATTTGTTGACCAGATTGGGCCTACGTTGTATACTACGTTGTCTGCTACGTTTTCTACTACGATTTCTACTACTCCTAGTTTGCTGCTACTACTACGTTTGTTCTACCTGTCTGAGTTCTACTACTTCCGCTGCTGTTGCTACAACTTCATACTTCGTACTTTGTTCTACATACTTCGTTATTGTTTCTTCGTGCTGCGTACTCCATTCCACCTCTACTTCCGCCTACAGGAGGAGGCAAGACGACATGTTTGGGGACCACTTCTACTTGGGTTGCAGTGCTCAGGGCTTTACATACACCCTCAATCATACGTACATTATACGCACTTAGACATATATAATCAGTGACTTTCTACAGTCTGCAATAGTTTGATTGATTTGGAATTTTTCTTGAAGTACTTTCAGTCGATTTAATTAAATCTGTGTTGGAAATCGGATGCATAATCTGTGTACAAAGTATTCTTTTTTGACTAAATACATTTCTTCAAGATTTTGCTTTTGTATACCTAAGCCATAAATTGTTATTACTGCATATTTATTTTCATGTTATTATGATATCTTGATTGTGTTCGCATCCTGTGTACAGTGTCAGGGGTTAGGGATTGGCCAAGGGAGGTAATTGTTATAAATTGTTAGGGTTGTTGGACCGGATAAGGGTTGAGGTTGGGTTAGATTCCCCATTTCCCTGTGTCTGTGTGCGTGCGTTGAATAAAGGTGTAAATGTTAATCTGGTATTTGTGTTAGTTTCTTTTAGTTTGAGTTTGTATCCCTCCACTCGTTGTTTGTTCGGGTGACATGCAGGAAGATGGACTATGAAAATTTTTGTTCTAGAGTACTCACTAAACCGCCCCAAATTTAGTCCTCTGATCAGAACTACCGGCCTGAGTTGCAGACTAAAGACAAAAACAATATGGCTGCACTGCATCGAAATTCAACATCTTCCTGGAGTGCATCATGTCATATGCCCTTGCAGATCATGAAGGCACAGTCAGCATAGGGGATAGAGCAATCTCCAACCTCCGTTTTGAGGATGACATTGACATTGACATTGAAGAACAAGAACATGTGGTACAGAGGCTTGACACCACCTCCAGAGTCTTTGGAATGGAAATAAGTGCAGAGAAGACCAAAAATGATGACCAACAACACCAATGGCATCAACAAGGACATTGAAGTCCAAGGCCAATCCCTCAACACGGAGCATAGCTTCAAATATTTAGGAGCCATTGTATGAAACAATGAGTCTCGACAGGAAGTCCCCTGCAGGATTGCACAAACAACTGCTGCCCTAACAAGGTTGAAACTCATTTGGAAAGATAGGACCATCAGTCTAAAGGTAAGGCTGCTGCGCTTCCTTATCATCTCCATTTTCCTATAAGCTTGCAAAACATGGACCCTCACAGCACAACTACAACGAAGAATACACAGCATGGAGATCAGGACTGGTGCTACAGAAGACTTCTGGGTTCTATACCCAGCACATTACCGACAAAATCGGACAGACCATCACAACAGCCATTGGACAACACGATGACATGCTCACAGTGGTGAAGAAACTGAAACTCCGATGGTATGATCACGTCATCAGAGCATCAGGTCTTGCAAAGATTATCCAGCAAGGCAAGGAGGGAGACCGAAAAAGAGGTGGGAGGACAACATTCGAGAATGCTGGCTTGACACTGAGCAAAGCCACGACGGTTGATGAGGACAGAGAAAGATAGAATATGCTGGTTAAATGATCATCTGTGGTGCCCCAACGACTTTCGAGTTACGGGATAGGATAGAAAAGGCATTGAAATGTCCTATTTTCCACAGCATCCACAGGAAAGTTTTAATGATGACCAAGGTATGAGAAGCATCATCTGCCACGACGCACCAGTTTTAAAATAGCAGAGACAGATGTTGCTTATGTCGCCTCTCCACCATGGAGACGAAAGCCTCGGCCGTCTCTATTATGCTGTGTGACCCCCATCCTGAAAAAGGAATGAAGGGTCTAAGTATGTTACATGAAACCTGCAGTAATAGCCAGGCTTGTCGTGGCGGAGTTGCTTCTCTCTGATGATTTTTAAGCATAGTTCGGTACTATCAACAGTTTTAGTTTGAGACTGAAAAGTCTCAACATATTGCATCATGGAACATACCGGACTACAGAGTTCTGAACTATGACGTAATTCCGAACTAAAATGGGTCAGTTTCATGCATAGATCCCCTGAAGACTCGCCAATTAAGTTCACTGATGTGAGAGGGGATACTGCTGACTGTTACTCTGAGACCTTCCCAATCGGTTTTCTTGTAATAATAATACTAATAACAGGCAATTTATTCAGCGCTTTCCAAAATCACAAAGCGCTTTACACAAACAAATGTAAACACAACATGCGTACATTGGTCAATAACATGCAACCACATATACATCTCAACACCAAAAATAACTAACAACACTCACTCATGGCGCCTAAGAAAAGGCCTCTCTAAAAAGATGCATCTTCAAGTTCGTTTTAAAAGACGCTAGTGAAGGACTGTGACGGACGGACCGAGGTAGCGAGTTCCAGGTCTGAACGGAGAAGAAACTGAAAGCTCTACCACCGTGTCTCACCCTGTGGTATTCTGGTACACGGAACATCCTTTCATCTGCAGAGGAGCGGAGAGACCGAGAAGGAACATAGACAGTCAAAAGTTCAGAAAGATAGCTAGGAGCAGTTCCAGAGATGATGTGGTAGCAGAGACATGAGGTTTTATATTTAATTCGTTGTTCAATTGGGAGCCAGTGTAGCTCTTGAAAGAGAGGCGTGCAATGCTGTGATTTCCGTGCTTTGAAGATGAGTTTAGCTGCAGAGTTTTGGACTTGCTGAAGAGGTCTAAGGACTTTCTGTGTGCAACCTAAAGGAGTGAATTACAATAATCCAATCTAGACAGAATGCATGCGCTAACTAGTGTTTTTGTTGCTTCTTGTGTGAGATACTGTCGAATGGAGCTTATGCGTCTAAGTTCAATGTATGCAATCTGACAAGTTTTTGCAATGTGTTGCTGCATAGAGAGATCCTGATCGAGAAAAAACCAAGATCGCGAACAGTGTCAGAAAAAGAAATAGAAGTAGTTTCAACAGTGATAGTTGAGGGAAGAGAAGAGGGGTCTGCAGATGACGGAGAAACACGGAGGGCCTCAGTTTTGTTATCATTTAGCTTGAGACGGTTGTTTGACATCCAAGATTTTACCTCAGTAACACAATCTTGAAGGGTCTGAACTAAATGATTGTAGTTAGAAGGAGAGTCAGAGTGATTAAGTTGGGTGTCATCAGCATACATTTCGTGGCGGACAGAATGTGAGTGAATGAGACCTGAGAGAGGAGAGGTGTACAGAATGAACAGAATAGGGCCAAGCACAGAGCCTTGAGGAACGCCAAAATCAAGCGGTTGTGCGGTAGATTTAATACCGTTTACGAGAACAGCTTGTTTTCTTTCTGAGAGATAAGACCGAAACCAGTTAAGAGCACTGTTTTGGATTCCAAAATCGTTATTGAGACGTGATAACAGAATTTCATGATCGATAGTATCAAAAGCGGCCGAAAGATCCAAGAGAAGAAGAACTGAAATTTTGTCTTGTCTAAAGAAATCAGAAGATCATTTAGAACGCGAAGAAGAACGGTCTCTGTGCTGTGCCCAGGACGGTAAGCAGACTGATGAGAAGTAAGAAGACTGTGAGCAGATATATGGGAGAGAAGTTGCTGAAGGATGAGACGTTCAAGTAGTTTAGAGAGAAAAGAAAGATTGGATATAGGTCGGTAATTCTTCAGATCATTACCATTGAGGTTGGATTTCTTCAATAAAGGCTTGACGATA
Source organism: Oncomelania hupensis (assembly GCA_036898135.1). NCBI lineage: Eukaryota > Metazoa > Mollusca > Gastropoda > Littorinimorpha > Pomatiopsidae > Oncomelania > Oncomelania hupensis. The sequence goes on along the minus strand of CM072527.1, from coordinate 22,447,963 downwards.
GCAGTCTTGTTCAGGGGGAACAATACCAGATGTAATAGACTAGTTCATAATGTTGGTAATAGTGGGAAGTAAAATGTCAAGGTGCTCAAAGAGAAATTTGGTGGGCATGGGGTCAAGTTCACATGACTTGGGAGGAGTTTGAAGGATAGTTTTGTTGATGAAATCCTCTGAAACAGAGGGATTGACCTGGGCACTGGCATTTTTGTCTGTACATGGATGTTAAACTCCGCGTACACGATGGTGTGGTCTGAGAGTCCAGGTACTGGCTCAGTACGCCAAAGGATCTGTTCTGGGGGATCTATGCATGTAACCGACCTATTTTAGTTCGGAAATATGTCATAGTTCTGAACTCTGTAGTTCGGTACTATATATTTTCATATGCACCAAGATGAAATAGGTTCTTCTCAGTCTCAAACTAAAAGATGGTAGTTCTGAACTGTCCTGAAAAATCGTCAAAGGGAGGCTACTCTGCCACGTCAAGCCAACTTGTTACACTGGGTGATTTAACGAAGCCTTCTCATGACTTGGTCATCATTAAAAATTTCCAGTGGTTGCTGTTCTGTCGCGAGAAAAATCGACTTTGATGCAGAGCACATGTCTTTATTCAATAATATGTGGGCAGCCATATTGTTTTTGGCTTTAGTTCGAAACTCTGGCTGGTAGTTCTGATCGAAGGACTAAATTGGGGGCTGTTTAATCCTTAATCGAGGATGAAACTTTTCGTAGGCCACTTTCCTGCATACTAGACTACTGCCAATAAAACTGAACTAGGCTATAGTATAAAACTAAGTGTTTATTCCATTTTCATGCATAGATCCCCAGAGAAGTTGGTTAAAAATAAGTCGAGCGTGTCGTCAAGCCTTGTATGGAACATTAATGTCTGCTCCAAATCATGATCGTTGATGATTTCCATTAGTTTCTGGTGGAGATCAGGGAATGGCGACAGCCAAACTATTACAAAGTGTGTACAAAAAGCATGGGTCCTAAACGACCCACAGTCGGAATAGGAATAATCACCAAAACCATTCTGTGAATAGTGTGGAGACTAAATGACCCACACTGGTGTTTGTGTACTCCAAAAGCTAGCCATTAATTTTCTAAAATAACAAACAATAAAAAAACTACACATACCTCACTACCTAATTCAGAGTCGCTGTAGCTGCTAGAATCTGAGTCAGACTCGAATGCTCTGAGCATGTAACGATTGAGTGTTGCCAGCAGCTGTTCCACACTGTTCCCATGGTGATCGCACAGGTAAAAGACGTCAGGAAAATCTTTCAGTAAAGGTACCACTATTGTGTTGTACACTGAAAATAGAAACACAATACTGAAAATCAAAATAAAGTTTATAATCTCAGAAAAGTAAATTGAACAACCTAAATCTTGGAAACAGAAAGAAATGTATTGAACATCAAACAAATTAACAATGTACTGTGAACAAACAGGAATCCCAAAATATTGACACAATAGATCATGACCTTCTTTGTAAACGCCTCGAGGCTGTCTTTGGCTGCACTGGAACGGTTCTGGAGTGGTTCAGATCTTACCTGACAGACCGCACTCAGTCAGTTATTGTGAAAAACTCACTGTCTGCCCCATCAGTTTTTAAGTTTGGTGTCCCTCAGGGTTCCGTTTTAGGCCCAATTCTTTTCACAATGTACACTCAGCCTCTTGGTTCCATAATCAAAAATTTCGGTCATTCTTACCAGTTCTTTGCTGACGATACTCAGCTTCACAACTCTGTCGCTCCTTCTCACATACAAAGCCTTGCAGACAACATGAAAGAATGCATTGAGAATGTTGCAGAATGGATGCGTGAAAATAAATTGAAAATGAATGATGACAAGACGGATCTCATTCTGGTCGGTACCAGATCTAAGCTGGAGAAGGTTGCAACTCATTCCATGGTTCTTTCTGGTAGTAAGATTACATTTTCTGATTCTGTGAAAAACCTTGGAGTCCACATAGACAGCTGCTTGTCAATGGAGACCCAAATCAGTCATCTCTGTAAAGCTCTCTACTTCCAGCTCCGCAGATTAAGTAAAATCCGTCACTATTTGTCTGTTGATGATGCAAACAAACTGGCTGTCTCATTCATTCTTTCTCGGTTAGACTACTGTAACGCACTTCTAGCAGGTGTGCCTGACAACAAGCTTTTGAGGTTGCAAAAGATCCAGAACAGCGCTGTGCGTATGGTTCTTCGTCAGCTCCGTCATGTCAGTGCCACCCAGTTGCTCAGAAGATTGCACTGGTTGCCCGTCAAAGCTCGTATTGAATATAAACTATCCATTCTCTGCTTCCATAGCCTACACTCTGAGTCTTTCCCACCATATCTCTCTGATCTGCTTCATCCATACACACCTGCACGTTCGTTACGTTCTGCAAGTACCTCTCTTCTCACTGTCCCAGGTTATTCCTTGATTACTTTTGGAAAACGTTCTTTCAGTGTGCTTGGACCTTTAACTTGGAATTCTCTTCCTGTACCTCTAAGACAAGTTCAGTGCCTCACAATTTTTAAGAAACTCCTCAAGACTCATCTATTTAATAAGTACCTTTCCTGAGTCCCTCACCTTTGGTTGCCTGCTACCCTCTCCCTCATACGAGTTTTACTTAAAACTGTTATGTTTTTAGTATGCATTCATTTATCCCATGCATTTTATCTGTTTGATGCTTGCTTTTACCTTCCTACTTATTTGTGCATGTGTGTGTGTGTGTGTGTGTGTGTGTGTGTGCGTATGTTCATTATCTGTCACATTTTATTGTATTTATTACTATGATTTTAAAACCTCAAAGTATTTTAAATTGTTATCAAATTCATTGTTATTGTGATTATTCATTATTCAATATGGTTGTTTATTGTAATGTTTATGTGCATTGTGTGTTTTTATGTTTTATGCGCTTTGAGCAGAAATGTTGTCTGATATGTGCGCTTTATAAATAAAATTATTATTATTATTATAATATTGAAATAATGCCTTTGAAAAATAAACAAGATGGCAAGACATTCAAATTTATCTCCAGACACACACACACAGGCACAATTTTTTTTGGGAAAAGTTAATTTTCTTGACAGGTTGGTGACTTGGCTTTATCGTAACAAAGCAAAAAGAATGATATGCCATGATCTGAACTACCTAAAAGCAACAAATTACAGTCGATCAAGCTTACAATGACCCAAAGAGTACAATTAACGTTCCCGGACACAATAAGCGTATAGGGGACTTTAAAAAAAAAAAAAAAAAATGACCCAGGGAAAAATTGTTTCTCTTTTTATAGCTGAAGTTTGTGGTACAAGCGGTAGACAGTTAGCCGAATTGTGTGGTTGTATTCGTTATATCCATCAGGTCTCTAAAATGAGTCTTTGATGTAAGATTTACAGCCCAGAACATGTCAAACTTTGGGGAGTGGTATAAGGGATTGTACGCTCGTTAAACGATCATCTGTGGTGTCCCCAACAATCTTCGAGTTACGAAATAAGATAGGATAGGATAGGATAGGATAGGATAGGATAGGATAGGATATATTTGATGTTTTATTAAAAGATTGTTTGAGATAGTTTGGTGCAATATTGTTGTGAACTTTAAACATAATAATTCATTTGGTAAATTTTTCATCTGTTGAAAGAGCTGTGTAGTTACAAATTAATTGTTTTGTCCACCGATTCAATGGATTTTTTTTTAAAATTTGATTATTACTAGCACCACTCCACACAGTGGAAGCATAATTAATATGAGAAAGACAGTGTGCATGGAAGAAAGCTTCCTGGCATATTCATGAACAAAAAATCTTTATTTTGAAAACAAAAACGTATTTTGGGAAAGACATTTACATATTTGATTAATGTGTTTATCCCATTTTAATTCCAAATCAACAGTAACTCACGATGGTCTATTACTTGGTTTACAAAGTTGTTATGTATTGTAATATTTAATTTTAAAAGCGGCAATTGACGTTTTTGACTTGTAATTATAATGCACTCGTTTTTTTTAGGATGAAGGACCATTTGATTTGTTAGACACCAGTGTAACCCATCATTTAATTTTGTAAAGAAGTTTGTATGGACGTTTGCATGAACAACTATAGAACAATCAAGCCACATAGAGATGATAGAAGGAATAGAGAATGAGGACAGCAAAGAGGAGATCGCCCAATTTAGATTGGTTGTAATGTCATTGCTAATTGAAAATTGTATAGAGGAACACAATACCATGTGAACAAAGACACTACTTACAAACAAGTCTGAACAAAAATGAATGTGTGCAAGGTTAGAAAATTTTATTCATTGTAAAAACTCTGTGCTCAAAAATTCCATCCACCAGCAAACGTGTTCACAATAATTACATCTGTTTATTTAGTTCAGTGATAAAAGCAGAGAAGCCAAACTATGCAAAGTGTGGCCGCATTGATCAATATTGCCCGTCCGTACATGAAATTATATATACACACACACGCATTACAACATTTTGGCGACGAGCAAAAGAACCCAGCCGTAAGTACTCATGGCGAAAGCTATTTGTATCACACAGCCGCCGTGTTCAGCTCAAACCATCTCTCTCTCTCTCTCTCTCTCTCTCTCTCTCTCTCTCTCTCTCTCTCTCTCACACACACACACACAAACACGTACATGTCTCCTTTTTCAATTATTGGTTTAAAAGTGTCAATTTCTTATTAATATACGCATTTAATTTCTAGCTAATTATTTGATTCATCGTTTGTATTTGTTTCTTTAAGTTATTTATTTATATAAGTGTGTGCGTGTCCGTGTAATCATTTACTAAACCTTATTATCTTTAATTAATTTATTATATTATTTTTAAATTGTTGTATTCTTCTTTATTTATATGCAGCTATCAGTTGCCTGTCACTTAATTATTATGTCGAATTTTGTCACACAGGGTGGGCTTATATAAGCTTGCTTGTTGCCTATCCTGTAAATCATTGTTTATAATTATATGTTTTTTCCTTAAATAAAAATATTTGTTTAAACAAAACACAGCCGCCGTATTTTTCTCCTTCAAGCGACATTAATAGTGTGGCTGACCGTTGGACCACAGGCACATGGCTCCACAAATTTGAAATGTATGTTGAGGCATCTGGCATTGACGAGGCACAAAAACGCGCTTTGCTTCCCCACTGCGCTGGAGATGAAGTTCAAGAGATTTTTGGAACCTTTACCGTAGGAGACTCGTATAATGATGCCAAAGAGAAACTAACGGGCCATTTCAAGCCACAAATGAACGTGACATTCCAGCGCCACATATTCCGGAAGGAGGTGCAGAAGAGTCTGAAACCGTTAGTCAGTTTGTCATTAGGCTTAGGAAGCTTGCCGGAACGTGTGCATTTGGAACGGAAAAAGACAATTTTATTCGAGATCAAGTTGATAAATGTCTCTCAAATTCCCTTCGCAAGAAGCTACTAGCTTAAAAAGACCTAACTCTCACACGCCTACTGGAAATAGGCCAAGGAATCAAGTGAGTTTCAGGCATCACAGATTGCCGAAGAAAGCGCATTCATGACAAGAAATACACAGAGCACTTGTACAAAACAGCGCAACCACAAGCATAGAACAAAGAATACTCCTGCACACAAAAATCTAGTTTCATCCCCAAGCTGCAGACACAAAAACTAGAATGAAGAGATTTTTGGAACCTTTACCGTAGGAGACTCGTATAATGATGCCAAAGAGAAAACTAACGGGCCATTTCAAGCCACAAATGAACGTGACATTCCAGCGCCACATATTCGGAAGGAGGTGCAGAAGAGTCTGAAACCGTTAGTCAGTTAAAGACAATTTTATTCGAGATCAAGTTGATAAATGTCTCTCAAATTCCCTTCGCAAGAAGCTACTAGCTTAAAAGACCTAACTCTCACACGCCTACTGGAAATAGGCCAAGGAATCAAGTGAGTTTCAGGCATCACAGATTGCCGAAGAAAGCGCATTCATGACAAGAAATACACAGAGCACTTGTACAAAACAGCGCAACCACAAGCATAGAACAAAGAATACTCCTGCACACAAAAATCTAGTTTCATCCCCAAGCTGCAGACACAAAAACTAGAATGAAAATTGTCTGTTTGAGGTGTGGACTAAAAGGCCACAAAGCTCATGAATACCGTTGCACAAAGGGCAAAACATGTTACAAATGCAACAAAGTAGGCCATTTTGCATCTATGTGTAGATCACCAAAGAGCTCCTCAGCTCATTGTATTCATGAAGTTGAACAGCTAGGCGCAGAACAAAATAGTTCCTCAGATGATGGAGACTGTAGCTGTTCTGATTGCATTTTCGTTGTTGGCGCTGATAGGCACAACATGACCTCATTTAACATATCAGGCATACACATCTCCATGATGATCGATTTTGGTGCATCATGCAATGTTTTGAATGGAAATAATGCCAATAAACTTAAACTGAAAGGGGTCAAAACTACAAAATGCAACAGATTGCTTCACCCATTCACCCATACATGTCCCCACCTATTCAGGTTACAGAGAGTATAATTGCTGACATTCAACACCGTGATTCAGAAGGTGTTCAGACCGAATTTCTTGTTGTCACAGCTGGTTCACAGCCATCATTGGTTGGTAAAAACACTGCATTGCAGTTAGGTGTGTTGCAAGTTATCAATCACAGGGCCGGACCTGGGAAAAGTCGAAGGGGGGGGGGGGGGGGTGTTACAGATTCAGCGAAGGACACGAAGCGCCGAGCATTCTAGAGGGGTCCGGGGGCATGGCTCCCTTGAAAAAGCCATTTGTGATGGTCTGGGACTTTGAGCTTTTTGAACAATTGAACTGACAAACTCTGGAGTACAAAAATTATCCTCTGCCCCTCCTTTAAAAAAAAAAAAAATCTCCCACACACACAAACATTTATTTATCAGCAGAGATGTTTTGTATACTATTATTATTCACTACTTTTTGTTGATCGTTAACGGTATAAAGCTTTACCTTGTAGTTTATGCACATCACCGCCCTGCTTTCACTTTCAGTCTTGCTGCACTAGGTTCATCTTTGAAGTCAATGTCAACATCCCTGTGCACTTTCAGTAAACTTTACTAAAGCAAGTCTATTTAGTCTCTGTTGCCCCATTGTAGAGTGCATGTAGTTTTTCAGGTTGCGCAACTGACTCTTTGAACGCTCACACTCGGCAGTAGTGACAGGCAGGGTGCAAAGGTTCTTTAGCATAATGAACAGGTTGGGATAAAAATCCCTGTCACAATGTTTCAGTGCCGTGGATGGGATGATAGCTGTCGCATTCTCAGCAGCACTTCGCAATTTGCAAACCCACCGTTGGTATTCTGCATCAAGGGTAGCGTTGTCTGGTAGGTCAGACTCCCACAACATTGCCAGTGTCTTCACCCCTTCTGGAACCTGCATGAAACCATCCTGGTTGAATATTAAAGTGCTTGGCACCATACAGAGACCATGAACTGCTAGGTCAGCATTTTTGAACCTCGAGTCCAATTCGGTTGACAGGTGTTCCAAGAAAGGAATGGCAATGCTAATCTTGAAATATTCTTCTTGAGTGGCCGCAGGTTGGTTGTCACGGAGAGTCTGTCGGGATGCTTGATGAAGAACAATAACATCAGTTGTTAAAGCATTTGCCATTTTGCTGACTTCACCAAACCAGGCAACAAACGCTGTGTCGACATCTCTTCTAATAGAAGACATGCAGTTACTGACCTCTTTGATTTCCTTGTAGGCATCGACAATATCTTTTGTCCTTTTCTGCAGCTTCAATGTCAGGGGTTTTAAGTAATGTAAACAATTGCGGACGACATCAAATGCAACGAGGAAAACACTGCTGCTCAAGGTGTGGATGTCTCACTGTCCCAATTGTCACTGTCTTCACACATTTGTCCCAAACAGTCGTGAACAACCAGGAAGAGAGATGTATAAACCTCCAGTGCTTCATGTTTTTCTACCCATCTTGTTCTGCACAGATCAACAAGCTTTGTTTTTGTCGTATCAGGCTGAGATGCTTCGATGGTATCTTCAAGTTTTTTTTGTTTGAGAAAAACAGTGACAGTTTCCTCAGTGCTCCCATTATGTTCTTCACTGCAGGCAAGTCGCATGCTTTTACAATGCATAAAAAAAATTCCAATTAAAAAAAAAATTAGTTTGGAAGGGGGGTTCCGGAACCCAGGTAACCCCCCCCCCCCTTCCCCTGGGTCCGGCTTTGAATTATGTTTCTATGCCACACTCGCCAAATCAGATCTTGGAACAGTATACTGGTCTCTCACGCGGTGTCAGAAAACTGAAAAATCACAAGGTCAAGATTCATATTGACAAATCAGTTCCGCCGGTAGCTCGCAAACACAGCAGAGTTCCCTTTCATTTGCGTGACAAAGTTGAGCAAGAGCTCAAAAGACTTGATACAGAAGATATCATTGAAAAGGTCACTGGCCCTACCGAATGGGTCTCTCGCATCGTCACACCGCCCAAACCAAAAAATCCATCAGAAATCCATATTTGCGTGGATATGTGTGAGGCTAACAAAGCCGTCATACATACAAGACACATTACACCGACCATCGAAGAGCTGGTTACTGACCTCAACGGCGCATCCGTTTTCAGCAAGATTGATTTACGTTCTGGTTATCATCAATTTGAACTTGAACCTGAGTCAAGGTATATCACCACTTTCTCAACCCACTGCGGTCTCTATCAGTATAAAAGGCTCATCTTTGGCTTGAACTCCGCTGCAGAAATCTTTCAGCATACTATTCAAGAACTACTTAGCGACATTCCTGGACCTAGGAATGTTTCCGATGATATCATTTGCTTTGGAAAGGACCAGGCTGATCATGATCGTGCACTTCATGCCACCCTTTCTCAGCTGCATACTTCTGGTCTCACCGTCAACGCTGAAAAGTGTGAATTTAACAAATCTGAGATAGAGTTCTTTGGTTTCATTTTCTCATCAGAAGGGCTTCGCCCAGATCCAAAGAAGGTTCAAGCCATCCGTGATGCTTCCAAACCACAAAACCCTTCAGAGATCCAGCATGGCTCAATACAGTTCTCGGTTCATCAGCAGTTTTGCGACTGACTGAACCACTCCGAGCACTTACCAAACAAGACACTTTCTGAGAAGACAACACTGGCATATTTCGACCCGAAGAACCACACATCAATTCATGTTGATGCCAGTCTGGTTGGCGTTGCGGGCATACTCTCTCAAGATGGATATCCTATCGCTTATGCCAGCAGGTCACTCTCTGATGTTGAACAATGTTATTCGCAAACTGAACTCGAAGCGTTAACAGTTGTCTGGGCATGTGAACCCTTTCATGTGTATGTCATGGGTTCTGACTTCACAGTGGTCACCGACCACAAGCCATTGATCGGTATTTGGGACAAAGTGAACCCACCAACACGCATTGCGCGCTGGGCATTACGCCTTACACCATACACACTCAAACTGGAATACAAAGCTGGGAAAGATAATCCTGCCGACTACATGTCTCGCCACCCAGTTACACACACAGATGGACAAAGCAGACATGAACAGATTGCTGAAGAATATATCAACTTTTTCATTGACTCCGATACACCATCCACAATCACTCTTGCAGATATTCAATCAGCAACCGAGCATGATCCCACTCTGCAAACCGTAATCAAACTCGTCAACTCTGGCCGATGGCACTTGGTATCAGAAAGCTGGAGAATGCAAGTCTTTCTGCTTTACACTCATTCAGAAATGTTAAAGATGGACTCTGTGTCAACGCAGAGCAAAACATAATTTTGAAAGGGACACAGCTTGTCATACCTGCTAAACTGCAGAAACAAGTAATCAAGCTTGCGCATGAAGGACACCAAGGTGTCTCCAAAACCAAATCCTTAATCCGAAGTAAAGTCTGGTTTCCAGGCATGGACAAAGCTGTTGAAGAAGAAGTGGAAAAGTGCAAACCGTGCCAAGCCAACACAAACCGGTGCATAAAAGAACCCCTGAACATGTCCGAACCAGAGGTGCCTACCATACGCGCTGGCGCATATTTTTTTTACAAATTTTTAACATAAAATACGACTATACGAGCAATTCCTTTTAAAAACGCATTTTCGTGGTGTACCAAAAAAAAACAATTTTTTTTCTCACTGATTTTATATATGTTCTGATCTGCTATTTCCTTTACTTGCTGACCCTAGAGCGCATGTGCAGAAGTGAAATCTCGTGCGTGAGAGGTAGTGCGAGACTTTGTATCCGCCAATGTGCTAAACATGGTGTCGCGAAAGCGTTTACACTAGAGTGACGATGAGAGCGAGTCTGAAGAAAAGCTGGGTAAGGTTGCAAATAAGCAAAAAGCGCGACATTTTTTCGCGAATACAGTGAACGTTTTTGAGGAATAATCGAATCTTCGAAAGCAGTTCATTATGCTCACTGCAACAAAGAGTTCAGCATTGCTCTGCATACGACATTCAGCGACACTTAGATCAGGTATTACGGACGAACATTTTACTTTAGTTCAGGATGTTTTATTTTGTTTTTATTATATAGTACAAATCTTTAGAAGATTTTAAAAAATTTTAATTGTTAAAATCGGTCAATATTAAGGCACTCATTTAATTGTTCAAAGTGGGTATCCTATCATATCCTATCCTGTCCCGTAACCCGGAGGTCGTAGGGACACCACAGATGATCGTTTAACCAGCATACTCCATCTTTCTCTGTCCTCAGCAGCCCTGATGGCTTCGCTCAGTGTCAAACCAGTCCATTCTCGAATGTTGTCCTCCCACCTCTTTTTCGGTCTCCCTCTTCTTCTACCTCCTTGCACTGTGCCTTGCAGAATAGTCTTTGCAAGGTCTGATGATCTGGTGACGTTGCCATACCATTGGAGTTTCCATTTCTTCACCACTGTGAGCAGGTCATCGTGTTGTCCAATGGCAAAGTGGGTAACCCTCACATAGAAATAAAATGCGTTTTTTCCAAAAGTGGCTAAGGTGTCTAAAATTAATACAAAGTGGATAAAAAGGCACTGTATTTACACAACAAAATGCAGAACACTCTAGCATGCTCAGAAAACAAAAAGTGTTGCCAGTTTCAGCAGAATATACGAAAATAATGATGCATTTATATATATTCATAATTCATATTAATTAATTGTTGGACAATATGAAGATCTTTTTGGGGGTTATGGAGCAAAATACAACACAAAAAATAATATATTACTTATAAGTGTGCATTTGTGACCATAACTTGTTGAGTTCTATATTATTTTGTTTCATGAGGATTAAAATGGTGAGCTGGAATTAGTATGAATTGATGTTTTGTTTTGATTTGTAACAGGGGTGATGTTAGCACGGCATCACTGGGCGAAAGTCTTCTACACAGAAGTCACTGGCCAGGGCGGAGGAACCTCACGTTACTACAGGTTCAACGACCACGTGCTCAGGGCCAAGGCGAGCCACACTGTATTCATGGATTTCGGCTGTGGCCAACAGCCTGGAGAGGATTGGGCACCGCCAGGTCTTTTTTTGCCCAAGACACACTACATGATGAAACTATCCACTAATTCCATACCGGATCGGTCATCGCCCGGCTACACAAGGACCACGCCTTCCGTTAGCCACCAGGACGGAGGTGATAAGTATGCTACTGATGGACAATTTAGCAAGATCTGCACGAGAAACAACATCGTCATAGGGACCTGGAATGTCAGGACCCTAACTGTGGAAGGAAAATTAGAAGAACTGGCCCACGAGCTGGACCAATATCGATGGAACGTTCTAGGTATCAGCGAACTGCGCTGGAAAGTCCTAGGTGAAACAACGACCGACAAAGGCCACAAGCTCTATTTCAGGGGTAGAGATGACAGGCACGAACACGGCATTGGATTCTTGGTCCACAAGAACATTCTAGCCACTGTCATGGGTTGCTGCCCAGTCTCCAGTAGACTCATTACCATCCATCTGAGAGCAGCCCCTTTCAACATCACCATCATCCAGGCCTATGCCCCAACATCAGACTATGACGACAGCGAAGTAGAGGATTTTTATGAAAATCTACAGGCGGTCCTTGACCAAATGCCGAAGAAGGACATAGTCATAGTGCAAGGCGACTGGAATGCCAAGGTTGGCCAAGATGAGCACCACAACTGGGGAGACACATGTGGACCACACTGCAACAATAAGACAAATGGCAGGGGTCTGAGACTCTTGGAGTTTGCCAGATACAACAATCTGGTACTGGTAAACATGCTTGGTCTCCAGACGATGGACATGGCACAGTCCCGGCGGGGAGCATCACAACCAGATAGACTACATCATGGTCAAGAAACGCTTCAGATCAAGCATCCACATTGGCAGGACATGCACTTTTCCAGGAGCAGACATCGGAAGTGACCACGATCTCGTGATGATGTCTTTCCGGCTCCACTTAAGAGAGTAAATACAGCAAAGTGCACTAGACTGAAGTTTGACCTGGACAAACTGCAAGACCCTGAGGTGGCAGAACTATTTCAGGCCACAATTGGAGGGAAATTTGCACCACTGCTCATTTTGGGGGCTGGGGAAGTAGATGTCAACACCATGACCACCACCTTCAACTCAGCTGTGACAGATGCCGCCACTGAGATCCTTGGCACGCACCGACCAAAGAAGAAGCCGTGGATCACACCTGAACTTTTGGATCTGTGTGATAAACGAAGAGAGATAAAAAAGAAAAAGAACACCTTACAGGGTGCTGATGTCTACCGAAAAATCAACAATGACATCCGAACAGGCATGCGCACTGCAAAGGAGAACTGGATAGAAGACCAATGCCAGGAAATAGAGAACAGTCTGAACAAGAACAACAGCAAGAAGGCTGTGAAGCGGCTGACAAGTGTTAAACAGCCCAAAGTCTCCACGATCCAAAGTAGGTCTGGCATATGCCTTACAGAAGAACAAGAAGTCTTGGACAGATGGACAGAATACTGCTCTGACCTTTACAACCATACACCAAATGGAGACCCATCAGTTCTAGCATGTCCCGAGAACAGAGAAGAAGAAGAAATCCTCCCAATTCTCCGGGAAGAAGTTGAGGCAGCAGTGCAATCGCTAAAGAAAGGGAAGTCAGCGGGAGTGGAGCATGTCCCGAGAACAGAGAAGAAGAAGAAATCCTCCCCAATTCTCCGGGAAGAAGATGAGGCAGCAGTGCAATGCTGAAGAAAGGGAAGTCAGCAGGAGTGGACAACATATCCGCGGAACTGCCACAAGCAGGAGGAGAAGCGATGATTGATGCCCTCACCATTATCTGTAACAAGATCTGGCAGATTGGGGAGTGGCCTACACCATGGACCCAGTCGCTTGTCATCACTCTTCCCAAAAAAGGTAACCTTCAGGAGTGTGAAGATTACCGCATATCAGCCTCATCAGCCATCCCAACAAGGTCCTCCTGAAAATAATACTCAACAGGTTGAAACCCCAAGCTGAACAAATCATAGCTGAAGAACAAGCAGGATTCAGGGCAGTGCGAAGCACCACTGAACAGATTTTCAACCTAAGACTAATCTGTGAGAAATACCTACAGCACCAACAACATCTATATCATGTGTTCATAGACTTCAAGAAGGCGTTTGACCGAGTCTGGCATGCAGCTCTATGGGCAATAATGAAAGTGTACAACATCAGCCCTAAAATTATTGAAGTCATCAAAAGCCTGTATGACAAGGCTACCTGTGCAGTCCTCCATAACAGCGTCATCGGGAACTGGTTCAGAACAACAATTGGTGTGCGACAAGGATGCCTACTCTCTCCAACCCTCTTCAACATATTTCCATGTTATTGTATTTTAACTATGGACAATAAAGATTCGTATTCGTATTATGCCCTCACCATTATCTGTAACAAGATCTGGCAGAGTGGGGAGTGGCCTACATCATGGACCCAGTCTCTTGTCATCAATCTTCCCCAAAAAGGTAACCTTCAGTAAGATTTAGCAACGCACAAAAAGTAATCACATGATCTAGCAGGTTAGGATGCAGTGAGGAAGAGAGAGGAGGGGGCAGAAGAGAAGAAATAAATGATATTAATATCGCCTTTGGGAGTACGCCAACTAGAAATAGCATGGAGGAGAAGTACATTGGTGCAGGGAATGGGGAAGAGAGTTCAAAACTGAGGGGGTTTGAAATTTAAAGGAGCGAGAAACAGCAATTTTGTAGTTTTCAGTTTCAGAGGATCGCAGCTATCGTGATTGTGTATAAAGTCAGGCAGTCAGAAAGATAGAAAGGAAGGGTGCTTATAAAGAAATGAAAAGCTAAAACAGCATTTTTGTACTGAATACGATAAACAATGGGCAACCAGTGCAGCTCTTTTAAATAGTGGGCATGGGTAATGTAATTAGTACATTTTACGTGAAAGCTCTTGTGCACTGCCTTATTTAACACTCTCTGGAATCGAGCCATCTGCTCTGATATGATGCCCGCCAGAAGTGAATTAACTAATCCACCTAGGTGAGAATTCTAGAGCAGACAAACGTAGTTGCGACTATCAGTAATGAATGGATGGACCACTTCAATTATCAGAACAATCTGCAAGCAAAATAAAAAACCTATGTAATGTTCCTATGAAGTGCTGGTGCTTTTGAGATCTAGCATCTACCAGACTTATGGACTGACCGAACATTTGGCTCATTTTTATTCCCCCCATTTGAATGAATGATGATGTAACACTTAAGGCTTAGAATAAGTCAAGTCAAGTCAAGTCAATATATTCTTTATTCCATCAAAAAGGAAAATTTGGTTTGCCACAAGGATACTCACTGTATAAAAACACATTACATAGGGCAAGATCATAGATAATTATTTATCAACAAAATAAACCTATTGTCAGAGTGATTTGAGAAATGGGAATTTACACATGGATTGAAAGCACATAGACACACGCACACACACCCATACCCACCCACATATACACACCCACTGCGTTTATGCCCACCACGCACTCATCGTCATCCTATCATAACTTAAGACAACAAAACCATATCATATGTACACTAATACAGTCTAGCACAAATAAAATAATTTTAATAAAATAGTTGTTGTTGTTGTATCAAATTTTATTCATCAGATTAACATAAGTTGTACTGATTAATACAATAAATAATAAAATAGACTTGAGTCTTATTTAATAATGTCCTAATACTATTCAATTTTCTTCAGCTATCATAACTAAGAGACAAAACCAATAATTGTATTAATACTATATATATATATATGCAAGTTCAGTACATTACATTAACAGAGGTGCCAACCAGTACGGATTGACCGTATTTAATTCCGGCGAAGTGAATTAAATACGGAAATACGGTAGCTTTTATAAAAATACGGAGGAAAAGTTGCCGATCGTTTATCTTTGCCAGCGGTGCTTCTGTACCGGTTTCTGGTCTCATAATAGTACTCCTGCACTCACTGAACGTCGCTGTGTTCAACAAGCTGATTTTCATGGTGATTTTAGAGTAAAACAAGTGTGGTGTTCAACAAGCTGATTTTTATCGTGATTTTAGAGGATTGAAAATAGCCTTCTGTTTCAGAGGCAAGCCTGTCGTTACTTTATAGTGTCATAGGCTAGGTTTTGCGAGAAAAAACAACAACTGACAAGTGTTAAAAAATACTGACAAACGGGTCCGGAAATACTGACAAGAAGATTAGGGGGTTGGTACCTTTGCATTAACCATTTACATTAATGTCAATCTGGCATCACTGTAAAATAAAAAAATACTGACAGCACAATTTAATTAGCATAGTCATATTGTAATGGTAATAGCTTGATTGTATAGTTGACTCTAGCTTAAGCGTGCAGTGGAATAAGAATCGCTCCTTGTGGGATAAAGATACAATTATGCATTGGGGCCCCAATAGTTCAGTTAGCAGAGTGACGAGTTCTTGTTTCAAGGTTGCAGGTTCGATTCCTGGTGGCCCAGATATTAAATTGATTGAAAACTGACCATCCCATTTTTGTTATCAATCTGTTTGTTGTTTCGGTGTAATGTGGGTGGATGTAGGTGTAGGTTTTGATTAAGATGTTGGGTGGGCAGTATCTTAACTTGTTCTGGGTGGCTGTTTTACATTTGTCATGTCAGGAAAGTGACCTGAGTTTCTCTGGCTTGAGTGATAAATGTGTTCCAAAATCTTAAAACAAAATGACTCCCTGGACAAATGCATTTTTAAACTTGCTAGAAACATTTCAAAGAAAGGGCAACTAAAATTTTACGAGCTAATTATACAGATCCCAGAAATTTAAACTCACCTTCAGCTGCTTCCTGTGGGGACAGTAGCAGAGCTCTGTTCAAGGCAATGTGTATAGGAAGATCCCCCTTCTTATCCATTTGATATGACAACACTCCATGTTGGAATAAGTAACTGAAACACAAACAATTTGCAGTAGATTGTTATATTTAGTGCTTTAAATATTTGTTGCATTAATCAATTGATTGATATCACTTGTAAAGCTCTGTTAATCCTTGCTGTCACAGCATACAGAACACATAGAAAAACACAGGATAAAGACAGATAAAATATAGGGGAAAAAGTGCCAGAAAATTGTCAAAGTTTAAAACAGGTGTCTTCAACCAATCACAGCCACTCTTAATAATAATAATTATTATTATTTATTTTATAATGCGCAATACCAAACATGAAGCCCACTTAAAGCGCAACATCCATTCATCCTCACGCAATGTACAATGTCATATATTTCAATAAATCTATAATAAAATCATTTAAATGAATAACATACACACACAAACCAATACATCTATAATAAAATCATTAAAAATAACATACTCATACACACACATAATAAACGGAAGTATATCACAAACATATGTTGCTATAAAGAGACAAATTGTACAATAACACTAAGAAAAAGCATTAAGTATTCAGCACTACAACTGCAACTACCTACACATATACATACACTTCTAACACACACCCACCCACCCAAAGTAGCACAATGATATCACATGGTATCACACAACAACTCATCTACTCTTCTCATAGATCACCAGCATGCAGGTTAACAGGCCAACCAAGTTCCAGCCAGCCAGAGAACCCACGATTATGACATATTTTGAGAAGAGAAAGATTTTGAGGTTTTTCTTGAAGATATAGTAAGCGGCGAAGTTCAGAGGGAAGAGAGTTCCAAAGCATTGGGACAAACACTGCAAAAGCATTTTCCCGAAGGAGTTTAGAGAATATCTTGAGACAGTGAGAAAAGAGGCATCTTGAGAGCGTAGAGAACGGACTGGCAGATAGGTCTTATAAATTCAGACAGGTAAGCAAAAAAGGTAACCTTCAGGAGTGTGAAAATTACCGAACCATTAGCCATCCCAGCAAGGTCCTACTGAAAAAAATACTCAACAGGTTGAAACCCCAAGCTGAACAAATCATAGCTGAAGAACAAGCAGGATTCAGGGTAGGGCGAAGTACCACTGAACAGATTTTCAACCTCAGAATAATCTGTGAGAAATACCTACAGCACCAACAACATCTATATCATGTGTTTATTGATTGATTGATTGATTGTTGCTTTAGGTCCAGCGGACTCTTCCGAGCCAAATCAGGACCGGACAACCCCCGATCCGCATAAAAGATCTGCTGAAACAACCCTAGGGGGAAAACTGAATGCCCTCCACCGGCCAGTCATTTTACAATAAAGACATCCCACGCAGGGGACGGCTGAGGCTTTACCCCAACTAATCGAACCCCCGGTTACAAAAACAAAATAGAATACAAACATCATCATAAACTATCAACAAAACACATACATATAAAATGCCTATATTGCTCAATAATAACATCATAGGAAGCCCTAGTGACCACCCGGCAGAAAGCGTCCAATACTCCCAAGCTGATCCAACAGACCTCATACACAAACAAGGAGTCTTGTCCAGGAAGAGTTTTCAAGAAAAAAGATAGGTCATTGATCTAGCGAAGAAGAAGATAGTATAGCAGAGTGAAAGGACAGAGCAGGAATGGGAAAGAGCAAATGAGGAAGACAGCGACAGTGGGAATTTAAAGCATTAAATTTCCAGAAAGTGGGGATACTATTTATACTGAAACCCCCGGCACTCCAACGGGGGTACTGTTGCCGCAGTGAATCGGTCATGCCTATAAAGGAAAGACAGGTTTTCAACTGGGGCTTTCACTTTTCCCTTTATAGGTTAGAACAATCTACAGTGGCAAGATTGCTCATGACCCCTTGGGGTCATGTGTTTATAGACTTCAAGAAGGCGTTTGACCGAGTCTGGCATGCAGCTCTATGGGCAACAATGAAAGGGTACAACATCAGCCCTAAAATTATTGAAGTCATCAAAAGCCTGTATGACAAGGCTACCAGTGCAGTCCTTCACAACAGCGCCATCGGGAACTGGTTCAGAACATTTTTTATTTTTATTTTATTTAATTAATTAATTTTAAAAATTTAATCTGTGATATTAGACAACTGGTTCAGAACAACAACACCAATGGCATCAACACGGACATCAAAGTGCAAGGCCAATCCCTCAACACAGTGCATAGCTTCAAATATCTAGGAGCCATTGTATCAGACAATGGGTCCCGACAGGAAGTCCTCTCCAGGATCGCACAAACAACTGCTGCCCTGACAAGGTTGAAGCCCATTTGGAAAGACAGGACCATCAGTCTACATTCCAAAGTAAGACTGCTGCGCTCCCTTGTCATCTCCATCTTCCTATATGCTTGCGAAGCATGGACCCTCACAGCAGATCTCCAACGAAGAATACAAAGCATGGAGATGAGGTGCTACAGAAGACTTCTGGGCATTTCCTATACCCAACACATCACCAACGACAAAGTCCGACAGACCATCACACAAGCCATTGGACAACACGATGACCTGCTCACAGTGGTGAAGAAACGGAAACTCCGATGGTATGGCCACGTCACCAGATCATCAGGCCTTGCAAAGACTATTCTGCAAGGCACAGTGCAAGGAGGTAGAAGAAGAGGGAGACCGAAAAAGAGGTGGGAGGACAACACGTTGATGCGCGTGTATGCATGTATGCATTACTGTATATCTATTTTTTGTGCGTGTGTATGATGCATAAGCACACACTCAAACACTCAAACGAACAGATGCAAGCATGCATACACATACACACTCTCTCTCACACACACACACAAACACATTGACGCGCACGCAGTAGCACCCAAATGAGAATAAAAAATAAAAAGTATGCACCAAGACAGTTACTGGGTGTATTTGCAGAAAACCTTACACAAGTTTAACGAATTGGTCATTTTGTCTACGCCACGGCACATGCTTTATCGCTAGTGAATGAAGTCAATTCAGGGTAAGGTCCACTGTGGCAATACGTCCCGCTAGGAGGGGACACGGCAGATCACAGTTACACCTGTCTACACCGCCCATGGGTCGCACTCTGTCAAAGTGGTTCCCGTGTGCATTGCAGAGTGTCGCATAACGCGGATGCTGGCTGGACGTGACAGGTGTTCTGGGATGGAATTCCATCTCAAAACAGGAAGTGACCTCATAAATGACGTCATCTGTGACATCAATTTCTCTTAAGCAGTAGTCTCCTCCATTTGGGAACCAAAACGGGGTTGACGTTATCCGAGGGTTTCCCTTATGCGAGGTGACGCTAAGCGAGGAATTCTAAATGGTACAAAGAAGGTGTTTGGCCCGGGACCAACAACCTGATTGATCTTATCCGCCTTGTGACCTTAAACGGTAGTGACGTTAAAAGAGGAGTACTGTAGAAGCAACTTTATAATCTATGCGAGGCTTCACTGGCAGCCAATGTAGTATATAACGTGCAGTGGTAGCACTAGAGTGCTGGGGATGATAGAGAACCAAGTGTCCAGCATTATTCTGGATACACTGGAGTTTAGAGTTTTTCATCTGGAAGGCCAGCTAGAATAGACTGAAGTCAACATGAGACAGGATGAATGAGACAGCTGTTTGCAGTTTCAACATGGAGACAGTCGCAGATTTTGCTGATCCTACGGAGGTGGAAGTTCAAAGCTTTAAAAAGACTGTTAATGTGTCTCCATCGTGAGCCCCTGATCAAGGTGGACTCCCAGACCGACTTTGAGAATGAAATCAGCTGGTCTGACACATTCATAGACAGTAGAGGGGTTTGACGAAGCTTGGACTGTGTGCCAAATAAGATGAGCTCAGTCTTGTCATCGTTCATTCTTAGTCTGTTTCAGTCCAGCCAGCCAGTGACAGAACAAATGCAGTCAATGTCTTGAACAAGAGCCGGAAGTTCAGATGGAGAAGCGGAATGGTGAAGTTGAGTATCATCAGCAAAGAACTGGTATGAATTATTGAAAGCACCGATTATTGTGCTGAAGGATTGTGTGTACATAGTGAGTAACATAAGACCAAGAACAGAGCCCTACATAACTCCATAATTCAAGAGTGAGGAAGTGGACTGGGAGACTATGACAGACTGAGTGTAAAAAAAGGGTTATTTTAAGAATGTGCATGCGTGTATGCATGTATCTGCGTGTTCTCCCATCTCTCACAACTTCTCTAACTTGTAACACTGAACTAATCGTCACACCCGTAGGCTTCATTAAACAAATTATCATTAATAAATACATTGTGAACAAATACACAACTACAAGAATCAATAGAATAAATACATGTGCTTCTGCTGCCCTCAGTAAAAGTGACCTCGGGCGTTCACAGGGCTTGAGTTTTTGACAATTTATTGATGCTCTAATGCACAGTCATTATTTTATGCCTCAATTTATAAACCCATGCAGAATTGTGTATGAGTGTGTATGTGGATGTGCGTGGTTTACTTCTTAAAACAACTTTTTTCTCTTGGATCATTCAGTGTGTTAATGTCCAGTGGAAGCATGTTTTTTGTTGTAGAGTAACTGAATGTTTTATCACATCACCAAAACAAAATCCTATATGTATTTTGAATTTATTGGGTAATAAAGTGTCTTGACTTGACGCATAGAAAAACACAGGATAAAGAAAGACAAAATATAGGGAAAAAAGTTCCAGAAAAGTGTCAAAGTTTAAAACAAGTGTCTTCAGCCAATTACAGCCAGTCTTGAATTAATTTCTTAGAAAACACCTATATATATATGGGCAAGGTTCAAAAAAGGAGTTAAACAATTGTGACACATAAAAAGATTTGGTCTAAAGAAAAGAGACTGCAGAGTATGAAAATAACACATAAACACAACAGCACAAAAAGTATTTGAGCAAACAAAACATTTTTAAAGCACTAAAATTTTGTTAAGTTGATCTGAACTAGTGTGCATAACATCATCTCATGTCACAAACTAAATCACCTGCTACAGCAGCACAAATACTTAAATTTAAAACCTAAAAGCATGGAAACAATGAATCAAGTCCTGTTAGTAATCTACAAACACTTGGAAGCAAATTTTCATTTAAAATTAATTTATTAGAAGAGCTGGAAAAAAAAGTGTACATAACATAACACATCAGAATGGGCTTGTTTGCGTTACATCTTGTCGGACAGCCAAGTTACTAAATATTTAACATAAAATGCAACAAACTACTTCTACAGTTCCTGAGGGAAATTTCTGATATCAAAACATCATGATAGTCTTGCAGATACATGAATATTTTGCAGTTAACTTCGAGACTAGTAATTGTGGACATTACCTTACACAGTGATTCCTTAAGAGAAGACAAACAATAAAAGAAAGCTGATCTGGTCCACAAGAACATTCTAGCCACTGTCATGGGTTGCCGCCCAGTCTCCAGTAGACTCATTACCATCCGTCTGAGAGCAGCCCCTTTCAACATCACCATCATCCAGGCCTATGCCTTCAACAACATACTGTCCCCCGATGTTTCAAGTCCTCAGTTGTTGTACCCATCCCCAAGAAGCCCCAGGTGTCCCAACTGAATGATTACAGGCCTGTGGCCTTGACCTCAGTTGTGATGAAGGTCTTTGAGTGACTCGTCCTCACCTACCTGAAGGCATGCACGGGTCACCTACGTGATCCACTCCAATTCGCCTAGGCACAGTCATTTCGAACGACTTGTCATGGGGAAACAACACCACCCCCATCATCAAAAAGTGCCAACAGCGCCTGCACTTCTTGAGGCAACTCAAGAAGTTCAGGTTGCCTGCAAAAGTCCTGACGCAGTTCTATCGCGCAGTGATCGAAAGCATCCTCTGCTTTGGCATCACTACCTGGTTTGGTGGTGCCACTGATGAGGAGAAAGTGCAACTTGAGCGCATCGTGAAACACGCGTCCAGAGTTATCGGGTGCGAACTTCCATCTGTCGCCTTGATCTACAACACGCGCTTGGTCCGTAGAGCTAGAAACATCACAGCTGACCCCTCACACCCAGCCGGCCATCTGTTCGAGCTCCTTCCATCCGGCAGGCACTTCAGAGCCCTCAAAACAACAACAAACCGTTTTAGATATTCTTTTTTTCCAGAGGCTGCTCTCGCTTTAAATTCCTCATAATGTCAAATTCATAATGCTGTAACTGACGTCACGTGATAATCCACTGGTACCTACTTGTTTATTTTTACTATTTGTTGTTTGCGTGTGTATGTGTGCACGCTTGATCGGTATTTTATTAGCTGGTAAACGTGTGTTTGCATGTATGTTTTATGAATGTTACTGCCACATCGCAACATATTCCATGTGCATGTTTTATGTCAATTTGGCCAATAAACTTCGTTGAATCGTTGAATCAGACTATGACAACATTGTTGTTGTTGTTGGGGTAGATTAACGTCTCCGGACACACTGCGTATAGGAGACAAGGATTGATGAAGTCCGTTGTAATAAAAAGTCATGTAGACAAGGTGAAATCGTATGAAGATGGAGCGCGTAGCGCCGCTGCGACAACGGAAGAAGCATCATGATGAGAAGGTTGCTGTGATGGGTCATGCTGTGATAAGAAGTCAAACTGGAGTAGGGTGCCAAGGGACACCATGACCGTCCGCAAAGAGGAGTGCCGATGGAGCTGCAAAGAGGTGACCAAGCACAGGCCGTGGGGGGGGGGGGGGGGGGGGGGGGGGGGGGGCCCGTGGCGTGGGGGGTGAGGGGGGTTTGTAATTAGGGGGGGGCACCACTGGCGGTGAAAACACCTGTAGGTCGGAGGTTGCCAATCTCCACAGGGGACCCTCCGTCGCCCTATCGTAGTGAAAGAAGGGTAGGCAGCCGAAGACCAGGCGAACGCAGAAGAGGCGAGGCGGGCCCCTCCACGCAAAGTCCACGCCGCCAGGCCTGGGGAGCCCAACAGGAAGAAAATGAAGTTTGAAGGTTGAATCGGAGGTACGTCTCGGAATCACCCACAGACAATGGGGCACTGTTGACTTCTGGACTGACACCCATGGGACGGTGCGTCCTCCTCATCTCCATACTGCCATAGCCATGTCTGCGGGACTGAATGATACTCCTAGTAATTTCCCCGCAGGTAGCATAGCCGGACTGACATTGGACCGCCAGTAGTCTCGACCTCGGAATGGCAAGAAATTCGGCTAAGTCCGCAGTCAGAATGGAGAGCGCCCCTGCGCAAAGCAAGACTGCCCTCCTGCTCAGGCGACGAACGCCGCGAGAATTCCCCCCATATGACAACAGCGAAGTGGAGGATTTTTATTAAAATCTACAGGCGGTCCTTGACCAAGTGCCGAAGAAGGACATAGTCATAGTGCAAGGCGACTGGAATGCCAAGGTTGGCCAAGATGCGCACCACAACTGGGGAGACACATGTGGACCCCACTGCAACAACGAGACAAATGACAGGGGTCTGAGACTCTTGGAGTTTGCCAGATACAACAATCTGGTACTGGCAAACACGCTTGGTCTCCACAAGAACTCCAGATGATGGACATGGCACAGTCCCGGCGGGGGAGCATCACAACCAAATAGACTACATCATGGTCAAGAAACGCTTCAGATCAAGCATCAACATTGGTAGGACACGCACTTTTCCAGGAGCAGACATCGGAAGTGACCTCGATCTCGTGATGACGTCTTTCCGGCTCCACTTGAAAAGAGTAAATACAGCAAAGTGCACTAGACTGAAGTTCGACCTGGACAAACTGCAAGACCCAGAGGTGGCAGAACTGTTTCAGGCCACAACTGGAGGGAAATTTGCACCACTGCTCATTTTGGGGGCTGGGGAAGTAGATGTCATCAACTCAGCTGTGACAGATGCCGCCACTGAGATCCTTGGCAAGCACCGACCAAAGAAGAAGCCGTGGATCACACCTGAACTTTTGGATCTGTGTGATAAAGGAAGAGAGATAAAAAAGAAAAAGAACACCTCACAGGGAGCTGATGTCTACCGAAAAATCAACAATGACATCCGAAAAGGCATGCGCACAGCAAAGGAGAACTGGATAGAAGATCAATGCCAGGAAATAGAGAACAGTCTGAACAAGAACAACAGCAAGAAGGCCTACCAGACTGTGAAGCGGCTGACAAGTGTCAAACAGCCCAAAGTCTCCACGATCCAAAGCAAATCTGGCATATGCCTTACAGAACAAGAAGTCTTGGACAGATGGACAGAGTACTGCTCTGACCTTTACAACCATACACCAAATGGAGACCCATCAGTTCTAGCATGTCCCGAGAACAGAGAAGAAGAAGAAATCCTCCCAATTCTCCGGGAAGAAGTTGAGGCAGCAGTGCAATTGCTAAAGAAAGGGAAGTCAGCGGGAGTGGACAACATATTCGCCGAACTGCTACAAGCAGGAGGAGAAGCGATGATTGATGCCCTCACCATTATCTGTAACAAGATCTGGCAGAATGGGGAGTGGCCTATACCATGGACCCAGTCGCTTGTCATCACTCTTCCCAAAAAGGTAACCTTCAGGAGTGTGAAAATTACCGCACCATCAGCCTCATCAGCCATCCCAGCAAGGTCCTCCTGAAAATAATGCTCAACAGGTTGAAACCCCAAGCTGAACAAATCAGAGCTGAAGAACAAGCAGGATTCAGGGCAGTGCGAAGCACCACTGAACAGATTTTCAACCTAAGAATAATCTGTGAGAAATACCTACAGCACCAACAACATCTATATCATGTGTTCATAGACTTCAAGAAGGCGTTTGACCGAGTCTGGCATGCAGCTCTATGGGCAACAATGAAAGTGTACAACATCAGCCCTAAAATTATTGAAGTCATCAAAAGCCTGTATGACAAGGCTACCAGTGCAGTCCTCCACAACAGCGCCATCGGGAACTGGTTCAGAACAACAATCGGTGTGCGTCAAGGATGCCTACTCTCTCCAACACTCTTCAACATCTTTCTAGAGTGCATCATGTCAGACGCTCTTGCAGATCATGAAGGCACAGTCAGCATAGGGGGTAGAGCAATCTCCAATCTTCGTTTAGCGGATGACATTGATGGATTGGCTGGAGAGGAACAAGAACTTGAACAGCTGGTACAGAGGCTTGACACCACCTCCAGAGCTTATGGAATGGAAATAAGTGCAGAGAAGACCAAAATGATGACCAACAACACCAATGGCATCAACACGGACATCAAAGTCCAAGGCCAATCCCTCAACACAGTGCATAGCTTCAAATATCTAGGAGCCATTGTATCAGACAATGGGTCCCGACAGAAAGTCCTCTCCAGGATCGCACAAACAACTGCTGCCCTGACAAGGTTGAAGCCCATTTGGAAAGACAGGACCATCAGTCTACATTCCAAAGTGAGACTGCTGCGCTCCCTTGTCATCTCCATCTTCCTATATGCTTGCGAAGCATGGACACTCACAGCAGATCTCCAACGAAGAATACAAAGCATGGAGATGAGGTGCTACAGAAGACTTCTGGGCATTTCCTATACCCAACACATCACCAACGACGAAGTCCAACAAACCATCACACAAGCCATCGGACAACATGATGACCTACTCACAGTGGTGAAGAAACGGAAACTCCGATGGTATGGCCTTGTCACCAGATCATCAGGTCTTGCAAAGACTATTCTGCAAGGCACAGTGCAAGGAGGTAGAAGAAGAGGGAGACCGAAAAAGAGGTGGGATGACAACATTCAAGAATGGACTGGTTTGACACCGAGCGAAGCCATCAGGGCTGCTGAGGACAGAGAAAGATGGAGTATGCTGGTTAAACGATCATCTGTGGTGCCCCTACGACCTCCGGGTTACGGGACAGGATAGGATAGGAATAGGATCTAAAGTAGAAATTGCATTGATTTTTACAAGTACACATAAAAGAAAGTAGTGCAGAGTAAAATGTGTCTTACACTACAGGGGCATGAATATTTTGCAGTTAACTTCGAGACTAGTTAGTAAAACATTTATTAAAATAAAAAATGTGAACACAGCCATAACAAACATAATTTATACAAAAATGAAGCAATACAGTTAGATGCAATCATATAAGTTCATTTGTCTTGGGATAAAAACAAAAAGTAAATAAACCAACATTAGAAAGCATTCAATGCTTTTCAAGGATTCAAGAGGTAATAACTTCATGCCGTGACATAACATTTCTGTGTGGATAAAAACTGAATCGTTTATGAAAAACAGTAGCTGACTTGTGGGATTAACAAAGCTAACAAGGCTTGACAAATTCGAATCAACCATGGTGTTAACTGGTTTTAAATATAAAAATTGTAGTGGTGGAGTTCATAATTTCATTACACAAACGTGAATGTTCTTCAGTGACAGTTTGCATTGAATAAATTAGTTATGCTGCCCAAAACTATCCATGACGTCAACAGTTGACATAACAAGCACTACAATTGTCAATGAGCCACCTGTCTATAGAACAGTTGATAGGCCAAATAATTGTGGACATAGCCTCACACAGTGATTCCTTAAGAGAAGACAAGCAGTTAAAGAAAGTATCTAAAGGAGAAATTGCACTAATTTATACAACAAAAAAAAAAGAAAATGCTCATAAATGGTTAACATTGACCTATTCAACACTGTTGGAAAAGCACAGCTCTGGTAAAAACAACAAGCAGAAAGCGCTGCTAAATGCTAAGAGGATATAACTTCACACTGTGACATGGCTTTTTTTTCTTGTATAGAAACAAACTAATAATGAAACCAAGAATAGTGATGCAGAAATCAGAACTAAAAGCAAGGAATACTAAAATAATAAATTTATCACCTGAGAAGTAATTAAAAAAATAAAAAAGCTTATCACAAGGGCAGTACATAACATCATACACAGATGAAGAAATCTTTTAAAAAGGGTATACATTGCTACTTAGTCAAAACGAGAGAAAAGCACACAACTAACAGAAAGCAATCTTTCAATATCGACTGGTCAAAAATACAATAGTTCATTTCCGAGCAATAATATACAAAGTTCATTTATGAGTAATTTACACCCCAAAATATAAAGTACAATGTTCTTAGATCCTGGTGCGTAGTATATACTCAGTCAGCACTTTGACATCTAATTCAGGAAGTATTCCTGACCACTCTGGCCACTTCCAGCCTTCTCCATAGTTCACTGGCCCCAACTACTCTTGTCGGTTACTTTTGTGACCTATAAACAGCAAATCATGATAAATCAGAAAAAAAATCTCCCATGCTAACTTTTCAAATGAAACTAATGGTGCTTTCTCTTCTTAATTTACATGGTGGTTATCGACTGCATGCAGCTGTGGGGAAAATAAATGACCATCTCTGATTCAGCTTCACCACACATTTCCCCAACTTGAAAATGCCTCACAAATAAATACTTACCTGTACTACAAATTGAGAGGTTCCTCCTTTCTTCGATTTCAAATTGACCAATATGAACTCCCTGTAGGTAAGGAAGAATTCTAATCTGCATTAAATACATGCTTTGCGAAATATCCACTTTTGTCAAAAAATGTGTGTGTACATAACTTTATGCAATGCTTTCATGATATATGCTTATGAAGTTATGTACAGCCTC
Source organism: Oncomelania hupensis (assembly GCA_036898135.1). Lineage (NCBI taxonomy): Eukaryota > Metazoa > Mollusca > Gastropoda > Littorinimorpha > Pomatiopsidae > Oncomelania > Oncomelania hupensis. The sequence continues at coordinate 22,420,110 of CM072527.1, read as the reverse complement.
ATGACAGTTCACATTTGAGATTGATCACTGCTGGGGATTAATCTGCTTGTACTTTTTCCTGTCAAACAATAAACTGATTAAAATGTCAAGTACAATGATTGAAGAGCTGTGGTTGAAAAGTAAAGATGTATCTTCAACATTTTGAGGTAAGCTAGCTTTGACAGAGACAACGTGAAGTTATGCACAAAGAGTGGAACAAAAGGGCATTTAACTTCAATACCAATTGACTAAATTTAGCTACTTTTTAAGGAATCAATTCAAACTGCATTAAATATATGCCTTGCCACAATAGCAAAACTTAAGGGCTCGAAATTTTACACAATAATGGGTCTGGTCATAAAGTTGTACAGTCACATAGGAATGCCAAAATAAATGAGACTAAAGCTCAGTAGTTAACAATCACATGTGTGGAACAAAACTTGCTTCATTAAATTATTATAATGTGAAATACATTAATTGAAGAGCTCTACCCTATCCAATCCCATAACTCGGAGGTCGTAGGGGCACTACAGATGATCGTTTAACCAGCGTACTCCATCTTTCCCTGTCCTCAGCAACCCTGATTGTTTCACTCAGTGTCAAACCAGTCCATTCTCGAATGTTGTCCTCCCACCTCTTTTTCGGTCTCCCTCTTCTTCTACCTCCTTGCACTGTGCCTTGCAGGATGGTCTTTGCAAGACCTGATGATCAGGTGACGTGGTCATACCATCGGAGTTTCCGTTTTTTTCACCACTAAGAGCAGGTCATCGTGTTGTCCAATGGCTTGTGTGATGGTCAGTCGGACTGTTACACTCGTTTGGTGTTTTTCTATCAGTAGTTGATTCAGCCCCAATGCTGAAATCCTGATGAGTGTAACTCGGATTCGTTTATCCACGCAACCCGTTCAATCAGCAACAAGGCACGGAGTCGTCGTATGAAGTTTTCAAACTTTATTCAGCGTACATCAACAACTGCATTCAATCGCCTTTTCACTTTCCTTCTTCTTTCAACAACAACCCTCCCAACACAACACAGTGCATCCATTATATAGTTTTTCTCTTCTCCAGAACACTTTGGAACGATCGAGCAAGACGCAATTATAACCAATCACAAATAAATTCGTCATCACCGTCTTACGTCATACAACATTCTTTTCGGTCCAAGAATGTTCTCAAATATCCACACCTATCACGAAGCTTCGATCGACAGTAAACAAGCAAATCTAGAGAATTCTCCAATAATATCGACCAACTAAAATTACCAACGTTATACAAAGCTTCTTCTAACCACAACGCAAAATCAAATCAAAGGTAAATACACTCTATTAGTGCATATTTTGCAAAGCGAAACGATTAGATCTTATCGTGTGCGTTTCAGACATACTATCCTTCGCGTTTCAACGTAACATCCCACTCAAGAAGAAATTTACCCAATTTCTTCCAACAACGTTGAAACGTAATGCACAACCAAAGTCCAGAATTAAAACTTCTTTCAGTCTGTCTGGATACTGTCAATGTTCTCAGTTAATTCACACACAGTTTTTCATCTGCAAGTCTGTCAGGATACTGTCAAAGTTCACAGTTTATCTATACAGATTCAATGTTTTTCATCTGTAAGGAAGCGACGCCCTCGTCCGTTACAGTTGTCATCGGTCCAGGGTCAAAGACAGTAATCTTGTGGACTTTCCTGGAATCAGTGCATCCTCTATTGCTCATTTTTTCCGTCAAATGTCAGATAAAGTCGGCATTGTCAGTTCCCAGAATGCACTTACGGGGTCTCTCGGTCAGGTTAGCTTCTATTAGACGGTGAAACAGCTCCCTCAAGATCTGCAGATGCTCTTCCCAGGTCTGGGTGTGGACCAGCAGGCGTCCCAGTAACACACGACGTTGTCCATCCCGCTGAGCATCTTCCTCATTCCTCTCTTCATGGTAGCACCACTGTTGACCATGCCAAAGGGCATCCTGAGGCACTCGTACGTCCCATCAGGAGTTATAAAAGCAGTCTTTGGTATGTCCTGTTGACGCACGGGGACTTGCCAGTAACCCTTGCTGAGGTCAATCTTTGAGAATAATTTGCTCCCCGATAATTGGCGGAAGAGGTCTGCTGCGGTAGGCATCGGCTCGGAGTCGAAAATGGTGATCTTATTAACATTTCGGTAGTCGATGCATACTCTGTTGCTCCCGTCCTTCTTCTTCACGACCACGACAGGGGACGCGTAGGGGGAACCGGACTCCCTGATGATGCCCATCTTTAGCATCTCGTCGATGTCTTTCTTCAAAGACTCACGGGCCTTGAAAGGGATCGGGAAGGGTTTGGATCAAACGTGGACATTTGAAGTAATGTGGACTTCATGTTCGACCAAAGTTGTAGAGCCTGGGACATCGCTGAAGCTATGGGGAAACTCGCCCTTAAGGTCCTTGAGCTCCAACTTTTGACCTTCTGTCAAGCGTGGTCCTAGCTTAACATCATTGATGCCTTCTTTGCTGTGGAAGTCTCCGAGTATAGTAGTGCTTTCCACATTCTTGGGACTTCTTCAGGTTTTCTCTGGCTATCTCGAGAGTCCGCTCCAGCTTCTCCCGTAGCTCAAACACGTACTGGTAGCTGTTCTTTACCTCGGGGGTGCCTACTTCCTTCGTCCACAGTTCTTTCAGGATGTGCATCGGCCCTCTGATGGTTCTTCCGTACAGCAGCTCGAACGGAGAAAAGCCGGTGGACTCCTGCGGTACTTCTCTGTAGAAGAAAAGTAATGCGTTGATGTAGCGATGCCATTGTCTGGGCTGCTCGCTGCATAGTTTCTTCAGGGTGGACTTCAGCATAGCATTGAACTTTTCGACGAGCCCGTTGCGCATCGGATGGTAAGGCGTCGTAATCAAATGCCGAATGCTCAGCAGTCTGTTGACCTCCTTCATGCAGTCAGAGATGAACTGCATCCCGAGGTCTGTCAGAATTTCTTCAGGCACTCCGAGTCTGCTGAACTTATCCACCAGCGCCTCTGCTACAGTTTCAGTGTCAATCTTCTTCAGTGGCACTGCTTCTGGGTACCGAGTCGCATAGTCCACTAAAGTTATTACCCACCGATGACCTTCTTCACTCGGAGGTTTTATTTCGCCGATTTCGGTCAATCAAAGGCATCCTCTGCATAGGCACTTCCGGGACTCTTCCTCGAGGTATGGTTTTCTGGCAAATGTCACATGACCGGCAGAAACGGCTGACGTCCGCATGAAGTCCTGGCCAGTAGAACACCACCTGGATTCTATCCGACGTCTTCTTGATGCCTAGGTGACCTCCCATGATGGAGTCGTGAGCTACTTCCATCACTTGGCGCCTTTGGGGTAACGGTACCAAGACTTGACATAGTGGTTTGATAATTTATTAGCATAAGAAATAAAGTGAAATGCAACGCCAGCACGTATTAATACGCCCTAAAGCTAAATCAGGAAAATATTTATATATGACATACTCAGGAGTCGCCGATTTTAATGCACATCTCCAAAGAATATGAACCGATTTTAACATTTAAAATGTTTTCGTTTCCTTTACTTTATACATTTTCACTTTCAGAAATTAAATTGTTATTGATATTCTATGAAGCAGTTTTATACCAAACACACTGTTTATGATGTCACAAAAAGTATAATTGAAACAGCTGATCATTAGTGACATTACGTCATTCATTGTGAATTTTCTATTCTTTGACATGGTTTATCGATCCATCAAAATGAAGAACGACATTTTTCTCTGCCAGATTAACATTTTATTTTGTTATAAATGGGGATGTGCAATGAGACAGCTTCCTCGCAAAGTAACAGAAGCAGCGAAAATCGAGTCCCATGCCGTTTCAGAGCCTTACCCATATATGGCCGATTTAGTCACAAACCTCTAGGACATTTTAAAAATCTTTCGTCCATCATTTTGACTTATTCTTCGTTGTATGTATCTGCTGTTGTTGATAATGATGATGATGAACCTTTATTTATCCGATAGGAAATTAATATGGCCAGAAGCAATAACACCGAAACAGACATGAGACAAGCAAACAAAAAACGGACAAAGGGTAGCCAGTTGAGGCGTAAAACCTTAGGACAGCAGGCCGATCAGAACATGACTCTTTCAGACATTGTGGAATTTTATCGGTGACTGGCCGATTTGGCGACGAAAACGACATCACTGATTACAAAGGTTGCCGGTTTGATTCCCAGTGGCCAGGACAAAAACGATGGCTGTGAGCACTGGCCATCTTACTGTTACTATTTGTGTGATGGTTGTTTCAATGTATAGACTATAGTTTCCCTTCTCTCCCATCCCCGGTCAGCCAGACTGTGTGCTCTAGGCAGCAAGTGGGCACCTCGGGTGGCTCCTGTATTGGCCAGCGCATAGCAACTCTTGAGCTGAAAAAGCGCTATATAAGAATGATAAATAAAAATAATTTTAAAAATAATAAAATACCTCGGAACCCCACGAAAGGATCACCGATCAGCATCATATTTGCCAGACTGGAAGTTAGTTCATAGATAAAAACTAAAAAACTACTCCGGATGAGAGTATAAACCGAGGTCTAGTCTGTGCCGCATACATTCTGTTACGTTGAAACGCGAATGGTAGTACGTCGGAAGCGCGCACGATAGATCTAATCGTTTCGTTTTGCAAAGTATTCAATAATGGAGTTTATTTACCTTTGATTTGAGTTTGCATTGTTGTTAGGAGAGGCTTTGTATAACGTTGATAATTTGCGAAGTTTCTGGATCTGCGTGTTTACTCTCGATAGAAATTTCCCGATACATGTCGAAGCAAGAAAAGGTTCCGGGTATGTTTAGAACAATGTATGACGTAAGTCAGCGATGACGATCTTTAATTCTGATTGGTTGTAATGCGTCATTTTCTAGAACAAACTGAGGTCATCTCGAGTTGAGAGAAGAAATAATATATTCGATGCTGTCACGTCCCAACTGCCTCAACAGTGGTTCGACTTGCGTGCACTTCCACACGAGAAAAAAACCCAACACCTAAATAAACTCTAAAAGACAAAACCAGAAGTAACAAGACAATTTCTTTATTTCACACACACATTCATACTCAAAATTAACTCCCTTTATCCCACTTCCCAACCTACCAACCCTCAATCCCACTAATAAAACCCCAAACTAATACATAAACAATTCGCTCAAAATAATAATGATAATTAAATCAAAATGGAAAATGACTAACTACAAAATGTACAAGAGATTTATAATAATTATGGCTGAAACAGCTTACTGCCAACAAGGTAAATATACAGTAAGCAACTGCTTTAAATCTTTATAAATATTCAAACTTTGTTCCACTTAAACTTCAAATAGATACAACAAGTCTTTTATATTATATAAAATGAATGAGAAAATTTATCTTTTATGCAGAATAGAAGTTGTAAGAAAATAATCTAAATTATTACTGATTAATTAACAACTGGCGAAATAATTCCCCCAGACAAAACTATACAATCACAGGGTTACTTAATCTAGTAGGTAATATTACTCAACAACGTTTATCAATCAATTCAAATTAAATATATCTCAATGTGCTGTAATTTATAATTTATCACATGTAAAACAATTATCGTTCCTCACAACAGATTATCATTGGTTATAGTTATTTGTTGTGTATGGTGGAGTGTGTGTGCGTGTGCTTTATAAACGAAATAAAGTTCCTTGGGCGAATACCACAACCTTCGCAACCGAGGTTGACACACGGAAAACACGGCGTAATAGGCCGAGGCACACAAGCTTCACACCAGCAAGGTTTCAGCACACCATCAATGATCTGCTCTAAGGTTTGGCTTTTGGTACATCTACAACAATACATACAAAAATATGCAACCATTAATAATTATATTACAATATACTGCACAAGCATCCCGCTATCGGAATGGTTGTCTCCCTTTCCACATCCTTACTCATCCTCCCTGTCATCACGCATATACATTCACAATCACCTCCTTTCTGTCATCTCTTCGCTACATAACAGCGAATTCTTTTATATCAATTTATAATTATTTAATTTATAATACATTTTAGAAAATTCTCTCTCTCTCTAGGTATTTATGCAGCAAATAATATGAAACATAAAATCGAATTAAGAAAACGTAATTAACTAACCATTCACACTGCATGCATAACCCAAACCCCCGAACGCTATGGCCAACTGAGAAATTGAGGTAAACAACTTACGGCTACCAGTGGATCCTCCGTCCTGTTGACAAAGACACACAATGACTGGACAAACACACAGGTCAGAAGGTTAGGCAAGGTGATTACACAGGCATAAGAAATCCTAGACGGAGTCACAGGTCACCCGACGTTATACGTAGATAACTCAGATTTCACCGAGAATACACAGTAGGTATTCTAAACAGCTTAGAACAGTCTTAGTTAAACAAACACTTCCAAAGTGTTCCCAAAACAGTCCTCCTCTTCCGATAATAGGCTCTTTTTCGTTGACGGTCTGATCTGTACGACCCACAGACAAAGTCACTAACTGGCACCTTGACCCAACTTGGATCTATTGATTCTGGCTACAAAAGCGATATGCAACTGTTACTGCTCCTCAAAATATACAGTGCAAGGGGTTTTATACGATTAGCTAGGAATCTTCTAGAACATACTCGTTCCAACTATAATTCATTCCCTACACCGTTCGCGATTAGAGCACGCATTTCACACATAGAATATCGCATGGCAGCAATTAATCTTCTCAATAACAAAATAGCCAACTATGCTGTTTTCTAACATAGTGCGTTCCGCACGGCGCAAATCATTCGCTGCTTTTATTAATTATAAACCAAATTAATTTATTCTGATTCTCTCCCCTTGACTACCGTAACTTTTAACCTCTATGTACAGGCTGATGATTAAACTATATACATAGGCGCGCGACTACAAACTGCGTAGCGTGACAGATGCTCCGTGTGTTGTTGTGAATAGATTGTTGTTGATAGTGAAGTTGGAAAGTAAATTTGAGAGTGGAAAGGCGATTGAGCGATTGTATGCAGTTGTTGATGTGTGCTGAATAAAAGTGGAAAACTTCATACGTCGACTTAGTGACTTGTATGCTGCTTGAGCGGGTTGCGTGAATAAACGAATCTGAGTTACACACGCCTATCAGGAATTCAAGCATCGGGGCTGATTCAGATACTGATAGAAAAACACCAACATCGAACTGAGTGTAACATTTTGGGGGTCAAGCCGCGATTCACGCCATAGCCAAGGGTTCAACTGCTACAACAAGCGAGTCAACGTTACGAGAGGCAGTCATCGAGGGTAGCCGCCAACGAGTTGCGTCGAGAGGGGCCAACATACTGGGACTACATCCGATAGATTCGGGTTGACTGCAAGGGCGTGTAGTCGCTGAAGAGTTGCTTCGTGAGCGAACAACAGTCGGGACTACGTGGCTGCCGTAAGACTATGTCGAGGGACAGTCTCGGAGCTACATCGCCAGTGTTACAGAGAGCGGCGAGCGGACGTCGCGTCTACTTCAGCACAGGAGCGTGTACATCAACACCAGCGTGGTGCAGCGTCGCATACGACGAGGACATCGGGGCCTGCGAAAGCGAAAGCGACTAGTGGCAAGCATCAGCGCTACTGCAGAAAGCGTGCTGTTCTAGAACAGTCTAGAAAGGTACAGCACAGTCAAGAACTTTCCAGAAAAGAACTTTCCAGAAAATAACTTTCTAGAAAAGAACTTTCCAGAAAAGCATCAAGATGGCGGACCTCTGGCAGAAAGGGGTTGAACTAAATCTAAAAGGCAAACAGCTGACGGAGTACGTCAAATTCCAGGAGCGAATACTGCGTGAAGAAAGAGAACATGAGCGACGGCGTGAAGAAAGAGAATTTGAACTGAAGCGTCTGGAAATTGAACAGCAGCAGCAAGAAAGAGAGCGTCAGTACCAGCTAGAGTTGGCGCGTATCCAAAACAATCAGCATGCGCCACAAGTCACCAACGACCATACGGCTCCAAAATTGCCAGCTTTCGTCGACGGGAAGGACCAGATCGACAGCTATCTGGCGAGATTCGAAAGGTTCGCCGAAAGCTCCAATTGGCAACCTCGAGACTGGGCGATTCGACTAAGTGCACTTCTGACAGGGCAAGCGCTCGAAGTTTACACCAGACTGTCGAACGATGACGCCAAAAACTATGACGTCTTGAAAGAGGCCCTACTGCAGTGCTACAACTTTACAGAGAAGAGCTACCGTAAACGCTTCCGTGAATGCCGGCCTAAGTCAGACGAGACGCCAAAGCAGTTTGTGGAGCGCCTGTCGTCATATCTACACAAGTGGGTGGAGTTATCAGGCGAAAGGAAGTCTTACGACAGTCTCCATGACCTGTCGTGAAGGAACAATTTCTCAATGCCTGTCACAAGGACCTAGCGACCCACTTAGAAGAACAAAAGCTGCAGACGCTTAAAGATGTGACTGAGGCTGCTGAAAGATATCTCATCGCTCATGGGAAGACCCTGGGGCCACCCAGCGCAACGAAACATTTTCAGAAGACTGGAAACCATGGGAACCAGATCCAGGGAAGTCAGACGAGCCAGATACAGACGGACTCCACGCCTCCTCCCAGGGAAGGGCATTCAAGAGGCTGTTTCACCTGCAACGCTACAGACCACAGAGCGGCTAATTGTCCTCAAAACAAAAGTAGCGGACAGCGGAGCAGTACGGACAACGCAGCGGCGGGCAACCGGCAGAGGCGGTTCTCCAATCAACGGCAAACCAGTAGATCTGACCATCAGGTGTGCGGCGGGAGCGTCATTCTTCCGAGTGAGACCGAGCGCACAGCTACCCCTGCGGACGTGCAAGAGTGCATGACCGATGGCCAACTTCTCCTTGCCAACGGAAAATCCATCCCCGTCGTCGCCAGCGCAGCTGTGACCGTCCAGAACATGCCTGTTTCAAAGGGACGCGTCGGAAATCATGAAGTGACTGTTCTAAGAGACTCTGGCTGTAGTGGGGTCATCGTCAGAGAAGACCTAATCGCTAAAGAACAATTCACTGGCGATTCTAAATGGACACTTATGGCCGACAGCAAATGTGTGAAAGCGCCAGTTGCAAAAATTCAAGTCAGCACACCTTTCTACATAGGCGAAGTCGAAGCAGTTTGCCTGAAGAAGCCGCTATACGATTTGATGATCGGGAATATCGACGGCGCGAGACGACCCGACGACCCCGATCCAGAATGGAGTCCTGCCTCAACCCAACACGTCGAAGTTGTGGAGGAGGATCCATTGCCGTTTCCCGATGGAGACCTTACAGAGCTGCTACGGGACAATGTGGTTACTCCGGCTCAGACCTGCCGACCAGAGATCGTCGGTGTTGTTACTACCAGGGCCCAGGCCAAGAGAGACAAGATGTCTACGCCACTGAAGGTCGCCGACAACTCCAAAGCTGCCATCGTGGACAGAGATAAGCTGATCCAGCTCCAGGAAGCTGATAGCACTTTAAACAAGTACAGGAACCGCCAAGACCACGTGACCAAGGGCAGTGGCACGGTCTATTTTGAGGTGAAGGCCAAGATCCTGTATCGAATCTTCCAGCACCCGAGGGTCAACGGAGGTAAACCACTACGTCAAGTTTTGGTACCGTTACCCCTAAGGCGCCAAGTGATGGAAGTAGCACATGACTCAATCATGGGAGGTCACCTAGGTATCAAGAAGACGTCGGATAGAATCCAGGCGGTATTCTACTGGCCAGGACTTCATGCGGACGTCAGCCGTTTCTGCCGATCGTGTGACATTTGCCAGAAGACCATACCTCGAGGAAGGGTCCCGAAAGTGCCTATGCAGAGGATGCCTCTGATCGACCGACCTTTCAAGAGGGTGGCCTTAGACTTAATCGGCGAAATAAGACCTCCGAGTGAAGAAGGTCATCGGTGGGTACTGACTTTAGTGGACTATGCGACTCGGTACCCAGAAGCAGTGCCTCTGAAGAAGATTGACACTGAAACTGTTGCAGAGGCGCTAGTGGACATGTTCAGTAGACTTGGAGTGCCCGAAGAAATTCTGACAGACCTCGGGACGCAGTTCGTCTCTGACTGCATGAAGGAGGTCAACAGACTGCTGAGCATACGGCATTTAACTACGACACCCTACCATCCGATGTGCAACGGGCTTGTCGAGAAGTTCAATGCTACGCTGAAGTCCACCCTGAAGAAACTGTGCAGCGAGCAGCCCAGACAATGGCATCGCTATATCAACGCCTTACTTTTCGCCTACAGAGAAGTACCGCAGGAGTCCACCGGCTTTTCTCCGTTCGAGCTGCTGTACGGAAGAACCATCCGAGGGCCGATGCACATCCTAAAAGAACTGTGGACGAAAGAAGTAGACACCCCAGAGGTGAAGAACAGCTACCAGTACGTGTTTGAGCTACGGGAGAAGCTGGAGCAGACTCTCGAGATAGCCAGAGAAAACCTGAAGAAGTCCCAAGACTGTGGAAAGCACTACTACGATCGTAGGGCTGTGAACAGGAAGTTCAAACCTGGCAACAAAGTGCTGGTGCTGCTACATACCGATCATAATAAGTTGCTGATGCAGTGGAAAGGCCCGTACGAAGTGGAGACCGTGGTGGGGATCAACGACTACAAGGTGAAGGTCGGTCAGCATTCCAAGATATACCACGCCAACCTCCTTAAGCTGTACGTGGAAAGGCCATCAGAGACTGTGCACGCAGCCACAGCAGCTGTGACCGACAACAGCTTTGACAGCGAAGAACTGTTGGAACTGGGAGACTTCCACAGCAAAGAAGGCATTGATGATGTTAAGCTAGGACCAAGCTTGACGGAAGGTCAAAAGATGGAGCTCAAGGACCTTATGGGCGAGTTTCCCCACAACTTCAGCGATGTCCCTGGCTCTACAACTTTGGTCGAACACGAAGTCCACCTCACTTCAAATATACCCGTTCGATCCAAGCCCTTCCCGATCCCTTTCAAGGCCCGCGAATCCTTGAAGAAAGACATCGATGAGATGCTGAAGATGGGCATCATCAGGGAGTCCAGTTCCCCCTACGCGTCCCCTGTCGTGGTCGTGAAGAAGGACGGGAGCAACAGAGTATGCATCGACTACAGGAAGGTCAATAAGATCACCATCTTCGACCCTGAGCCGATGCCTACCGCAGCAGACCTCTTCCGCCAATTATCGGGGAGTAGAATCTTCTCAAAGATTGACCTCAGCAAGGGTTATTGGCAAGTCCCCGTGCGTCAACAGGACATACCAAAGACTGCTTTCATAACTCCTGATGGGACGTACGAGTGCCTAAGGATGCCCTTTGGCATGGTCAACAGCGGAGCTACCCTAAAGAGAGGAATGAGGAAGATGCTTAATGGGATGGACAACGTCGTGTGTTACTGGGACGACCTGCTGGTCCACACTCGCACCTGGGAAGAGCATCTGCAGACCTTGAGGGAGCTGTTTCACCGTCTCACAGAAGCCAACCTGACCGTGAGACCCAGTAAGTGCATTCTGGGGACTGACAACGTAGACTTTATCGGCCATTCGCTGAAAGAAGGACAAAAGGGGCTTCTACTAGAAAACGTCGCCAAGATTCCGAACGCTCCACGTCCCCAAACCAAGAAGCAGGTGCGATCTTTCCTGGGGTTGGCTGGATATTACAGGGAGTTTGTACCAAACTACTCCGCCATCACAGCACCCTTGTCGGACCTGGTGCGGAAAGGCTGTCCAAACCAAGTGCAGTGGGGACCGTCTCAGGAGAAGGCATACCAGACTGTGCGCGACCTCCTTTCGAAGGATCCGGTGCTACGACTGCCTGACACTTCCAAAGAATTCGTCTTAAGAATAGACCCAGCGGACGAAGGCATCGGCGCCATACTGATGCAAGAACACGAAGGGAAACTATTTCCGGTCAGTTACGCCAGCAAGAAGCTGTCCAGGGCTGAGAAAAATTACTCGACCATGGAGAAAGAGTGCCTTGCCATCATATGGGGAATCCGGAAGTTCGAACTGTACCTTCAAGGAGTGAAGTTCGTGTTACAGACTGATCACAAGCCGCTAACTTACTTGAACTCTGCCAAGTTTGTGAACAGTCGAATCATGAGATGGGCTATGTACTTGCAGAACTTTAACATGCGAGTAGAATCTATCAAAGGATCAGACAATGTTGGTGCGGACTTCCTCAGCAGAGTGTGTGAGTAAAGAACATTGACTGTGTGGATGAACTGTGAACATTGACAATATCCAGATAGACTTGCGGATGGAAGAACATTGACTCTGTGTGAATGAGCTGAGAACATTGACAGTGTTCAGACAGTCTGAAATAAGTTTTAATTCTGAACTTTGTTTGTGCATTACGTTTCAACGTTGTTGAAAGAAATTGGGTAAATTTCTTCTTGAGTGGGGGGTTATGTTACGTTGAAACGCGAATGGTAGTACGTCGGAAGCGCGCACGATAGATCTTTATCGTTTTGTTTTGCAAAGTATTCAATAATGGAGTTTATTTACCTTTGATTTGAGTTTGCATTGTTGTTAGGAGAGGCTTTGTATAACGTTGATAATTTGCGAAGTTTCTGGATCTGCGTGTTTACTCTCGATAGAAATTTCCCGATACATGTCGAAGCAAGAGAAGGTTCCGGGTATGTTTAGAACAATGTATGACGTAAGTCAGCGATGACGATCTTTAATTCTGATTGGTTGTAATGCGTCATTTTCTAGAACAAACTGAGGTCATCTCGAGTTGAGAGAAGAAATTATATATTCGATGCTCCGTGTGTTGTTGTGAATAGATTGTTGTTGATAGTGAAGTTGGAAAGTAAATTTGAGAGTGGAAAGGCGATTGAGCGATTGTATGCAGTTGTTGATGTGTGCTGAATAAAAGTGGAAAACTTCATACGTCGACTTTGTGACTTGTATGCTGCTTGAGCGGGTTGCGTGAATAAACGAATCTGAGTTACACACGCCTATCAGGAATTCAAGCATCGGGGCTGATTCAGATACTGATAGAAAAACACCAATATCAAACCGAGTGTAACACATTCCATCATAACGGACTTTAAAGATCCTGACGCTCATGTCCTAGACGGGTGAGTGTCGGTGACAAGAACACACCCAGCATGCACATAGGTCCTTCTCCCCCATCCCTGGCTGCTCAGGATTGTGCTCAGTCGTCCGGGCGTCAGACCTTGCGCCCAAAGGCTGCGGGTGGGCGTCTCGGGCGGCTTGAGTTAGATCCTGTATCGGCCAGCGCCTTGAGCAGCTCTTGAGCTGGAAAAGCGAAGATCGATTAAATAAATAAAAACTAAAAAAGCATCTGATTAAACGGTTTTGTTGTTTGAAAGTCAATCCGAGACGATTCTTGTCAGGGACAGATGGATTTGCCTCAAAGAGGGTTCCCGAGAGGATTATGCCTATTCGTATGCTCAAGGGTATACCAGCCTATGCATTCGCTCACCAGTTTAAAATGATTGTTCTCACAGACAAGGGAAGTAACTCGCTTGTCTGGTTTAAGCCATTTAGGAACAATGCCTATAGTATTAAATAACAAGACATTTATAAATCAACAGCATTGTTCTTGCTTGTCAAAAAATATTTAATATAACATTATGACTAACATGAGTGAATATGATGCTATACATCTGCTCCTGCAATTACAGCAAGGTGCATGCACAAACATGATCAATACAAACTTTACATAGGCAGAGCACCGTTTCAGCCTGACATTAAGAAGGGGACTAAACTTTTCATCACACAGATGTAAAGGAAAGTAACAAGCGGCAAGAGTCCTATTCCCTTTGCCAGCGAATGGGTAAATTACAATAATTACTAACCTTTATCTTATACTATAATAAAACAATTACTGAATTACTCAATTACTAGAATTAGTGAATTACTGGGAGACAAAGCAAAAATACAAAAGAAAACCAACTACTAACTAGTCACATACTTTGTGAACAGGCCACAACCATGCTTTGCGGCACAATGAAGCAACGTTCTCCCTTTCGATAAAGTAATACTGGCCAGATCCACGTCATACTTCCTTACACACGATTTGAACTTTTTTAATCTATCTTTTTTAATGTAATCCACAAGTTTTCGAGTAGTCTTTTTACTTGCTTCATGATGCGGCATTCTGATTTTATGCTCACCATACAAAACTACCACAACAAAACGTCAATGTCTCCAATAAAACATAAAACCGAACACGACAATATCTTGAACAATTTAACCACAACAAACAACAACAAATCTTGTTCCCCATGTGACTTTCTTAATTTTTTGCTATTGATGAGTAAACTCCCTTAGATGATTGAGGGAGTGCTTATTTCTGTTCATCTTCGTCTTTATTTTAGTGACCTAAAATTGATTGTCGATTATTCTGTCACTTTTTTATTTTAAGTGTATATCTGTTATTTTGTAATGATCTATGTTATGATATTTATTTTTATCCATAATTATGGTAAAATAAATATTTATTTGTTACCAACTGGAATCTTATAACGTTTACGTTTTGTTTTATAATAATGAACTCTCCTGTTGCACATGCGCAAACAGCAATCTTGCCTCAATGTTTTGGCCATTTCCAATGCACAAAAATGGTAATTAAATTGCCGTCGTAAAGGCTATTTATTGCGCCTTGGACGCTGATAATAGTACATATTAGGTAAGTATTTTAGTTTTTAACGTTTAGAGTAGCGGACACAATCTGGGGCAAATGCATTTACTATTCCAAATTATGTTGTTATTTAGCTTGTGACACCTCCCCCAAGGCAAGAAGATGAAGAACCTTGATTATACGGTTCACAACAGTAACCTACTTTTACATCATTATGATGTTCAGGGTTCCCAGCTGTCAGTGAAGTTTGGGAAAACTGAGGTGGTGTTTTCCAGTCAGTGAAAGTTTGTAAAAACCAACCAAACTTGATCGGGTCTGTGAAAGTTTGTGAAAACTGGATTATTATTAGGCCTACAGTTGGTCTGAGCCAACAACAGACAGTATGATCTTCTCTGGCTGATGATCCAGCAGATCTTGCTGTTGTCCCATGGCCAGGCCACAGTTGAACGCGGTGTCAGTGTCAACAAGGAAACAACTGTTGTGAACATCAAACATGAAAGTCTTAAAGCTAGACGGCATGTAATCCAAGCAGTAAATCAGGCTGGTGAGTGCATTCAGTTAAGATCACTAAAAAACCACTGTCCTATGCTGGCAGTGCATACAGCAAGTATCTGTGTCATCTGGAAAAACTCAATGAGGACGAGGCAAAACAGGTGGCATCACAAAAGAGAAGTGGTCTCAATATATGGCAACAACTGTCAAAATTTAGCTACAAACATTTTTCTGGTTTTCGGTAAACTCAGCGGTGAAAAAAGAAAATGACAGCGCGGAGATCAGCGAGAAAAAGAAGGCAGAATGAGAAAGTGGAGGAAGAGGTGGCCACGGAAGAAGAGATTCAGCTTCAAGTGGAGGTGGAACCGGCAACATTGACTGCAGACATCATGGTCAACACTGAAACGGACTGCAAGAGTTGTCAGTGCCAGAGCCAAACACTACGTGAGCTGAAAATCTTGATCGACAATTTGCACGGAACGGTCGCCAATTTACATGAGATTGTTCTGGATCAAGCAAAACTGATTAAGCAACTGCATGAGCAAAGGACCCGAACATCGAAACGAACGGGTGCTGAAGAGCAGACGACGCATTTGCAACCACCCCAGCCCCGTGGTTCATACGCAGCCTCAGTAAGATCGGCACCATCGACTTTGAGTGGCAGTCAACAAAAGCCTTCGCATACATCATCTCCTCCCCATAAAATCAACGTGGCTGGTGAAAAGGCATGGCAGAGAAAGAAGGAAAAACAAAACAAAAATGCTGTCGATAATGACATCATTGATGATGTCAAGTGTTCGTCCTGTGATACAAGACCAAAGTCAGGAAATAAACAAGAGTATGATGATGTTATTGCGATCGTACATGATTCTGTTTTGAATGGCGTTAAGTCAACCCGACTTGGTAATTCCTACGGGTTTGAAGTAATTAAAACTAAAGCGTCGGCCACTAGAGAAATAATTGGGGCACTGCAGAGGATTCAGGAAGATGTCAACTGTTTATAATCAAATGTTCAAATTTTTTATTTATTTTTTCCTTTTCTTTTCCTTTTTTGATTAATTGAATAACTTTCTATAAATGAAATGACTGTTTATACTTCAGTGGAATTGTCGATCTATTGCCACAAATATACAATACTTACGTGAATTTTTGTCCAACAGTGATCATCATATACATTACAGTCCTTAAATGTCATCAGCCAAAAATTGCCAAAGCTTCAAGGTTTCTACTACCCGCCTGTGACTAACTTTAATAGGAATAAAATACAGTCTGCAATTTACATCAGGAATGATATGGATTATGTAATGCCCACATCTCCGGTTCCTAAAGATGCAGATGGAGTTTATGCAGCTTGTATTAAACTTAAAGTTAACAAAGACTTGTGTGTGAATATTTGCTCAGTCTACTATCCGAGAGGGCCTAGTGATAATAATAACAATTGGATTAAATCTATTACAGATTCAGAACTGTGGATTCAGAACGGTGACTTTAATGCTCATTCGCCGATTTGGGATAAACAGTGTGTTCATACTTCTAACATGCAATTTACTGAAGCCATTATAGACTCAAATTTAATTTTATTAAATAATGGACAATTTACTCGTATACCAGATGTTCTAGCTCATAGACCGTCGGCAATTGATTTGACTCTTGTTTCTTCTAATTTCGCTATTAATTGTGAGTGGGATGTTCAGTCTGATTCTATAGGGAGTGATCATCTGCCTATTGTAACAACCCTAAAAATAATATTGTTGATCTGCAATCAGAAGATGATGTCATTCCAAAGTACATCTACGGTCGTGTCGATTGGGAATTATTTAAAAATACATTGTTGTCTTATGATACACATTTTATTGAGGATGATGATATTAATAGTGTATACACTCAATTTATTAACAGCATTCATCTTGCAGCAAAGAAATCTATTCCTAAAAAAAGAACATCAAAAAAGAAATCACAAAATGGAAACATATGGTGGAATGAAGCATGTGAAACTGCGGTAAAACAAAAAAGGAATGCATATAAACATTGGTTAAAATCAAAATCAGACCAGTCTTTCGATGAAATGAAAAGAGCAAAGATCGCATGCAACAAAACTGTTGCTGCTGAAAAGAGGAAGTATTGGTCAGATTTTTGTCTTAATGAAATATCTAGTTCTCAAGATTGTTTAAAGACTTGGAAGAAAGTAGCGGAAATGAAAAATGGATATCAATTACCCCAATGTCCTATTAAATAAAATAATAATAATAATTTCCCCTCACCAAAAGAAAAAGCTGAAGCATTTGTAACTCTAGTACTTTACCACAATATACGCTAAATCAGTAAATGAAAGAAAAATGAAGGATGAGTTAAATGAATACAGAGTTCCAGCTCCAGACAACGAGTTTATTAATGCAAATATTTCTGTTAAAGAACTTAAAAGATGCATTATCTGTTTTAGCATACAAAAAGTCTGCTGTAGGCCTTGATGGCATGTCTTATATTTTATTGAATAATCTTCCTGATAAATGGACACACAGTGGTGTTCCTAGGATTAGAGGGCAATAGGACAAAATGTCCTAAATCATAAAACTAATCGGACATCATGTCCTGACTATATAAAAGCAATAGGACATTCAGATTGTGAAGCGAACCGATTAATGGTGCTTCTTTAAGATCGTTGCAGAGGAAGTATGGTGTCGGATATTTCCCTTTCAAAAGTGTCGAGAGTTGCGGCCCTTTTGTTGTTCGACGGAATGTACTAAAGAGTGATAATAGTCTAGCATTGTCCACTATTCAAACTCGTTTTAACGGCTTTGACACTCCAGTTTGTACAGATGTTTCTTGCAGTGATCCGCTCTAGTCATATACTATCGGACAATGACCGCTAATTTCGCAATAGAATCAGACATTTGACGGGACACAGGTGTTTGCATTCGGTCATTTTCCAAACGAATCGGACCATGACCGATGTCCGAGGCCTCGGGACATCACTGGGACACATATTATATATGATATTATACAAAAATGTTGGATAAGAGGCATTTTGCCAGATATTTGGAAGTCTTCTCTAGTAATACCAATTTTAAAATCAGGCAAATCTAGAGCAGAAGCATCTAGTTATAGAACCATTTCCTTAACATCACACGTTTGTAAGTTAATGGAAAAGATCATACTAGAGAGACTAACATACTATTGAACTATTAAACAGCAAATAATTCCTGTAAATCAGGTAGGTTTTCAGAAAGGCCGATTTACAGTAGACCATCTAGTAAAATTAACTACCCAGTTTAAAAGACAATTTGCAAGGAGAAAATGTACACTAGCCACGTTTTTTGATGTATGCAAAGCTTATGATAGAGTATGGCATGCGAGATTGTTATATAAGTTGATACAAATGGGGTTGTCTGGCCGTATGTACAATTATATTAGAATGTTTCTTACAGGGTGAAAAATAAGCGTGAAAGTTGGTAATTCGTATTCTTCACATCGCACAACAGATATGGGAATTCCACAAGGTTCTATAGTATCTCTGATTCTTCTTAATAGTTTAATTTATGATTTACCTAAGGTTGTAAGTAAAAGAGTTTCTCTTGTTCAATATGCAGACGACATTGCTAACGTATCCTTGAAGAAAAAAGACGTTTTTCTATGAAATAAAACACATCAGTAAATTATATCAAATGGAAATAAGTAATATTTCAAGTATATGAATATTAATGGACTGGAACTCTCAAAAGAAAAGACCAATATGATTTTATTTAATAATGGGCATGAACCTAGACAATTACCAAAAATTTATGTTGATAATGTGGAACTCAAATATGTCAAAGAAGTATAATTTTTAGGTGTTTACCTAACCTCTAAATTACACTGGAAAAAACATATTGAGTACTTAATGCAAAAAGCTGTGAAAAGTTATAATTTGATAAAAATCATTAGTAAACAGCCTTGGGGTCAGGATTCCAAAACCTTAGTGCATTTGGCATGTTCTCTTGTTCGTTCCAAATTATCATATGGACAGGAAGTTTATTTTTCTGCGCCTGTACAGTGTATGCTACATTAAAAAATTACAGAGTTTAGATAGTAAAGCTATAAAATTGGCGCTTGGTATTACAATACATACAGAAACAATATATGCATATGAAGCATCAGGAGTTCTCCCTTTAGATGACTGGAGGAAACTGCTTTGTGCTAAATATGTTATTAGAGCAACAGCAGTAGATAAAAGTACCAATGAGGAGTTGCAATTAAAATCGGACATACAATTTCCAAAGCAATCGCAAAAAATTAAATATTTTTAAACTATAGCTACATATACTAAAGAATTAGTACAGAGATACATTGAAAATACGGATCTTTTGAATAACAAGAAAATAGTGTCTCCTGTTCCTTTATGGGAACTTGAGAAAGCGACTTATGATATTTATATCACTGCAGAAAAGAAGAATCATAATACAGGGTTAATGATTTTCAATATTCGCTATCATTTAAATGAAAATACTCAAGTCATTTAAAAATATATACTGATGGCTCTGTCCTAGAAAATGGTGATATTGGTGCAGCTTTTGTTATTCCCGATTTTAAACTTACACAATCATACTATTTAGGAAAAGGATTTTCGATTTTCACTGCAGAACTAATTGCAGTACTAATGGCTATAAATACAATTTCTGGTATGCCCTTAACTTTATTTAGTATTGTAATATGTGTTGATTCCAAATCTGTTTTAGAGGCTTTGAACTCAAATAATAATAAAGAGAGAAAAGATATTATATTAGAAAAAAATCTTGGTTCATAATCTTATAATTAATGGTACACAGGTAAATTTATGTTGGATTCCTTCACATTGTGGTTTTCTTTCCAATGAGTGGGCTGATCGAGCTGCCAGAAACGGAGCTGCGAATATTATTGCAATATCTTTACATATTTCATTTTTTGCTAAAGAGGTTAATAATCTAATTGAAAAAGAAATGAAGAAACATTATACATTTAATCAGCAGTATGAAAAACACTTTGGAATTTCTAGATCTGTAGTGTCAATGGCGTATAGAATATATTTAAATGCTATAAAGACTAAGTATTGCAAAAATGTTAAATTATGCGTTTGTAACGAGACGTTTTCTTTGAGACATTTGCTGTTTGAATGCAATGATTTAAGAGGCCTCTTGCCTAACAGTGTACCATCACTAAGCAGAATTAGTTTTGATAGTTGTATTATTTTAGCAAAAAAGTGTATCGGTTCTGCTGTTGGTTCTTTTCTCTGAGAAACAATAGTATACTTAATGATGTGTCGGTAATTATTTATAGTATTGGCTGTGATTTAATATCTGGTTTATTATTATCATTTTTTTAAATTATTGTTTTATTATTTACCTAACATTATTGAAGTCATCAAAAGCCTGTATGACAAGGCTACCAGTGCAGTCCTCCACAACAGCGCCATCGGGAACTGGTTCAGAACAACAATCGGTGTGCGTCAAGGATGCCTACTCTCTCCAACACTCTTCAACATCTTCCTAGAGCGCATCATGTCAGATGCTCTTGCAGATCATGAAGGCACAGTCAGCATAGGGGGTAGAGCAATCTCCTATCTTCGTTTTGCGGATGACATTGATGGATTGGCTGGAGAGGAACAAGAACTTGAACAGCTGGTACAGAGGCTTGACACCACCTCCAGAGCTTATGGAATGGAAATAAGTGCAGAGAAGACCAAAATGATGACAACAACACCAATGGCATCAACACGGACATCAAAGTCCAAGGCCAATTCCTCAACACAGTGCATAGCTTCAAATATTTAGGAGCCATTGTATCAGACAATGGGTCCCGACAGGAAGTTCTCTCCAGGATCGCACAAACAACTGCTGCCCTGACAAGGTTGAAGCCCATTTGGAAAGAGAGGACCATCAGTCTACATTCCAAAGTAAGACTGCTGCGCTCCCTTGTCATCTCCATCTTCCTATATGCTTGCGAAGCATGGACCCTCACAGCAGATCTCCAACGAAGAATACAAAGCATGGAGATGAGGTGCTACAGAAGACTTCTGGGCATTTCCTATACCCAACACATAACCAAAGGCGAAGTCTGACAGACCATCACACAAGCCATTGGACAACACGATGACCTGCTCACAGTGGTGAAGAAACGGAAACTCGGATGGTATGGCCTTGTCACCAGATCATCAGGCCTTGCAAAGACTACTCTGCAAGGCACAGTGCAAGGAGGTAGAAAAAGAGGGAGACCGAAAAAGAGGTGGGAGGACAACATCCGAGAATGGACTGGTTTGACACTGAGCGAAGCCATCAGGGCTGCTGAGGACAGAGAAAGATGGAGTATGCTGGTTAAACGATCATCTGTGGGTTACCTCCGGGTTACGGGACAGGATAGGATAGGATTATTATATTGTTATTATTATTACTATTACTACTACTACTACTATTATTATTATTATTATTATTATTATTATTATTTAAAAATTATTATTATCTTTTTTTTTAAATTATGATTTTTTAAAATTGTATTATTATTATTATTATTATTTTTAAATTTTATATATTTTTTTAGAAATATTTATTTATTTTACTTTTATTATTATTATTATTATTATTATTATTCTCTAAAAAAGAAAAATTCTTTATTTTTTATTTATTTATTTTTTAATTTATTTAAGAAAAAAAATTAAAACATTTTATTATTAATATTATTTATTTATTTATTTATGTTAAATATATGTATTTCTTATTTTCATTGTCTTATAAAGGTTTAATTAATTATCCAGTTGCCTGTTTTATTTAACTGACATTGTTATGTTATTATGCGTTTATAAATTTTTTTTGTGTATATGTGAAAGAGATGGAGATAGTGGGTGTGCTTGAGTGTGTGTACATGTGTTCCTGTTTAAATACGTGAGTTTTAATGCGTGCGTACGGTCTTTATCATCTTGGTAAAAAAAGACTTTAATAAAAACCAACCAACAACAAAAGAGAAGGCAGAAGAGGATGAGATTGCAGAAATAAAAATCAAAAGAACCAATCTCCTTGCAGATGCCCCGGCTCTGGAAAAATCAGCTAACGAAAA
Organism: Oncomelania hupensis; assembly: GCA_036898135.1. NCBI lineage: Eukaryota > Metazoa > Mollusca > Gastropoda > Littorinimorpha > Pomatiopsidae > Oncomelania > Oncomelania hupensis. The sequence goes on along the minus strand of CM072527.1, from coordinate 22,397,992 downwards.
GGCTGAAGAGGCAGAAAGGCAAACTGATCTTAATTGCTGAGTAAAATGCCTTCAGAAAGAAGAGCCAGGAGAAGAGGGCAGCTATTGATGAACTGGACAAAACTTGAGTCTTACATTGAAACAAAGCAAATCCTAAATTAAATAGCTGTAATGCACTGTGACGTGTAAATTTGTATATATATATATATATATATATATATATATATATATATATATATATATATATATATATATATATATATATATATATATATATATATATATATACACAGGGATCAGTTTACTAGCGCGCCCTGCGCCATTGACGCATAAAAATTAAAAATGACCCATCTACAATTCTTGCCAGGGGCCGAATGGCGCTTCGATTTTTGGTACCAGTGCGCCACCACAATAACAGTGCACTGTATTGGAGGCGACAAACGTGCTTTTGCTAAGGCAAGTTCAGCGATTGGCTATGAGGGCCCGGATGTTGATCTTTCAGCCAATAAGAAGTGTTGTACGATTCTTCCAAATCAGACTTTGCTATCGTCTGCGCGTATGTTGTGTCCGTGCAAGGAGGATTTTGTGTTTTTCTTTGTGCCACTTTGAAAATGCCACCCCCCCTCCCCCCCTCCCCCCCAAAAAAAAAACAAAAAAAAATAAAAAAAAAACAACTAAACTTGAGGTAGGACAGTCTAGACTGTCGTTTGCTGCTGTTAAACCACAGTCTACCGCCGCTAATCCTACGCAAGATGATTGTGTGTGCCCCGAGTCAAGTCAAAATACTGATCCCTGTTCTGGTTAGTGTTTTGTTGGTAAACATGCTTCACAACACATGCACACTCACAATAATCTATTTTGTTTTAATTTCTGTAATAATATCTCCAGGTTATCTTTTACATGTACGTAAATTACTGCTGAAATCATGGCCCATTGAAATTTGATCTGAGGGGCCCAATGGCCCATAGCTTTTTTGTGTCAGGCTGAACCCTGTATATATATATATATATATATATATATATATATATATATATATATATATATATATATATATATATATATATATATATATATATATATATATATAACTTTTATAGCTGACAATGACATGGAATTAAAACAGTGACCATCAATGCAGGTGAACTCTTAATTTCCAAGTTAGTGTATTGATGTTTTTGAGCATTCACAGACTGTGAACTGTCAGTGCTCACGACTTGTCGTAGTGTACATGTACATAGTCCAGAACGTAAGTCCTTTTTTTTTTCATTGCCACCATTAGAATACCCCCTTAGTTTGGGTTTTACGGTCTTTGATATTTGTAGCAAGCGGTACTTGAAAGTTTGTGAAAAGTTTGTGAATTTTGTAATGTTTTTGTGCTGGGAACCCTGGATGTTATAAGATCAGGAATAGGCTTTCACGTATGCTAGCCGTCTTTGTTTCATACTAGCCGTCTTTGTTTCATAGCATTTGTGTTAAATAAACATGTAGTGCTGTTACAGATTTTCCTTGTCATTTTTCTGCAACCATGCTTTTTCTGTGCGGAATTCAATCGATGATATACTGTGATATTGTACGGTTGATTTTTTATTTAGTTTATTTCTAGGTGGTGGCATAAAAACCAATAATTGACCCATCAACATTCAAGCTCAACCACCACCATTTGTCTAATTTGAGAGCCAGCTTCAGTGGATGAGTAGCCTCCCCAATTCCTCTCTCCCCCTTCTCTCCCCTGGCATTCCATTGGTCCCTAGTTTTGAGCAAACATCATCTGCACCCCGTGAAAATTACATCATCCAGAAGGGTTAGAATTAGAGTTAGGACTTAGGGTTACTAACCCAAACCAATACCCTAATAAATTAAATTAATTGCTTATGTTTTCGCTTACAGCGTATAAACATGGATTGCTGACGTTCAGAACTGCCCTTGTCACTTTAAAATATGTATTGACAGTATTTCAATCCAGTTGTGTGAGATGAGAAACCTTTTTGTTGCATGCATTGCCATTGCACAAGTACAACACTAACTAGTTAAGTATGATTATGCAGTGGCGGAACCAGTAGCTTGCAGCTAGAACTGCCTCACATCTCATGTAAAGTTATATATTTATATACAATGCCATACTGAGGCAAATGCACATCAGCTTGAGAGAAGGCTGACAGCTTATAATGCCAAGGTTTTTATGCTATACACTAATAAAGTATAGTATACTAGTTAATGCATTTTTTGTTGTTACATTACAGAATTTAAAATATATTCAACTGTGACACTGCCATCATGAGTCTTGCATCAGACTTGGCAGAGCTGATACAACATCTGCAGCAGGAGCGGCTGTTTGTCTCGACGGAGATGGACCAGCTGGAGCACCTGAACAGAAATGTTCGGCAGTCTTCCGAGCAGCTTTCGCACATTGCCTGGATCTGTCGGCAGCAGAAGAGGGTCTTGAGTTCTTATGTCTCACATGGCAATGAGTCAAAAGCAATTGATGTGAGGATGATTCACTTTTATAGTTTTTATTTCTCCTTCAGAGGTATGACGTGCTGTGATAACTATATGATTATCATTATGATATAGGAGCTTATAAAGTGAGTCTGAGTTTTTTAAAACTGTTAAACTATATTCATAGAAGAGTATTAGTCTACATTATTGAAGTAAAAGCTCTTATATAAGCGTGTATGCAGCTTAAAAAGATATAGGTCCTTTTATAAACTCTTAAGTTTTCTTCTATAAAGCCATTACGAGTGTTGTGGTCTAACACAGCATTAACTTGCCTTGTCCACAGGCTAGAAACCAATGGTGCATGACAGGTGTGGAATCGATCCAGCCTCTGGGTGTCATGTTTCTCAGAATATTATTTACTTTCGACTCGGGCAATCTTTTGTGGGTTTTCTCCGTGTAGACCAGCTTGCTCCCCCAACAAAAATTTCATGAAAAATAAAACTAACACTAATATACCATCAAGATCTTTCTGTTCATGTTCTGACATTCGCCAGCTTAGTATTTCCGGTATCGAAACAAAAACTTGTGGTGAATGTCATGCTTTTCAGCCCCTACAGTTTGGAATTCTCTTCTTGAACTCTGTGCTCTGTCGAATCATTTCTTTCTTTTCACTCTGGACTGAAAACACACCTTTTCAACAGTGTCTATCGTTTTGAGAGATTGGCCTTGGACTTTGATGCCTGTGTTGATGTCCTCGGTGTTGTTGGTCATCATTTTGCTCTTCTCTGCACTTATTTCCATTCCATAGGCTCTTTAGATGGTGTCAAGCCTCTGTACCAGCTGTTCAAGTTCTTGTGCCTCTTCAGTCAGTCCATCAATGTCATCTGCAAACGGAGGTTGGAGATTGCTCTACCCTTTATGCTGACTGACTTCGTGATCTGCAAGGGCATCTGACATGATGAGCTCTAAGAAGAGTGTTGGAGAGAGTAGGCATCCTTGACGCACGCCGATTGTTGTTTTGAACCAGTTTCCAATGGCACTGTTGTGGAGGACTGCACTGGTAGCCTTGTCATTCAGGCTTTTGATTTCAATAACTTTAGGGCTGATGTTGTACACTTTCATGGTTGCCCACAGAGCTGCATGCCAGACTTGGTCAAAGGCTTTCTTATTCTGAGGTTGAAAATCTGTTCAGTGGTGCTTTGCCCTGCATTGAAGCCTGCTTGTTTTCAGCTATGATTTGTTCAGCTTGGGGTTTCAACCTGTTGAGTATTATTTTCAGGAGGATCTTGCTGGGATGGCTGATGAGGCTGATGGTGCAGTAGTTTTCATCTTCCTGAAGGTTACCCTTTCTGGGAAGAGTGATGACAAGCGACTGGGTCCATGGTATAGGCCACTCCCCACTCTGCGAGATCTTGTTACAGATAATGGTGATGGCCTCAATCATTGCTTCTCCCCCTGCTTGAAGCAATTCTGTGGGTATGTTGTCCACTCCCGCTGACTTCCCCTTCTTCAGCAATTGCACTGCTGCCTCAACTTCTTCTAGGAGAATTGGGAGGATTTCTTCTTCAGTGATGTTGCTAGAAATTTTCAGCATAGGCCATTTGGCCAATTCAATCACAAACCTTTAAGACATTTTGAAAATCTTTCGGCCATCATTTTGACTGACAAAAATGTTGCAACCAATACCACACACAGAACACTGATGAAAACAGTTTTATTTACATTTATTAACTACAAAACAACATATGTTGTCCACTCCCGCTGACTTCCCCTTCGTCAGCAATTGCACTGCTGCCTCAACTTCTTCTAGGAGAATTGGGAGGATTTCTTCTTCAGTGATGTTGCTAGAAATTTTCAGCATAGGCCATTTGGCCAATTCAATCACAAACCTTTAAGACATTGTGAAAATCTTTCGGCCATCATTTTGACTTACAAAAATGTTGCAACCAATACCACACACAGAACACTGATGAAAACAGTTTTATTTACATTTATTAACTACAAAACAACATAAAATTTGATGAAATGACTAGAATGGATGACTAATAAAATCTTCAACTGTACTTTAGATGAATCCCTGTTGCAAACACATAAAACAAAAACAAATAAAATGTACTGGCATGACACCTGACATGACTACTCATGTCCCTCAATCTCTGAAGATAGACTTCTAGGTTTACACTATGAACCTTTCTGAGTTTAGCCCATTTTCTTTCTTTCCAACACCAAGCGAGAGGAAGCGCTGGCCACTGATAAGTTTTGGCTTCTTTTTTGGTGGCATTTCGAAAACAAAAAGTGTTATTGCCGGAAACACGCCGTTCGCAACAAGGGGAGTTACTCTAACTCTATCTGCTGATGCATGTGTCGTCTGCTTGGCGCTTCTGATACGTGATGTTCGACAATAACTCATAACACCTTTATTTATCCAATAGGAAATTAATATGGCCAGAAGCAATAACAACAAAACAGACATGAGACAAGCAAATAAAAAACGGACAAAGGGTAGCCGATTGAGGCGTAAAACCTTAGGACAGCGGGCCGATCAGAACATGATTCGTTCAGACATTTTGGAATTTTATTGGTGAATGGTCTATTTGCCGATGAAAACAACATCACTGCTTCTTCCTTTTTGTTCTGGGGACATGCTAGAACTGATGAGTCTCCGTTTGGTGTGTGGCTGTAAAGGTCAGAGCAGTACTCTGTCCATCTATCCAAGACCTTGTTCTTCTGTAAGGCATATGCCAGACTTGCTTTGGATCGTGGAGACTTTGGGCTGTTTAACACTTGTCAGCCGCTTCACAGTCTGCTGTTGTTCTTGTTCAGACTGTTCCCTATTTCCTGGCATTGATCTTCTATCCAGTTCTCCTTTGCTGTGCGCATTTCTTTTCAGATGTCATTGTTGATTTTTTGGTAGGTCTCAGCTCCCTGGGAGGTGTTCTTTTTCTTTTTCATCTCTCTTCATTTGTCACACCGGTCCAAAAGTTCTTAATACCACAGTAATATCCTTTCCATCTTCTAATAGTAATCTCACTACCTTTATGTTTGGGTGACGAATGTGTTGTGCCCTAATGGCACATTCAGAGTCTGACCTCCAAGCCATCATTAACAGATTTGTTTAAGCCAGTCAACTCTTTGGTCTCTAGGTCAGCCTTGGCCATCAGCCCTCACCAGGAACCATACCAACCTCTCCCACCATCTCCATTGAAGTCACTTGGTTGAAGGTTGTTGACAAGTACGAGAGTAATTTCTTTTGACGGTACTCTGAAAGAGATAGCAGTGCACCTCAGCAAAATGATTCAATCTCTTGGTCGCCTTTGCTCACATGTGCTGAACTTCTTCTAAGAACATGAAGAAAACCAAGGTCAAGGAGTACAGAGCAATAGTCCTCACAATCCTGTTATATGACTGTGAAGAATCTTCTAGAGAAAACACCTGAAACAACTTGAGTGTTTCCACATTAAAGCACTACGATCAATCCTGGGGATAAAATGGCAGGACAGAGTAACCAGCTTGGAAGTCCTGGATAGAGGTCATTTTGTCAGCATTGACCATTGTCCACGATTGTTAAGGCCCAACTCTGCTGGACTGGACCTGTAGTTTGCATGGACAGCACCCTCCTTCCAAGCTAAGTTCTCTATGGAGAATTCTCACAAGGCCAAAAGAGAACAGGTCGGCTAAAGAAGAGGTACAAAGACTGCATCAAAGAAATTCTAAAATGCAGTGATATTCCTTCAAAGAGCTCGAGTGCTTGCTGGAGATAGGCAACGCTGGCATGCCCTGACAAAAAAAGTCCCTTTCCTCCTGTGAAAACATTAATTTTATATTTTATTAGGATGTGCGTTGTAATGTTAAACCAGACTCAAAATATTTGTCTTTTTTTTTTTTTTTTTTTTTTTTTTTTTTGTGTGTGGTGATTTTGTATGTGTGCGTAATTTGCATGCTTAACTGATGTGTGATGTGTTGTATAATTTGTCACTTTGTGACTCAAATGTTAGAAAATTCTTTTGAGGTAACTAGCTTGGAGCTTCATTGCAAGGGACGGGCATAATTTTTGACTCATGCATAGCAATGTGAGCCTATATACTCACACACCCCCATCCCCACCCCTCCCCTCTCCCTCCCAAAAATTGTCCAGATTTTTGTAAATCTGTGTGATGAGTCCTAAATTGTCCAAAAATGATATAGGAAAAAGTCTGTCCGTCTGTCTGTCAGCTGTCCGCCATCTGCTGTCTGTCTGTGCAAAAACTTTAAAGTGGCTTAGTACTCAGTACTTTTTCAACTATCTGTTACGTTTGAGACGCGCACGATAGATGCGATCGTTTTATTTTGCAAAGCATGCAATAACAGAGTGTATTTACCTTTGAGTTGATTTTGTGTTGTAGTTGGAAGAAGCTTTGTATAATGTTGATAATTTTCGTTAGTCTATATTATTGGATAAATTTCTAGGGTTGCTTGTTTACTATCGATCGAAGCGTGTAGATTGATCTAATGGTGGCTGCAAGATGCTTCTAACCTAAATAAGGTTATATGACGTAAGACAGTGCATAGTTCTGATGACAAATTTTATTCTGATTGGTTGTAATTGCGTCACGCTGAAATGTTCAAACGTTCTCTAGAGTATAGAGAGACTATATAAGTGCAGCACTGTTTCAGAGTTAGGAGTTGAAAAAGGGAAAGTGAAAAAAGCGATTGAGCGATTGTATGCAGTTGTTGATGTATGCTAAATAAAGTTGGAAAACTTCATACGACGACTCCTGCCTTGTTGCTGAGTGAACAGGTTGATTGGATAAACAAATCTGAGTTACACTTATCAGGATTCAAGCATCGGGGCTGAATCAACTACTGATAAAAATCCCAACAACAGTGTAACACTATCACAACCAAATTTGGTAAACTTGGTACCCAGGAGACCTCATAAATGATCAGTGAATGAATGACCTCACTTCAAGATTAAGGTTACAGGGTCATCAAATGTCAAATAAATGACAAAATTTAACTGAGACACACATACTATGGAAATTTGGTCAACCTCACTCCACTCAAGGTCACTGGAGCTGTCCAAAATTGGTTTGTGTAAGTACTTTGAAGTGACCTTGACTCTAAACTATGAGCTAAAGATGATTGATCTTTGATAAATATTCAGTTTTTTATGATCTTGAAGATCAAGGTTATTGCAAAAATATACAAAACATAGGTCATCTTACAGTGGAATGGATGGTTATTTAACCCGTAGTATGCAACAACATTGGGTTTTTGATCAGAAATGTATGAATCACGTGAGGGTCAAGGTCATCCCAAAGTCAAGGTCACTGATGGTCAAGGTCATTGCAAGGTCACTGTTTTTTGGCATAATAGAACTTTTGCTGTACTTTATTTGATAGTACACTAGTGTATTTGGAGCCAGAGGTCAAGGTCATCTCCTGATACAAGAACATAGAAAGATCAAAGTCAGTATTACTTTGCATTTTAATGCCACCATTTCATTTTGTTTTTTCTTGGCACTCATTTTCATGTGAAATATTTTGAGTTCGATAAAGAGCATGTGAGTCATATGAACTTTGCTCTTCTAGTTAAATGAATTAAATTATAAAATTATTATAGTTGTGTTTTTTAATAGGTATGTGGGGACAGCAATGAGCTGGAGAACACCAACTTTGTGGATTCATTCAAGCATTTTGGTCACCATGATATAAAGTTTGGGGAGCTGCTGAAGTTCCTGTGGGACAACCCTACCACTATTGGCCGGTGTATTTATGAGGGGGAAAAGGCTGGGCAGTTATCCATGGAACCGATCATCACAACACTTACTGCATCTGTGTATGGTGGATGCATGTTCAGGGAAGACGAAGCGAACCTGCTGCACATTTTAAAGCTTTTGACCGAGCTACAGGTATTTTTGATTCGCGTGCATAGCAATGTATGTACTCGCCCCAAAATTAAAATTTTCCAGATTTGTGAAAATCTGTATGAATCTGAAATTTTCCAAATACGATATCCAAAACAGGCCCTTCCTGCATTAAAATACGCATAAAGAAAACATTTATGGTAGGCCCGGCATGTCTCTTAACACACCCATGTATGTATGTTTGTGACAACAATTTTTGACAAGCATGCAGCAGATTGTCAAATATGCACCAAATTGGCATGATTTGCATGCGCCTATAGTAACACACACACATAATCAATTCATTGACCTCTCTCTCTGCTTCAACAGCATGTTTTCAAAATATTGTTTTGTTTGGTATCAATGTGTAGGTCATTCTCACACAAGAAGCAACAAAAACACTAGTTAGCGCATGCATTCTGTCTAGATTGGATTATTGTAATTCACTCCTTGTAGGTTGCACACAGAAAGTCCTTAGACCTCTTCAGCAAGTCCAAAACTCTGCAGCTAAACTCATCTTCAAAGCGCGAAAATCACAGCACTGCACGCCTCTTTTTCAAGAGCTACACTGGCTCCCGATTGAACAACGAATTAAATATAAAACCTCATGTCTCTGCTACCACATCATCTCTGGAACTGCTCCTAGCTATCTTTCCGAACTTTTGACTGTCTATGTTCCTTCTCGGTCTCTCCGCTCCTCTGCAGATGAAAGGATGTTCCGTGTACCAGAATACCACAGGGTGAGACACGGTGGTAGAGCTTTCAGTTTCTTCTCCGTTCAGACCTGGAACTCGCTACCTCGGTCCGTCCGTCACAGTCCTTCATTAGCGTCTTTTAAAACGAACTTGAAGACGCATCTTTTTAGAGAGGCCTTTTCTTAGGCGCCATGAGTGAGTGTTGTTAGTTATTCTTGGTGTTGAGATGTATATGTGGTTGTGTGTTATTGACCAATGTACGCATGTTGTGTTTACATTTGTTTGTGTAAAGCGCTTTGTGATTTTGGAAAGCGCTATATAAATTGCCTGTTATTATTATTATTATTATATATTATGTTGGCAACGCAACTGATTAGGTATAAAATAGATCTGCCTAAAGATGATTTATAAATAAAAACAGACATAAAACTCAGCCGTGCTGACCGCTGGGGAAATAGTGGAGGCCACATGGCCTGTAAATAAACAACACCGTCTAGGCTGGGATTCCTGGTATCTCTAGGTTTCTTTGCTTAAAACTAAATGGGAACTTTTAATAAAGGAGTGAGCTTTGAGAGCTCGGAAGTTATCAGTGATTTAATGACCTGACTTCAATTGAAGGTCAACAAATGTTGATGCACTCTGATTGTTGTTCTGAACCAGTTCCCAATGGCACTGTTGTGGAGGACTGCACTGGTAGCCTTGTCATACGGGCATTTGATGTCTTCAATAATGTACACACACACACGCACACAACCGTGTAAAAATGCCACATTAAAAAAAAGTGTCCTTTTTTTTTTTGAAGCTAACCCTAACTCTGTATCTAACCCAAACCCTAACCCTTAACCCAATGCTAAGTCTAATACAGCCCTAACCCTAACCGAACTATTTTGCCATCAAATTAACAGGGCTATCAAAAGAACGTAGGTAGAGTATAAAGAGTGTAACAATAACAGCTTTTCTACATCGCCACACATACATACATACACAAACACACCCACACACATACATACACACACACACCCAAATGCACATACACACACACAAAGCAATATGTATCAAATAGAGTATTCCTATTGCCCAAAAGTATAAATCAAACAATTGTTGTGAATTTTTAGTTTACACACATTGTCATGGTTGGTGAAGTACTGATGACAGCATCTGCAGGGGTGCCAACCAGTACGGATTGACCGTACTTAATTCTGGCGAAGTGAATTAAATACGGAAATACGGTAGCTTTTATAAAAATACGGAGGAGAAGTTGCCGATCGTTTATCTTTGCCAACGGTGCTTCTGTACCAGTTTCTGGTATCAGAATAGTACTCATGCACTCACTGAACGTCGCTATGTGCCTGCGGTATTTTCCGACATGCTTTTCGATTCATGAATGTACCAGTATTCCTTGGACTGTACCCTAATTAATCACGTGATGAAAGCCGAATAAAGCACGCGCGACCCGAATCAAACACGTTGTTACGTTTGCGAGGCGCACGATAGATCCGATCGTTTTGTTTTGCAAAGCATGCAATAATAGAGTGTATTTACCTTTGATTTAATTTTGCGTTGTTGTTAGAAGAAGCTTGGTATAATGTTGATAATTTTCGTTGGTCGATATTATTGTAGAATTCTCTAGAGTTGCTTGTTTACTATCGATCGAGTCTTCGCAATAAATGTAGATAGCTGAGAAAATTCTTGTACTGTAAAGAAAGTTGTATGACGTAAGACAGTGATGATGAAGTTTATTCCGATTGGTTGTAATGTGTCGGGCTGGAACATTCTGACGTTATCTGGAGTCTAGAAAAAACTATATAATTGATGCACTGTGTAGAATTGTAAAGAGTAGAGAAAGTGAAAAGCAATTGAGCGATTGTATGCAGTTATTGATGTACGCTTAATAAAGTTGGTAAACTTCATATGACGATTCCTGCCTTGTTGCTGAGTGAACGGGTTGCGTGGATAAACGAATCCGAGTTACACATATCAGGATTTCAGCATTGGGGTTGAATCAGCTACTGATAAAAACAAAACCAACATCCAGTGTAACATTTTGGGGGGCCAAGCCGATGTTCACGCCATAGCCAAGGGTTCAACTGCTACAACAAGCGAGTCAACGTTACGAGAGGAAGTCATCGGGGGTAGCCGCCAACGAGTTGCGTCTGGAGGGGCCAACATACTGGGACTACATCCCCGTTAGATTTGGGTTGACTGCAAGGGCGTATAGTCGCCGAAGAGTTGCTTCGTGAGGGAACAACAGAACGGGATTATGTGGCTGCCGCAAGACTACGTCGAGGGGCAGTCTCAGAGCTACATCGCCAGTATTACGGAGAGCGACGAGCGGACGTCGCGTCTTCTTCAGCACAGGATCGTATACATCAACACCAGCGTGGTGCAGCGTCGCATATGACGAGGACAGCGGGGCCTGCGTCAGCGAAGGCGACTAGTGACAAGCATCAGCGCTACTGCAGAAAGCGTGCTGTTCTAGAACAGTCTAGAAAGGTGCAGCACAGCCAAGAACTTTCCAGAAAAGCATCAAGATGGCTGACTTCTGGCAGAAAGGACTTGAACTGAATCTAAAAGGCAAGCAGCTGACGGAGCATGTCATCTCAGGAGAGAATACAAGAAAGAGTACTCGAAGAGCAACGTCGGCATGAAGAAATAGAAAGAGTAGAACAGTGTTTAGAAAGAGAAGAGCAACGTCGGCGTGAAGAAAGAGAATAAGAAGAGCCACGTCGGCATGAAGAAAGAGAATTAGAAGAACAAAGTCGGTGTGAAGAAAGAGAATTAGAAGAACAACGTCGGCGTGAAGAAAGAGTTAGAAGAGCGGCGTCAAGAAAGAGAAGAGGAGCAGCAAGAAAAAGAAGAGCAACGCAGGCGTGAAGAAAGAGAAGCTGAGCGTCAGTTCCAGCTAGAAATGGCGCGCATCCTGCAACAGCAGAACGCGTCACATATTATCAGCAACAACAAGGCTCCAAAATTGCCAGCGTTCATCAACGGGAAGGACCAGATCGACAGTTATCTGGCGAGATTTGAAAGGTTTGCGGAAAGCTCTGGCAACCTCAAGACTGGGCAATTCGACTCTGTGCACTTCTGACGGGGCAAGCATTTACACCAGACTATCGAATGATGACGCCAAATCTACGACATCTTGAAAGAGGCCCTACTGCATTGCTACAGCTTCACAGAGAAGGGCTACCATAAACCCTTTCGTGAATGCCGGGCTTTGTCAGAGGAGACACCAAAGCAATTTGTGGAGCACCTGTCATCATACTTACACAAGTGGGTGGAATTATTAGGCTAAGGGGAAGTCTTACGAAAGTCTCCATGACCTGATCGTGAAGGAGCAATTTCTCAATGCCTGTCACAAGGACCTTGCGACCCATTTAGAATTATAAAAGCTGCAGACGCTTAATGATGTGACTGAGGTTGCTGATAGATACCTTATCGCTCACGGGAAGTCGCTGGGGCCACACAAGGCGACGAAACATTTTCAGAAGACTGGAAACCATGGGAACCATATCCAGGGTACTCAGACGAGCCAGAGACACACGGACTCCACGCCACCTCCCAGGGAAGGGCACTCAAGAGGCTTTCACCTGCAACGCTACAGACCACAGAGCTGCTAACTGTCCTCAAAACAAAATTAGTGGACAGCAGAGCAATACGGACAATGCAGCGGTGGGCAACCGACAGAGGCGTTTCTCCAATCAACAGCAAACTAGTAGCTCTGACCATCAAGTGTGAGGGGGGAGCGTCATTCTTCCGAGTGAGACCGAGCGCACAACTTCTCCTTGCTAACGGGAAATCCATTCCCGTTGTTGCCAGCGCAGCTGTGACCGTCCAGAACATGCCTGTTTCCAAGGGACGCGTCAGAAATCATGAAGTGACTGTCCTAAGAGACTCAGGTTGCAGTGGGGTCATCGTCAGAGAATCGCAAAAGAACAGGACACTCATGGCCGACAGCAAATGTGTGAGAGCGCAGTTGCGAAGATTCAAGTCAGCACTCCTTTCAACATAGGCGAAGTAGAAGCGGTTGTATGATTTGAAGATCGGGAATATCGACGGAGCGAGACGAACCGACGACCCCGATTCAGAATGGAGTCCTGCCTCAACCCAACTCGTCGAAGTTGTGGAGGAGGATCCATTGCTGTTTCCCGATGGAGACCTTGCAGAACTGCTACGGGACAATGTTGCTACTCCGGCTCAGCCCTGCCGACCAGAGATTGCCGGTGCTGTTACTACCAGGGCCCAGGCCAAGAGAGACAAGACATCTACGCCACTGAAGGTCGCCGACAACTCCAAAGCTGCCATCGTGGACAGAGATAAGCTGATCCAGCTCCAGGAAGCTGATAGCACTTTAAACAAGTACAGGAACCGCAGAGACCATGTGACCAAAGGCAGTGGCACGGTCTACTTTGAGGTGAAGGCCAGGGTCCTGTCCAGAATCTTCCAACACCCGAGGGTCAATGGAGTTAAACCACTACGTCAAGTCTTGGTACCGTTACCCCTAAGGCGCCAATTGATGGAAGTAGCTCACGATTCCATCATGGGAGGTCACCTGGGCATCAAGAAGATGTCAAACAGAATCCAGGCGGTATTCTACTGGCCAGGACTTATGCGGATGTCAGCTGTTTGTGTTGATCATGTGATATTTGCCAGAAGACCCTACCTCGAGGAAGGGTCCTAAAAGTGCCTATGCAGAGGATGCCTTTGATCGACCGACCTTTCAAGAGGGTGGCCTTGGACTTAATCGGCGAAATAAAACCTCCGAGTGAAGAATGTCATTGGTGGGTACTGACTTTAGTGGACTATGCGACTCGGTACCCAGAAGCAGTGCCACTTAAGAAGATTGACACTGAAACTGTAGCAGAGGCCCTGGTGGACATGTTCAGTAGACTTGGGGTGCCTGAAGAAATTCTGACAGACCTCGGGACGCAGTTCGTCTCTGACTGCATGAAGGATGTCAACAGACTGCTGAGCATCCGGCATTTGACTACGACTCCTTACCATCCGATGTGCAATGGGCTTGTCGAAAAGTTTAATGATACGCTGAAGTCCACCCTGAAGAAACTGTGCAGCGAGCAGCCCAGACAATGGCATCGCTACATCAGCGCCTTACTTTTCACCTACAGAGAAGTACCGCAGGAGTCCACCGGCTTTTCTCCATTTGAGCTGCTGTACGGAAGAACATACGAGGGCCGATGCACATCCTGAAAGAACTGTGGACGAAAGAAGTAGACACCCCAGAAGTAAAGAACAGCTACCAGTACGTGTTTGAGCTACGGGAGAAGCTGGAGCAGACTCGAGATAGCCAGAGAAAACCTGAAGAAGTCCCAAGACTGTGGAAAGCACTACTATGACCGTAGGGCTGTGAACAGGAAGTTCAAACCTGGCAACAAAGTGCTGTTGCTGCTACCTACCGATCACAATAAGTTGCTGATGCAGTGGAAATGCCCATACGAAGTGGAGATCGTGGTGGAAATCAACTACTACAAGGTGAAGGTCGGCCAGCATTCCAAGATATACCACGCCAACCTCCTTAAGCTGTATGTGTAAAGGCCATGGGAGACTACATGCAGCAACAGCAGCTAAGAATCGATGACAGCTTTGGCAGCGAGGAAACTGTTGGAACTTGGAGCTCAAGGACCTTATGGGCGAGTTTCCTCATAATTTCAGCGATGTCCCAGGCTCTACGACTTTGGTCGAACATGAAGTCCACCTCACTTCAAATATTCCTGTTCGATCCAAACCCTTCCCGATCCCTTTCAAGGCCCGTGAATCCTTGAAGAAAGACATCGATGAGATGCTGAAGATGGGCATCATCAGGGAGTCCAGTTCCCTTTACGCATCACCTGTTGTGGTAGTGGAGAAGAAGGACGGAAGCAACAGAGTGTGCATCGACTACAGGAAGGTTAACAAGATCACCGTCTTCGACCTTGAGCCGATGCCTACCGCAGCAGACCTCTTCCGCCAATTATCGTGGAGTAAAATATTCTCGAAGATTGACCTTGGCAAGGGTTTTTGGCAAGTCCCTGTGTGTCAACAAGACATACCAAAGACTGCTTTTATAACTCTTGATGGGACGTACGAGGATGCTTTTTGGCATGGTCCAGAGCTTATTCTAGGGCGCGGTATGCACGGGATCACGCACAAAAAGTTTTTTTCCCAAAAGAAATTCGATGAGCGCGTTCGCGATCCCGCGGAGATTGGAAATATCCCGCTACATGTCTTGATCGAAGCGGGCTTTACTGTGACGTTTCTGTCGTCTGCTAGGGCGTAGCGGAAACTGGAGTTAAACGGAAGTTGCTCTTGTATATGCGATGTGTCTCAAATTTTCATTGGCCGATGCTATTCTTTTTGACCAATCACCTTTCTTCTGAGTGTGGCATCGATGAACCTGACCGGTTGGAACTGGTTTACAATCAGAATCAGAATGGCTTCGAAAAAGCGCACGCTTTTCGACTTCGAATTCAGTGGAGGAACTGTGAAGAAAACAGTCACACTGTTTTCCCATGACTGATCTTCTAAAATAGCAGAGCTTTTATGCAACAGTTGTGAAAGCAAGGTTACAGATACCAGTTTTTTATATATTTTGTCTGCGATTTGTATGTACTTACTGTTTGGAGAGAATGCGACACTTGACTGTTTCACAGTTTATCCGGGAACATCACGGGAGAAAACAGATATGGATATTTGTTTGTGTGTACACCCTATATATGCCGAGAAGACGCCCCCACTGTTTTGGTCAGAGGGGGGCCTAATCCCCCCCTTTTTTTCAAGGAAGGGGGGCCTGCCCCCACTTCTTCAAAATCCTAGAATAAGCTCTGTGGTCAACAGCGGTGTTACCCTGAAGAGAGGAATGAAGAAGATGCTCAATGGGATGGACAACGTTGTGTGTTACTGGGACGACCTGGGACCTGGGAAGAGCATCTGCTTATCTTGAGGGAGCTGTTTCACCGTCTAACAGAAGCTAACCTGACCGTGAAACCCAGTAAGTGCATTCTGGGGACACAACGTCGACTTATCGGCCATTCTCTGAAAGAAGGACAAAAGGGGCTTCTGCTAGAAAATGTCACCAAGATTCTGAGCGCTCCCCGTCCCCAAACAAAGAAGCAAGTGCGGTCTTTCCTGGAATTGGCTGGGTATTATAGGGAGTTCGTACCGAACTATTCAGCCATCACAGCACCTTTGTCTGACCTGGTGCGGAAAGGCTGTCCGAACCAAGTGCAGTGGGGACCGTCTCAGAAGGAATACCAGACTGTGCGCGACCTCCTTTTGAAGGATCTGGTGCTATGACTGCCTGACACTTCCAAGGAATTTGTCTGAAAAACAGACGCAGCGGATGAAGGCATCGGCGCCATACTGATGCAAGAACACGAAGGGAAACTATTTCCGGTCAGTTACGCCAGCAAGAAGCTGTCCAGGGCTGAGAAAAATTACTCGACGATGGAGAAAGAGTGCCTTGTCATCATATAAGGAATCCGGAAGTTCGAACTGTACCTTCAAGGATGAAGTTCATGCTGCAGACTGATCACAAGCCGCTAACCTACTTGAACTCTGCCAAGTTTGTGAACAGTCACATGAGATGGGCTATGTACTTGCAGAACTTTAACATGCGAGTAGAATCTATTAAAGGATCAGACAATGTTGGTGCGAACATTCTCAGCAGAGTGTGTGAGTAAAGAACATTGACAAAGTATCCAGAAAGACTGAAATAAGTTTTAATTCTGGACTTTGTTTGTTCATTGCGTCTCAATGTTGTTGAAAGAAATTAAGTAAATTTCTTCTTGTGTAGGGGGTTATGTTACGTTTGCGAGGCGCACGATAGATCCGATCATTTTGTTTTGCAAAGCATGCAATAATAGAGTGTATTTACCTTTGATTTAATTTTGCGTTGTTGTTAGAAAAAGCTTGGTATAATGTTGATAATTTTCGTTGGTCGATATTATTGGAGAATTCTCTAGAGTTGCTTGTTTACCATCGATCGAATCTTCGCGATAAATGTAGATATCTGAGAACATTCTTGCACTGTAAAGAAAGTTGTATGACGTAAGACAGTGATGACGAAGTTTATTCCGATTGGTTGTAATGTGTCAAGCTGGAACATTCTGACGTTATCTGGAGTCTAGAAAAAAACTATATAATTGATGCCCTGTATAGAATTGTATAGAGTAGAGAAAGTGAAAAGTGATTGAGCGATTGTATGCAGTTGTTGATGTACGCTGAATAAAGTTCGAAAACTTCATATGACGACTCCTGCCTTGTTGCTGAGTGAACGGGTTGCGTGGATAAACGAATCCGAGTTACAAATATCAGGATTTCAGCATTGGGGCTGAATCAACTACTGATAAAAACAAAACCTACATCCAGTGTAACACACGTGATCCATATGTCCAATGAAAACACTCATTCTTAGCCTTTTGGTGTGAAGACTATAATGGAGGGAACTCGTACAGATCTATTTTTAGACTAACGTCAACTGGGGTTAGGGTAGGGTTAGGTTAGGGTTACCTTACCCAACCCAACTTTACCGTACTTTACCTGTACCTTACCCCTACTCTGAAAATAGACCTGTATGAGTTCCCTCCATAATAGTCTTCACCGCCTTTCAGGGTGTTTCAAAATCGCGAAAACGGCAGGACGTGGTAGACCCAGAAAAGGAAAGGCTGCTAAGTCTGATGACGAAGCCGATTCCTCATCAAAGAAAACAAAGCCTGAAACTAAACAACTGCCAGATTTTGTGCATTCATACACAGAAGCACATCCATGCATCATTGCGTCGAAACTGTCAACAAAGTACGCACGCTGTACTGTCTGTGGCTTCGATTTTTTTATAAGTTATGGTGGCTTTGACGATGTTGCCAGGCATGTTGCATCTGCTAGACACAAAGCTTACTTACTGTCCAAGATCATACTGAGGATTCTTCTGATCCCTGTGTCCAACTGTTCATGTGAAAGGGTCTTCTCTGGTTAGAAAAAATAAAACTGACTTTAAAGGGACTATGGGAAGTAAGACACTGAATGAATTGCTGCATTTGAAATCAAAAAATTAAAATATTGACTGCTACAAAACAAAACTCTCTCCAACACTTCTGAAAAAGGCCACTGCTAAGTCCTTGAAACAATAGAACTGTTTTGTTGCTGACATTGCTTTTATTGGAAAGACTATCAGTATCATTCATTTTAAGTAAAACAAGTGTAGTGTTCAACAAGCTGATTTTTATGGTGATTTTAGAGTAAAACAAGTGTGGTGTTCAACAAGCTGATTTTCATGGTGATTTTAGAGGACTGAAAATAGGCTGCTATTTCAGAGGTAAGCCTGTCATTATAATGTCGTAGGCTGGGTTTTGCGAGAAAAAAAAATACTGACAAGTGTTAAAAAAATACTGACAAACGGGTGCGGAAACACTGACAAGAAGATTAGGGGGTTGGCACCTCTGCATTTGGAAAGAAACTGCTTCTGAATCGAGAGATTCTGGCTTTCGATAGAATTTGAAGAAAACGTTCACCCACCTTGGGTAATATATAATTAACCCACAGACAAGTACAAATCAAAACGTAAAGCATATGAAGAAATGCGATATAGACCAAAACAGAATTCTTTTGACTATTCGTAGGCACTGGCCAGAAACTAATAGAATATTACAGAACTGCCTACCTGCGACAGACTGTTGTTTTTGACTGCTGTAGTTTTTTAAATGATTTATTAAAGTGTCATATGAAACTGTGGGTTAAGGTCATCATAAGATCAGTCAATGTTACTTCGCATTTTTCAACCAGCTTATATCACCATTCTTACAGTTTAAAGAAAGGTAGGTCAGCAATTTGAGCAAATGAAAATAGTGATAATCTGGCTGAAATGGAAAATTACTTTTGCCTCCTGTAAAGTGGGCGAATGTGGAAGTTTTTTTATTCTGAGTTAAATTTAAATTTGTTCTTATGTTAAATTTGTCTTCTTTGTTTTCATCTTTATGTAAATGTGATTCGTGAATTGATTAACCTTTAAGGCTACCAAGTTTCTTTTCTACTATTGTCCTCTCTATCCCTGAGTTTTTCAGATAAGAATATGTAAAATAATGGTGCATATTCAACAACAATCATTACTCTGTTGTTTGTGCTTCAATTCCAATGAAATTTTTGTGTACCTGCTGCAAAATGAATAGAGTTTTTGACAGCCTCATTGATTTTGATGTTACCTTCATGTGATTTGTACAATACTCTCTGTGATTTGTACAATACTCTCTGTTTACCATCCTCTCCACGCTGGCCGCTCCGCCGCTTTCAGCCCTTGAGCGCGTCGTCACGTCGCGTAACCTGAGGGCCATCAGCATCGGGCGCTTTCAGTCCAACGCAAGGGCACTGACCTGTGTAGTGAACCCGGCCTCGACGGACATGGTGGACTTGTACAATGACGGTCTCCGTCAGGTTCTGGACCAGCACGCGCCCCTGACCACCAGAATGATGTGTAAGGAACCGCCCCTCCGCCCATTGGATGACGGAAGAAGTGAGGGCTGCACGTCGTCGATGTTGAGAGGCGGAGCGCTGCTGGAGAACCTCCCGCCTGAGTGTGCATAGACAGATCTTTGCTGCTGAGCGTGCTGCCGTTAAAGCGGCAGTCAGCAGTGCCAAGAAACAGTATTTTGATAGCAAGGTTTCTGGCGCTTCTATTAAGCAACTTTTTGCTGCCACAAATGAACTGCTTGGCAAGTCCAAGGTAACCCCTCTTCCCAACAACATTCCCAAGTCTGAACTGCCTGAGAAGTTCTCCGCTTTCTTTAGTGACAAAATCACGGCTATCAGGGCCGAGCTCGATTCTTGTGATTGTGACCCCCCTGTGTTCGAGGACTACAATGGTCCAAAACTTGGTGCTTTCGAGCCTGTGTCAGATAAAGATATTTTTGATCTCATCGTCAAGTCTCCTACCAAAAGCTGTTCTCTTGACCCCATCCCAACCTCCCTCGTGAAGCAATGTTTGCCTGATCTTGTACCTATTATCACTGCAATTGTCAACCAGTCTCTCACCACAGGATCGGTCCCTGGTCAGTTTAAGCAAGCAGTTGTAATACCTTTGGCTCAAAAAGTTGGGTCTGGATTCCAACAATCTGAAGAATTTTAGACCGGTGTCCAATTTGCCATTTATTTCTAAAATCCTAGAAAAGGTTGTGCTCTGTCAGTTACAGAAGCATCTGTCCAACAACAACTTGCTTGAAGTGTTTCAGTCAGCTTATACTAGGAAAAATCACAGCACTGAAACTGCTGTGTTGTGTGTTCTCAATGGCCTACTTGCTAGGGCTGACCAGGGGCAGGTACTTGCTCTGCTAGATTTGAGCGCGGCGTTTGACACGCTTGATCACAGCATATTGCTCAATAGACTTGAAACTACGTTTGGTGTTACGGAGGTTGCGCTTGCATGGTTCAAATCTTACCTATCTGATAGAAAGCAGGTTGTCATTATTGATGGTAGTGTCTCTTCAACACGGACTCTTGAGTTTGGTGTGCCCCAGGGGTCTGTTTTGGGTCCAGTGTTGTTTTCGCTGTACGCACAGCCTCTTTCTAACATTATTAGCAATAATGACTGTGACTATCACAAATACGCCGATGATACGGAACTTTCTAAAAGTGCACCCCCTGCTGATTTTCAGACGGTACAGGCTAGTGTGCAGAACTGCATTGAAGATGTACTTAAATGGATGAACAGTAATAGGCTGAAATTGAACACAGAAAAGACTGAAGTGATGCCTGTGGGCTCTGCTTCTCACCTTAGACTGGTAGGCGGCAGTTCCATAGAAATAGGGGGTAATGAAATCGCTTTCCAATCAGATGTTAAGTACTTAGGTGTACACCTCGATCAGAGGCTCTCAATGCATCAGCAAGTCAGTGCGATTTGCCGCGCCACATATCTGGCGTTGCGCAGAATAGCCTCAATTAGGTCTAATTTAACTCAGGACACAGCTGCTAGGCTTGTAACCGCTATGGTTACAACCTGGTTAGATTATTGCAACTCAATCCTTGGCGGCTTGCCGAGCGAACAAATAGGACGGTTACAACAGATTCAAAACAATGCTGCAAGGCTTGTTATGCGTAAACCTAAACGTTGCCACACAACGCCTCTGCTCAAAGAACTTCACTGGCTGCCCATTCATTTCCGCATACTATACAAAATTGCTGTTCTTAGCTACCAACATTTCAACGCTACACTTCCGCCATATCTGTCTGCAGCGCTTACAACCTACCAACCCTCACGCTCTTTGCGATCATCAAGCGAAAAACTGCTTAAGACTAAGAACTAATCTGAAAACAGTCGGAAACCGCTCTTTCAGTGCTCTGGCCCCTGTGATATGGAATTCGTTGCCCACTGAGCTGAGGAACGTTTCATCGCTGGCGAGCTTTAGGACAAAGCTCAAGACATACTTTTTTCGCGCAGCTTTTAATCTGTGAACCATTACTCCATTGACATTTTTATGCTTATCCAGTACTTTCTGCCCCCTCCCTCCATTCCCGTACGGCAGTGTTTTTGTATGAATGCGTGCGGCTGCTGTTTGCATGCGTGTTGAGCCCGCAAGGGGAATTGCGCTTAATAAGAACACTTCATTATTATTATTATTATTACCTGTAAAAATTGATTTTTTTAATACCCGTGTTTTAAAAGTAATCCGGCACAGAATAGAAACAACAAAACATGAGTTTCTTAACTTCATGATGTAAAAAATAATAAGTTGTTTATCCACTCTGACAAGGTTTGCATGGTCTTTTAATGTCTTTGAATATTTGTGAAAAATTGCATTGTCTTTTCAAGTCTTTATAAGTCTTAAAAACTGACTTGGGTCTTTGAAAGTTTGGGAAAACTGTCAAAGCAAATTAAAGTTTTTATTTGCAACAATTCCATATGTGTGTGTGTTCAATCCAATCGTTAGAGCCGGAAAAAAAGTTTTAAGTATATTAAAGATTTCTTAAATGGAAGAAAAATAATAACTAAGGTAGGCAATTCTTACTCATTTTCATATAATATTAATATGGGCATACCACAAGAATCAAAAATATTTAAAATGTCTGAGGGCCAAACAACACAGACTTCAGTCTGACATCGACTTAATGCACGTCTGCAGACAAAAAATGCACTGGATGTAGAGAAACATGGCTGGCTGAGTGTAATGCCATCCGAAAGGGTGTCCAAGAAAAAGAAACATCACTGAAGGAGCTTGATGCGCTGTTACTGCAGGGTCAATCTAAATTTTAAGCTAGCATTTATTTTTTAGTGTTTTCTTACTTTCTGTTGCTAACCCATTCTCCAGATCAACATGAATGCTATCCAAAGGGTTGACCACTTACAACAACATAAAGACAAGGGGAAAAACACATGTTCAACCAATAGTGTTTACGACTGACCATTTGTTTATTGACATTTGCATTACAAGTCTGAAACGTGTTCACCACCAGACAGTTGTTCAGGTACTGTTTTGAATTTGATTAAATTGACTCCAGAAGAAATTTTGCCATGTCCATGCTGTTATTTGACATTTATAGTTTCGTTGATTTTTGTTAGAAGGTCTTTGAAAAGTCTTTGAATTTTAAGGCTAAATGTCTGTACGAACCCTGTCTGAGTTTGTACTGATGCGGTATGCATTCATATGGAACTAAATGAAAGGTAAGAAACTACAGAAAGTCATATATGTTTATCATCAGTATTTAAAGTTTATGCAAACATAATATGTAGTGGGAATGAACAGAGAACACATCAAAGGTGTATTCCAAGCTGGTTCAGGTAAAGGGAGCCATGACTACCCTGAATACTCGGGTGGCAGTGGGATGACATCGTTATACACACGTGACCACCCAGGTTGTGCGTAAGGGTGCAAGTTGGGGCTTAGGCAAATCATTATTATCAAAATCGAAATCTATCAGATTGGATGTTTTAAGTGAAATGACACTTATGTCAAATTCTGAGTCACTCCCTGCTCGATCAGCGACTACATTTCCTAGAAAGTTACTAAGGATTGGAATCAGATTCCGCCATACTTGCAACCAGGCTCCCCAAAAATTACAAAGAAAATGCATTTCAAACCTTTGAACTATGTCTGTATTTACACAATCATGTTTACCGAGGAAAAGGAAGAATCAATTTTCTATTTTCTGTTAGACAACCAAAAAGAACTGCAAAATGCTGTTTGTTACCGAAACTGAAAGTACCTGATACACTGGCAGAATGGGGCGGTCCAGGGATAGATGGGCATGGTTTTGAATGGCGGAATAGGTAGCCTAAAGCTTTGGTTTGGCCTTGTTAGTGAGGAATTGCTTCAGGCAAAGAGAGGGCTTCGCACTATAGAGGCAGTGGAGAGCTACTCGGCTTACTGTTCATGAGCAGATGTACAAAAGAGCACCAAAATTGATCAAGCGCAGTCTTTACTTGTATGAGAGATTATACTCTCTGTGCCAGAAGTCAAAACACCCTACTCTGTATCCTACTTCATCACTACCAAACATCTTTTCTGAACTCTTTGTCATGAAGGTTGAAAGGCTCAGGAATGATCTTGGCTCTCAGCCTTCTGTCTCTCATCCTCTTGGTAAACCATGAAAGAATTCTGCAGTTCAATTGGTCACAAAAAGTTGTAAATCAGTCCACATCACCCCCATTCTTGAGCAACTCCATTGGCTTCCTGTCCACAAACGCATTAAACACAAAGTGCTTTCAGTTGCCTATCGCGCAGTTAAAGAGTACACTCCTGAATACCTGTTTGAACTTCTTAAAGTGTACGAACCATCTCGCAGCCTCCGCTCAGCTTCAAAGTCTCGATTCGTTGTTCCTGGCCACAAGCAGTGTAGGACTAAGAGCTATGGCCAGAGGTCTTTCAGGTACACTGCACTGGTCTGGTGGAATGCTTTTCCAGAAGGCATAAAGGGAGCAGACTGTCGATGCATTTCGCAGAAACTTGAAACACATTTCTTCTCCTTGCTCTGGATGTATAACTCTGATCTCATCCCAATTTCATAAGTCTGCATGAAAGTATTGCATAAATGTTAATTGTCTGGTCTGCCTGCTAGAATGTGTTGAGCAATAGTGAAGAAGTCAAAATGTTAAGTTATGATCTATACACCCTTCCCGCCACTGTGTGTGTGCGCTTATCCACCTCCCTCCCACCAGCGCTGCGATCATGCCCATCGGCGTGGAGATATTTACGCGCTTTATAAATTATTCATTCATGTCATGGTTCCATTGACATGTTTCTCTCCTGTCACTGAGTCTGATGTTGCAGAAATAAATAAGCAATCTGCTCCTAAAACCTGTGTTCTGAATCCATTACCCACCTCTCTGCTTTTTGAAGGTTTGGATGTTGTTCTTCCATCATAAATAAATCTCGGATCTTTCCCCAATGTTCACAAGTCTGCTTTAGTGAAACCTTTACTTAAAAAACCTTCTCTTGATCACAATGACCCTAAAAAACTTCAAGCCTGTGTCTTTTTTTTTTTTAAACCACTGAGAAAGTTGTTCTTTCACAGCTCAACAAACATCTTGCTGTAATCACTCTCTTCAATCCACTTCAGTCTGCTTATAGATCTGGCCACAGCACTGACTGCTCTTGTAAAAATCATGAACGACCTTCTTCTGTCTCTTGATCAAGGCAAACTGTCTATCCTCACCCTTCTTGATCTTTCAGCAGCATTTGACACAATTGACCATAGCATTCTTCTCAACTGTCTGCAACACACTTTTGGTATTCCTGGCTCTGCGCTTGACAGAACACGAACTGTTTACAACAACAGCTCTGATCTGACTCCGATTTTTTACGACGTACCAAAAGGTTTTGGTGTTGGGTCCTGTCTTGTTTGTCTTGTACACCACTCCTCTTTCTGATGTTATTGAAGTCCATTCAGTTATTCATAATTCTTTCATGGATGACACTCAGCTATAGAAGTCTGCTGAACCACAGGACATTGACTCTATTATCAGTTCTGTGCAAGAATACATATGAGATGTCAAATCTTGGATGACTTCCAATAAACTTAAATGATGATAAGACAGAAGCTTTGATCTTTTTTTCTCTGCGAATATCGAATGTGAACAACTTATCTGCCTGATTCTCTTCTTGCTGGTAACACTGTTGTTCCTTTCTCTGCCTCGGCCAACAACTTAGGTGCAAGGATGGGCAAGTAGCGAGAGTAGCGACTACATTTTGTAGTTTCGCTACTATTTGGAGTAGTTTGTAACGATCCAAACTACATATTGTAAAAAAGTAGTTGTAAAGCAGCGAACTACTAATTTGTCAGTAGCGAAGTAGCGAAATGTGTTTTTCGCTACGCTACTTTCCTTGCCGTGTGACTTGCACTTTCAGTCAAGCCTGTCACAGGGCAGTCTGTGATGAAAGCCGGGCAGTCTGTGGGGGAAGAGCAGAAGGGGTTGGGGGTTGTATTGCGTGTTGTGGTGTGCATGATTACTAGCGGAAGCGTGCGGAACGTGACATAGCAGTACAGATTGGTTAGCTGGTTAGGGAAAATACTCACCTCGTGGCAGAACAGTTTTGAGAGGGCTATTGAAAGGACGGTTTTTGTCTTATGCGCTGGGTTCTGTGATGTGGGGTAGGGCGGTTATTGACGTACTATAATAACCAGTCCAGGAGAATACTAGTTGAAAAGGTTGCTGTTTTCTGTGGTAGTTACTACTCAGAGTGGAGTATAGCTATAGAATAGCAAGGTGGTATTAGTGTGGTAGGTAGTGTGAGGGATTGTCCACTAAGGAAACTACGCACTACAGGATTTACCCTATATGGAGTATTCGTAGGAGTTCAGTGGAAAAGGGACTATGAGTGCGATTACATTCGAACCGGTTGGGTGAGTGGATTGTTGTTATTTTCCTTACGTTCCGAGAACCTAGTGCTAGCTATGGGGTGTGGTACGGAAGATGAGCGTGAGGAGAGGGTGAGAATGGTTGCACTGTGGAAAGGCAGAAGCAAGGAAGAGTGCGGTTGCTGTAGAATGAAGGTGAGGAAGGAGGAGAGGATGAAAGTGGTTGCTGTTGTTGTTGTGGTTGCTTGATTTGAATAATGTGATGATGTTTACATGTATTCATTTGCAGCTATGCTCGTTTCATTTGCATTCATAATTTCATTGTGTTTTATGATGTGTTACTGTGCGAGTAGGACAATAACAATAGCTAAGGGAAACAAGCGAGAGAGAGAGTCAATACAATACAATACAAGATTAGTGCTTTAGGTCCAGCGGACTCCTCCGAGCCAAATCAGGACCAGAGAGAGAGTCAAGGAAGGGGAAGCAGACAGCAGTGTTGTCCCCTCGAGCGTCGAAAGGGAGTTGTGAGAGTGAGGGGGGGGGGGGAAGAGTGTGTGTGGAAGGAGGGGGACAGAGTTAGGCAGACAGGATATTAACGTTGCAACAAGCGTGTTACAGGTTCGACATCGACTGATTGAGTCGACGTCCTTCGACGTTGTTACGACGTCAAGCGACACCACCAACAGCATTGATCAGGTGGATCAACCAACATCATCGCCATCTGTGTGTCTGCGTTGTTGTCACCTTGTCTCCACAACATCACCATTGTTTACATCATCACCTTCCTTCAACCCCACCTTTTCCGTTGGTGATGGGACACGTGGATAATCGGAGTCTGGCCTTGACGTCGGGGCGAAGCGGTCTGAGGAGTTCAGCTGTGTGACGTCGACGGCGGCAGGACTGCCGTGACTGCTGTGTCACCATCATCATCATCATCACCGTCAGAGGCGAGTGGCGGCAGCGACGCCACCACGCAGGATCATCAGCACGGGCGACAACTACAGCCACAAGCAGGGGAGGCTTATCGATACGGGACTCCGGGGACCGTCACGCTGCAAGGAGGCGACAAGGACTTCATCCCTCCAGGTGGGCTCTTTTCATGTTGTCCTCCTCCTAAGCACTCGACCCCCCTCTTGTATTAGTACGTGCAACGGACATTGGCTGTGCACGATTCGATTCGTGGACTCGGTTGGCTAGCAACCCTCGATCACCCTGACATGCCATTTCATTGTTTCATTGAACCATTGATTGTTTCATCATCATTAGTTTCGTTTCACGTGTAAATGTTGTATGTGTATGAGTATGTGGCTTGGATGAATAAATAGTTTGAAAGTTGTATATATACTCGTTGTGTTAATCATCACTTCGCGTCTGCGGGAAATCGTCATCCTGTCTGGGCTGTCTGCGTGTGTAAGTTGTTTGTGGCGTCTGCTCGGGCGGGGTTGTGGCGGTGACAAAGCCGAAGCGAGTGCTGTCTCGCGCGAGATTGATCGCTCGCTCAGCGAACGGAAGCAGGATTGTGATAGACTGAAAGCAAAAGCCAGCTACGTGACTTTCAAAAGCGTGCGTCAGTCATCTCTGTCTTTGTTCGGGCAAATCAAGCACAGAACGCACACATTTTAGACCGCAGAAGATGGAGAAACTTCCAACTTTGTTTAAACCATATGTAGAATTTTTTCATTTCAAAGAAGAAAGGACAATGCATTTATATTTAAATGCAAGTACGGATGCAATGAGTATTTAGCAAGTAAGACGACAGCATCAAATCTAAGAAAGGTTTTTAAGGAAGTGTCAGTGTTTTCTTGATTCATTGAATGATTAGTTGGACTGCAGTCTGTGTGTATTTATTTTGTTAAAACTAATTTGGCCCATTTATTCTCAACTGCCTGTACAACCTTATGGCTGCATTTATGTTTTGTATGAGACATAACAGAGTACATATAACTTTTTTTTCTTCTATTTTTGACTTTTATTATGAATTTATTATAAATATTTTTTTTTTATTTTGCAAATGGTGTATTTATACCATATGTCACGTGGGGTTTATGGGCTCTGCACAATGGAATTATGGACCCTCACGTTTATTCGGTGGGAAGTGCTAGTAAGTCACCCTATGAATTACTTTAATAAATTTATTTGTTTCGCTCGTTCTGTGTTAAGGTTGGGGTACAGAAATAGATAGAAAAATAGTACAAGATTACTGTCACACTAGCTTTCACACGGCTATGAATCATATGTAGTCCAGCCACTTGATAACAGTTAAAATCACACATTTATTTCTTCTACTCTATACAAGATTCTCTAAGTGCTAATCTAACTTAAAAAGTCTCTTTCAATGCTAATAGTTCGATCGCTGATAGTCTAGTATAGGCAGCTGTTTTTCTTCCTCGGGCACTTGCTATAATATTTCATGTAGATTTGGACTACTGTGGTCCGTTTTACAGTTTCTGAAGAGTTGGACTACTGTGGTCCTGTTATGATCAGTTTAAGTGCACCTTCGCCTTATGCACTTAACTCATGTGTGGGGTGTTCGAAGTCCTTCTGTGAGGTAGCTTCTGGTACACCTTTGTTGTTGTGTAGTTGGGTTCCCTTGCCACGCTGTGGGGTCTGACAGGGTGTTTCTTCGGGTAGCTCCTTCCGTCTTGTGCGGTAGAGTCTCCTCGACCAACTAGTCGTTTCTGTGGAGTGGGGTGCACAGGATAGCTCGGGATAGCTCGCCTGCTCGTCTGTAATATAAGAGACGAAATTCTGCACAACCCTGAATAATCGGTTTGTGCAGAGCGTCTCACTGAAAGCCAAGTAGCCCTCAGTGATAGCTCCACATCTCTATACATAAGCGACGAACATTCTGCTACTTCCGGGTTCCACTGGAATCTCACTCTAAATTCCTATACATACATAAATATCAATCGTGGCTAACTATACACATACAGAATTAATAATAATATAAACATTCAGTGGTACAGCCACGGGTCTGCAAACATACATATAAGTTAAACAACAGTGGTTCCGTACGGGATACAACATGGCGGCGCAACCGGTCGTGTTTCGCCTCGTGCTCGGCTCTTCCACGTGGTACGGCAAATTCGGATTAATAATTCACATTTATGCATAGCAATTTCCACAAACATAATTTCAACAATAATACAAATATATCACGCTGAAACAGAAGGGTGTTCATTTACCTGTTTGACAAGTTCAGGCCCGTGATGACTTGAGAGAATTCTAAGATTCCTAAGTCCTGCTTCCTGGTCTATGAGTGTAGAGATTTCTCTAGCTGTGGAGATGTTGCCTCTACCTCGTCTCACACACGACTGATTCAAACTGTGTTAGGCTCTGACACATTCAAAACTGCTCTACCCACTGAGCCTGCTCTGATTGGTTAAAACGGTCCGATTCAAAGCTCAAGTGCTGACTCACTGCGCTAGCGTGGGTCGGGCTCGCGGTGTGTGGTCTAATGTGTAATCTTAATTGCTGCTGTGTAATAGTCTAACTTCTCTACTGTTACAAATACTACACATGGCTAAATAGTCAACAAGCAGAGTTAATACTAGCCAGTTCGTGACACCATACATAATGTATTAAGTGTGCTCCTATATAATGATCTTGACTTGCAATGTTATCAATAACAAATTTTGTAGTCTAAGGAAATATTTTGTATCTTCTTTTTTTTTTGTTAGCTACTTTTTTTAAAGTAGCGTAAAAGTAGCGAACTACATTCCTTCAAAATGTAATTGTAAAGTAGCGAACTACTTTTTTAGGCTAATGTAACTGTAATGTAGCGGACTACTTTTCAAAAGTAGTTTGCCCATCCTTGCTTAGGTGTAATACTTGACTCACATCTCACTATGCATCCTCACATTCTCAACTTCCTCTGCACTGTGAACTTTAATTGCATCTCATAAGCTCCATCTGTCATCTCCTTTATGCCAGTGCTACTCACTCTTGTCTCTACCTTCATCCTGTTCGGGCCTGACTATTATAATGCCCCTTTCTATGGTTGCCCT
Organism: Oncomelania hupensis; assembly: GCA_036898135.1. NCBI lineage: Eukaryota > Metazoa > Mollusca > Gastropoda > Littorinimorpha > Pomatiopsidae > Oncomelania > Oncomelania hupensis. The sequence goes on along the minus strand of CM072527.1, from coordinate 22,368,218 downwards.
AAGTATCTGCTGCACAAGCTGCAAAAGACAGAACAATGCTGCTTGCCTCATTTTGCATGTTCCAAAATCAGTCCACGTCACTTCTCATTTAAAATAATTGCATTTGCTTCCCGTGGAGAACCGAACATAAAATTGTATAAAATTGCAAGCCTTTGTTTCAAAGCTGTTACTCTGTCTGGTCCATTGTATCTCTCCGAGTTAGTCCACTTCTATACACCATCAAGATCTCTCCGTTCTTCTTCTGATTGCCAACAGCTTTGTATCCGTATGAAAACAAAAACTTTTGGCGAATGCTCATTCTGCTTTTCAGCCCCCACAGTTTGGAATTTTCTTACTTTAACTCTGTGCTATGTTGAATCATCGCTTTCCTTTTTGGACTGAAAACATATTTTCAGCACTGTCTATCCTTAAATCTATATCCTGATTTTTTCTTTGTCAAATACTTAAAACATAGCCATAGTCGTGTGTGTGCATGTTTATATGTATGTTCTGATTTGGTATTTCATGTTTTGCTTTTGCTCCGTTTAATTATTTATGTATTTATTATTTTTCCTTTTTTTTCTGTAAAGCATTATGAGCTTTAGTAAGGAAGGGTGCTGTACAAATGTTAATTATTATTATTATTATTATTATAAAAAAATTATGTAGGATCTCCTTGTTTTTAATAGGCACGATGCTGCAGTTTTCATGAATGTGATTAGCATGTTACAGAGATTGTAATCGATTGTTTATGCAGGTGGCAAATGACGAAAACCCAAGGCGTTTGTTAAGACGTGGGACATGCGCCTTCTCTCTGATGTATAAGCAGCTGTGTGATTCTCTGTTCTCTGCACGTCTGTTCCTGACTGGGGCACTACATGAGCCCATCATGCGCCTGTTGATGGAGGATGAATGGTTTTACGACATTGATCCATCCAAGGTAAGCGTCAGTCTCTCTCTATCCATCCAAGGTAAGCGTCAGTCTCTCTCTTAAAAAGATAATTTTTATGTGGGTACCTAGCCACATGGGCATCCGAGGCAACATTGCAGTGGACAAAAGTGCCTAAAAAAGCTTTGCATCTAGATTTCCCTTCAGAGATTTTCCATTTTGTTCCATACTCTGACCTGTGTTGTATGACTTGCTCTTATTGTAAACGGCTCTGGCAGATCGAACGGTCTAATCAAATCAATAACAAATTATTTCAAATTCTTCGAGACTTGTCTGCTTTTTTGCCTAACTTTGCGTCCACCTGCAAAGAAGAAACTGTTTTGGCTCGCCATCATATTGGGCGTACTTATGTCACCAAAAGTTTCCTTTTTAAAGGAGAAGAACCACCATGTTGTTTTGCGTGTGACAAATCTTCTGTCTGCCATTTTATGTGTGAATGGGCTGATCTATTTGATGAAAGAGAAAGATTTGGTTCGATACCTTTTAATGAGATTTGTAAAGTTTGCAATAGTAAACACTTGTTTCAATTTGTACATGATGTTGGTTTGTTTTATCGCGTATAGGCCATGCCGTCTTGTTTATATTTTTGGTTAAATTTTATTAGTAAGACTGGTTTTATTTACCTCTTTTATCATATTTAAATGTTAGCAGTTTAGTCTGATTTTTCTTAGTTTTGTGTGGTGCTGATTCAGCTCTTGGCAGTCCGCTGGACCCTATAAACACTGAATATCTATTTATCTTTGGACTAGTTTTCTCAAATGCAAATCAAATATACCAACAACCTCCGTTCACAACATGCAGCAAACACGAAATTTGCAGCAAATTAGCCATTGTCATTCACTGAATCTGAGACTCTTGGAGTTTGCCAGATTCAACAATCTGGTACTGCCAAACACTCTTGGTCTCCACAAAAACTACAGACGATGGACATGGCACAGTCCAGGCAGAGAGCATCACAACCAGATAGACTACATCATGGTCAAGAAACGCTTTAGATCAAGCATCAACATTGGCAGGACACGCACTTTTCCAGTAGCAGACATCGGAAGTGACCACGATCTCATGGATGCCTTTCGGGCTCCACTTTAAGAGAGTACAGCAAAGTGCACTAGACTGAAGTTCGACCTGGACAAACTGCAAGACCCGGAGGTGGCAGGATTATTTCAGGCCACAATTGGAGGGAAATTTGCACCACTGCTCATTTTGGGGGCTGGTGAAGTAGATGTCAACACCATGACCACCACCTTCAACTCAGCTGTGACAGATGCCGCCACTGAGATCCTTGGCAAGCACCGACCAAGGAAGAAGCTGTGGATCACACCTGAACTTTTGGATCTGTGTGATAAACGAAGAGAGATAAAAAAGAAAAAGAACACCTCAAAGGGACCTGATGTCTACCGAAAAATCAACAATGACATCCAAAAAGGCATGCACACAGCAAAGGAGAACTAGATAGAAGATCAATGGCTGGAAATAGAGAACAGTCTGAACAACAACAACAGCAAGAAGGCCTACCAGACTGTGAAGCGGCTGACAAGTGTTAAACAGCCCAGTCTCCACGATCCAAAGCAAGTCTGGCATATGCCTTACAGAAGAACAAGAAGTCTTGAACAGATGGACAGAGTACTGCTCTGACCTTTACAACCATACACCAAATGGAGACCCATCAGTTCTAGCATGTCCCGAGAACAGAGAAAAAGAAGAAATCCTCCCAATTCTCCGGGAAGAAGTTGAGGCAGCAGTGCAATCGTTGAAGAAAGGGAAGTCAGCGGGGGTGGACAACATACCCGCGGAACTGCTACAAGCAGGAAGAGAAGCGATGATTGATGCCCTCACCAATATCTGTAACAAGATCTGGCATAGTGGGGAGTGGCCTACACCATGGACCCAGTCGCTTGTCATCACTCTTCCCAAAAAAAGTTAACCTTCAGGAGTGTGAAAATTACCACACCACCAGCCTCATCAGCCATCACAGCAAGGTCCTCCTGAAAATACTATTCAACAGGTTGAAACCCCAAGCTGAAGAACAAGCAGGATTCAGGGCAGGGCGAAGTACCACTGAACAGATTTTCAACCTCAGAATAATATGTGAGAAATACCTACAGCACCAACAACATCTATATCATGTGTTCATAGGCTTTAAGAAGGCGTTTGGCCCGAGTCTGAAATGCAGCTCTATGGGCAATAATGAAAGTGTACAAAATCAAGGCTACCAGTGCAGTCCTCCATAACAGCGCCATCGGGAACTGGTTCAGAACAACAATCGATGTGCGTACATGTAAACACAGCAAAGTACACTAGACTGAAGTTAGACCTGGACAAACTGCAAGACCCGGAGGTGGCAGAAATATTTCAGGCCACAATTGGAGGGAAATTTGCACCACTGCTCATTATGGGAGCTGGTGAAGTAGATGTCAACACCATGACCACCACCTTCAACTCAGCTGTGACAGATGCCGTCACTGAGATCCTTGGCAAACATCAGCCAAAGAAGAAGCTGTGGAACACACCTGAACTTTTGGATCTGTGTAATAAACGAAGAGACATGAAAAAGAAAAAGAACACCTTACAGGGAGCTGATGCCTACCGAAAAATAAACAATGACATCTGAAAAGGCATGCACACAGCAAAGGAGAACTGGATAGAAGATCAATGCCAGGAAATAGAGAACAGTCTGAATAAGAACAACAGCAAGAAGGCCTACCAGACTCTGAAGCGACTGACAAGTGTTAAACAGCCCAAGGTCTCCATGAGCCAAAGCAAGTCTGGCATATCCTTACAGAGGAACAAGAAGTCTAGGATAGATGGACAGAGTACTGCTCTCTTTACAACCACACACCAAACGGAGACCCAACAGTTCTAGCATGTTCCGAGAACAGAGAAGAAGTAATCCTTTCTATTCTCCGAGAAATTTAGGCAGCAGTGCAATCGCTGAAGAAAGGGAAGTCAGCGTGAGTGGACAAAACACCTGTGGAACTGCTTCAAGCAGGAGGAGAAGCGATGATAGACGCACTCACCATTATCTGTAACAAGATCTGGCAGAGTGGGGAGTGGCCTACACCATGGACCCAGTCGCTTGTCATCACTCTTCCAAAGAAAGGTAACCTTCAGGAGTGTGAAAATTACCGCACCATCAGCCTCATCAGCCATCCCAGCAAGGTCCTCCTGAAAATAATACTCAAAAGGTTATAACCCCAAGCTGAACAAATCATAGCTGAAGAACAAGCAGGATTCAGGGCAGGGCGAAGTACCATTGAACAGATTTTGAGCCTCAGAATAATCTGCGAGAAATACCTACAGCACCAACAACATCTATATCATGTGTTCGTAGACTTCAAGAAGGTGTTTGACCGAGTCTGGCATGCAACTCTGTTGGCAATATGAGAGTGTACTACATCAGCCCTAAAATTATTGAAGTCATCAAAAGCCTGTATGACAAGGTTACCAGTGCAGTCCTCCATAACAGCTCCATCGGAAACTGGTTCAGAATAATAATCGGTGTGCGTCAAGGTTGCCTACTCTCTCCAACACTCTTCAACATCTTCCTAGAGCGCATCATGTCAGATACCCTTGCAGACCTGCTTACCCGTCCGTATTTCGCCGTATTGTCCCGATATTTTGACCTCGAGTACGCTGTTACGATCTCTTTTTAAAAAATACGAAAATCGACCCAAAAATTTTATTTTTTTATTTTTTTACAAATTTCGGTAAAAACTACACTTAACCGGAAGCGGAAGCTAAACAAATTGCGCCAGAAAACTATAACTCATTGGATAGCATTGTGTTTTTCAAGTGTATACTCTGCAAATATTTATTTGTCATGGAGAAAAGAATTCATGAAACAACAGATGATGATTCAGATGTTGAGGTGACGAGTTCATCCAAGCGTGTTTGTGTGAAACGAAAACAGACATTTCTGGTTTCTTATTAAAAAAATTGGCCTTGTTTGGTTGCTGATGAAGATCTGCTGGTTGGTGATCAGGCAAGGAAAATGCTTGACAGTCCCAAAGACTACAACCTAAAATCTGAACGTATTGCAAAGTTCTATGCTTCAGTGCGTGCATACTTTGAGGAAACTTGCAGCTATCTTCTCCTGAAACTGCCCCTCACTGACCCTTTGCTCCAGCACTGCAGAATCATATGTCCTTGAGTTCAGTTGACTGCATCTTCCCAAGATCTACGCTTTTTTGTGAAGCGATTCCCTGCACTCTTTCCACCAAATACAACATCTGAACAAATCAGGAGCAATTCTCCGAGTATCAGTCAACTGATGTCAAGGGATTGGTGGGCCCAGCTATGCAGGTGGACGAATTTTGGGTGCAGGTCAGCAAAAACTCCCTTAGCTTTTGCAACTGTGCCAGTTCATGCTGGGACTCTGCACCATCCCACACAACAGTGCTGCTTGTGAGAGGGTGTTTAGTTGCGTACGTAAAACGTCCACTGACAGTAGGTCCAGTATGGGCAAAGATGCTGTTGACTCACTGATGGTAGGTATGTTCAGACCTGAAAGCTCTTTCACCAAAAACGAACTGCAGCAACTGAAAAGTGCATACATGCATGTTTTTTTTTAAAATACAAGTAGATCATTATCACATATTATGTTGATGTGGTGGCCTAACACTTTTGCATTGTTTTTCAATTAAGCACCCTAATTTTTAAACAATAAATTTATTGAACAGTGTACCGTTTTTTTATTTATTTTACGTGTGTAATAATATATGAAAATTTAGCTAAGAGCAAATTAAGATGAATAATGACAATAAGTTTACACAGTTCTATATTTTTATTTATTTATTATCATTATTTTGGTTCACGTAAAATAACGACAGTTTATATAAATACCGAAAGTCAAAATCTGGTCATGATTTCCAAAATCTGGTTTTGAAGTGCCTGGAGCACTGACAAAAAGTTTTTGAGGTAAGCAGGTCTGCCCTTGCAGATCACAAAGGCACAGTCAGCATAGGGGGTAGAGCAATTTCCAGTCTTCGTTTTGCGGATGACATTGATGGATTTGCTAGAGAGGAACAAGAACTTGAATAGCTGGTACAGAGGCTTGACACCACCTCCAAAGCCTATGGAGTCCAAGGCCAATCCCTCAACACAGTGCTGCTTCAAATATTTAGGAGCCATTGTATCAGACAATGGGTCCCGACAGGAAGTCCTCTCCAGGATCGCACAAACAACTGATGCCCTGGCTTGGTTGAAGCCCATTTGGAAAGACAGGACCATCAGTCTACATTCCAAGGTAAGATTGCTGCGCTCCCTTGTCATCTCCATCTTCCTGTACGCTTGCGAAACATGGACCCTCACATCAGATCTACATTGAAAAATACAAAGCATGGAGATGAGGTACTACAGAAGACTTCTGGGCATTTCCTATACCCAGCACATCACCAACGACGAAGTCTGACAGATCATCGCACAAGCCATTGGACAACTCAATGACCTGCGCACAGTGATGAAGAAACGGAAACTGATGGTATGACCACAAACACCAGATCATCAGGCCTTTGCAAAGACCATCCTGCAAGGCACAGTGCAAGGAGGTAGAAGAAGAGGGAGACCAAAATAGAGGTGGGAGGACAACATTCGAGAATGGATTGGCTTGACACTGAGCGAAGCTATGAGAGTTGCTGAGGAGAAAGATGGAGTATGCTAGTTAAACAATCATCTGTGGTGCCCCTACGACCTCCGAGTCACGGGATAGGATAGGATAGGATAGGAAGGCAGTGCATAGTTCCGGTGACGAGTTTTATTTTATTGGGTGTTATTATGTTGGAATTTGTTCTCGATTGCAGAGAGGCTACATAAGTAATGCACTGTCTGCTTGTAGGATGGTCTTTGTAGTGTTTTTTGGAAAGCGATCTTGTATCCAATTGTCGATGTTTGCTGAATAAAGTTTGAAAACTTTATACCTCTTCTGCCTTGTTGAGTGAACAGTCTGTGTGGATAAATGAATTCGAGTTACACTTATCAAGATTCAAACATCGGGGTTGAATCGGCTATTGGTAATTAATAATAATAATAATAATAATAATAATAATAATAATAATAATAATAATAATAATACAGGATGCTATATACGCACTTTTCCCCAAATCAATCAGGCTCAAAGCGCGGCGATCTATACCAACATACACGCTCACCTGTCTCATCCACCCTCACACACACCAAATACACACCAATCACTCAAACTGGTGGTGTAAAGGCAGGGAGATCGCTATTGGAAGACGGAAAGAAAGTCGATTTTTAATTTTTGAAATTTGTATATTGACTGCGTTTTGTACCATTATTGAAGGGAGGGAGGAAACCAGAGTGCCCGGAGAAAACCCTCGGTGACCTCAATAGTCTCGTACCTAAGTCACATACGTTCGCCCCTTGCGGGAATCAAACCCGCGACCTTCGGCATAGGAGACCGGCGACTTATCCACTGCGCCACGAGGCCACCCCTAATTAACGTGTAACGGTACCACAATAAGACTGTTCTGTCTTTACAATGCTGTGTTTGTTTTGAATGTATGATGAGTGTGTGTTTCATGATCATTTTTGACTCACATATTTGGGTACTCACTAAAAAATTTCTTTTTTCAGATTTTTGCAAATCTGTGCAAGATGAGTCTTAATAGTCCAAAAAATTTATGTAGACAAAAAATGTCCATCTGTCTGCTGTCCGCTTTCTGTCTGTGCAAAACTTTAAAGTGGATAAGTACTCAGAATTTATTTCAACTATTACAATCAAACGTGGTGAGACCTCATAAATGATCAGTGACTTCACTTCAAGGTCAAGGTCACAGGGACAACAAATGTTAGTTAAAAAATAACAATTTTTTTTTTGCAAAATTTCACATTTTTTTTCTAGGTTATTAATATTGAACATGATTTTTTGATGCATGATAAATATCAATGAGACACTCACACTATACAAATTTGGTCAACCTCACTCCAGTCAGTTAGTATGGTACTTTGAAGTGACCTTGAACCTAAACTATGCGAGATATAAGGTCCAAACATTATATTTCGAGGTGATAGATTGATCTTTCATGTATATGTTCCGTTTTTGCTTTGAAGACCAGTTTAGACCTTGCAAAATTATACAAAAAATAGGTCATTGTACAGTGGAAGGGCTGTTTATTTAACCCATACATGGTTCAATTCAATTCAATTCAATTCAATTCAATTCAATTCAAACAACTTTATTTATCCAGATTTGGCAATTACAATGGGGGTATGAATGCTCTCTAATTTAAAAAAAAATATAAAAAAAAAAAAAAATAAAATCACAACAATATCTGATATACATGAGGATGTCTACAAACAATAACAACTTGCACAAAACACAGCGGCAGCCCCCCGACACCATCCGCACATACACACTGCCCATGCACACACATACATCCAGTTCATAGACATTTACCCCACACAGGCATACATCACCAGCTGCACTCACCACAGACACAGGCCTAAAAATAACAAGGTAGAAGATTCATTAAAGGAAAAAGCATCTAAGATTAGTTATTATCAGGCTAATTGTTTAACTTTTAGTTTTTATGCATTGTTCTTACTCTTGTTCATCAACTGTATTGCATGAGGCACGAACGATTTTAAATACCGATTGGTCTTGCACTGTGGCATCTTAAACCTCCTCCCTGATTGCATCAAAACAAATTCCTCAGCTAGCGCATGATGTGGCATAGAAATAATCGAAACAGCCCTCCTAAGTGTTTGTTGATCACAAAAAGTACTCCGGTCTCTTTGCCTGTCACCAATTATTTTTGAACATATATTTACTATTGAGTGCAGACTGATCTTATCATGTACAGAAAGGCTGTTAAACCAGCAGACAAATGAAAAACACAACAAGCTTTCTATGAAAGACTGATAAAATCGGCTAAGAATAATAGAGCTAACAGAGAAACTTTTAAGTTTACGAAGAAGATACATTCTTTGTTGGCCTTTTTTTATGATGTTCGCAGTGTTGGCGTCCCATTTTAATTGACTATCAAAAACAGTTCCTAAATATTTAAATTCATCCACTTTGTCAACAGGCTTACCATGAATCGTACTACACACATCCTCATCTTTCTTCCTTCTAAAATCAATATACATTTCTTTTGTTTTTAATACATTTAACTCTAAAAAATTGTCATCACACCAATTAACAAATTCTGCCAAGCTCTCTGTATGACTGCTTTCTTTACCTATAAGGAGAGACAACAAGGCTGCATCATCAGAAAATTTAACAAGATAGGTTCCCTCCCTTGAGCTTCTACAACTGTCAGTATACAAAATGTATAAAAAAGGTGACAGACAACATCCCTGAGGTGATCCAGTATTTGTTATAACAGTATCAGAAAAAAGACCATTAACATAAACACGTTGCTGTCTACAAGTCAAAAAATCTAAAATCCAAGAGACAAGCTGATGTTGAATGTGAAAATCTGATATAAGTCTTTGTATTAAAATATGTGGTTGAACAGTATTAAAAGCAGAGCTAAAATCTGCAAAAAGAATTCTGGCATGTGCATTTGGTTTCTCTAGATGTTTATACAGAGTGTTAAGGAGGAACAGCTTGGCATCATCAACCCCTCTCCTAGCTCTATATGCAAACTGTAATGGATCTAAGAGTGATTCTGTTGCAGATAAAAGTAGGTCTTTAACAATTTTTTCCAGTGTTTTCATAACTAAGCTGGTTAATGCTACTGGGCGAAAGTCGTTAAGATTTTGAGGATTGGCAATCTTAGGCAAGGGCACGATATTGGAGAATTTCCAGAGAGCAGGGATAGAGCCAAAGTCAAGAGAGAGCTGGAAGATGCGAGAAAACACACCGCCAAGCTGTTCTGCACAACAACGCAAGACACGCCCACCTATCCCATCGGGACCTTGGGCTTTATTTACATTTATTTTCTTAAACAAATGGTTGGAAGGTTGTCAAATATTTTACCTGTCCAACAACATTTCCAGCCTGTCTGAACTTTCCTGACAATTTGGATGAAGAAACACAAAAAGTAAGATCATTGCCAGCAATGTGTCACAGGATGCACGATTCGTTTGTATGGTTGCCAGCGGAGCACGTCTTAGGAACATTGGTAGCTTCCGTTATAAGCAAGTCAACTACTAAAGAAAGTGTACAATTGGGAGCAAGAAATTTAATTCCTAATCGTTTTTTTACCACCGTTTTACTGTAAACCGAGTATTTAACTGTAAAACCGAGTATTTTTGCTGTAAAAGTAATTTTCATGGGTACAGGTGACGCACGGCAGCTCGGGAAACGCTGTTAAGAAGCTTAGCCGGGCAAGCTATAAATATCTTCGCTTGGAAAAAAGAAGGGTGGCATTTTTCTGGCTGCTCCGCTGACACAACTACAGGCACCAGGGAAATTTTATAGCATAAATAAGCGGCCTGCTTGCACTGTAAGCAGGCCTACAAGTACTTGGCACTGTATATTGCATTGACAAGTAAGGTCTTGTTGATAACATCCCAAGGTGTTTAGCCATGAACAACAACTGTGAGAAGAAGCCTAGTTTAATTGGCTTTATGAAGGAAATGAATAAAAGGAAAGAAACTGTGTTGAAAAGATGAATTATAGAAAATATATGCTTGTATTAAACTATGTTTTACAAAATATCGTCAAAATCTTGCCCTACTTGGATCAGGGAGGCCGATTCAGACAACCAGAACACGTGACAGATGCTCATTTCCAGAAGAGAGAAAATGGTATGAGACTCACAACTCATGCGGTATGAACTTGAGTTTTGCTGAAGTGGCCTTAACAAGCACTTTGCCAAACATACTCAAATCTGTCTCATCAATGATCTCTGTTTTTGACAAATCTACTAAAATCGATTCTGGATTCTCTGAAAGAATTAACAAAAACTCTAGAAAAACGTCTGTTTGATAGTGAAAACAAAGAAAAAGATAGTATTGCCTCTAGTATTTTGCACAGGTCGAGCTCCAGCAGGCCAACTAACACTAAGACAATGCCACCTCCTAAGGTCCCTGCAGGTCAGTGATGCTGACATTCAGTTCTCCCCTTTTGTAAAGGCTCTTGGCCTTGTGCTTGACTGTGACCTTTCACTTGAACAGCATGTTTTGGTAGTAGTGAGTTCCTGTTTCTTTCATTTAAGAGCTCTTGGTAAAATCTGTTCCTCTCTGACCCGTAGTGCAGCAAACACTGTTGCTGTCTCTTTGGTCTTGGCAAGACTAGACTATTGCAACAGCCTTCTTGCCAATCTGCCTCAAACACAGATCAAATGCCTCCAATCTGTGCAGAATTATGCAGCTCGATTGGTCACAAAAAGTCGTAAATCAATCCACATCACCCCCATTCTTGAGCAACTCCATTGGCTTCCTGTCCACAAATGCATTAAACACAAACTACTTTAATTTCCTATCACGCAGTTAAAGAGCACACTCCTGAATACATGTTCGAACTTTTGAATGTGTACAAACCGTCTCGCAGCCTCCGCTTAGCTTCCACGTCTCTATTCGTTGTTCCTGGGCACAAGCAGTGTAGGACTAAGAGCTATGGCCAGAGGTCTTTCAGATACACTGCACTGGTCTGGTGGAACGATGGAAAGCATAAAGAGAGCAGACTCCGTCGATGCATTTCGCTGAAACTTGAAAACACATTTCTTCTCTTCTTGCTAAGCTGGATGTATAACTATCTGATCTCATCCCAATTTCATAAGTCACTGCGGGAAAGTAATGCATAAATGTTAATTGTCTGGTCTGCCTGCTAGAATGTGTTGAGTGATAGGGAAGAAGTAAAAAAGTTAAGTTATGATCTATGCACCTTTCCCGCCACTGTGTGTGCATGAGAGCGCGCGCGTGTTTGTATGTGTACACGTGGTTATGCACCTCCCTCCAATCAGCTCTGCAATCATGCCTGTCAGCGTGGAGATATTTACGCGCTTTATAAATTATTAATTTATTCATTCATTCATCTCCAGCTAAATAATAGTCAGTTATAATTAAGGAGAAATATAAGAGTAGAAAATTGATTGAAATAAAACATACTATTTTTACTTCTTCCTATCATGACTTTTATAATACAGTGGAAAATTAGAGGCCTTAAAGCCAACTTGCAAAAATACAAAGCATGAAGATGAGGTGCTAAAGAAGACTTCTGGGCATTTCCTATACTCAGCACATCACTAACGACGAAGTCCGACAGACCATCACACAAGCCATTGGACAACACGATGACTTGCTCACAGTGGTGAAGAAACGGAAACTCCGATGGTATGGCCACCCAAACAGATCATCAGGTCTTGCAAAGATCATCCTGCAAGGCAAGGAGGTAGAAGAAGAGGGAGACCGAAAAAGAGGTGGGAGGACAACATTCGAGAATGGACTGGTTTGACACTGAGCGAAGCCATCAGGGCTGCTGAGGACAGAGAAAGATGGAGTACCCTGGTTAAACGATCATCTGTGTTGCCCCTATGACCTCCGAGTTACGGGACAGGATAGGATAGGATAGGATAGGAAAGCCAAGAATGAACAATTGCTCCTGCTTATTAAAAACCAACCAAGTGTCATTTGTCTACAGGAAACTCTTCACTCTTGCTTGCAAGCCAATGTTTCTTGTGGGAACGTTTTATGAGTTCTGTCAGACATTTTATTTAGCCCAGTTACATTGACCACACCCCTAGAGGTCATTGCTGCTAGAGTATCTTTCAAAAAAACTGTTATGGTCTGCACCTTATCCCCTTCAAAATCATTTCCAAAGCTGATTTATTAAACTTAATGGACCAACTCCCATCTCCCTTTGTGATTGTTGGAGATCTGAATGGTCACTCCCCCAGATGGGGCAGTGACCATCCGAATCCACAAGGAAACATTTTGGAGAATGTTGTCGATGACCTCAACCTCTGTATTTAAAATTCAGATTCTCCTATGTATTGTAGCCCTTTAGGAACATTTTCTAATTTAGACCTGGCCATATGTGATGCTTCTCTTTTTTGGACCTGGATTGGAAACATCATTCGGTTCTCTGCAAGAGTGACAATTTTCCTATTTTTCTAAAGCTTCTAGAAGATCATTCTGGAGAACCCCATAGGCGCTGGAATTTTACAAAAGCAGATTGGGACACATTTGGGCACTCAGCATCTTGTCGAATTACCAATTACATTCTAAATTCCGAAGATCCAGCTTTCGAGTTTTTTAATATCCTAATAGAATGTGCTTCCGAAAATATACCAAAACATCTATTAAAAGCAGTGCTCTGAAGAGTGGAAAACAAATTAAAAGAATTAAAGGAAAAATCTCCAAAGCTGTGATCAAAGGTCTGAAAAGACATGGCCAGACTATCACTGACAAAAATCAGTTGGCTGATTTGTTGGCTTCTACCATCCACAACAATTCATCATCAGCTCAATTCCAAAACATCAGAGATAAGAAAGAATGAGAACCCTGCTTTTTTTAATCCAATAATTGTGAAACGTATAACCTTCCATTTTCTATGGAAAAGTTGACAGATTCCATCCTGAAATCCAATAATTCTGCTTCTGGGCCTTATGATAATCATTATCTGTTTTGCACCTGCCTAAAGATTCCCTCCAAATTCTCCTGGCCTTGTTTAATCATATCTGGTCTTCTGGTTCCTTTCTACCATCTTGGTGGGAAGCAGTTGTTCCAATCCCTAAATCTGGTAAGGATCACTCTCATCCAAATAACTAAACGGACCATTGCCCTTACAAGCTGTTTGTGGAAAACTATGGAAAGAATTGTCAGTGTGATGTGACAGTAAGAATCCATCAGCGCCCTTAATATCTCTCAGTGTGGTTACTGCAAAAACTGGAGCACTTCAGATCATCATGTTTGTTTTAATTAATTCGTCAGAGAAGCGTTGGTTAACGGTGAACGCGTTGTTTCTGTGTTGTTTGATCTAGAAAAGGCGTATGACATGACTTGGATGTTCGGATTCTAAAAGATCTAGAACTCCTGGGCTTCTATGGGAACTTACCCATTTTTATAGAAAATTGTTTAACCGATAGAAAGTTTCAGAAGCGACATGGCTCCACTTTATCAGATCCTTTTGAGCAGGATGTGGGTGTCCCGCAGGGTAGCATTCTATCTCTTTTGTTTAACATTAAGATCCTATCCTGTCCCGTAACTCGGAGGTCGTAGGGGCACCACAGATGATTGTTTAACCAGCGTACTCCATCTTTCTGTGTCCTCAGCAGCCCTGATGGCTTCGCTCAGTGTCAAACCAGTCCATTCTCGAATGTTGTCCTCCCACCTCTTTTTTGGTCTCCCTCTTCTTCTACCTCCTTGCACTGTGCCTTGCAGAATGGTGTTTGCAAGGCCTGATGATCTGGTGACGTGGCCTACCATTGGAGTTTCCGTTTTTTCACCACTGTGAGCAAGTCATTGTGTTGTCCAATGGCTTGTGTGATGGTCTGTCGGACTTCGTCATTGGTGATGTGTTGGGTATAGGAAATGCCCAGAAGTCTTCTGTAGCACCTCATCTTCATGCTTTGTATTCTTCGTTGTAGATCTGCTGTGAGGGTCCATGCTTCCTATATGCTTGCGAAGGAAGTCCTCTCCAGGATTGCAAAAAAACTGCTGCCCTGACAAGGTTGAAGCCCATTTGGAAAGACAGGACCATCAGTCTACATTTCAAAGTAAGACTGCTGCGCTCCCTTGTCATCTCCATCTTCCTATATGCTTGTGAAGGTTTCCATTTGGTGTATGGTTGTAAAGGTCAGAGCAGTACTCTGTCCATCTGTCCATCTGTCCAAGACTTCTTGTTTTTCTGTAAGGCATATGCCAGACTTGCTTTGTATCGTGGAGACTTTGGGCTGTTTAACACTTGTCAGCCGCTTCACAGTCTGGTAAGCCTTTTTGCTGTTGTTCTTGTTCAGACTGTTCTCTATTTTCTGGCATTGATCTTCTATCCATTTCTCCTTTGCTGTGCGCATGCCTTTTTGGATGTCATTGTTGATTTTTCGGTAGACATCAGCTCCTTGTGAGGTGTTCTTTTTTTTTTTTTTTATCTCTCTTCGTTTATCACACAGATCCAAAAGTTCAAGTGTGATCCACGGCTTCTTCTTTGGTCGGTGCTTGCCAAGGATCTCAGTGGCGGCATCTGTCACAACTGAATTGAAGGTGGTGGTCATGGTGTTGACATCTACTTCACCAGCCCCCAAAAAGAGCAGTGGTGCAAATTTCCCTCCAGTTGTGTCCTGATATAGTTCTGCCACCTCCGGGTCTTGCAGTTTGTCCAGGTCGAACTTCAGTCTAGTGCACTTTGCTGTATTTACTCTCTTCAAGTGGAGGTGGAAAGACATCATCACGAGTCCGTGGTCTGCTCCTGGAAAAGTGCGTGTCCTGCCAATGTTGATGCTTGATCTGAAGCGTTTCTTGACCATGATGTAGTCTATCTGGTTGTGATGCTCCCCGCCGGGACTGTGCCATTTCCATCGTCTGGAGTTTTTGTGGAGACCAAGAGTGTTTGGCAGTATCAGATTGTTGTATCTGGCAAACTCCAAGAGTCTCAGACCACTGTCATTTGTCTCGTTGTTGCAGTGGGGTCCACATGTGTCTCCCCAGTTGTGGTGTGCATCTTGGCCAACCTTGGCATTCCAGTCACCTTGCACTATGACTATGTCCTTCTTCGGCACTTGGTCAAGGACCGTCTGTAGATTTTCATAAAAATCCTCCACTTCGCTGTCGTCATAGTCTGATGTTGGGGCATAGGCCTGGATGATGGTGATGTTGAAAGGGGCTGCTCTCAGACGGATGGTAATGAGTCTACTGGAGACTGGGCGGCAACCCATGACAGTGGCTAGAATGTTCTTGTGGACCAAGAATCCAATGCCGTGTTCGTGCCTGTCATCTCTACCGCTGAAATAGAGCTTGTGGCCTTTGTCGGTCGTTGTTTCACCTAGGCCTTTCCGGCGCAGTTCACTGATACCTAAAACGTTCCATCGATAGTGGTCCAGCTCGTGGACCAGTTCTTCTAATTTTCCCTCCCATTCCAGGTTCCTATGATGATGTTGTTTTTCATGCGGATCTTGCTAAATTGTTGATTAATTTCACATACTATACCATGACTCAAAAGTGCAATGTTTATGGCGTTGCTAGGTGAGTGCCTCTCTAACGGAAGCTGACAAAAATAAAACAGTCATAGAGTTGCTTCCCCTGAACCACCTTCCCCGTGCGTCTCGTGCTATAACACGCGTCCAAGCGCTCACGATAAAGGTCCGCACATCTCATTCCTTTTTTGGCACTCGCTGAGTGTGGTTGTGTCTACTCTAGCTCTCTTTTTTGCTGACTTTCTGCGTTCGCCCTGCAGTTTGCTGTTACTACCGCCGGCGGAGTTTTGGTTTTCCTTGTCATGTCTCAACGTAGCTGTTCGTCGGCTTCAACCCCGTTCTCTTCTACTTCGGCGGCCGTTCGTTTTAAGGAATGTCGAGTTTCCTCTGTGCCTTCCTTTGTTTCCTCCCCTGCCGACATTACCGCTGTTTTGCTACGTTGCGCTTCCGCTCCTGCGCCTCCTGCTTTGTCTTCTACCCTTCAGGTTTGTAGAGTGGTGGTGGTGAGGTGTTGAGTGGCGGTAGTGAGGTGAGGGGTGGCTCCTTGGTCTTGCCAGAAGTGACCTTGGAGCCGTTTCTGGTCAAGGTTACGACCAGAAACATATAAGTAGTCGCCTTAGTTTAGGACCACATAAATTTTTTCCGGCAGGGATGCCCCGGGTTATCCGGATAAGCTACTTGCTGAAGCCTTCCCTTCTGCTTCCTGCGGGATTCAGACCGGGTCGGGACTTCTGGCTAATGTCGAGCTTGAGACATATAAAGCACTGTTCGCAGTGTTACGTCCAGCTACGACAGGGGGTGTGGCTTCTGGTTTGCCGGTTTGTCCCTCACCTCCTCATTCCAGCCCCCATTGCACTCCACTTCCGCTTGCGGTCGTGTGGCGGGGACTCTGGCTAATGTCGAGCTTGAGACATATAAAGCACTGTTCGCAGTGTTACGTCCGGCTGCGCCAGGGGATGTGGCTTCCGGTTCGCCGGTTTGTCCCTCACCTCCCCATTCCAGCCCCCATTGCACTCCACTTCCGCTTGCAGTCGTGGGGCGGGGCCTCTGGCTACTGTCGAGCTTGAGACATATCAAGCACTGTTCGCTGTGTTACGTCCGGCTGCGACAGGGGGGTGTGGCTTCCGGTTTGCCGGGTTGTCCCTCACCTCCCCATTCCAGCCCCCATTGCACCCCACTTCCGCTTGCGGTCGTGGGGCGGGGCCTCTGGTTTCCATTACGGGGGTATGGGTCACTCGTTACCTTCTCCCGTTCCCGGTTTGGCTTCTCCCTCCCATCCCCCTTTGTTTTCCACTTCCGCTTGCGGTCATGGGGTGGGGGCTCTGGGTTCCAGTTCGGGAGGTTCGGTACACCCGTTACCTTTCCCTGTGTCTGGTTTGACACCTCCCTCCCATCCTCCTTTGTACTCCACTTCCGTTTGCTGTCGTGGGGCGGGGGCTCTGGTTTCCAGATCGGGGGTTACGGTTCACCCGTGGCCCCTTCAGTTTCCGGTTTGGGTCGAGCATTCCCTGTTCACCCTTCGGTCTCTGCCACTTCCGGGTTCGGTTGTGGATCGGGGGTACTGGTGTCCGGTTCTGATGGTATGTTTTTTTTGTTCGTTACCTACTTCCGGATCACATGCACATGTCTTTTTGCCTTTGTGTGCGCCAACTTCTGGTTGGGGTGGGGCACACTTGGTTCCTCCTACCCTAGTTCCTGTTGTCACGGGTACGGGGGTGTTGTTATATCAGGCCCTTTCACCTGATGCTCCTTTGAAGATGCCGTTCAGCACGCTGCGGCTTTGTCCTCAGGTGGTGGAGGAGGTTTCCGTGCCCCTACCACAACTCCATTCCTTCCTCGGCAAGACTCTTGCTTCTGCCGAGTCTGATGTGGCTTGCCTTGTATTCAGGGCGTCTCCTAGGATTAACTTTTTTTGGCGGAATGGGCCTCTTCTACGGCTAGAGGACTTATCGAGGGCGAGGCCTCTTCCTCTTCATTCGAGGAGATGCCTCGGTTCCCTAGAGCTTCCTCTGTGGGCTCTTTTCTGAGTTCGTCCTCTTTGCCCGGTGTTTCCGGGAAGTTCCTCTCTCGGTCAGAGGTCTGGCACAGATAGAGGGGTCTATTGTTAGGTCCCTTGAGTATGCTTCTCTCGCTGACGCGCTGCCTGCTGCGCTGTCTTCGGCTGGGCAAGTATTCTGGGATGACGTTTCGTTCTTTTCGGTGAGGTCCTTGTTACAGGCCCACTCTACCTCCTTCGTTCTGGGTTGCGAATCACAGGCCTTTGCCTGTGTCAACCTGCTCCTTGTGCATCGTGACGCTTTTCTTCAGTCAGCGTCCCTTTTGCCTCCGCTCTTGTCCTCCCCGCTTCGGGTGGGACCCTTGGTACCCGACTCTCCTTTTGGGTCCTTACGTTCGCACGCCTGTTCGTGAGGAGTCGGAGCGGTCCAGGTCGGATGGTTTCGCCTTCTGGGCTCGGACCATACCTTCGGCCCCGCCTTTTCTTTCCTGACAGGGGTCGAGGTCGCTCGGTCCGTGGTCGCTCTTCTCGGGGTGTGCGGGGTGGTATCCCCTCTCGCTCTCGGGGCGAGATCGCTTCTGCAGCCTCGATCCGGGATTCCACACGGCGACCCAAGCGTTCTCCGTCTTCACGCTTGGCTGTTGTCCGGCCTTCTATAAGAGGTTTCTGAGCTTCAGGGGGCCTCGCAAGGTTCCAGCCCGCATCCTGTTTCCTGCCGTACTCGAGGGGATGGCTTCTTGGTTTCGATTCTGTGGTCGCGGCCCTTCAATCTTGGTCCTCTTCTTCAGTCTGTTCGAGGTAAAGTTGTTTCAATAAAGTTGCTTCCCTCCGTCCTTTTCGTGCTAATCTGCACTTTTGAGTCATGGTATAGTATGTGAAATTAATATTAAAATTTTATCCCTAAATTTATTATTAATAAACATACTTACCATGACTCAATTTAATGTCCCTCTCTCCTCCCCGCAGTTCCAAATAAGGAATGATATGTGCGGACCGTTATCGTGAGCGCTTGGATGCGTGTTATAGCACAAGACGCACGGGGAAGGTGGTTCAGGGCAAGCAACTCTATGACTGTTTTATTTTTGTCAGCTTCCGTTAGAGAGGCACTCACCTAGCAACGCCATAAACATTGCACTTTTGAGTCATGGTAAGTATGTTTATTAATAATAAATTTAGGGATAAAATTTTAGTATCAGTAGCATACTTATCACCTCCGTCCCGGTGGCCAACGAAGGCGCGGTCCTTGAGCCAGGCGACGACCAATCCGGTATGGAATTAATGGATAGTTTCATCATGTAGTGTGTCTTGGGCAAAAAAGACCTGTCGGTGCCCAATCCACTCCAGGCTGTTGGCCACAGCCGAAATCCACGAATACAGTGTGGCTCACCTTGGCCCTGAGCACGTGGTCGTTGAACCTGTAGTAACGTGAGGTTCCTCTGCCCTGGCCGGTGACTTCTGTGTAATTAAGATTACATTAAGATCATCAACATAATTAAGTCAAACCCGGCATAGATAAATCCTTGTTTGTTGATGATTTCTCCCTCTTGGCTAAGGGTAAAACCTTTGTGAGCCAACTTCAGCTTTGCATAGATAAAATTCAGGGTGTTACACAGTTATTTATCAATAGCCGATTCAGCCTCGATGCTTGAATCTTGAAATGTGTAACTCGAATTCGTTTATCCACGCAGCCTGTTCACTCAGCAACAAGGCAGGAGTCATCGTATAAAGTTTTCCAACTTTATTCAGCAAACATGAACTGCATTTAAGATTGCTTTCTGAAAATCACTACAAAGATCATCCTGACAAGCAAACAGTTCATTACTTATATAGCCTCTTTGCGATCGAGAAAAGGTTAAAACAATCCAGCATGACGCATTAACACCTAATCAAAATAAAACTCGTCACTGGAACTATGCACTGCCTTACGGCATAAAATAATAATATTCAACCAGCTTTTACCCGTAAGATCTAGAAGCTTCAATCGATTATAAACAAGTCCAGAAAAAAAATTTCAATAATATCGACAAGCTTCTTCTAGCAACAACACAAAATCAAATCAAAGGAAAATACAAGCTATCATTGTATGCTTTGCAAAATAAAATGATCAGTTCTATCATGCGCATCTCAATCGTAACACAGGGTTGGATAGAAGAAAATGGCTTGAAATATTCGCTTTCTAAAACCGAATGCATTCCTTTTCATCACAAACAGAACCAGGTTTTGAATCCTCTCCATGTTTATGGCCAGCCCATCAAAGTTTCTAAACAAGTTAAATTTTTGGGTATTATTTTTGACAGCAAATTTACTTTTCTGCCACATCTTAAATACCTGAGGGAAAGCTGCCAGAAAGGTCTTAGTGTTTTAAAAGTTAGCAGCCACACAGATTGGGGAGTAGACAAGAAAACTCTGCTCCTCCTCTATCGTTCTCTGGTACGATCTAAATTGGATTATGGTAGCATCGCTTATGACACCACTAGGAAAGCCTATTTGAAAGCTTTGGATTCAATCCATCCTCAAGGTCTTTTGATCTGCCTGGGGGCGATTCACCTTTCCCCAAAGGAAAGTACACTGAGGCTGGCAAAACTCCCTTGGAGATCTGTAGGCTTCAGCTCGCCATGAACTATTTTCTTAAGCTTAAAGCCAACCCTGAAAATCCCGCATAATTGTGTCCTAAACTAATTATTTACACTTAAATATTCCAACAAACTGACGTTCCTCCTTTTGGTATCAGAATGCGTCGTCACTTTGATGCTGTAGGCATAAACATTGACTCTGTTAATGATGACCAATTACTGTGCTCCCACCTTGAAAACTGACCAACCCCATTATCAAGGATCTCTTGTAATGGAGTGCATGCATGGACAGACTAGACCTCTGTTATACTCTCATCCAAAAGAGTAGAGGCAGAGTGTCTCAGGGACATTTTTTGTAATCATTCCGGGCCTCCAATGAGGTTTGTACCTTTGACTGTACAGGCTGCGATGTTGCCTTTTAACATTCAATTCTTTAATTGTTTTTGCCATTGCATACACCACTGAGTCATCTTTGACTCAGGGTCATATGATGGTTTTTCAATTGTTCTGCCATTGCATACAGCACTGAGCCAACTGCACTGATATTGTATAATGGTGAAGTGTGTGCATGCATGGGTGTGTTTGTGTGTGTTTGTCTATTGTTCACATGTGTCTGTGTATGTATTACACTGTTAACATATTTCTATCAAGTCATTGTTCTCTCCAGGCTCTGGTTCGCTTCTCTAAGGAAGACAGACTGAAACGGTTTGGGGAGGAGGGAACGGATGAGTTCAAGGAGAAACTGGCAAAATATCGCAAATCCATGGTGGAGAAACTGGTCACCTTCACACAGCGATTTATCACCAGCATCAAGGCCAACCTCCACTGCTTCCCCAGCTCTATTGCTTGGGTGATGGGACAGGTCTACCATGTTCTGATTGACACTGGACGAGTGGATCAGGCTGAGGTATGATAGAATAAATTTTTGTTCCATTGAAGATTAATGCGAGGAAAGATCAAAAAGTTCTAGGTCTGACCAATAAGCAAGGGCAGTAACTCCAAAGACCACATCTTGATTGTATTATGTACACCACATTGTGAGGTCTTATAAAGTTAATAAAGTTGTCGTATTTGTATCCAAATTCAATATCCACTTGTATGGCGCACAATAGTTGGAATTTGTAACAACAAACAAGTTTTATTCTCAATGTCATTTAATATTATTGTGTAATGTGTATTTGTGTTGACTGTTTGTACACCACAATGCAATTTCCTGAAAGAGATAATAAAGTTGTGTTATCTTATATATCTATCTAAAAGCTGTTACATCATGAAAGTTTTAATGCTACATCTCATTTCTCTCTTTATTTGTTTTGCATATGATGCACTGTTGAAGTGACTTGGTGTAGTGAAAAATACAAAATAGACAAAACTTACATTTCATGCCATCATCAAGTACTTGCAGAAAAAGGGCATGACATCAAAGACAATCCATGAAGATATGTTTAAGGCATTTGCTGAGGATAGCCCTTAATATTCTATAAAGAAGTGGGCTGCAGGTTTTAACCCTTTGCAAGGCCCATTCAGGCCTGTTAGCTCAGTGTTTCCTCGCAAGGCCCATTCAGTCCTGCAAACGTGTGTACTGTGTCGTAACTGTCTAGCAATGATCAAGCACAATGTATCACTTTTAAATTTATTCCGAAAAAAACTTCTGTTTCTGGTTTACTTTTTCACTAGATCTACATGGCGGAATATGTGATAGTCTTTTCATGGTGATGTTTACTAAAACAAGAAAAGTTTTTTGGCCCAATTTTCGATGTTACAAAGATGGATGAGGAAGATATGGTGTTTGAATATGGGTTAAAGCGACAATGACACAGCTGAAACTGTACATACCCTGTTTTCGATCCTTGAGTTTTATTCCAGCATAAAATTTGAACTGCCCAGCCTCCTGCTCTTATCACTGACCCCAGCCTTTTCTTCCTAGCGGGCTCCTCTTTGTCAGTGTTAACTTGCTCATTTCTGGTGTTGTGCTTGGAATATTTTCATCTATTTTTTCTATTTTATTCAGAAGAATGGCATATTTCTTACCATTGTTTTTTAAAACTTGGTTTCTATAGTGTTTGAAGCACTGACTAAAAGTTATATTTTGTTGACTGTTGTGGTATTTAAGAAGAAAAGTGATATATAATGTGGTGTGGTGTGCTTGTTTATGGTACTGTTTCTCTGTTACTGTGAATGGTAAGTATACATTTCTGGTGGAGTTTGACTTCAATTTCTGTAATCACTTGCATTTCAAGTGCTTTTTAAGTTATTAACATTGTAAGTTCTACTTTCTGTGCATTGAAAAATATAAGATTTGGAATGACTGTTTAATTGTGAAAGATGTTATTAGTGATTTAAAAGTATGGTGTTTTTAAGGTTTTAGTACCAGACTCCGTTGACTGTGTGAAGCTCTGAACAACTTATGCAAACAGCATTAAATTTAATGCACTGTATGTACATAACTTGTTCAAATATCTTCTACTTGATCACTGACAGTACTGCCGAAGCATTTTTTCATGTGCATTAAATGGATACTTAGGATACTTTACAAGTTTGGCAAAGGACAGACACATCTGGTAGGTGTTACAAGGTGATGTTACACTCGTTTGTTGGTGTTTTTCTATCAGTAGTTGATTCAGCCCCAATGCTGAAGTACTGATGAGTGTAGCTCAAATTCGTTTATCCACGCTACCCGTTCAATCAGCCACAAGACACGGAGTCGTAGTATGAAGTTTTCAAACTTTATTCAGCGTTCATCAACAACTGCATACAATCACCTTTTCACTCTCTTCCCCCACTTTACACAGGGGATCCATTATATTTTTTTTCTCTCAACTCGAGATAACCTCAGGACGTTCCAGAATGACGCGTTACAACCAATCAGAATTAACTTCGTCATCACTGTTTTACGTCATATAATTTTCCTTTCTGTCCAAGAATGTTCTCAAATATCGCGAAGCTTCTATCGACAGTAAACAATCGAATCTAGAGAATTCTCCAATAATATCGACTAACGAAAACCATTAACGTTATACAAAGCTTCTTCTAACAACAATGCAAACTCATAAGAAGACAGGTAGGCCTACTGATTTAAAAGAAACGTGACCTAGTTTCTTCAGTTAGATTTTTATTACACTGTTTCTTCCTCATTTTTTTCGTCCATTTTGGTAAGTTTATTTTCTTTAAGATCAGCATACCTTGTGCTTTTAATAACAGCTTGCTTTGTGAACTCTGCTGAACAATGGCCCTACAAAAAAATGAGTTATAATCCGAACATATGTGAAAACATGAAACTGTTGTCTTTGTTGTTTTTTGGTGCATTTTCTATACCAACCTCACATATTTTAAATACAAAGTGTGATAATTCAACATCTGGTTGTATTTTCCATCACATTAAAACAGGTGTAAATTCTTGTTTTGTATTTTAATTGTTTTTTTTCCCTAAGTTTGGCATGAACATTTTTGTGGAGTTCTTTCCCCTGCCCTGAGAACTAAATAAGGGGATGCTCAAGTGGCATTGGGTTAAGAGGAACAGGGAGAGCATTGAAAACCCTCGGTCTGGATGCCTGAAATCAAGTGGAAGCCATTCACCGAATAGTCTTGAATGACAGGCGAATGTACTGCACAGATAGTCAACATTCTAGGCATCAGCTATGGCTAAGTTCAATCTTTTAACAGACATCTTGGAGATGAGCAAGCTGTTTGCAAGATGGGTGCAAGATGAATGCAAGAATGTTGACACTTGAGCACCTTTGGCCTTTTTCAGGCTGATCTAGCCAACTTTGTCAATAGAATAGTTGCGCAAGATGAAACTTGGATATATCACTTTGAACCAGAGTCAAAGAATCAAAACAATGGAAGCACCATGGTTCTCCACTACCAAAGAAATTCTGGCAAGTTGCCTCAGTTGGGAAGGTGATGGCTTGTTTTCTTGGACTAGCTCTGCTAGAAGGCTGCGGCTCATGGGTCAAACCTGAACAAGACCGTAGTGACAGTGTGGACTGGTTTGCGTGTATACCCCCTCCTGTAACCCTGGTGAATTTTTTGCTGAATTTTACAGCTTGGATGCATCATCCCCTTGTTAAACTCTGTAGTGGGTGGAGAGTAGGAGGGACAAACAAACCATTAAAGCATGGTAACAAAACAAAAAAAGAGTTTACGATGATGGATTGGACACGGACATGGACAGTCATAATGAGATCGGACAAAGGGCTTGTGATGCTGGAGTTGATGGGGCATGGCCCCATTCCTTGATCATAGACTAAGAAAAGGCAAAGCCCGATCTGCCACTTGGCATACACCAAGGCTGTCAAGCCATTTCGACTATGTTTCAAGGATGTGAAGAAACTGCGATTTGGGGCCTATTTGGTACTCGACCAGATGTGCGGCTTGCCTACTGAAGAGGAATTTGAACGTCTTTGTATAAAGACAAATCAGAGTTTCTGGTTGAATTCCTCCAAGGGAGTCATCTGGTACTAAGATCTGTCTGACATGTCGGAAACCGAAATCCATGATGAGCTCTCAAACCAGGGGTCACAGCAGTGCAGAGTGTGTTTGTCACCAAGGGACCCAAGAGTTTACAAACACACTTTTTGTGACTTTTGCCGTGGCCAAGTTGCCGGAGTCATTGCTGGGTACCTTCAGGTGAAGGTGACTCCTTTCACTCTATAGCTGTTGTGCTGCTACCATTGCCAGAGGTTTGGTCACGATAGCAAGACCTGCAAAGGGAAAGAAATTAACAGAGAGTGCGGAAAGGATAAACAGGATGTGTTAATTGTGCGGGGAAACATCCTTCTAGCTCCAAAGTTTCAGTGGAGATTGGAGCTCAAAATTCAGAAAGTGCGTGCCACTGAGGGATGCTCCTTTGGGGCCGCAAGGAAGCAAGTTATGGAACAGAGACCAAAACAAAGAGATCTTTTGCATCGGCGGCAAGTTCCACCTCTCGTGGAGCACCGTGCCCTTAATGAATAAGATGAATCAGATTTTGGATTCTTTGAACAAGCGCATGGAAAAACTCGAGAAAGTGTTACACTTGGTCAGGTGGTTTAAAACCAACCACTTTCCAATAGAACCCTTTTGCTAACATGCAGGCAGCGACATCAAATGCCACCAACCCAAACACGCAGATATCCGTGTCTAAAGCCATCAACCCTAACCCGCAGATGGCCGAGTCAAAAGCTGCTACCCTGAATGCGCAGATTGCCTGGTCAAAAACTGTCATTACTTCTAGGACTGCCATCTCGGGCAATAAGGAAGGTGGGTCAGAGAGTGCAGGGAGTTGGGGAGAAAGACAGATTGAATGGGAACTGTCCAGTAGGTCGTTCTCTAAATCTCAACACCCCTTGGGGTCATGAGCAATCTTGCCACTGTAGATTGTTCTAACCTATAAAGGGAAAAGTGAAAGCCCCAGTTGAAAACCTGTCTTTCCTTTGTAGGCATGACCGATTCACTGCGGCAACAGTACCCCCGTTGGAGTGCCGGGGGTTTCAGTATAAATAGTATCCCCACTTTATGGAAATTTAGTGCTTTAAATTCCCACTGTCGCTGTCTTCCTCATTTGCTCTTTCCCATTCCTGCTCTGTCCTATCACTCTGCTATACTATCTTCTTCTTCGCTAGATCAATGACCTACCTTTTTTCTTGAAAACTCTTCCTGGACAAGACTCCTTGTTTGTGTATGAGGTCTGTTGGATCAGCTTGGGAGTGTTGGACGCTTTCTGCCGGGTGGTCACTAGGGCTTCCTATGATGTTATTATTTAGCAATATAGGCATTTTATATGTATATGTTTTGTTGATAATTTATAATGATGTTTGTATTCTATTTTGTTTTTGTAACCGGGGGTTCGAGTAGTTGGGGTAAAACCTCAGCCGTCCCCTGCGTGGGATGTCTTTATTGTAAAGTGACTGGCCGGTGGAGGGCATTCAATTTTCCCACTAGGGTTGTTTCAGCAGATCTTTTACGCGGATCGGGGGTTGTCCGGTCCTGATTTGGCTTGGAAGAGTCCGCTGGACCTAAAGCAACAATCAATCAATCAATCAATCTAAATCTCAACCAACATCAATTTTATTCATCAGATTAACTTAAGTTATATATCCAATCAGGAGTTGCAGAGGTCAACTGGTAGATCCAGGTCATGGGGGAGGAAGATGACTCCCACTAGACCTAGGCCCCTTTTCTCAAATCTCAACATCCTGTTCGTCTTTTGAGAAAAGGGGCCTGGGTTCAGTGGGACTCGTCTTCCTCTCCCATGACTTGGATCTCGAGTAATCATTTTGACAGCTTGATGGCGGCAAAAATGACTGAGATGACGTGTTCCTCTGCTTGCAATCCAGTGTTTTTTGTGGGAACGCTGTTTGTGTTCAGTCAGACATTTTATATAGCCCAGTAACATTGACCACACCCCTAGAGACGATTGCTGCTCGGGTATCGTTAAAAAACCCCAGTCTGCTCCTTATATTTATCCCCAAAAGCATATGCAAAACTGATTTATTAAACTTGATAGACCAACTCCCACTTCTCTTTCTGATCATTTGAGATCTTTATGGTCAAAAATCAGCAAAGAGCAAAAATCAGTTGTGTGGAATAGAGAGTGTGTGCAGCAAGTTAGTTGGCAAGAAGCAGGCGACTCTGGAACAACTGTTCCACAAAAGAGCCCTCAGCAAGGCAGTCAGAATTCAGAGAGACCCTACCCACCCACTTTCCTGTCTGTTTGAACTTCTTCCATCTAATCGCAGATTCCGCTGTGCACTAATACACAGCGCTACAAAAACACCTTCATCCCTACTGCCATATCAATGCTAAATGAGGCCAATGCCAGACCCTCAAACACAAGACTGTCTTGATGCAGGAGTCTCCCAACTATCTCGCTGAGTGTATGTGCATGTTTTTATGAAGACATGCGCGTGTGCATGTGTGTGTTTGTGAGTGTGTGTATAATATGTGTGTGTTTACTATGAATGTCTGTAAACCAACTTTTAAAATACCATCTACGTGCTTTATCTGTATTTTTTGACAACTGTTATAATCAGTCAACAGTATTATTGCTTATGTTGATCATAGTTTCATACAGTTATATATTGTTGACCTACTAAGACTCATATTAAACTGAGATTATTTATCTAACACTGTTGCAACAAAATACTTTTTTATAAGTCCAGAGTGGTAAACTATCATATACACTATGTTTGTATGTATTTTTATTATATTTTAACTGTCTAAAAAGGGCATTGACATACGTGTAATAGAACCAGAGTGCGTGGATAGGTGTTTGAAGGAAAAGATGAAGTGTAAGAGTACGCAAGTGATTAGATTTATAGAATGTATATAAATTTAGTATTGATTTTGTAGCTTTGTTAAATGTTATAACATGACTGTTTTTAATTATATGTTTTATATGCCTGACATACATTGCTGTGAAGTTCCTTATGGGATAATAAAGATTTGTTGTATTGTATTGTATTGTATTGTCACTTCCCCCAAATGAGAAAGTGATCATCAGAATCAATCTCCAAGCAGGCAAAATTCGGGAAAATGTTGTTGATGACCTCAACCTATGTATTTTGAATTCAGATACGCCTACATATTGTAGCACTTTACAAACATTTTCTAACTTAGACCTGGCCATCTGTGACGCTTCTTTTTGGACCTGGATTGGAAACTCCATTCGGATCTCAGCGGGAGGGAACATTTTCCTGTTTTTCTGACGTTTTTAGATCAATCTGAAGATCCCCCAGCTGTGCTGGAATTTTAAAAAAGCAGATTGGTAAAAATTTGAGCACTCCACATCTGGTCGAATTACCTCTGACATTTTAAATTTAGAAGATCCAGCTTTTAAGTTTACTAATATTCTAATAGAGTGTGCTTCCGAATGTATTCCCAAAACTTCTATTAAAAGCAGTTCTCCAAAAACCCCTTGGTTTGATGAGGAATGCAAGATTTTTCATCACCAAATGAAACAAGCCCAACGACGTTTCTTCCAAAATCCCACTGCTGAAAATAAACATCAACAGAAGCTGCGATAAGATAAGATAATTCTTTATTTAACTAAAGTAGTAGAATAAGCAGTGGTCTGCTTTTTTACATCTTGCCCTTGCCCTAAAAGGGACTATTCTACTGAAACTACAACAAAAAACAAAAAAACCGATTATGTGTTTACAGATAAATTTGAGTAAGAACACATGTATGTACATGACAAGCATTGCAATGATTATGGTGTGGTGTTGCATATCAATTTTATATTTATATTTAATATTTCTAGCTTTCTAAAGATCAATTGGTTTGTAAGCAACAAAGCTTAGAGGACATTATACACATTAACTAGCACATATGCATTATAATCAAAATAATTAAACAAAACAATATATATTGCATAAAATCATCAGTAGCAACATAAATGAGTTTGTAGAAGGAAAAATCTTATTCTTATTTTCTTACCTGTACAATGAAAGCAAAATTTATTTTGACTTCATAAGGTGGGAAGCATATTTGCTCTTTAAAGTATTCATGTTGGTAGTTTGTCTCAGGAAGTTTGGGAGAGAGTTCCAGAGACTACTACCTGAATATATTAATTTAGACTTAAAACAGATCAATCTGAGGAAGAGGAGTGTTCAATCTCATTACTTGGCGTTAAGTTCTCGAAGTGAACTTTGAGCATGTGGTTTCTGTTACATATCCACTGATAATTTTGTGCATAAACGAACCCTTATTACAACCTTGCTTTTAGAGGGAGAATCCCTATGTAGTCTAACTCAGAAACGGTTGCTTTCTTTAAAAGGACTACTTAATAGAATGTTTGTGTAATCTGTTAAGTGGTTTAATTGTATTATTACTGGCTGAATCCCATTAGGTTGATGAGTAATTAATCAAAGGCTGACTGAATATGTGCATTGAAGAATCTTGCATCAAAATTTAGGAAGTGCTTGATACTAGTTTGAAGATACACTTTCTTTGACACTGTTTTGGAAAGTTGTTTAGTGTGATTTGACCAAGACAGGTTGTTATCAATGTCGAGTCCCAAAACTTTATGATGGTTGACTATTTCATTAATTTTATTACTAACCGTTAAATCCCGAAATGTTGAGGTTATATTCTGGCGTTTTTGTATAGTTATTATTATCATGCATTTGTTCTTTTTTGGGGGGGTGGGGGGGAGGGGGTGGGGTGGGGGGGAGGGGGTTAATTGACATGTGCCCAAGGATATCCAGCTAGCTTATCATATCCGTGGAACCCCTTGGGGTCATGAGCAATCTTGCCACTGTAGATTGTTCAAACCTATAAAGGGAAAAGTGAAAGCCACAGTTGAAAACCTGTCTTTCCTTTCTAGGCAAGACAGATTCACTGCGCCAACAGCACCCCCGTTGGAGTGCCGGGGGTTTTCAGTATAAATAGTATCCCCACTTTATGGAAATTTAGTGCTTTAAATTCCCACTGTCGCTGTCTTCCTCATTTACTCTTTCCTATTCCTGCTCTGTCCTTCACTCTGCTATACTATCTTCTTCTTCGCTAGATCAATGACCTACCTTTTTTCTTGAAAACTCTTCCTGGACAAGACTCCTTGTTTGTGTATGAGGTATGTTGGATCAGCTTGGGAGTGTTGGACGCTTTCTGCCGGGTGGTCACTGGGGCTTCCTATGATTGTACTATTTAGCACTGTGGGCATTTTATATGTGTGCGTTTTGTTGATGATTTGTAATGGTGTTTGTATTCTGTTTTGTTTTTGTAACCGAGGGTTCGCGTAGTTGAGGTCAACCCTCAGCCGTCCCTCGCGTGGGATGTTTTTATTGTAAAGTGACTGGCCGGTGGAGGGCATTCAATTTTCCCACTGGGGTTGTTTCAGCAGATCTTTTATGCGGATCGGGGGTTGTCCGGTCCTGATTTGGCTCGGAAGAGTCCGCTGGACCTAAAGCAACAATAAATCAATCAATCAATCAATCAATCATATCCGTGGAGAGTGTGCTTTAAAAAAACACAGCAGCGCGCCAATCCTGGAAAGCCTTCTGTTCTAAACTTCATTACAAAGCCTCTTTCAAAACAGTTTTTTTTAAATAATAAAAAGAATTAAAGGAAAACAAATCCAATGCTGGGATTCAAGACCTGAAAAAAACATGGACAGACCATCACTGACAAAAAGCAGGTGGCAGATTTGTTAGCCTCACCATTCACCACAATTTGTCATCATTACTCCCAAAAAATTCCAACATCAGGTAAAAAAGAGCAAGAACCCTCCTCTTTTGAACAGATAATTGTGAAATATATAACCTTCCTTTCTTTATGGAAGATTCCATCCTTAAATCCAATAATTCTGCTTCTGGCCCTGATAACATTCATTATCATCTAATTTCGCACCTGCCTAAATATTCTTTCCAAGTTCTTTTCGCAGTGGTTAATTATATCAAAGAACGTACAGCTTCACAAAGAAGGTGCTTAACTCAAAAGCGTGCAAAATCGAGAGTACAGCGCCCCCAAGCGGGGGGTCTGAAGCTTTGCTAGCTGGCTAGTGTTGATAACATGGCGGACAGCATGTGTGAAGCTGCGGGAGGTTGCAAGCATGCGGATGAAGTAGGGCTAGGATAGAAAAATTGGAATGAAAGATAGACTGTGAAAAAAAAGAGTGAATGCTATTCTTTGCGACACGAAAATATTGTGGTGTATGCTATTTCTATTTTTCACTGTGGTGATTCTGGATTCTGTTCATGACAGACACGGTAATTTGAATATTTATATTTTTATGATTTACTTGTTCAAAATATAATATTGAAACTAAGTTTGTAACAATGTTTTCATATTTTCATAAACGTAATTGTCTGTCAGACCGGAACGGGGTTGTTTCAGAGAGAGATAAATTCATATTAAAGTTCAGCTACTTAATACTTATTATTTTATTACTATAAGACTTATAGTTTTCTTGAATATAGTTTTTTTGAATTCCGTTTTAATTATTATTCTATTATCTTATGTGAGGAAGAAGAGAATCATAAAATTAGCAAAACGTAAATTGGTGTTGCGTTCCAACTGTTGTGTATTTTTTGCGTCTTCAGTGTTTCTAGTTTATCTCCCTGTCTTAACTTGAGTAATTCTATAAGAAAGGCCTTTTGTTGAATGCGTGAAATTGAAACATTAAAAACAGTTTACAAACTAATATCAAGTTTGTAGGAATCTTAAAAGTGAAGTGAATTATTACAATCAAAATGTTTCTTCAGAATCAAGTGTGTGTGTGTAGATTTCCTAATAATTCATATTGCTTCTCTAAATTCTTATCAATTAACTTTGGGCATGTTTTTGTGCTTTGGCACTTTACATGGCTATGTTTCAATTTGTTGCATGTTGTATTGTAATACAATTAAATGACATGCAAGTTCAGTAATGCACTGTTTTTGTTCATTTTCACTTGCTTGTCCGTCTTCTTAACTGTCTGGTCACTGATTTCTTTTCCCTGTCTTATTATATGAATGGTCACCGATTTCTTTTTCTCGGCAAATATGCCTATTATACACACATACAGGCCTGAGTAGGCTACACAGGAATGCATTATGAAGTTATTTCATAACAAGTTCAGATAAAAGTTATAAATGCACTCGAGCTTTCTCAGAAGAAAAAAACCCTGTTGCATGTGTAGGCCTACAGCACAAATTAATACACACGCAGTCATGCACTCAATTAATAGGCAGATTCACACTTTCATATAAAGGAGAAAACAAGGCAATAACTGCACAACAAGAGCAATTCAGTAATACTGAATAATTGCATTAATTAACAGGTTTGTTGCCAAGTGGTTGCGCACTAATGAATCTATAATAAAGGCAAGCACCGTGTTTGTTTTTAATGTCACACGTTTTTGCTGGTCAGTTACTGTGTGATAGGTCTGCATAAAATCATGAATCGAACAGCTTTGGTAATTAATGTGAATTAAAAAAAAGTATTTACTTGTATAAATAAAACATTTTTGAGTTCGTTTTACTACAAAAGGATAATGTTTAGGGTTAAAAAAAAGTCCTGCGGCAAGGTTTGTTTACGTATTGCTAAGCAGAGGATTACGTCCCTTGCAACGAGCGTTCAGACCATCCGCTTGGTGCGCGCCAAACGCATCTGTCATCACTTTTTATATAGCGGTGTGGCGTTATGATCCTTCTTTGTGAAGCTGTACGTTCTTTGATTATATCTGGTCTTCTGGTTCCTTTCCCCCATCTTGGCAGGAAGCAGTTGTTCCAATCCTTAAACCGGGTAAAGATCACTCTGATCCAAACAACTACAGGCCCATAGCCCTTACAAGCTGCTTGTGC
Organism: Oncomelania hupensis; assembly: GCA_036898135.1. NCBI lineage: Eukaryota > Metazoa > Mollusca > Gastropoda > Littorinimorpha > Pomatiopsidae > Oncomelania > Oncomelania hupensis. Next base: position 22,335,420 of record CM072527.1, on the reverse strand, counting down.
AAAACAATGGAAAGAATGATCTTTGCGTTTGATGTGGCAATTAGAATGACAACACTTTCGCATATAGGTGACTACTGGACCGATTTACACTGACACCAGCGGGCCAGTTGTTGGTAAAGGGGAAAATATATTATTCTGATCTGCATTGAGCTCTTATTGCAAATAGCTTTGGCAGACAGAGTGGTGTAGTCAAACTAATAACAAATTGTTTCAAATGTTACCAGATTTGTCTGATTCTTTGCTCAAATTTGCTTCTAGTCAAAAAGAGGAAACTCATTTGGCCTGCCTGTATATCGGGCATATTTATGTGACTCACAATTATCTTTTGATAGGTGAAGGACTACTGTGGTGGTGCTTTGTATGTGATAAATAACTTTTCTTTAGCCATTTTATGTCTGAATATGCTGATTTGTTTGATCAAAGAAAAAGCTGTTTGTTAGTACCTTTTAATGAGATTTTTAAAGTTTGCAATGAACAAAACCTGTTTAAATTTGTATGTGATGTTTGTATTACATGTCATGTCGTAGTTTTTAACATGGTTTAAATTTGAACAGAATTGCTAGTTTTTACATGCATCTTTTATCATCTTTTAATATTTTAACAGTCTAATCTAGCTTTGAAAATCTTCCTGTGGGTCTGATTCGGCTCTTTGTAGTCTGCTGGGCTCTATAAGCATTGATTATCTATCTATCTATGTAATGCTCTTGGCATCTCTCAGTGGTTTCCCCAAAAATATGAGCACTTCAGATCATGAGGATAAAAAGATAATTTTTATGTGGGTGCCTATACATGGGCATCCACGGCAACATTGCAGTGGAAAATGCGGCTCAAGAAGCTCTGCATCTAGATTTTCCCTTCAGAGATTTTTTTTATTTGTTTCAAACTCTGACCTGCGTTGTATGACTGGCTCTTATTGTAAACGGCTGTGGAAGACCGAATAGTCTAATCAAATTAATAACAAATTATTTCAAATTCTTCCAGATTTGTCTGCTTTGCCTAACTTTGCATCCATCAGTAAAGAAGAAACTGTTTTGGCGTGCCTTTATATTGGGCATACTTCTATGTCATCCATAGTTTCCTTTTTAAACGAGAAGAACCCCCATGGTGCTTGGCATGTGACAAATCCTTTTCCGTCCACCATTTTATGTCTGAGTGTGCTGATCTGGTTGATGAAAGAGAAAGATATTTTGGTTCGATACCTTTTAATGAGATTTTTAAAGTTTGCAATAGTAAACACCTGTTTCAATTTTTACATGATGTTGGTTTGTTTTATCGCCTATAGGTCATATGATCTTGTTTATATTCTTGGTTAAATTGTATTAGTAAGACTGGTTTTATTTACCTTTTTTATCATATTTAAATATTAGCAGTTTAGTCTGATTTTTTTTAGTTTTGTGTGGTCCTGATTCGGCTCTTGGCCACTGGAGTCCACTGGACCCTATAAACACTGAATATAAATATATCTATAATCCGTTTTGAGTTGTTCATCAAAGACGCGTTGATTAACGGTGAAAACATTGTTGCCATACTGTTTGATCTAGAAAAGGCATATGACACGACTTGGAAGTTCGGGATTCTGAAAGATCTAGAACTCTTGGGCTTCTGTGCAAACACCCATTTTTATTGAAAATTTTTTAACTGAGGAAGTTTTAAATCTGACTTGGCTCCATTTTATCAGATTCTTTTGAATTTTTATGTGATGTTGGCTTGTATTACCTCATCTAGGTCCTGTCGTTGTTTTTTTTTTACATGGTTTAAATTCAAGCAGTATTGCTAGTTTATGCATCTTTTATCATCTTTCAATGTTTGAAGTCTTCCAGGATATAGGTTATCTTGCCAACACATTAGGAATCTGAATTACCAGTTGAGTTCTCATAATTCCATTTCTGGTTTCAGGTGCGAGCAGCATGTGCAGATTTGATCTTTGCTTTATTCATCTGCCCAGCCATCTGTGACCCTGCTCCATTTGGGATAATTTCCGACATTCCTATCAGCCATATTACACGGCACAATCTTATTCAGATCGCACAGATCATCCAGGTGTTGGCCATTTCGCGCTGGGATGACATTGACCCCAGGCTCAGGGACCTCTACAGTCGCTTTGAAAAGGTTGGTCACAATAATTTTGATAAGAAATAATATACACATGGGTGCATGTGGCTATGGCTGAAGCCGGAGTTCCAGCTTTTTAATATGCGTTCAATAAGACAAAGTGCTGGAAAAGAGTACAGGTCTGATGCAGAGACTAGAAACGGACGTAGTAGTATATACTACAAAAAAGTTCAGACAGACAGACTTTTGGCACCTCACATACCTATGTATACATAACGGCTATAATACCTTTTTATGTCACTATTTTAAACAGATATATACAGTAAAACCTCCGTTTTGAGACCCTCTCTTAAACGACTTCCTCCAACATACGACCGGAAAAAAAATTCACCGATGCTTTGTACTAAATAAATGACCTCTCTTAAATGACTACCTCTAAAACGCGACTTGCGACCTTCAAATAATTAAATTTTATGACCTAGCATCTGAAAAATTCAGATTTTGAAGCAATACATTTGTGCGCTTGAAGAAAACAGTTTCGTTTCCACCTTTTAAACAGCAGACAATGCATTAAAGCAGCTTGCAATACTCAGGAGCTGACCAGATTTGCCTTGAGCAGGGGCCTGTCAGATCTTGCCGACACCATGTCTGGTTTTCAAAGTAACATATTAAGAGAACATACACGGGTGAGGGGATCATGCAAATAAATAGAAATAACCGCTTTCTTTCAAAAAACAAACTTCAATGATTGAATAAAAATAATTACAAAAAACATAATGGGGTTATCTTATAAATAGTTATAACTTCAAACATGCACTCAGCACTTACATACACTTTTAAACAACTATCATACCAACATTGATTTTTTATTTTGTAAATAATGAGGAACAGGAAGATATTGACTGTATTGGTTGTGAGACAAAGTTTAATCTATATTTCTGAAAGATGGTAGATGTTCCCTATACTTAATGGTATGTGTACTTTTTGTACATGTATTTATTTTAATTAATTAATTTTCTAAATGTCTTTTTCGAAAATGTCCTACCTCCTTTTTAAGACCCCTCCAATTTAAGACCTTGTTTTAATGGCAATTTAAAGGTAGTAAAACGGAGGTTTTACTGTACTACTAAAAGTGGTATTGTACACCTTCAGAAGCAGGTGAAAGCACCGTCAGCTTCATGAAAGTTGAGTGAAAACAAATTCTGTGGAATACCTAAGGCTTGCAGCCCACTCTCTTGAAATTTTTTCCTATCCCTCTTGTTTTTGTTTTTGACTTGCATCTTTGCAGCAATGATATGTATTCACCCCATCCAATTTTTTTCAAGAGTTTTGCAAATCTTTCCAAGATAAGGTCTAAATAGTCAAAAAATTACATTACAAATTTTTTTGGTTTCTATCTGTATGTCCATCCGTCCATCTGTGCAAAATTTTAAAGTGGCTAAGTACTCAATGTTTGTAAAAAAAAATAACAATTTTTCTCAAACTATTTTTCACTTTTTTTTTTCATTTTATTTTGAAACTTTAACGTGATCAACAAGTGTATTTAAACAAAGTACTTATTTCTCCATTTACATGTCAGAGTTTTCTTTTAGATAGTAAGCAGATATGGAAAGGTATAAGAATGTGTCAAGGTCCAACTTAAACCAAGATCATGCAAACACACATACAAACAGAGAGGGGGAGCGAGAAAGAGAGAGAAAAAAATTCTTGGTAGCTGGTACATCCTGGTCATCTGCATGGGTGCACTGCAATCATATACATGGCTTGATATTTGAGCTGGTATTTCACTAATAATAAGTATAATAATAATAAATCGTAGATCCAAAAAAGCCACACGCCTTATATATGCAACAATACAGGGAGTACAAAAGAAAGGAGCATAGTCCATGCTGCTGTGCTGCTTACACTTGCAATTTTACAAGAACAAAAAGAAGAAAAAACAGAATCCTATCCTATCCTATCCTGTCCCATAACCCGGAGGTTGTAGGGGCACCACAGATGATCGTTTAATCAGCATACTCCATTTTTCTCTGTCCTCAGCAGCCCTGATGGCTTTGCTCAGTGTCAAACCAGTCCATTCTCGAATGTTGTCCTCCCAGCTCTTTTTCAGTCTCCCTCTTCCTCTACCTCCTTGCTCTGTGCCTTGCAGAATAGTCTTTGCAAGGCCTGATAATCTGGTGACGTGGCCATACCATCGGAGTTTCCATTTCTTCACCACTGTCAGCAGGTCATCGTGTTGTCCAATGGCTTGTGTGATGGTCTGTCGGACTTCGTCGTTGGTGATGTGTTGGGTATAGGAAATGCCCAGAAGTCTTCTGTAGCACCTCATCTCCATGCTTTGTATTCTTCGTTGGAGATCTGCTGTGAGGGTCCATGCTTCACAAGCATATAGGAAGATGGAGATGACAAGGGAGCGCAGCAGTCTTACTTTGGAATGTAGACTGATGGTCCTGTCTTTCCAAATGGGCTTCAACCTTGTCAGGGCAGCAGTTGTTTGTGCGATCCTGGAGAGGACTGGACCCATTGTCTGATACAATGGCTGCTAAATATTTGAAGCTATGCACTGTGTTGAGGGATTGGCCTTGGACTTTGATGTCTGTGTTGATGCCATTGTTGGTCATCATTTTGGTCTTCTCTGCACTTATTTCCATTCCATAAGCTCTGGAGGTGGTGTCAAGCCTCTGTACCAGCTGTTCAAGTTCTTGTTCCTCTCCAGCCAATCCATCAGTGTCATCTGCAAAACGAAGATTGGAGATTGGTCTACCCCCAATGCTGACTGTGCCTTCATGATCTGCAAGAGCATCTGACATGATGCGCTCTAGGAAGATGTTGAAGAGTGTTGGAGAGAGTAGGCATCCTTGACGCACACCGATTGTTGTTTTGAACCAGTTCCCGATGGCGCTGTTGTGGAGGACTGCACTGGTAGCCTTGTCATACAGGCTTTTGATGACTTCAATAATTTTAGGGCTGATGTTGTACACTTTCATTGTTGCCAATAGATCTGCATGCCAGACTCGGTCAAACGCCTTCTTGAAGTCTATGAACACGTAATATAGATGTTGTTGGTGCTGTAGGTATTTTTTTATATTTTTTTATTTTTTTAAAAATGCATTAAGGTGTTCTAATATCCGCTACCGTTTCTTTATTGTATACATGTACGCTAACCTTTGTGTTGTCTTCTTAATATGTTAACAGTTACTGTGCATCACACACAAATATCATTGTGCAAATGGGGACAATAAAGATTCGTTATTCGTTATTATTCGTTATTTCTCACAGATTATTCTGAGGTTGAAAATCTGTTCAGTGGTACTTCGCCCTGCCTTGAATCCTTAGCTTAGCTTTATTGTCGCGTGATTGATCATTTTGTGCTACAAACACCAAATTTTGCACAGACATAGAGTTTCACATGCTAAACAAAATCTGATACAGGGTTTTTAAAAATTTCGATTCATGATCTATTTATAGATGAATTTCAAAATGGCCGCCGACGGTAACTCTGAAATCAAGGTTCACAGCTTATTTTCATTGATCCACTGGTCCAAAATTGAAAAAAATTGGTACAAAGGTACTATGCTGTGTGCAAAAGAAATATCTGATACAAAATCAAAGAAAAAAAGTAGTTATTAATCCATTCAGTGCCTATCAGCCAGGATACCTGTGCCCATCCTGGACGTCCTTGCCATCGTTTGTAAAAACAACGAGCAACTGACACCAAACACATGAAGTGCCAATTAAAGGAGTATTTTGTTTCCAAGAATGACCTTGAATTCGATTACATTTGTGATCAGAAAGCTTTACTGTAATTGCCATTCAAAGTGAACGAGTGTTTCCTCCCAACACTATTTTCTTAAATCATATGACTAAAAAGTTAAACCCCATTTTCTCAAGAACTGTTGGGTGGATTGCAATGAAGGTTAAGGAGATAGTAGAATCTATAACGCTGATCATAAAAGTCAAGGTCATTTGAAGATCACAGGTCAAATCAAGGTCATTTGTCATAAAAAAATATATAATTGCTTGGAAACACATGGCAGGGTACGGGTTAAAAGTTAGCACTGCCCAACTTTACTTGGCACAATGGCAAATTGATTTGAGCTCATTTTGAGTTTTATAGGGTCTGACATCTTCTTTATCTGTGTGATTAGCCTTTCACTGAGAAATTCTTGGTACTGTTTGCATCCAAGATTCTGGAGACCCCGAAGAGATTCATGAACAGCAGTGTCGACAATGTTGTTACTGTGAATAGTGACAAATTCTGTGCTTCTTTCCTGGAAGGGATTGCCTGCCTCTTGAATTACCTGACAAGTTCTGACACCCAGGTCATGAAGTCTTCTTGGAAACGTTTTCTCTGCTCATGGTGAGTCTCTGACTCGGCCAATGTCCCTCCAAGTGTCATCTGGAACTCTGCAATCACACGTAAAATTTCAGGGCCACCAATTAGCCAACGAAGAAGCTCTGAAGGTTTTCAGTCAGTCCAACAGCTCCACCCTCACCTTTGATTATGGCATTGTTCTGCTCGTGAGCCTGATCCAGTGCGATCTTGGAAAAAGATCGCTTGGTTTTCTGAAGCACATAGTGACCTTTCATGAACTCACACAAACAGTCACTGTCACCATTCAGGATTGTTTTCATGTCGTTGATGTGGATGGACAACCATTTTGCGTAGTTGTGACAGTCAAGCGCAAAAAACCATGGAACCATCCTTTCCAATTACTGAATGTACAGCGGGAAGTCACCCTCACGAAGGGAAGAAACAAAGACCAGGAGCAGGACTTGAAGTTGCATGATCATGAACCAGAAGTGGAAAGCTGGAGATGTCTGGACCATGGGCAATTTCCATTCTTCAAAGCTGGAGACTTTCTCTTCCACTACTGCACAGGTTGCAACATATTGATCATATGCTATGTTCATCAACTTGAAGAGAGCACAAACAGTTTGTTGATGGGCCAGGCGGGCTCTAGTTTACATGGCTGGCTGAAAGCAAGGACTCTGCTAAACCTGGGCTCATGAGCTTTGCGTTCACCAGAACGTCTGTCCAGCCACTGTCACGAAGAAGTGTGCCCAGTGCCTTGAGAAAATCCATTTCAGTATGGAGCCCCCCATCATAAGTATTAACTTGTCTTCCCCGTATTTGTGAGGATCTTGCCACTGAATCTGCTTTGCTATGGCGTATAGAGGTTGATCAAGGGCAATGACCGGGCTCTGCACAGGATTTAGGAAATCAACTGCATTTCTCACAAGGTCTATGGCATGCTTGATCATTGCAGGAGATTTTGAATTCTCCTGAAATAACGGCATCAAACTGGATATGCCTGGCGTATTGTCCCTGGCGTGTTGAGGAAAAGCAGCATGGTACGCGCCCCAGGAAACAGAGTCTTTCTCTCTCATTTCCATCCACTTGTGCTCAGAGCTCACTGCTTCTGTGAAGGCACCATCACTAGCAGTCCTGCCACACACACACACACAATTTGATTTAGAAAACTAGACAGAGTAATGAAGGTATGGTGATGCACCATTCAGACATGTTCCAATTCGTTCACTGTTTCCAGCAGTCCACTGACTGCATGGTCCATCTTCTTGGGATTGTGATGAATTTAATATACTGTGATTATATATATCTAAGTTTCAAATGTGTGCAGATGATGCTGGTGAATTGACTTTAAACATTTTCATTTCATTCTTTCTATGCAGTAATTAATGTGTAATGAGCACCAATTGTGTGCACATTTTTACACATACCTGTCAGTACGAAATGAGTCTTGACTTGAATCTGCAGTGTCTTCATCTCTCATTTCTGTATCGTCACATCCACACTGGTCAGTGCCACTGGACAAATAAAAAGAAAAGGAATGAAATTTAACAGTTTACTCTCTAAGACACATGTAAATTAGTAATGCAATCTGCACTTTTTAGTTACTGTTACAAATTTAGGCAAGCCAGTTATTTCATATTAATGTTGGTGCATCATCAAAAACTGATACTTTGCACTTTTGTCATTTTATTTTATCTATTTAACAACTGCATTCATTTACATGACGATGGTCAACAAACAAGAAGAAAAACAATAACATCAACACACATACACACACATATATAAACACATCCTCTCCCCCTCCCACCACTCATCAAGCCTTTTAAAAAGCCTAGCTGGTAACCTACCAAGTTCATGAAACTCAGTCAAGTTCTTCGCCAAAGTGACATATGTTGATCCTTGCGATTGCTGCTTGGCATTTGCTGGACACTGAGGTTTATCACCACGAACTTTCTTCTGGCAGAAAGCACAAAGATTCCAATCGGTTGCTGCCTCTGGCCTCTTGGAATTCGCCATACACCTTGCAAAAAACAGAAAATGACGTATTTATTATACATATTTTATAATTACCTCTGGCAGAAATGCGAAATGTGTCACAAAATAACTGTTACTTAAAAAAAAAAAAAACACAGCTTATTGAGGGAAACAATTTCAAAAACAGGCCTCTTATGATTATTTGGTTTGAAAAATATGCACATAACGAAAGACGGTCTTTAATCAGAAGTGAGGAAGAGAGGGGGGGGGGGGGAAGGTGGGTGGAGGGTTCATAAAGTGGCCATCTGCATCCCTTCAGCAAGTGGAGGAATGTGCCTTCCCTGAATGTATCGTCTCATATTACAGTTCTGAGATTAATGATGCAGTGCTCTATGTGTGAGTGCTGGAATTGACACTGGCTACCTAGACACCAGTTATTCTAGTAACGAGGCACTATAAGTGGCCATAACAGATGCACAAAAGAGCAGAACAACATTATATCGTGCTATTACAGAAGGCAGCAACTGAATATGAGCGAACTTACCGAGGAATTTGCTGTGCATCCCTCTTTTCTGCTGCTGTAAGCATGTTGTTGTTGTCGGAGGCCGCCATTTTGATTGCTTTGTGTGCGGAGCTCAAACAATTGGAGTATTCTTTTAAATATAAGCACTCAGTGTGGAACATAATTATATATTTGATAAATGATTGTTTACATTTTGCATTAAGTCTGATGTATGTTGATATTTGTTTTAGTATTTTTGACAAAAATAAAATTTAGCACTGCCCTGCAAAGTGTTTAATAATTCGTCTGCTACAAAGGCTTGTTTAAATTAATTTTTACAAAATATACATTGCTAATTTTTAAAAAACCCTGTTTCAGAAACGATTTAAGTCATCACCATGGTCCATTCGAAACAGTTTTCACATTTGTAGCATGAAGTGATCAAAGCAAGCATAGAACTGCAACAATAAAGCGCAGCTACCTGCTTGTTCTTCAGCTATGATTTGTTCAGCTTGGGGTTTCAACCTGTTGAGTATTATTTTCAGGAGGACCTTGCTGGGATGGCTGATGAGGCTGATGGTGCGGTAATTTTCACACTCCTGAAGGTTACCTTTTTTGGGAAGAGTGATGACAATCGACTGGGTCCATGGTATAGGCCATTCCCCACTCTGCCAGATCGTGTTATAGATAATGGTGAGGGCATCAATCATCGCTTCTCCTCCTGCTTGTAGCAGTTCGGCGGGTATGTTGTCCACTCCCGCTGACTTCCCTTTCTTCAGCGATTGCACTGCTGCCTCAACTTCTTCTTGGAGAATTGGGAGGATTTCTTCTTCTTCTCTGTTCTTGGGACATGCTAGAACTGATGGGTCTCCATTTGGTGTATGTTTGTAAAGGTCAGAGCAGTACTCTGTCCATCTGTCCAAAACTTCTTGTTCTTCTGTAAGGCATATGCCAGACTTGCTTTGGATCGTGGAGACTTTGGGCTGTTTGACACTTGTCAGCCGCTTCACAGTCTGGTAGGCCTTCTTGCTGTTGTTCTTGTTCAGACTGTTCTCTATTTTCTGGCATTGATCTTCTGTCCAGTTCTCCTTTGCTGTGCGCATGCCTTTTCAGACGTCATTGTTGATTTTTCGGTAGACATCAGCTCCCTGTGAGGTGTTCTTTTTCTTTTTTATCTCTCTTCGTTCATTACACAGATCCAAAAGTTCAGGTGTGATCCACGGCTTCTTCTTTGGTTGGTGCTTGCCAAGGATCTCAGTGGCGGCATCTGTCACAGCTGAGTTGAAGGTGGTGGTCATGGTGTTGACATCTACTTCCCCAGCCCCCAAAATGAGCAGTGGTGCAAATTTCCCTCCAATTGGGGCCTGAAATAGTTCTGCCACCTCCGGGTCTTGCAGTTTGTCCAGGTCGAACTTCAGTCTAGTGCACTTTGCTGTATTTACTCTCTTCAAGTGGAGCCGGAAAGACATCATCACGAGATCGTGGTCACTTCCGATGTCTGCTCCTGGAAAAGTGCGTGTCCTGCCAATGTTGATGCTTGATCTGAAGCGTTTCTTGACCATGATGTAGTCTGTTTGGTTGTGATGCTCCCCGCCGGGACTGTGCCATGTCCATCGTCTGGAGTTTTTGTGGAGACCAAGCGTGTTTGCCAGTACCAGATTGTTGTATCTGACAAACTCCAAGAGTCTCAGACCCCTGTCATTTGTCTCATGGGTTCGGGCATTAAATAGAATAGACCCAACGTTTCCCGGCGTGTCATAAGAGGCGACTAACAGGGGTGATGTTAGCACGGCATCACTGGGCGAAAGTCTTCTACACAGAAGTCACCGGCCAGGGCGGAGGAACCTCACGTTACTACAGGTTCAACGACCACGTGCTCAGGGCCAAGGCGAGCCACACTGTATTCATGGATTTCGGCTGTGGCCAACGGCCTGGAGAGGATTGGGCACCGCCAAGTCTTTTTTTCCCCAAGACACACTACATGATGACACTATCCACTAATTCCATACTGGATCGGTCGTCGCCTGGCTCAAGGACCGCGCCTTCCGTTGGCCACCAGGACGGAAGTGTTAAGTATGCTACTGATGGACAATTTAGCAAGGTCCGCACGAGAAACAACATCGTCATAGGAACCTGGAATGTCAGGACCCTAACTGCGGAAGGAAAATTAGAAGAACTGGCCCACGAGCTGGGCCACTATCGATGGAATGTTCTAGGCATCAGCGAACTGCGCTGGAAAGGCCTAGGTGAAACAACGACCGACAAAGGCCACAAGCTCTATTTCAGCGGTAGAGATGACAGGCACAACACGGCGTTGGATTCTTGGTCCACAAGAACATTCTAGCCACTGTCATGGGTTGCCGCCCAGTCTCCAGTAGACTTATTACCATCCACCTGAGAGCAGCCCCTTTCAACATCACCATCATCCAGGCCTATGCCCCAACATCAGACTATGATGACAGAGAAGTGGAGGATTTTTATGAAAATCTACAGGCGGTCCTTGATTAAGTGCCGAAGAAGGACATAGTCATAGTGCAAGGCGACTGGAATGCCAAGGTTGGCCAAGATGAGCACCACAACTGGGGAGACACATGTGGACACCACTGCAACAACGACACAAAAAACAGAAAAACACAACCAAAAAATCCAACATATAACACTTCACATTATTAAATATTTGATACTGAATGGCAATTATCGGAAACATATGCATGAGATAAACATTTAATGCGGTTGAACTGGGTCAGTTGGCACACATAACCAGGTTTTGTATGGGAGCCATTCGTTGCTAAATCTTTTAATATTCATTGTCGAAAATGACTCATACTTCTCAATATCACAAAGTATTTTTAAATAATTCTCGAAAGCCAGGAATACATGAACTGTGTCGGTTACTTTACATTTATACATAAAAATTTTTGCAAGTAGTAGTATCATATCAAACGCTACATCAGATGTGAAATTATCATCATGGCCAAATAGTACACTCATTTTAAGTGAAATTAACAAAAGTACTATCACGATTGATGAGTTGAAATTGATCCCAAAACCTTTGGACCTTTTCACATTGCCAAAACAAATGTTGAATATTTTCTCGCTCGGTTCCAAAGAAGGAGCACAGATTATTAGCAGCAACACCCATACTTACTTACTTAACTTACTTAATGCCCATCACCCCTGCCAGGGTATGGGCTGCCAACAACAGCTCTCCAGAGTCCTCTGTCCTGTGCAACCCAGGAAAAAGCTGGGCCACTATCGATGGAATGTTCTAGGCATCAGTGAACTGCGCTGGAAAGGCCTAGGTGAAACAACGACCGACAAAGGCCACAAGCTCTATTTCAGCGGTAGAGATGACAGGCACGAACACGGCGTTGGATTCTTGGTCCACAAGAACATTCTAGCCACTGTCATGGGTTGCCGCCCAGTCTCCAGTAGACTTATTACCATCCGCCTGAGCAGCCCCTTTCAACATCACCATCATCCAGGCCTATGCCCCAACATCAGACTATGACGACAGCGAAGTGGAGGATTTTTATGAAAATCTACAGGCGGGGTCCTTGATTAAGTGCCGAAGAAGGACATAGTCATAGTGCAAGGCGACTGAAATGCCAAGGTTGGCCAAGATGCGCACCACAACTAGGGAGACACATGTGGACCCCACTGCAACAACGAGACAAATGAGCCAAAACAAATGTTGAATATTTTCTCGCTCGGTTCCACAGAAGGAGCACAGATTATCAGCAGCAACACCCATACTTACTTACTTAACATACTTAATGCCCATCACCCCTGCCAGGGTATGGGCTGCCAGCAACAGCTCTCCAGAGTCCTCTGTCCTGTGCAACCCAGGAAAAAGTTTTCTCTTTCTTCTGGTTTTAACGTTTCTGTAGTGTAGTCTTTTTTACGGGGTGGGGGTGCTCACCCCACGCCCAACCCTCCTCCTTTTACAGCCGGGCTTGGGACTGTCCTTGGCGGAGTTTAGAACACCCATACTTGAGAGAGCAATATTAGTTGCTATTATCCTATTTACTATCCGTAATTGAAACCACCTTAACTTTATATCTCGAATCTTTTGAATTTTCTTAAATATAATGCTCCATTTGAGTTTTTTACCAATTTTCTCTTCCCATTTACTACAACAATTTGGTTGTGTCATGTCTGACGTAAATATATTGTAATACGAGTGTATTACACGGGTGTGCTCCCATGCACCGACCGAACCGAGAATTTTCCAGGCCTTATTCACTTCAAAATAATTGTTACTTTGTAATAAAATTTAAAAAAAAGAACGCACATACTTTTTAATGGCTGCAATACAGCCAGCATATGTAACAAAATCTGTGTGAATATTATATTTCTCTCGAAACCATTATACGACAAAATCTGTCCATTGACTAAATGGCCAATGCAAAAGACATCTTTACAGAACCACTGTTAATAGAAAATGGCGTTCTTTCCAATCTGAATATTGTTATTGTAAATAATACGTTCTGATAATAATTCTTCAGTGTTCTGAATATTAATGTGAGTAGTAAATAATTTATATGCTGAAAAAATGTCAATCCAAATTACATTCGACAGTGGATATCGGAAGGCTTGCACCTAACCTATCAATACTTTTCAGAGAAGGAAATATAGAACTAATTATACTTTTCCATTTACAATTTCCATATTTAAGTTTTCTTATCCATGATAGTTTCAATGATTGAATATACTCTTTAATTTCAGGTATTCCAAGACCTCCTTTTACAATATTTTTGTGGCACTTTTTCGGCTAATTCGGTCTCTCTTAAAATTCCACACAAATTCAAATACAGTTTTCTGTACCAAACTTATTACCTTGTCTGGAGGATTGGGAAGTAGTATCCACAAATGAATTAATTTAGACAAAATTAATGACTTAAGAACCGCAATTCTTCCAAGCAATGTTGTCTTTTTGTAAACCTCCAAGAACATTTGCCTCATATTTATCCCTATGCAGTCTTTTAAGTCATTTGTAAACCAGATGCCCACAATTTTTAATTTGCTGGGGTTCCAACTCATTTTTAAATGTTGCATATATTGAGTCAAGGAGCTGCGTCTATTGCCTAACCAAACTGCATTGCTTTTTCCTGAGTTTAACATAAGCCCAGAGTATTTCCCAAAAGTTTCAATTGTTTTGACAGATTCTTCAAAAGACTCTTGATCACCATTTAACATTAATTCTGTATCATCGGCATACTGTGATATTTTGTGTTCTACATCATTAATTCTTATACCTTGTTCTTATTATTCTGTCTTATCATAGCTGCCAATATTTCCACACATAAAATGAAGATATAAGGTGAAATCGGGTCCCCCTGTCTGCAGCCACGATATACACCAAACCACCCGGAAACCTGTCCATTAACACAGACAGAAGCTTTAATACCATTATAAAAAGTGCTGATTTATCTACAGAAGTCATTACCAAAACCAAACGCTTTTAACACTTTTTGCATGAATTTCCAATCGATAGAATCAAACACTTTTTCGAAATCAAGGCATAAAAGAAGGCCTGACAAATCATTATTACAGTGGAACCTCCGGTATCTGTCTCACTTGTGTACGACTCCCTCGGTTATGTACCTGAAAACTTCTGACAGATTCACTTGCAATAATAAATGACCTCTGGTATGCGACAACCTCGTTTTTGCGACCAGCGACTGTGTCTTAAGCCCTTTATGCGACCGTCTTAGTCAATTTAAAAGAGATATCAGGTAATTTATTGACTGGACCTTTCGTTTTTTCTCTTATGTTAGTGGACGCCTGCTGGTGTCTGCTATTTCCGGTTCGCAAGTAAGGGACATTACTCGCGCAAGTAGGGGACATTACTCAAATACACTGGCTTGTCAAAATGGCGTCGCGCAAGAGGCAAGGTAGAGAGAATGAAAGTGATTGAAAGAAGTTAAAAGGGTGAGAGTTGTTTATCCATTGCTAGAAGTTTAGACGTTAGGAAGACCCAAATTCACCTTATCATAAAGGATAAAAAATTATGACTACATACCCCTCCGACCCTGACACCCTACCCCCCACTCCCCCTATTTCCGGTATAAGACAATTTTTATTATATGACCGTTTTTTCTCAGATTTTGGACGGTCGAATACCGGAGGGTCCACTGTATTAACATAGCTAATAATATCATAAATAAGCTGAATATTATCACAATATTAAAATCTTCCTTGAATAAATCCTGTTTGATCTTCATTACTCAAAGACGGCAGAACAACCTTCAGACGATTTGCAATGCCAGAGGACCCAATCTTATAAACTACATTCAGTAAGGAGATAGGTCTCCAGTTTTTTAAGTATTCTCCTTATGTCCCTTGGGGATGCAAATAACATGCCTTCTTTCTGTGTAGAAGAAAGGGAACCTTTTTGTTACACTCCGTTTGATGGTGGTGTTTTCAATCAGTAGTAGATTCAGCCCCAATGCGTGAATGCTCCTGATGAGTGTAAGCTCGGATTCGATTATCCACGTAACCCGTTCAATCAGCATACAAGTCACTGAGTCTTCGTATGAAATTTTCCACTTTTATTCAGCACACATCAACATCTGCATACAATTCTCAACTCAACTCAACTCAACTCAACAACAACACAAAACAGTGCGGCACATATATAGCCTCTGTCTTCTCCCGAACACCCTGGATTAATCGAGTATGACGCAATTTAACCAATCGCTTCTAACTTCGTCATCACTGACTTACGTCATACATCTTTCTATACATTCCAAGAACGTTCTCAAACTTTGACATTTATCGGGAAGTTTCTATCGACAGTAAACACGCAAATCCAGAGAATTCTCCAATAATATCGACTAACACAAATTATCAACGTTATACAAAGCTTCTTCTAACAACAACGCAAACTCAAATCAAAGGTAAATACACTCTATTATTGAATACTTTGCAAATCGAAATGATTAGATCTATCGTGCGCGTTTCAGACATACTATCCTTCGCGTTTCAACGTAACATAACCCCCCACTCAAGAAGAAATTTACCCAATTTCTTTCAACAACGTTGAAACGTAATGCACAAAGTCCAGTATTAAAACTTATCTCAGACTTTCTGAATACTGTCAATGCGCTTAGTCTATCCACACACAGTCAATGGTTTTCATCTTCACGTCTGTCTGGATATTGCCAATGTTCTCAGTTCATTCACACACAGTCAATGTTCTTTCATCTGCAAGGAAACGACGCCCTCGTCAGTTGCGGTTGTCATCGGACCAGGGTCAAAGACGATGATCACGTGGGCTTTCCTGGAGTCAGTGCATCCTCCGTTATCTCCTTCTTCCGTCGGATGTCCAACGCAGTCGACGTTGTCAGCTCCCAGAATGCACTTGCTGGGTCTCACGGTCAGGTTAGCTTCTGTTAGACGGTGAAACAGCTCCCTCAAGGTCTGCAGATGCTCTTCCCAGGTGTGGGTGTGGACTAGCAGGTCGTCCCAGTAACACACGACGTTGTCCATCCCTTTGAGCATCTTCCTCATTCCTCTCTTCAGGGTAGCTCCGCTGTTGACCATGCCAAAAGGCATCTTTAGGCACTCGTACGTCCCATCAGGAGTTATAAAAGCAGTCTTTGGTATATCCTGTTGACGCACGGAGACTTGCCAATAACCCTTGTTGAGGTCAATCTTTGAGAAGATTTTACTCCCCGATAGTTGGCGGAAGAGGTCTGCTGCGGTAGGCATCGGCTCGGGATCGAAGACGGTGATCTTATTAACCTTCCTGTAGTCGATGCATACTCTGTTGCTCCCGTCCTTCTTCTTCACGACCATGACAGGGGACGCGTAGGGGGAACTGGACTCCCTGATGATGCCCATCTTCAGCATTTCATCGATGTCTTCCTTCAAGGATTCACGGGCCTTGAAAGGAATCGGGAAGGGCTTGGATCGAACGGGAATATTTGAAGTGAGGTGGACTTCATGTTCGACCAAAGTCGTAGAGCCTGGGACATCGCTGAAGCTATGGGGAAACTCACCCATAAGGTCCTTGAGCTCCATCTTTTGACCTTCCGTCAAGCTTGGTCCTAGCTTAACATCATCGATGCCTTCTTTGCTATGGAAGTCTCCCAGTTCCAACAGTTTATCGCTGTCAAAGCTGTCGTCGATCTCAGCTGCTGTTGCTGCGTGTACAGTCTCTGATGGCCTTTCCATGTACAGCTTAAGGAGGTTGGCGTGGTATATCTTGTAATGCTGGCTGACCTTCACCTTGTAGTCGTTGATTCCCACCACGGTCTGCACTTCGTACGGGCCTTTCCACTGCATCAGCAACTTATTATGATCGGTAGGTAGCAGCACCAGCACTTTGTCGCCAGGTTTGAACCTCCTGTTCACAGCCCTACGATCATATTAGTGCTTTCCACAGTCCTGGGATTTCTTCAGGTTTTCTCTGGCTATCTCGAGAGTGCTCCAGCTTCTCCCTTAGCTCAAACACGTACTGGTAGCTGTTCTTCACCTCTGAGGTGTCTACTTCTTTCGTCCACAGTTCTTTCAGGATGTGCATCGGCCCTCTGATGGTTCTTCCATACAGCAGCTCGAACGGAGAAAAGCCGGTGGACTCCTGCGGCACTTCTCTGTAGGCGAACAGTAAGGCGTTGATGTAGCGATGCCATTGTCTGGGCTGCTCGCTGCACAGTTTCTTCAGGGTGGACTTCAGCATAGCATTGAACTTTTCGACAAGCCCGTTACACATTGGATGGTAGGGTGTCGTAGTTAAATGCCGGATGCTCAGTAGTCTGTTGACCTCCTTCATGCATTCAGAGAGGAACTGCGTCCCGAGGTCTGTCAGGATTTCTTCAGGCACTCCAAGTCTACTGAACATGTCCACCAGTGCCTCTGCAACAGTTTCAGTGTCAATCTTCTTCAAAGGCACTGCTTCTGGGTACCGAGTCGCATAGTCCACTAAGGTCAGTACCCATCGATGACCTTCTTCACTCGGAGGTCTTATTTCGCCGATTAAGTCTAAGGCCACCCTCTTGAAAGGTCGGTCGATCAAAGGCATCCTCTGCATAGGTACTTTTGGGACCCTTCCTCGAGGTATGGTCTTCTGGCAAATGTCACATGATCGGCAGAAACGGCTGACGTCCGCATGAAGTCCTGGCCAGTAGAACACCGCCTGAATTCTGTCTGACGTCTTCTTGATGCCTAGGTGACCTCCCATGATGGAGTCGTGAGCTACTTCCATCACTTGGCGCCTTAGGGGTAACGGTACCAAGACTTGACGTAGTGGTTTACCTCCGTTGACCCTCGGGTGCTGGAAGATTCTGTACAGGATCTTGGCCTTCACCTCGAAATAGACCGTGCCACTGCCCTTGGTCATGTGGTCTTGGCGGTTCCTATACTTGTTTAAAGTGCTGTCAGCTTCCTGGAGCTGGATCAGCTTATCTCTGTCCATGATGGCAGTTTTGGAGTTGTCGGCGACCTTCAGTGGCATTGACGTCTTGTCTCTCTTGGCCTGGGCCCTGGTAGTAACAGCACCGACAATCTCTGGTCGGCAGGGCTGAGCCGGAGTAACCACATTGTCCCGTAGCAGCTCTGTAATGTCTCCATCGGGAAATGGCAATGGATCCTCCTAAGCAACTTCGACACTTTGGGTTGAGGCATGACTCCATTCTGAATCAGGGTCGTCGGGTCGTCTCGCGCCGTCGATGTTCCCGATCATCAAATCGTATAGCGGCTTCTTCAGGCAAACCGCTTCTACTTCGCCTATGTAGAAAGGGGTGCTGACATGAATATTCGCAACTGGCGCTCTCACACATTTGCTGTCGGCCATGAGTGTCCATTTAAAATCGCCAGTGAACTGTTCTTTAGCGATTAGGTCTTCTTTGACGATGACCCCACTGCAGCCCGAGTCTCTTAAGACAGTCACTTCATGATTTCCAACGCGTCCCTTGGAAACAGGCATGTTCTGGACGGTCACAGCTGCGCTGGCGACGACGGGGATGGATTTTCCGTTGGCAAGGAGAAGTTGGCCATCGGTCATGCACTCTTGCACGTCCGCAGGAGTAGCTGTGTGCTCGGTCTCACTCGGAAGAATGACGCTCCCGCCGCACACTTGATGGTCAGATCTACTGGTTTGCCGTTGATTGGAGAATCGCCTCTGCCGGTTGACCGCCACTGCATTGTCCGTACTGCTCCGCTGCCCGCTACTTTTGTTTTGAGGACAGTTAGCTGCTCTGTGGTCTGTAGCGTTGCAGATAAAACAGCCTCTTGAATGCCCTTCCCTGGAAGGTGGCATGGATTCTGTCTGTCTCTGGCTCGTCTGACTTCCCTGGATCTGGATCCCATGGTTTCCAGTCTTCTGAAAGTGTTTCGTCGCGCTGGGTGGCCCCAGGGTCTTCCCATGAGCGATGAGATATCTTTCAGCAGCCTCAGTCACATCTTTAAGCGTCTGCAGCTTTTGTAATTCTAAGTGGGTCGCTAGGTCCTTGTGACAGGCGTTGAGAAATTGTTCTCTCACGATCAGGTCATGGAGACTGTCGTAAGACTTCCTTTCGCCTGATAATTCCACCCACTTGTGTAGATATGATGACAGGCGCTCCACAAACTGCTTTGGCGTCTCGTCTGACACTTAGGCCGGCATTCACGGAAGCGTTTACGGTAGCCCTTCTCTGTAAAGTTATAGCACTGCAATAGGGGCTCTTTCAAGACGTTGTAGTCTTTAGCGTCATCGTTCGACAATCTGGTGTCGCCTTCAAGACGCTTCAGATCGAACTCTCTTTCTTCTTGGCGTCGCTGCTCCTCTATTTCTCTTTCTTCACAACGTCGTTGCTCTTCTTTTTCTTGCCGCTGCTGTTCAATTTCTAGACGCTTCTGTTCTAGTTCTATTTCTTTTTCTAGACGCTTCTCTTCCAATTCTCTTTCTTTGCGGCGACGCTGCTCTTCTAATTCTCGTTCTTGTATTCTCTCCTGTGATTTGACGTACTCCGTCAGCTGTTTGCCTTTTAGATTCAGTTCAATCCCTCTCTGCCAGAAGTCAGTCATCTTGATGCTTTTCTGGAAAGTTCTTTTTTGGAAAAGTTCTTTTTCTGGAAAGTTCTTGACTGTGCTGTACCTTTCTAGACTGTTCTAGAACAGCACGCTTTCTGCAGTAGCGCTGATCCTTGTCACTAGTCGCTTTTGCTGACGCAGGCCCCTGCTGTCCTTGTCATATGCGACGCTGCACCACGCTGGTGTTGATGTATACGCTCCTGTGCTGAAGTAGACTCGACGTCCGCTTGTCGCTCCCTGTAAAACTGGCGATGTAGCTTTAAAAAAATTCAGAAGTGAATCCATCTGTGCCAAAACTCTTATAAGTCATGTTTTTTAATGCAGCGCTCGCTTCGTCTAATGTTATTTCCAGACCTGACTACCTTCCGTTTTTGGCGGAAGATTCTTCCGAATTTTAATGCTTTTTTCCGCCCTTCCGCCTCTGACAACTTTTTTCCGCTGAAGAAATCGAAAATCTTCTGCATTCGAATCTAGTCTTGAATCCGTAAGAGAGATCGTATTTTTTGTACAGAAGGGAGATAACCACTGAATCCATCTGTGCCAAAACTCTTATAATTCATGTTCAGAGATGAGAATCTTCCGCCTTTTAGCGGAAATCCTCTATTTTGGAAGGTCCCAGGGTCATTTTTGAAATCGGTTTAAATCCGGTGAGAAAATTTTAGTGTATATGACAAGGGTAAGTTGTTGATTTTCGATCTCACAGCTTATTCCCACTCGTTATTCCCATGCAGATTGTTGTCATTTAGTTCGCTCTCACTTCGTTTCCGTCGATCCACCAAGCTGCCGTAAAAAGCCGAGATAACCCGAAACGTGCAGTTTAGCCTTCCCGTTTTTCTGCGCATAAGATTCCGGCTGTTCCCAGGCACTCCCGCTGATTATAGTGAGACAGTGACGTCACGCAAATAGGCGCTTGAAGCCCTATCTCATGTGCGCTGAGTTGTAGTGCGAACGATGGAACAGCCAAAACATCACGTGGTTGATCAGCCATTGTTAAGAGAAACAAAGCGCGACTTGTAAAATGCTTCGAAAACTGAATTCTGGAGAAAAGGCTCTTGCTACCCACAGTGCATGACGTAATTGTAAACTTCAGCCTGACTTCAGTGCCTGACTAACACTTCAAGGCTGAAGTTGTTCATAATGTATATATGATTATAGCATCAGAACTGTTCTAGGAACTACTGCCTGAAACCATCCGTATAATTTCTCTTTCCTTGTTGTGGTTTTTCCAAGACATTATCTTGAAAATGTAAACCTTGTTTGAACAGTCAATCGAGGTATTTATGATTTTATTGTTTGGTGTGACTGTAAGAGTGTCAGTGAAGCTTCATACTGATTCTATGTATAAATGTGCACCTCTGTTTTGGACAATAATTATGTGCATTGGTAAAGCCTTGTCTTGTCATTGGTATTTAAACCATTCTTGTCTGCAGTCAAAAGGAATGTTTGATTAATACAAGGCTTAATTGATGTTTGAAATAAATTCATTATGTGTTGAACTGTGGAGAGCTAACAACAGCATTTTAGTACCACAAAAACAACTGATCTTACCCCATAAAATAAGGCTCAGAATGCAACAAAAGGCATAGATTTTAACCATCTTTTCAAAAATTTTCTGGGGGAGCATGCCCCCGGACTCCCCTAGCATCACGTAGCAGGTACGCGCACTCGTGGCTTCGCCACTCGACAGACTTTGGAATTTTAGGATTCTCATCTCTGATGTTTTTTAACGCAGTGCTCGCTTCGTCTAATGTTATTTTTAGACCTGACTACCTTCCGTTTTTGGCGGAAGATTCTTCTGAATTTTAATGCTTTTTTCCGCCCTTCCGCCTCTGACAACTTTTTTGAAGAAATCGAACATCTTCTGCATTCCAATCTAGTCTTGAATCCGTAAGAGAGATAGTATTTTTTGTACAGAAGGAAGATAACCACTGTGCTGCACTCTTCTGTACTGAAGAACACAAAAGAAGTCTTTCTTTCTCAAACATGGCGACGAAGCGCGTGGTTCCCGTTCATGAAACGGACGACGAAGAAACCATTCACGTTGACAAAGATGAGAGCGAGACTGTAAAACAGAAGAAGAAATATGAAATTATGAGAATTCTTCAGTGATGACTGCCTGTGTGTACAAAGAATAAAACTTACTGTTGGGTAAAAAAAAAAAAAAAAAAAAAGTTGTAATGTTATGTTCAAGGATCTTTGTACAAGTGCGAGAGGCATATTCAGCGACAAATTTTTCTTCTGCTTTTGTGCTGGATTCTTCCGCTTTTTCCGGAGTGTTCTTCTATCAAGGCAAAAAGGAGGTAGGCAGGTCTGTATTTCTCTTTCAAGACTATTACTCTCGTTTTCTGACAAAGTGTCCAAATCTGCAACTAACTCTCCGATCTCACATTCTAGGGCAACTTCTGTGTATAGGTTTTGGTAAAATGTCAATACTTCAGTTAGGATATAATTCTGCTCACTGATCTCGGACCGTCATTCTTAATTAACCTTTTCATGCTTTTACTTACATAATTTCGTTTTTCTAGTCCACATAAATATTTTGTAATTTTTTTCCCCCTCCGCTATCCATCTTGCCCGTGATCTAAGTAAAACCCCTTCCATTTTCTTTTTCCCTAAGTTCAATAAGCTTATTTTTACATTCTGCTAGCTCTGCATTTTCATCCTGTGTTAAAGACAACGTTTTTTCTAGTACATTAATACGTTCTTCTAATTTTATTTCTATTGCTGTGTTTTGGCGTTTTTTATATGAAGCATATGACATGGTCTTTTGTCTTATTTTCATTTATAAAAATCCAAAACTAACTGGTCTGAGACTGTAAGCTGAACTTTTTCCCAAGGAATGTTTACTAAGTTGTCTCTGCTATATGCTGAAAATCATCTTAAGCTCAAAACCAACATCTTGCTCTCTTGACCCCATTCCTACCCCCATGTTGATAGAGAATCTTGACCCTCTACTCCCGACCATTACCCACATTATCAACGAGAGTCTGTCCTCACCAAGCCACTGCTTCTCCTGCTTAGAAAGCATGCTGTTGAGAGTCAGTCATTTGCAGACGACACACAACTTTATAAATCCACTGCCCCCACGGGCTCGGCTCCGCGCGCCGGGGGTGGACCCCATGCCTCTCTCTGGCTGGGTGACGAAGTTGCCTACCCCTTTTTCTTCTCTTTTGTCTTGTTTCTGTCTTATTGGTCCTTTCACCTATATTCTCTTCACCCTTAAACTCTCCCAGTATACTATGCAGTTTTGACTCCCTTTCTTCTGCCTTACCGGACTTTCCCTGTCTTCTTTTTCCACATCACTCCTTCTTTTTCTACCCTTCCTTTTCTCTGTGGCCTTCTCTTGGCCCCCTGCGTTTGCCGTGCAGGGCAACCCGTGTCGGGGGAGAATGGGATCCTGGAGGTTGAGGTCACTGAGGGACTGCGGTCCCTCACACTAACACACCTCTTTGGCCCGGACTTCTCCTAGACGGGAGGCTGGCGTGGCCCGCGTCAGTCAAGCGGCTGGTCGTGTATTGCCCTAGCTCTGCTAGAAGGCTGCGGCTCATGGGACAAACTTGAACAAAACCGTAGTGGCAGTGCGGGATTGTCTGGGTGTATATCCCCCCTGTAGCCCTGGTGCGCTCCCTTGCTGGATTTTCCGCTTGGACGCATCCCCTTGTTGGACTCCGTGGTGGGTGGGGAGCAGGGGGGATGAATTCATAAATTAATAACATGGCTTCCACAAATAAAAGACGACTGCGTGATGACGGACCGGACTCGGACACGGACAGTGAAATGGACACGAGACAAAAAGCTTGTGCGTCGGGGGTGGAAGGGGCCTGGCCTCGTTTTTTGGTTGTAGAGGGGGCGGATCCGGCTATGCCACTAGGCAAGCTGTCTCCGTTCGCCATCCATAAAGGGTTCCAGTCCGTTTGCACAACCGGTTTCAAGGACGTTAAAAAATTGAGATCTGGGGCCTACCTGGTGGAGTGCTCGACCAAAAGGGCATGGGATAGTCTGCTCAAGAGGAATTCGACTGTCTTCGTTGATAGACCAATCAAAGTTTCTGTTCATGGACGGTTGAATTCCTCCAAGGGAGTCATCCGATGTCAGGACCTGTGTGATATGTCCGAGTTGGAAATCCGAGATGAGCTCTCCAGCCAGGGGGTCATGGCAGTGCAGAGGGTATTTGTCACCAAAGGACCCCAACGTATCCCAACTAACACCATTTTTGTGACTTTTGCAATGGCCAAGTTGCCGGAGTCACTCAAGGTGGGATACCTTAGGGTGAAGGTGACGCCCTTTACACCATCGCCTTTGCGCTGCTACCGTGGCCAAAGGTTTGGCCACGGTAGCTAGACCTGCAAAAGTACAGAAATTTGCCGCGAATGTGGAAAGGATAAACACGAAAGTGCTTGCAAAGATCCTATTTGCTGTGTGAATTGCGCGGGCAAGCATGCTTCCAGCTCCAAAGATTGCCCTCAGTGGCAGTTGGAGCTGGAAATTCAAAAGGTTCGGGCCACTGAGAGGTGCTCCTTCAGTGACGCGAGGAGAAAAGTCACGGAAAGTAGGCCGGCTGTGCGAGAGAGGTCATTTGCGTCCGTTGTTGGTTCCACACCTCTTGTGGAATCTAGCACACATCCGGCAACGGAAATTCTCTTAAATAAAATGACCCAGATTCTTGAAACGTTGTGCAAACGGATGGACACTCTGGAAAAAATGCTCACGTTTGTTCAAAAGGGAGGTTCTCCAGCCCCACCAATTTCACTGGAGAACGTGCCGACGGGCACGTCCCCAACCGTCACCCACAACACGCAGACGGCCGTGACAAAAGCCGTCACACCTGCTGCAAAGGAGGCTAGGCCTCTTGCCACCGCACCAGCAACGACTGGTTTTAGCGACCGGGTAGTTGCTGGGGCGGCAAAGATTCTAGTCGCTCAGCAGAAGAGCGTCAGAGGAGGAGAGGGAAAGGTTGGAAGGGGTGAGGGGGAGAGGGAGGATATAAAGTCCGGTGCTGGGGAGAAGGGGAAGAAGTCGGCTGGCAGTTCGGGTTCCGGGGCTTTGACGAAAAATCAAAGGCCCGGACCCCTTTCTTCCAAGCACCATCAGCCTCTCGAAACGGAGAACCGTTTCGGGGGGTTGATGGAACATGAAGAGATGGACGAGGGTCCAAAAGATAAAGAGACGTAATTGTGCTCTCGGAGATGAAAATTTTAGCATTCTTTTACTTCATTTTTATGTCCATTTTACAATGGAACATCCGAGGGATAAGGGCAAATTATGAGGAGCTATGCTGTCTGCTGACAGAGCATCGACCTGAAGTGTTGGCCCTTCAGGAAACTCTCCTGTCAGGAAAACATCCTATAGATATTACTGGTTATTCCTCTCTAGATTGTTTATCTTCTAGAGGCGTTTCACTCTTTATTCATAGAAATGTCCCATTTAACCCAATTTTACTTAATACAAGTTTACCAGCAGTTGCAGCTAGAGTATCTCTTTTTAAATCCCTCACAGTTTGTTCTCTATATTTGACACCATCAATAAATGTAACTAAAAGTGAACTTGAGAATTTGGTCCAACAGTTACCTACCCCTTTTTTGTTGTTGGGAGATTTTAATGGACGCTCTCCCCTGTGGGGTAGTGATCGTACCGATTCTCAGGGTAAAATAATTGAAGACATTTTAGACTCGTTAAACCTAGTAACTTTGAACGAGGGTGCTCCAACTTTTTCCTGTTCTAGAACTGCTTCTTTGTCCCACATTGATATATCGATCTGTGATCCCTCCTTACTTTTGGATTTTAAATGGACAGTTTTAAAAGATCTCCATGGCAGCGACCATTTCCCGGTTTTATTAAAATATGATTCAGACAACCTTGAGCAAACTCATGGCAGGTGGAAACTGAAACAAGCTAACTGGAGTCTGTTTTCTAACCTGTCTGAGGTTCAGTTACGTACTAAGAAGCAGGAATTTTCGAATGCCATAGATCCAATCCAGCTTTACACTGACATAGTTATTAACAGTGCCAAGGAGTCCATTCCGCAAACTTCGTCAAACCCTCACACACTTAAAAAACCCTGGTTTGACGATGAATGTAGAAAACTTCAGCAAGCTCGTAAAAAAGCTTTAAGAACTATGTTTTTACACCCACGCACTGAAAATAAACAAAATCACCAACGTTTGCGAGTGCAATGCCGACAGCTCTTCAAACGAAAGAGAAGAGAATCGTGGAGAGGTTTCTGCTCCACGCTTAATTCGAAAGCGAAACTGACGAAGGTGTGGAAAGTAGTCCGCAAACTCAAAAATAGAAGTAACAAACAGGTGAGCCCATGCCTTACTGTGCAGGGTGACGTAATCGGAGATAAAAAATTAGTAGCTGATCTTTTGGCTTCTTTTGCTGCAAATTCTTCCTCTGAAAATTATTCTGTCCCTTTTCAAACAGTTAAAACCCGTAAAGAAAAACAACAGTTAAATTTTACCTCCGATAATTCTGAAGATGACAACATTCCGATTTCATTAGTCGAGCTTGACGATGCAATTAACAAAAGTGCAGATTCAGCAGTTGGACCGGATGATGTACATTATCAATTTCTCAGACATTTAACAAGGTACTCACGGTCTCAACTGCTGGACATCTTCAATCAGCTCTGGAACACTGGCACCTTTCCTCCCTCCTGGAGAAAGGCCATTATTGTACCCATCCCTAAACCTGGCAAAGACCATACTAACCCGACAAACTATAGACCAATTGCCTTAACGTCTTGCTTATGCAAGACGCTAGAAAGAATGGTTTATTCTCGTTTACTGTGGTATCTAGAAACAAATAATATTTTATCCAACACTCAGTGTGGCTTTCGAAGTGGTCGAAGTACTGTTGACCACCTGGTGCGACTGGAAACTTTTATCCGTAACGCGTTCGTCCAGGGTGAACATGTCGTTTCCATCATGTTTGATTTGGAAAAAGCTTATGATACCACATGGAAATATGGCATTCTTTCAGATTTACAAGAAATGGGTTTGAAGGGACATTTACCTCTGTTTATATCCAATTTTCTAACGGACAGACTCTTTCAGGTTAAGGTTGGAGGATCTTTGTCAGATATGAGGGAACAGGAGATGGGAGTGCCTCAGGGTAGCATCTTGTCTCCCTTGCTGTTTAATATTAAAATAAATAATATTGTTCGTTCCGTTAAACGGGGAATTGACAATTCTTTGTTTGTTGACGATTTTGCGTTAGTAGCCAAAGGTAAAACTTTGGCATCTGCAGAACGTCAGCTACAATTATGTGTCAAGGCCGTTGAAGACTGGGTTTTACAAAATGGTTTTAAATTTTCTGAAGCAAAAACTGAATGTATTCACTTTTCCAAGCACCGGGGAATTATTCAAGACCCTACTATCCTCCTCAATAAAACTCCAATAAAGGCGGTCCAACAAGTCAAATTTTTGGGTATTATTTTTTATCAAAAGCTATCTTTCATTCCTCATCTGAAAATTTTGAAAACTAAATGTCAACAGGCCTGCAATTTGCTCAAGGTTATCAGTGGTACAGACTGGGGTGCTGACAAGAAAACTTTATTGCTGTTATATCGTTCTTTAATTAGATCCAAGTTAGACTATGGTTGCATTGTTTATGGTTCTGCTAGAAAATCTTATCTTAAGATGCTAGATCCAGTTGCCCATCAGGCACTACGCATTGCTTTGGGTGCGTTTCGCACTTCCCCTTGTGAAAGCCTTTACGTGGAAGCTAACGAACCCCCGCTGGAGCTGAGACGTACAAAATTGTCAATGAATTACTATTTAAAATTAAAAACTGATCCTATGAACCTGTCACGCGGGGTTTATGGGCTCTGCACAATGGAATTATGGACCCTCACGTTTATTCGGTGGGAACTGCTAGTAGGTCACCCTATGAATTACTTTAATAAATTTATTTGTTTAGCTCGTTCTGTGTTAAGGTTGGGGTACAGAAATAGATAGAAAAATGGTAAAAGAATACTGTCACACTAGCTTTCACACGGCTATGAATCATATGTAGTCCAGCCACTTGATAACAGTTAAAATCACACATTTATTTCTTCTACTCTATACAAGATTCTCTAAGTACTAATCTAACTTAAAAAGTCTCTTTCAATGCAAATAGTTCGATCGCTGATAGTCTAGGCAGCTGTTATATCTTCCTCGGGCACTTTCTATTATATTTCATGTAGATTTGGACTACTGTGGTCCGTTTTACAGTTTCTGAAGAGTTGGACTACTGTGGTCCTGTTATGATCAGTTTAAGTGCACCTTCGCCTTATGCACTTAACTCATGTGTGGGGTGTTCGAAGTCCTTCTGTGAGGTAGCTTCTGGTCCACCTGTGTCGTTGTGTAGTTGGGTTCCCTTGCCACGCTGTGGGGTCTGACAGGGTGTGTTTCAAGGTATCTCTTTCCGACTTGTGCGGTAGAGTCTCCTCAACCAACTAGACGTTTCTGTGGAGTGGGGTGCACAGGATAGCTCGGGATAGCTCGGGATAGCTCGCCTGCTCGTCTGTTTGACAAGTTCAGGCCCGTGATGACTTGATAGAATTCTAAGATTTCTAAGTCCTGCTTCCTGGTCTATGAGTGTAGAGATTTCTCTAGCTGTGGAGATGTTGACTCTACCTCTTCTCACACACGACTGATTCAAACTGTGTTAGGCTCTGACACAGTCAAAACTGCTCTACCCACTGAGCCTGCTCTGATTGGTTAAAACGGTCCGATTCAAAACTCAAGTGCTGACTCACTGCGATGTGGGTGGCTCGCTCGCTGTGTGTGGTCTGCTGTGTAATTTAATTGCTGCTGTGTAATAGTCTAACTTCTCTACTGTTACAAAGACTACACATGGCTAAATAGTCAACAAGCAGAGTTAAAGCTAGCCAGTTCGTGACAGAACCCTGCTTATGACTGTGTTTTCAACCCAGATTTTGTTCAGAAATTTGAAGCCAAACCTAACACAATCCCTCCGTTTGGCATCAGAATGCAAGCTCATCTGGAAAAAGCAGGCATTGATGTTGCTTCCATCAACGACGATGAACTTCGGACTGAAGCTCCCCCATGGAAATTATGTACCCCAAACATTAATTGGCAGTTGTCCGCTTTCCTTAAAAACAATACATCTGAAACCGTATATAACCAACTTTATTTAGAACAGTGTGCATTATACCCAGGATATGAAAAACTTTTTACAGACGGGTCAAAGAAAGGAGATTCAGTTGCTGCTGCGTCGGTCTCCGGGAGACACTTAGACCAGCCTTTGCAACAGCGTTTACCTGATTTTTGTTCTGTTTATACAGCTGAGCTCAAGGCAATTCATTTAGCTCTGAAACAAGTTTATCAATCCAAAAGAACCTCGTTTTTAATCATGTCTGATTCACTGTCAGCACTTCAGGCTCTTTCCACGAGAAAGATATCACACCCTTTTCTGGCAGAGATCCATGACCTCCATACACAACTTGTTTCTGAGGGTAAAAAGATAGTTTTTATGTGGGTCCCTGGTCACATGGGCATCCGCGGCAATATTGCAGTAGACAGGGCGGCTAAAGATGCTCTGCATCTCGATTTCCCTCCAGAGATTTTCCAGTTTGTGCCCTACTCTGACCTACGTTGTATGACTGGATCTTATTCTAAACGACTGTGGCAGACTGACTGGTCTAACCATGTCAACAACAAATTATTTCAAATTCTTCCCGATTTGTCCACTTCTTTGCCTAACTTTGCACCCACTCGCAAAGAAGAAACAGTGTTATCTCGCCTTCATATTGGGCATACTTATGTCACCCACAGTTTCCTTTTAAAAGGAGAAGAACCACCATGGTGCTTTGCATGTGATCAATCCTTTTCCGTTCGCCATTTCATGTCTGAGTGTGCTGATTTGATTGAGGAAAGGGAAACATAGTTTGGTTCCATACCTTTCAAAGAGATTTTTAAAGTATGTAATGGTCAACATCTGTTTCAATTTTTACACGATGTTGGTTTGTTTTATCGCATATAAATCGTATCGACATGTTTTGTTTAGTTTGGATTTTATTAGGACTGAATTTAGTGATTTGATTGCAGAAAGAGAATATATTTTTAATACATCAGTTTTAAAGAAGTCTCTTAAAGAGGTGTCATGTGAAAGTTTGTTTGTGTATTTAAGAGTAACAGGCTTGTTTTTTAAGACTTGAATCATTTGATAATATTTTAGGATAACGTCTCTCTGGTCCTGATTTGGCTCGGAAGAGTCCGCTGGACCTAAAGCAATAATCTTGTATTGTATTGTATAAATCCACTGCCCCCTCTCTCATTAATTCCACCGTTAAGACTTTGGAGAACTGCATCACAGACATTAAGTCATGAAGCTTAAGCTTAATGACGATAAAACCGAAGCCCTCCTCATTCACAAGCACAACACCTCCTCCTCACTCTCGCCTCTCCCAACATCGCTTACAGTAGGGACAACAAACATTCAGTTTTCATCCTCAGCAAGAAATCTCGGCTACATTCTCTCCGATGACCTGTCCCTCAACAACCACATCTCCAGCGTCTGTCGCTCTGCATACACGAGCCAAGGCGACGCAAACACTCAAGGCCGACAGAACAAAAAGCACACAAACTACAAAAAGGTAAGTACTCGAGACCATACACAATAAAGTAGGCCTAACCACCATTGCAAAATAGGATTGATCATCACCATGATTGAATTTTTCCACCCCACCTTCCAATCGGTACGGAATCGAACATATGCTCAAATCATCATATGTTTGACAGAACTTGCATGTGCATTATACAGTGTGATTCAAGCGATAAATGAACCATCACATCGAAGCGATCTGAGCAGCTGAATCGATGACAATGGCTATCAATCGTTCACTGAGACTCACGATCGCCTGCACTGAGCTCACATACATGTGTGCATGTTTCAATAAATCCATCGTTTTCTCCTTCGATAATTGAGCAAAGCCTTTGTTCACTACCAGAAATATGCAGTTCCTCTCCCAACTTTCGTTTAATTTCAGCCAGCACATCTTCGCGAGAAATGGCGACCACGACTTCAACCGTAGCTAGTTATCAGTTACTTCCCTTGAACAGATTTCCCAGAATTCTCTATTCTATTTTTAGGTTTGGGATACCCCCGTCTCAGCTTGTGGCTAAAACCAAGGGCAACGGGACCACCGCACGTCGACTGGGGGCAATACGAGATACTAACTTGTTAGTTGATATACTTGTGCATTACGCTAATACAGCTATCATTATTAGATGCCATATATATATATATATATATATATATATATATATATATATATATATATATATATATATATATATATATATATATATATATATATATATGTTTGTTTACAGTGGGAACGCACAAACAGCAGAATGAAAATGTCTCGCTGTGCTATTTTTAGGAGCCAGCAAATCCCCGCCAACAAGAAAGGAGAAGAAAAAATAGAATAAGCTGGATCATGTGATCAACCATGCAACAGTCAACTGAGCGTACAGCTAAGAGAGAAAGAGAGAGAGAGGGAGAGAGAGAGAGAGAGAGAGAGAGAGAGAGAGAGAGAGAGAAGTAGTAATAGTAGCAATAGTATGGGAGCTGAGATAAATAGGCTTGGTCATGAGAAAAAAAGAATAAGGAGTATTGAGGCATGTAATGTTTATATAGGTACGTATACTGGCACACTAACTGGCATTACTACACCCACACCCACGTATGAGCCTATGGAAGCTAACCGATGAAAACTAGGACTGAGCAGTCAACTCTATCAAGCAATTTATGCTGTATTCATAAGTATAGATATTAATAAAGAATAGTGTGTGGGGAGGGGAACCGTGTCAAACTGACCGAATGAAGTCTCAAGAGGAAAGACAAAAATACTATACTGATCTGATTAAAACACATCAGAGCAGCTAAATCAGTTATTTCAAATCAGATAATCAAAAAAGTCTAACAAGCAGATCACCAAATCAATTAAAACAAAATCATTAATCTAATTTTGATTCAAACCAGACCACATCATCTAAAATCATGCAAATCGAAGAAAATCAAAATAGACCAAATTAAATCAGATCATACAAGATCAAATTAAAATACATCAAATTAAAACAAAAATAAAATAAATAAATTTTTTAAAAAATTAAAGAAAAAATCCAGTCAAACAAATTAAACCATATTATGCATTTTAAATAGAACCAATTCATTTCATCGGATCATATCTTGCCAAATCAATTTATCTGTTCATATCAAACCAAATCAATTCATCGGATCATATCAAACCAAATCAAGTCAGATCAGATCAAGCCACAATAACACTATATACTGTAGGTTGAATGGAGTCAAATCAAATTAGATAAACCACTCTAAGCCTAAAATATTATATTGTAGTAATAATATTATTAAAAATAATAATAATTAACAACGCAATGAACAGTACCAAAAATCTTCTTCTTCCCAGTTTGAACAGCCACAATCAGTACTTAGATCATTGCTTTTAACAATAGTAAGAGATTATAATAAAATAAATCAGAAACAGGCTAAAAAAAGTAAGCAAATTAAATTAATTATCGGTGCTTGATCATGATGTTGAAACATATGGAGGAGGAGAAGAAGAAGAAGACGAAGAAGAAGAAGAAGAAGAAGAAGAAGAAGAAGAAGAAGAAGAAGAAGAAGAAATAAATAAATAGATAAACATCAGATCAGAAAAATCAGTTAGTTCAGATCAGATTGTCAACTCAGGTCTAACCAAGCCAGATCACAAACCAATTCAGACCAAAATCATTACTTCTAAATTTGATTCAAACCATACACATAAGATCAAGTCATGCCAGATCAAATGAAGTAAAGATACACCAAAAAAGATCAAGTCAAAACAGATCAAGTCCAATAAATAATATCATATCATATCATACCTTATGAATTACACCAAGTCAATTTATCTGATCATATCAAACCAAATCAAATCAGATCAAATAATAATAATGATGATGATGATGATGATGATGATGATGATGATGATGATAATAACAACAATAATGATAATAATAAACTTCATCACTTTTATTATAAAAGAAAAAACTAAATACATAAATAAAAATAAATAAATAAATAATTATCAATAATACAATTTTATTTTTAATGACTGATATTTTTGTTTATATATTTTGCAATTTTAACATTTGGCACTGGTTATATATACTGGTTATATTATGTGTAATTTTTATGTATACATTATTTCTGTATGGACTCATACCGCTATCAGTTTCACACTTCTGTCTAAACTGCTCAAGAGGCTTCAGTCAGGTTTTTTTTTCAGTTGGAATGTCGTAGGCAGTAAATTTCCTGTACTGACATATATATATCGACTTTCGTCATTCATCATTCTCTTTGATGTCCTTTATCTCTCTCACCACCATGAGGATGCAGCATTGCTTTGTTTAGTATTTCCTCCACATTGTCCTCAAATTTAATTCAAATTTTTTTGGCCATTTTTCACTTTGACAAAAATTTTACTGTTGACCGTCCATGTAGCCATGTAGTTGCTGAGTGTTTATATGCAGCGCGCTCCAGCTGGTAATTGGCAGTAGTTAGATCCTCTTCCATTGATTCACCCTTATTCTTCAGTTTCTTGTGGTCAGCCAGCACTTGATCTCGTATCTTGCGGTTTTGAAAACGTACAATGATGGCTCAGGGTTGCCTTTTGCCGTTCTCTTTTCTACCCACGCGGTGCACCGCTTCTAAGTCCTTCTCCCCCGCCTGTACCGCCAGCATCTCAGTAAACAGTTGACAACAGCATTTAACTGCACTCCTCCCTGCTTCTCTGCCACATTAAAAACACGAACGTTTCACCGACGATCGTATTGCTCAGCATCATTCTGGCTGCTCTGAACAGCCATCAGTTGTTCGCGCAGTAATTGATTCTCGGACTTTAGGTTGTTGACTTCTTTCTGTAGGAGATCGGTCATACAAGCCGTTTCAAAAAGCTTACCCTCCAACTGGTCCATCCGTTCCTCAAGCTTTATGCCGATGTGCTTAATCTCTTCGCTTGTTGACACAGCACTCAGCCTCTTCTCTATGACCGCCAGCACTTCCTTTATATCAGACATGTTTCGGCAGATTTCGACTTCTGAGTTAGGCAAATTGGGTATTTTGTAGATGTTGGCCTTCTTGCTCGTCTGCCTGATAACTGGTCTAACTCCAAGGTCAAGGTCACTAGAGCTGTCCAAAGTCAGTTCGTATATTGACCCTACACAGTGAGGGATATAAAGATTAAAGTTCAAATTTGTTGTATTTAGATATAACAGATTAATCTTTTATAAATGTTCTTAGTTAAGATCATTTTAGACCTTACAAAAACATTAAATAACTTCTCATTGTACAGCAGAATGGCTCTGTATTTGACCCATATTAAGCAACAATATTGGGTCATGGTCATCTTAAGGTCAATGTCACTGAAGGTCAAGATCACTCAAAGATCACTGTTGTTTGGCATAATACAACTTTTGATGTAGTTTATTTCATTGTACATAAGTGTATTTGGAGCCGAAGGTCAAGGTCATCTTAAGGTCAAGAGCATAGAAATATCAAAATCAGAATTACTTTGTATTTTTAAGCCACCGTTGTGTTTTTTTCTGGACTATCTTTTCCATTTTAAATATTGAAAATTCCATAAAGGACATAGGAGGCATATGGGCTTTGCCCTTCTAGTTTTGTAATTAATAATTCTGTCATTCTCTTTTGTTTTCACAATCAGTAATAATGAGGATTGGAAACCTCATTCGGATTGTGAGCCATATAACCTTCCCTTTTCTATGGAAGAAATTGACAGATTCCATCCTGAAATCCAACAATTCTGCTTCCGACCCTGATTCTCTGATCAACCTCTCTCGTTAATTTCGCACCTGCCTAAAGATTCCCTTAAAATTCTCTTGGTTGTGTTTAATCATATCTGCTCTTCTGGTTCCTTTTCCCCATCTTGGCGGGAAGCAGTTATTGTCCCAGTCCCTAAACCTGGTAAGGATCACTCTGATCCAAACAACTACAGGTTCATTGTCCTTACAAGCTGTTTGTGCAAAACTATGGAAAGAATTATCTATGAGCGTTTGATGTTGCAGTTAGAATCCATCAATGCTTGATATCTCTCAATGTAAAGTACTTCAGATCATCTCGTTCGTTTTGAGTCGTTCATCAGAGACGCATTGGTTAACGGTGAACATGTTGTTTCTGTGTTGTTTGATCTAGAAAAGGCATATAACGCGACTTGGAAGTTCGGTATTCTAAAAGATCTAGAACTCCTGGGCTTCAATGGGAACTTGCCCATTTTTATAGAAAATTTGATAACCGATAGAAAGTTTCAGATGCAACTTGGCTCCATTTTATCAGATCCTTTTGATCTAGAGATGGGAGTCCCTCAAGGTAGCATTCTTTCTCCTCTTTTGTTTAACATTAAGATCAACAACATAGTTAAAAACGTCAAAACTGGTATAGATAAATCATTGTTTGTTGATGATTTCTCCATCTTGGCTAAGGGTAAAATCTTGGCAGGGGTGGAGCGTCAACTTCAGCTTTGCATAGATAAAATTCAGAGGTGGGTAGAAGATAACGGCTTCCAATTTTTGCTTTCTAAAACTGAATGCATTAATTTTCATTGCCAACAAAACCAGGTTTTGAACCCTTCTCTCCATGTTTAAGGCCAACCCATCAAATGTCAAAAAAAGTAAAATATTTGGGTATTATTTTTGACAGCAAATGTACTTTTCTGCCGCATATTATATACCTGAGGGAAAGCTGCCAGAAAGGTCTTAATGTTTTAAAAGTTATCAGCCACACAGACTGTGGAGCAGACAAGCAAACTCTGCTTCTCCTCTGTCATTCTCTCGTATGCTCTAAATTGGATTATGGTAGCATCGTATATGGTTCCGCAAGGAAAGTCTCTTTGAAAGACTTGGATCCAAACATCATCGAGGTTTTCGGATCTGTCTGGGGACATTTCACACTTCACCAAAGGAAAGTCTCTATGCTGAGGCTGGCGAACCTTATTTTTTAATTTTTTATTTTTTTTTGAAAATTTTATATTGACTGAACTTCAAGCAAATCCAGAAAATCCCACTTATGATTGTGTTCTAAACCCGTTATTTACACTTAAATACTCCAACATATTTTTTTTTGTGGAAATTTTTTTATTGACTGTGTCCTGTACCATTATTGAAGGGAGGGAGGAAACCGGAGTGCCCGGAGAAAACCCTCGGCGACCTCAATAGTCTCGTACCTAAGTCACATACGTTCGCCCCTTGCGGGAATCGAACCCGCGACCTTCGGCATAGGAAACCGGCGACTAATCCATTGCGCCACGAGACCTCCCTTGGAGATCTGCAGACTTCAGCTTGCCATGAACTATTTTCTCAAACTTAAAACAAATCCAGAAAATCCCACTTATGATTGTGTTCTAAACCCGTTATTTACACTTAAATACTCCAACAAACTGACAGAAGTGCTTCCTTTTGGTATCAGAAAACATCCTCACTTTGATACTGCAGTCATAGATATTGACTCTGTTAATGATGACCAATTGCTAACTGCTCACCTCTTGGAACCTCTTCAACCCCATTATCAACTTCAATCTCACATCCTTCAAAAAGACCGAAACTTCCGAAGCTGTTTATAGGCAAATTTATCTATCTATCTATGTAGCCATTGTACAAAGGATATGAACAACTTTTTAGGGACAGGTCGAAGAAAGGAGTCTCAGTTGCTGCTCGACCAGCCTTTGACACAGCGTGTACCTGATTTTTGTTCTGTTTATACAGCTGAAGCTGAGCTCAATGCAATTCATTTAGCTCTGAAACAGGTTTATCAATCCAAAAGATCCTCATTTTTAATCATGTCTGATTTACTGTCAGCACTTCAGGTTCTTTCCACGAGAAAGATATCACACCCTTTTCTGGCAGAGATCCATGATCTCCACACACAACTTGTTTCTGAGGGTAAAAAGATAGTTTTTATGTGGGTACCTAGTCACATGGGTCTCCGCAGCAATAATGCAGTGGACAAAGCGGCTCAAGAAGCTCTGCCCTTCAGAGATTTTCCAATTTGTTCCATACTCTGACCTGCGTTGTATGACTGGCTCTTATTGGAAACAGCTCTGGCAGACCGAGTGGTCTATTCAAATCAATATCAAATTATTTCATATTCTTCCAGATTTGCCTAACTTTGCATCCACCAGCAAAGAATAAACTGTTTTCGCTCGCCTTCATATTGGGCATTATGTTACCCATAGTTTCCTTTTAAAAGGAAAAGAACCACCATGGTGCTTTGCATGTGACAAATCCTTTTCCGTCCACCATTTTATGTGTGAATGTGCTGATCTGGTTGATGAAAGAGAAATATTTTGGTTTGATATCTTTTAATGAGATTTTTAAGTATGCAATATAGATCATATCATCTTGTTTATATTCTTGGTTATATTTTATTAGTAAGTGGTTTTATTTACATCTTTAATCATATTTAAATTTTAGCAGTTTAGTCTAATTTTTCTTAGTTTTGTGTGGTCCTGATTTGGCTCTTGGAAGTCCGCTGGACCCTATGAACACTGAATATCTATCTATCTAAGACACCTTGTTGTCGTGGCTGTGATAAGATATTTTCAGTTCATCATTTTTTAACTGAGTGCTCTGATTTGATTGAAGACAGAGATACATCAGATCTAAACAAGACTTTTAGAGAAGAGTGTGGATGGATGTTTGAATATTTAAGAGTGACAGGATTGTTTTTTTAAGATTTGAATAGTTTTATAACATATTAAGGTAACAATGATCTAATCCTGATTTGGCTCAGAAGAGTCTGCTGGACCTAAAACAGTAAACATATAATGTATGGTCATTTTAAAGGTCAACCACAGTGCTCGGTCAAAAAGTTTCTGCTGAAAGAACTTTACTAAATAATACCAGATGCAAAAAATTCGGTAAGCAAAGCTCTATCGTTTAATAGATATCGATCACTGAAAGTGGGATTTCCTACCTGTAATTAAGGGTAAGGGAAGTAATACTCTAAAACGCAGCTATCGCTGATCGTCCCTCGCAGTGACGTCAGCAACTGTAGACAATGGCCGATTGCGAAGAAGTTACAAGCGAGACAAGCAGTGTTTCTTCACTCGATCTGTCGTGTTACAGCAGTGCTCTCTTCTGTTAGAAACGAATTCGACCCCCGAGTACTAATTGTAATAATAAACAAATAATTATACGAGCTAGACCCGTGAATACATAACCTCTGCAGGGTGCGGATCAGTTAGTTTTTTTTTTGGGGGGGGGGTTCCAAAATTCGTATAAAAAATAAATAAATAAATAAAATAAATAAATAAATTAATATATATATATATATATATATATATATATATATATATATATATATATATATATATATATATATAGTATTTATTTTATGTTTATTTTTATTTTTATTTTTATAATTGTATTCTCTCTCTCTCTTTCTCTCCTTCTTCTTCTTCTTTCTTTTCCTTTTTTTTTTGGCCGGAAACCCCCCCTCGTCCGCCCCTGCGTTCCCTTTTCTGAAAAGCTCCTCTGACTTTCCTGACGATAGCAGACGATGGATGTGTAGTAGCCACTGTGACTGTAGTTGAAGTTGAAGCAGTACTAGTAGGCCTACTACTAGTAACTTGAATCACTGTTGCTGTTGTTGAGGCTTTGGATCGTTGGAACAGAGATAGGCTTTAATGTCTGTATTGTTTTCATCCCAAAGCTCCGCATAAAAGTGGCACTTGGGGGGTAGCAGTCTTCAGCGAAGTGTTTTGCGCAAATTGCTGACGACGCACAAATCTCACCCACTTATTTCGCACTTCTTCGTTTTTTGGAAACCTATGCAATGTTATCCCATCCGCTTGTTTGTTTGTACAACCTCCAACGGCACAATATAGGCCACTGCTCTTCGTTTTCCTGCGTTTTGGTAGAGAAGTTTTTTGTTTGTATGTAGATTATAGTTACACGACACTTTCGCATATAGGTGACTACTGGACCAATTTATACTGACACCAGTTGTTGGTAAAGGGAAAAATAATATGATCACACGTTGACCAAACCGGGATTCGAACCACCGACCTTTCCGTTACTAGCAAGACGCTCTTACCAAGTGAGCTACCCGGCCCCTGGTAGAGAAGGGGCACTATCGGACTCTATATTGTCTCCAGTAGTTGACGTCACGAGCCATGTGGTCACGTGAGCGGGCTTTTCGAAGGTGCAAAAGTTTATTCGAAGTAGATTTTATTAAATATTAAAAAAAAAAGGCAGCATTTTTCGGAAAAAAGTTGTTTGGCATGTGACTTCTTTTATTATGTAGATATTTTGTGCTCAATTTTATATTTCAATGATGTTGACCTTTAAGCCTTGCAAAAATATACAAAAATAGATCTTTTATCATAATTTAATGTTAGTGGTCTAGTCTGATTTTGAATAGTTTTATG
Source organism: Oncomelania hupensis (assembly GCA_036898135.1). Taxonomy (NCBI): domain Eukaryota; kingdom Metazoa; phylum Mollusca; class Gastropoda; order Littorinimorpha; family Pomatiopsidae; genus Oncomelania; species Oncomelania hupensis. The sequence goes on along the minus strand of CM072527.1, from coordinate 22,296,108 downwards.
TGGTCCTGATTCTGCTGTTAGCAGTCTGCTGTACCTTATTGAATATCAAATCTAATCTTATACAAAAATAGGTAATTGTACAGAGGAACAGCTGTTTATTTAACCCATAGTATGCAACAACATAGGGTTATTTTGATCAGATATGCATGAGAGATCACATGAGGATCAAGGTCACCCCAAGGTCACTGAAGGTCAAGGTCATCCCAAGGTCATCGTATTATTTGGCACAATACACATTTTGCTGTACTTTATTTGATAATACATGAGCTTATTTGGAGCCAGAGGTCAGTGTCTTCTTAAGGTCAAGAGCATAGAAAGATCAAAGTCGGTATTTGCATTTTAATGCCAGCATTTCATTTAGTTTTTCCTATGCACATTTTCATATTAAATATTGAGTTCCATAAGGAGCATGTGTTGTAAGGGCTTTGCCCTTCTAGTTTTGGCTTTCAGCACCCTTGTTCAAGGTGTATAGATTATCGTACTAATGCAGCTGGTAACACTAGGCAATGAAACATCCCATGTGTTTTTCAATCAATTAGAAAAGAACAACCAGATTACCTTTTAAAGGCTTCGATGTTGGTGATATGGCTGTGAAGATTGTAGATAGGATCCTTTGCCTTCAGAGATAACATTTATTGAGTTAAAATGTTGACAGGTAAATGATTTTCTAAAAACAATTGACCATTGATGTACATCCTGTGTCATATTTCAAGCAGCAAAACTTTCTTGGTGTGTTTCAGGGATGCATGTCATCTGTGTTGGACTATTTCCTGGAAGGTCCGTGGGATGATGCTGTACCAGCCCCTGGTGTCTCACCACACAACCTTCCCCTGCGCTGTGCAATGCTCATGACACAGTCGGAAATGAAACAGCTTGTGAGTAGGCAGCTTTTATAACTCACAAAGTCACTTCAATTCATTTTTGTTTTGTAGAAAGCGCAGTGATCATGCCAGGTGTGATTTCTTAATCTGTATGAAGCCGTAGTGTGCTTTCATCTACTTCCAGTACATTTTAAATGCATTTTAAGTCTCAAAACAAGTGTAGATCCCCATTTTCACACCTACAATGGTTGAATAAGATCTCCTGAATCAAATCACTTAATTTTTTATATAGAACTAATGTTTAAAAAATAAATAAAATAAAATAAAAACTACAAGCTACATAAACTTGCTTCAGTATCACAGTCTGGTTTGGAGGCGCCACTTCGGGCGAGAAGTTTCAACTCGAAAGAATTGTGAAACGCGCTGCAAAAATCATAGGTTGCGATTTATTATCCCTCGCGTCCTTATACAGCACGCGTTTGGCAAGAAGGGCCAGCAACATTACTGGCGACCCATCCCATCCAGCCAACCATCTGTTCGAGCTCCTCCCGTCAGGCAAACGCTTCAGAGCACTAAAAGTTAGAACTAGCCGGTTTAGACGCAGTTTCTTCCCCGAGGCTGCCCTCTCGGTACCAGTGTCCTCAGTTATCCACATAGCATGAGGTGTTATACTTAAACGCCAATTTATTAGTTGCGATAATGTGTTAGTGGTGCAATTCTGATTCTTTAATGTATTTTATCTCATTACGTTTTAATTTAGATACCCATGCGGGTATGCGTGAGTATGCGTGTGCGTGTGGGGGTTGCGAGTGGGCGTGCGCCTGTGCTTTACTACTTAAAATAACTTTCTCTATTAGAGTATTTTAATGTTTTAATGTCCAGTGGAAGGTTGTTTGTTGTTGCAGAGGGACTGAATGTTTTACCGCATCACCAAAACGAAATCCTATGTATTTTGAATTCATTGGGTAATAAAGTGTTTTGAACTTGAAACTGCTGAGGTCTCTGGCAGATAATAGTCCAAAACCACATTCACACACTTATGGCAGTTCTAAAGATTTTTGCCTTCATTTTTTGAAGCACATGCATATTAATGTTAGTATACATTCATACACACACACTTTGTCTAGACTTTTGCAAATCTGTGCAAGATGAATCCTAAATATTCCAAAAGTGTCTGTATTAGCCGTTTGCCAATCCATGCAAAATTTGTGTGGCTTAATTACTCATTTTTCATGTATCACAACAAAACTTGGTAGGATGGCGTATATTCATAAGACCTCGAAAATGATCAGTGAATGAATTGACTTTGACACTTAAGTTTCAAAGTCACAGGGTCAGCAAATGTTATTTTTTAAAAAAGTAAAACTTTTCACTAAATTTAACTCTTTTTTTTCTAATTTATTTATATTGAATGATTTTGTGATGCATGATAGATATCAATTAAACAAACATGCTACACAAATTTAATCAACCTTGTTCCAAGGTTACGTTCACTGGAACTGTCCAAAGTTGGTTCATATGGGTCCAAACTATGAGAGATTTAAAAAGTCCAAATGTGTTGTATGCAGAGATCATAGATTGACCTTTAATAATGTTCTGTTTTTGCATTGATCTTGAAGGTCGTCATTTTAAACCTTACAAAAACAATAACCAATTGGTCATTGTACAGTGGAATGGCTCTATAATTATTTAACCCATAGTATGTATTAGCATTGGGTTATTTGATCATACATGAACATCAGAGGTCATGTGAAAGTTGAAGTCATCCCCAGGTCATTGAAACAAGGTCATCCCAAGGTCACTGCTTTTTGGCTTAATACAACTTTAGCTGTAGTTTGATTGTAAATCAGTGTCGACTTGGAGCCAGGTCAAGGTCATCACAGGGTCAAGATCCAAGTTGTAATGAAAAAGGGTATTTCAGAATTGACTTGCGTGTATGCGTGAATCTGCATGTTTTTCTGTTTCACAACTTCTTTAATTCATAACAATGAACTACGTTGTCTATTAAACCATAAACATAAATCAACAAAATAGCACAAGTACAGAATGAACAAGAATCAAAATGGGATAAATACAATTGTTTCTACTCACATCATGTTGCAGAATAAATCCATTGAAATAATAAATATATATACACCACACAAATAAACACCATCCACCGTCGCCAGAGAGAAAGAAAACAAAAGTTATAAATAGTCACATTGTAGTTATGTTTGATTCTCTAGTCTAGTCTCTGCGTATGCCATATTCTTTCTGCTCCTCAATCCTCAATCTCACTCTCCTTCTCCTCAGCCTTCCTTCTCTCCTCCTCCCCTTCTTTCTCCTCCTTGTCCACCTCTTCTTTCTCCACCTCTCATCAGTCTTGTTCTCTTCTCCTCGTTCTCCTTTGCTCCGTCTTCTTCTTCTTCTGCGTTCTCCTCTTCTTATTCTTCTTCTTCTTCTTCTTCTTCTTCTGCTTCTTCCTCTTCTTCGTTTGGACTTTAAATGGAGTTTTAGGCGATCTTCATGGCAGCGATCATTTTTTGATTCTATTAAAATATGATAGAAGGCAGACAACCTTGAGCAAACTCATGGCAGATGGAAATTGAAACAAGCTAACTGGAGTCCAACTTGCCTGAGGCTCAGTTACATGATAAGAAACAGGAATTTTCACATGCCATAGACCAGAGGTGCCTACCGCATGCGCTGGCGCATATTTTTTTTAACGAATTTTCAACATAAAATACGACAATACGAACAATTCCTTAAAAATATGCATTTTCGTGGTGTAACCCAAAATCTCTGTGGGTTCGGGCAAATAGAATAGACCCAACGTTTCCCGGCGTGTCGTAAGAGGCGACTAACAGGGGTGATGTTAGCACGGCATCACTGGGCGAAAGTCTTCTACACAGAAGTCACCGGCCAGGGCGGAGGAACCTCACGTTACTACAGGTTCAACGACCACGTGCTCAGGGCCAAGGCGAGCCACACTGTATTCGTGGATTTCGGCTGTGGCCAACAGCCTGGAGAGGATTGGGCCCTGCCAGGTCTTTTTTTTGCCCAAGACACAACACATGATGAGGCTATCCACTAATTCCATGCCGGATCGGTCGTCTCCCGGCTACACAAGGACCGCGCCTTCCGTTGGCCACCAGGACGGAGGTGAAAAGTATGCTACTGATGGACAAATTAGCAAGATCCGCACGAGAAACAACATCGTCATAGGAACCTGGAATGTCAGGACCCTAACTGCGGAAGGAAAATTAGAAGAACTGGCCCACGAGCTGGACCACTATCGATGGAACGTTCTAGGTATCAGCGAACTGCGCTTGAAAGGCCTAGGTGAAACAACGACTGACAAAGGCCACAAGCTCTATTTCAGCGGTAGAGATGACAGGCACGAACACGGCGTTGGATTCTTGGTCCACAAGAACATTCTAGCCACTGTCATGGGTTGCCGCCCAGTCTCCAGTAGACTCATTACCATCCGTCTGAGAGCAACCCCTTTCAACATTACCATCATCCAGGCCTATGCCCCAACATCAGACTATGAAGACAGCGAAGTGGAGGATTTTTATGAAAATATACAGGCGGTCCTTGACCAAGTGCCGAAGAAGGACATAGTCATAGTGCAAGGCGACTGGAATGCCAAGGTTGGCCAAGATGCGCACCACAACTGGGGAGACACATGCGGACCCCACTGCAACAACGAGACAAATGACAGGGGTCTGAGGCTATTGGAGTTTGCCAGATACAACAATCTGGTACTGGCAAACACGCTTGGTCTCCACAAAAAATCCAGACGATGGACATGGCACAGTCCCGGCGGGGAACATCACAACCAGATCGACTACATCATGGTCAAGAAACGCTTCAGATCAAGCATCAACATTGGCAGGACACGCACTTTTCCAGGAGCAGACATTGGAAGTGACCACGATCTCGTGATGATGTCTTTCCGGCTCCATTTGAAGAGAGTAAATACAGCAAAGTGCACTAGGCTGAAGTTCGACCTGGACAAACTGCAAGACCCGGAGGTGGCAAAAATATTTCAGGCCACAATTGGAGGGAAATTTGCACCACTGCTTATTTTGGGGGCAGGCGAAGTAGATGTCAACACCATGACCAATACCTTCAACTCAGCTGTAACAGATGCCGCCACTGAGATCCTTGGCAAGCACCGACCAAAGAAGAAGCCGTGGATCACACCTGAACTTTTGGATCTGTGTGATAAACGAAGAGAGTTAAAAAAGAAAAAGAACACCTCACAGGGAGCTGATGTCTACCGAAAAATCAACAATGACATCCGAAAAGGCATGCGCACAGCAAAGGAGAACTGGATAGAAGATCAATGCCAGGAAATAGAGAACAGTCTGAACAAGAACAACAGCAAGAAGGCCTACCAGACTGTGAAGCGGCTGACAAGTGTTAAACAGCCCAAAGTCTCCACTATCCAAAGCAAGTCTGGCATTTGCCTTACAGAAGAACAAGAAGTCTTGGACAGATGGACAGAGTACTGCTCTGACCTTTACAACCATACACCAAATGGAGACCCATCGGTTCTAGCATGTCCCGAGAGCAGAGAAGAAGAAGAAATCCTCCCAATTCTCCGGGAAGAAGTTGAGGCAGCAATGCAATCGCTGAAGAAAGGGAAGTCAGCGGGAGTGGACAACATACCAGCGGAACTGTTACAAGCAGGAGGAGAAGCGATGACTGATGCTCTCACCATTATCTGTAACAAGATCTGGCAGAGTGGGGAATGGCCTACACCATGGACCCAGTCGCTTGTCATCACTCTTCCCAAAAAAGGTAACCTTCAGGAGTGTGAAAATTACCGCACCATCAGCCTCATCAGCCATCCCAGCAAGGTCCTCCTGAAAATAATACTCAACAGGTTGAAACCACAAGCTGAACAAATCATAGCTGAAGAACAAGCAGGATTCATGGCAGGGCGAAGTACCACTGAACAGATTTTCAACCTCAGAATAATCTGTGAGAAATACCTACAGCACCAACAACATCTATATCATGTGTTCATAGACTTCAAGAAGGCATTTGACCGAGTCTGGCATGCAGCTCTATGGGCAACCATGAAAGTTTACAACATCAGCCCTAAAATTATAGAAGTCATCAAAAGCCTGTATGACAAGGCTACCAGTGCAGTCCTCCATAACAGCGTCATCGGGAACTGGTTCAGAACAACAATCGGTGTGCGTCAAGGATGCCTACTCTCTCCAACACTCTTCAACATCTTCCTAGAGCGCATCATGTCAGATGCTCTTGCAGATCACGAAGGCACAGTCAGCATAGGGGGCAGAGCAATCTCCAATCTTCGTTTTGCGGATGATATAGATGGATTGGCTGGAGAGGAACAAGAACTTGAACAGCTTGTACAGAGGCTTGACACCACCTCCAGAGCTTATGGAATGGAAATAAGTGCAGAGAAGACCAAAATGATGACCAACAACACCAATGGTATCAACACGGACAACAAAGTACAAGGCCAATCCCTTAACACAGTGCACAGCTTCAAATATTTAGGAGCCATTGTGTCAGACAATGGGTCTCGACAGGAAGTCCTCTCCAGGATCGCACAAACAACTGCTGCCCTGACAAGGTTGAAGCCCATTTGGAAAGACAGAACCATCAGTCTACATTCCAAAGTAAGACTGCTGCGCTCTCTGGTCATCTCCATCTTCCTATATGCTTGCGAAGCATGGACCCTCACAGCAGATCTCCAACGAAGAATACAAAGCATGGAGATGAGGTGCTACAGAAGACTTCTGTGCATTTCCTATACCCAACACATCACCAACATTGAAGTCCGACAGACCATCACACAAGCCATTGGACAACACGATGACCTGCTCACAGTGGTGAAGAAACGGAAACTCCGATGGTATGGCCACGTCACCAGATCATCAGGCCTTGCAAAGACCATTCTGCAAGGCACAGTGCAAGGAGGTAGAAGAAGGGGGAGACCGAAAAAGAGGTGGGAGGACAACATTCGAGAATGGACTGGTTTGACACTGAGCGAAGCCATGAGGGCTGCTGAGGACAGAGAAAGATGGAGTATGCTGGTTAAGCGATCATCTGTGGTGCCCCTACGACCTTCGGGTTATGGGACAGGATAGGATAAGATAGGAACCCAAAATAATTTTTTTTTTTCGCACTGATTCCAATATGCTATTTCCTTTACTTGCTGACCCTAGAGCACATGCGCAAAAGTGAAATCTCGTGCGTGAGAGGTAGTGCAAGACTTTGTATCCGCCATTGTGCTAAACATGGTGTCGCTAAAGCGTTTACACAAGGGTGACGATGAGAGCGAGTCTGAAGAAAAGCGGGGTAAGGTTGCAAGTAAGCAAAAAGCGCTACATTTCTTACGCGAATACCGTGAACGTTTTTGAGGAATAATTAAATCTTCGAAAGGAGTTCATTATGCTCACTGCAAAAAAGAGTTCAGCATTGCTCCTGCATACGACATTCAGTGACACTTAGATTAGGTATTACGGACGAACATTTTATTTTGGTTCAGGATGTTTTATTTTGTTTTTATTATATAGTACAAACCTTTAGAAGATTTTTTTTAAAAAAGTTAAAAATCAGTCAATATTAAGGCACTCATTTAACTGTTCAAAGTGGGTAACCCTCACATAAAAATAAAACGCGTTTTTCCCAAAAGTGGCTCAGGTGTCTAAAATTAATACAAAGTGCATAAAAGCATAAAAAGGCACTGTATTTACACAACAAAATGCAGAACACTCTAGTATGCTCAGAAAACAAAAAGTGTTGCCAGTTTCAGCAGAATATACGAAAATAATGATGCATTTATATATATTCATAATTCATATTAATTAATTGTTGGACAATATGAAGATCTTTTTGGGGGTTATGGAGTAAAATACAACACAAAAAATAATATATTAGTGTGCATTTGTGACCATAACTTTTGCTTCAGTTTATTATCCCTTTCTATCGGGAAACTCTGGGCCGCCTCCCCCGGGGAAGGCGTAGTCGCAGCCAGTGGCGCGCCCAAACCCTACCTACCTAACATTATTTGTGAATTTTTGACATTTTTTATGCTGGGGAAGCAAATCGGAGTACCCGGAGAAAACCCCCGAGACGTTGCCCGAGTCGAAAGGAAATAATATTCGGAGAAACATAACGCCCAGATGCAGGATCGAACCCACACCTGTCAGGCGCCATTGGTTTCTGGCTTGTGGACAAGGCAAGTTAGTCCCGCCTTAGCCCACTTGGCCACAACGCTCGCTATAACTTGTTGAGTTCTATATTATTTTGTTTCATGAGGATTAAAATTGTGAGCTGGAATTAGTATGAATTGATGTTTTGTGAATATGGCAGTTTTTATGACAATAATTCTTTGATCAAATGTTGCGAGTTGTGCAAAATCTGACATTACACAAAATACACATTTTTCATGCAGCCAGTACACAAATGGTCAGACTGAGGGGTAGGCACCTCTGCATAGACCCAGTACAGCTCTACACTGACATAGTTATAAACAGTGCCAAGGAGTCCATTCCAAAAACTTCATCAAAGCCTCATAGTTTGACGATGAATGTAAAAAACTTCAGCAAGCCCGAAAAAAGGCTTTAAGAATGATGTATTTACATCCAAGCTCTGAAAATAAACAGAACCACCAACGTTTGCGAGCCCAATGTCGATAGTTCTTCAAACGTAAGAGAAGAGAATCGTGGAGAGCTCCACACTAAATTCGAAAGCGAAACTGTCAAAGGTTTGGAAAGTGGTCCGCAAACTCAAAAATAAAAGTAACAAACAGGTCAGCCCATGCCTTAATGTGCAGGGGGACATAATCAGACATAAAAACTAGTAGCTGATCTTTTGGCCTCTTCTTTTGCTGCAAACTCTTCCTCTGAAAACTATTCTGTTTCTTTTCAAACTATTAAAACATGTAAAGAAAAAACAACAGTTAAATTTTACCTCTGACAATTTTGAAGATTACAACATTTTGTTCTCACTAGTTGAGCTTAATGATGCTGTTAACAAAAGTGCAGATTCAGCAGTGGGACTGGATGATGTGCATTATCAGTTTCTATGACATTTAACAAGGTACTCACGATCTCAACTGCTGGACATCTTCAATCAGATTTGGATCACTGGCACCTTTCCTCCCTCTTGAAGAAATGCCCTTATTGTTCGCATACCTAAACCTTGCAAAGACCATACTAATCCAACAAATTATAGACCAATAGCCTTAACGTCTTGCTTATGCAAGACGCTGGAAAGATTAATTTATTCTCGTTTACTGTGGTATCTCGAAACCAATAATATATTATTGTTACACTCGGATTGATGATGGTGTTTTTCTTTATCAGTATCTGATTCAGCCCCAATGCTGAATTCCTGATAAGGTGTGTAACTTAGATTCGTTTATTCACGCAACCCGCTCAATCAGCATACAAGTCACAAGTCGACGTATGAAGTTTTCCACTTTTATTCAGCACACATCAACAACTGCATACAATCGCCTTTTCACTCTCAAATTTCACTTTCCAACTCACTATCAACAACTTTCACACCACTTTTGAAACATTGCGGCACTTAAATAGTCTCTTGATACTCCCGAACACTCTGGATCAATCTCGTATGACGCAATTTAACCAATCGCTTCTAACTTCGTCATTACTGTCTTACGTCATACCTATTTCTTCTCCTTCCGGGAACATTCTCATACTTCGATATCCATCGGGAAGTTTCCATCGATAGTAAATACTCAAAATCTAGAGAATTCTCCAACAATATCGACCAACTAAAATTATCAACGTTATACAAAGCCTCTCCTAACAACAATGCAAACTCAAATCAAAGGTAAATAAACTCCATTATTGAATATTTGCAAAACGAAACGATTAGATCTATCGTGCGCGTTTCAGACATACTACCATTCGTGTTTCAACGTAACAATTATCTAACACTCAGTGTGGCTTTCGAAGTTGCTGAAGTACTGTTAATCACCTGGTGCGTCTGGAAACATTTATACATAACGTGTTCGTCCAAGGTGAACATGCCGTTGCCATCATGTTTGATTTGGAAAAAGCATACGATACCACATGGAAATATGGCATCCTTTCAGATTTGCAAGAGATGGGACTGAAAGGGCTTTTACCTCTGTTTATATCCAATTTCGTAACGGGCAGAATTTTTCAGGTTAAAGTTGATCTTTATCAGATATGAGGGAACAGGAGATGGGAGTGCCTCAGGGTAGTATCTTGTTTCCCTTGCTGTTTAATATTAAAATAAATAATATTGTTTGTTCAATGAAACGAGGAATTGACAATTCTTTGTTTGTGGATGATTTTGCATTAGTAGCCAAGGGTAAAACCTTGGCATCTGCAGAACGTCAGCTACAGTTATGTGTCAATTCCATCAAAAACTGGATATTACAAAATGGTTTCAAATTTTCTCAGGCAAAGATTAAATGTATTCACTTTTCCAAGCATTGGGGAATCATTCAAGATCCTAATATTACACTCAATAAAACTCCAATAAAGATGGCCCAAAAAGTCACATTTCTGGGTGTTATTTTTGATCAAAGGTTAACCTTCCTTATCATCAGAAAGTTTTGAAAACTAAATGTCAACAGGCCTGCAATTTGCTCAAGGTTATCAGTGGTACAGACTGGAGAGCTGACAAGAAAACTTAATTAATGTTATACCGTTCGTTAATTAGATCCAAGTTAGACTATGGATGCATTGTTTATGGTTCTGCTAGAAAGTCTTATCTTCAAAGGTTAGATTCAGTTGTTCACCAGGCACTACGCATTGCTTGGGGCGCTTTTCGCACCTCTCCTTGCGAAAGCCTTTACATGGAAGCTAATGAACCTTCGCTGGAACTGAGACGTATAAGATTATCACTGAATTACTATTTAAAATTAAAAACTGATCCTATGAATCCCGCTTATGACTGTGTTCTCAACCCAGATTTTATGCAGAAATTTGAGGCCAAGCTGAACAAAATTCCTCCGTTTGGCATCAGACTGCAGGATCATTTGAATAAAGCAGGCATTGATGTTGCTTCCATTAATGATGAGATTCGGACTGAAGCTCCTCCATGGAAATTAAGTAATCCAAACATTAACTGGCAGTTGTCAGCTTTCCTCAAAAAGAATAACTCAGAAACTGTCTATAGACAACTTTATTTAGAACAGTGTTCTTTGTACCCAGGTTATTAAAAACTTTTCACAGATGGATCAAAGAAGGATAATTTTGTCGCTGCTGCTTTGATCTCTGAAAGAGACTTTGATCATCCCCTGCAACAACGATTATCTTACTTTTGTTCTGTATACACAGCAGACCTGAAAGCCTTTGAACCCTGGATGCCCCACCAATTCTGAGCCCATTCCCAATAACCCTATTCCAAACAGCAAGTACTAGAAAGAACAGTAAGCTTTGTACGGACCGCAAGACTAAGGTAAGGTTACGGGACCGGTTTATCGGTCTATCGGGGCACAGCTGTTTAAGGGCGAGACCGATTTATCGGTCTTTCGGGGCACAGCTGTTTAAGGGCTAGACCGATATATCGGTCTTTCGGGTTCAAAGGGTTAAAGCAAGTTTATCAGTCAAAAAGATCTTACTTTTTAATCATTTCTGATTCATTGTCGGCACTCCAGGCCATTTCCACAAGAAAACTATCACATCTGTTCTTAGCAGAAATACTTGACCTCCACACTAAACTCTTGTCTGACAGGAAAAAGATTGCATTTTTGTGGGCACCAGGCCACATGGGGATACGAGGGAACACGATAGCGGATCAGGCAGCAAAAGAAGCATTAGATCATGATATGCCATCTCAAATTTTTCAGTTTGTTCCTTATTTTGACCTTCACAGCTTGACTAGATCTTACTGTCAAAAAACCTGGCAAGAACGATGGAAACTAACAACAAACATTTTCAAATTTTACCAGATCTCTCTGATCCGTTGCCAAACTCCCTCCCACGCGGAAAGATGAAACTGTGCTGACCCGACTGCACATTGGACACACTTATGGGACCCACGGTTTTCTTCTCAGAGTGGATGAACCACCTTGGTGTCATAGTTGTGATCAGATATTTTCAGTTCGTCATTTTTTAACTGAGTGCTGCAATGTGATTGAAGAAAGAGAACATATTTTTAATACATCAGATTTAAAGAAGATTTTTTAGAGAGGTTGCCTGTGAAAGTTTATTTGAATACTTGAGTGACAGGCTTGTTTTGTAGGATTTGAAACATTTTATAATATTTTAAGATAACGTTTCTCTGGTTCTGATTTGGCTCGGAAGAGTCCGCTGGATCTAAAGCAATAATCAGGTAATGTAATGTCCTCTTCTTCGGCATTCTCTTATTCTGCATTCTCTTCTTTCGTCCTCCTCTTCTTTTCTTCTTCTTCTCCTGCTGCTGCTACTGCTTCCTCCTCTTCTTCTTCTTCTTCCTCCTCATCCTTCCTCTATATTCTTCTTCTTCTTTAGTCTACTTCTCCATCTTTAGATTCTTCTTCTTCTTCGTCTATTTTCGAGGCCCCTGCAGCATGAGACTTCTGCAGACAGCACAAAGTTTCTTGATACATTAACTTTCTTGGGACCACTACACTATACCTCTCCTCTGTGTCGGGACCAATGCAGCAATACAATTCAAATTTCATCCATATCGAATACAGTTCACAACATTAAAACAAATTCTACAACTACAATTCATTGTAATTATAACAACTGATTATTACGTCAACAATTAGGCCAACAGTGTTGGCAGAGTGGAACTCTCCCTATTATCTGGAAGAAGTCAGTAGTTATTCCAGTACATAAGCAAGGTAAATCTCGTTCCTCAATTCTTAATTATAGACCAGTTGCATTGAACTCACATGTAGGAAAAGTATTTGAAAAAATAATTCAGAAAAGAATAACATATTTTTGTGAAAAGAACAACGTAATTCCTAAAAATCAGGTAGGATTTAGAAAAGGTCGATGCACATCTGACCACTTGGTGAAATTAACTAGTCATATTAAAAAACAGTTTGCTTATAGAAAAAGTACTCTTGCTGCATTTTTCGATGTTAAAAAAGCATATGACAGTGTGTGGCATGCAAGATTGTTATATAAGTTAAAAAAATATTGGAATAAGTGGTCATATGTATAATTATATAAAAAATTATTTAAATGGCAGATCTATATGTACATGAGTAGGAAACACTTATTCATCTTATCATAACATTGACATGGGAATTCCTCAAGGCTCTATAATTGCACCATTATTGTTTTCAATACTTATTCACGATCTTCCCACTGTTATTTCCTATCCTATCCTATCCTATCCTATCCCGTAACCCGAAGGTCATAGGGGCACCACAGATGATCCTTTAACCAGCATACTACATCTTTCTCTGTCCTCAGCAGCCCTGATGGCTTCGCTCAGTGTCAAACCAGTCCATTCTCGAATGTTGTCCTCCCACCTCTTTTTCGGTCTCCCTCTTCTTCTACCTCCTTGCAATGTGCCTTGTAGAATAGTCTTCGCAAGGCCTGATGATCTGGTGACGTGGCGATACCATCGGAGTTTCCGTTTCTTCACCACTGTGAGCAGGTCATCGTGTTGTCCAATGGCTTGTGTGATGGTCTTTCGGACTTCGTCGTTGGTGATGTGTTGGGTATAGGAAATGCCCAGAAGTCTTCTGTAGCACCTCATCTCCATGCTTTGTATTCTTCGTTGTAGATCTGCTGTGAGGGTCCATGCTTCGCAAGCATATAGGAAGATGGAGATGACAAGGGAGTGCAGCAGTCTTACTTTGGAATGTAGACTGATGGTCCTGTCTTTCCAAACGGGCTTCAACCTTGTCAGGGCAGCAGTTATTTGTGCGATCCTGGAGAGGACTTCCTGTCGGGACCCATTGTCTGATACAATGGCTCCTAAGTATTTGAAGCTATGCACTGTGTTGAGGGATTGGCCTTGGACTTTGATGTCCGTGTTGATGCCATTGGTGTTGTTGGTCATCATTTTGGTCTTCTCTGCACTTATTTCCATTCCATAAGCTCTGGAGGTGGTGTCAAGCCTCTGTACCAGCTGTTCAAGTTCTTGTTCCTCTCCAGCCAGTCCATCAATGTCATCTGCAAAACGAAGATTGGAGATTGCTCTACCCCCTATGCTGACTGTGCCTTCATGATCTGCAAGAGCATCTGACATGATGCGCTCTAGGAAGATGTTAAAGAGTGTTGGAGAGAGTAGGCATCCTTGACGCACACCGATTGTTGTTCTGAACCAGTTCCCGATGGCGCTGTTGTGGAGGACTGTACTGGTAGCCTTGTCATACAGGCTTTTGATGACTTCAATAATTTTAGGGCTGATGTTGTAAACTTTCATTGTTGCCCATAGAGCTGCATGCCAAACTCGGTCAAACGCCTTCTTGAAGTCTATGAACACATGATATAGATGTTGTTGGTGTTTGTTGGTGCTGTAGGTATTTCTCAAAGATTATTCTGAGGTTGAAAATCTGCTCAGTGGTACTTCGCCCTGCCCTGAATCCTGCTTGTTCTTCAGCTATGATTTGTTCAGCTTGGGGTTTCAACCTGTTGAGTATTATTTTCAGGAGGACCTTGCTGGGATGGCTGATGAGGCTGATGGTGCGGTAATTTTCACACTCCTGAAGGTTACCTTTTTTGGGAAGAGTGATGACAAGCGACTGGGTCCATGATATAGGCCACTCCCCACTCTGCCAGATCTTGTTACAGATAATGGTGAGGGCATCAATCATTGCTTCTCCTCCTGCTTGTAGCAGTTCCGTGGGTATGTTGTCCACTCCCGCTGACTTCCCTTTCTTTAGCGATTGCACTGCTGCCTCAACTTCTTCCCGGAGAATTGGGAGGATTTCTTCTTCTTCTCTGTTCTCGGAACATGCTAGAACTGATGGGTCTCCATTTGGTGTATGGTTGTAAAGTTCAAAGCAGTACTCTGTCCATCTGACCAAGACTTCTTGTTCTTCTATAAGGCATATGCCAGACTTGCTTTGGATCGTGGAGACTTTGAGTTGTTTGACACTTGTTAGCCGCTTCACAGTCTGGTAGGCCTTCTTTCTGTTGTTCTTGTTCAGACTGTTCTCTATTTCCTGGCATTGATCTTCTATCCAGTTCTCCTTTGCTGTGCGCATGCCTTTTCGGATGTCATTGTTAATTTTTCGGTAGACATCAGCTCCCTGTGAGGTGTTCTTTTTCTTTTTTATCTCTCTTCGTTTATCACACAGATCCAAAAGTTCAGGTGTGATCCACGGCTTCTTCTTTGGTCGGTGCTTGCCAAGGATCTCAGTGGCGGCATCTGTCACAGCTGAGTTGAAGGTGGGGGTCATGGTGTTGACATCTACTTCACCAGCCCCTAAAATGAGCAGTGGTGCAAATTTCCCTCCAATTGTGGCCTGAAATAGTTCTGCCACCTCCAGGTCTTGCAGTTTGTCCAGGTCGAACTTCAGTCTAGTGCACTTTGCTGTATTTACTCTCTTCAAGTGGAGCCGGAAAGACATCATCACGAGATCGTGGTCACTTCCAATGTCTGCTCCTGGAAAAGTGTGTCCTGCCAATGTTGATGCTTGATCTGGAGCGTTTCTTGACCATGATGTAGTCTATTTGGTTGTGATGCTCCCCGCCGGGACTGTGCCATGTCCATCGTCTGGAGTTTTTGTGGAGACCAAGCGTGTTTGCCAGTACCAGATTGTTGTATCTGGCAAACTCCAAGAGTCTCAGACCCCTGTCATTTGTCTCGTTGTTGCAGTGGAGTCCACATGCGTCTCCCCAGATGTGGTGCACATCTTGGCCAACCTTGGCATTCCAGTCGCCTTGCACTATGACTATGTCCTTCTTCGGCACTTGGTCAAGGACCGCCTGTAGATTTTCATAAAAATCCTCCACTTCGCTGTCGTCATGTTGGGGCATAGGCCTGGATGATGGTGATGTTGAAAGGGGCTGCTCTGAGGCGAATGGTAATGAGTCTTCTGGAGACTGGGCGGCAACCCATGACAGTGGCTAGAATGTTCTTGTGGACCAAGAATCCAATGCCGAGTTCGTGCCTGTCATCTCTACCGCTGAAATAGAGCTTGTGGCCTTTGTCGGTCGTTGTTTCACCTAGGCCTTTCCAGCGCAGTTCGCTGATGCCTAGAACGTTCCATCGATAGTGGTCCAACTCGTGGGCCAGTTCTTCTCATTTTCCTTCTGCAGTTCTGACATTCCAGGTTCCTATGATGATGTTGTTTCTTGTGCGGATCTTTCTAAATTGTCCATCAGTAGCATACTTAACACCTCCGTCCTGGTGGCCAACGGAAGGCGCTGTCCTTGAGCCGGGCGACGACCGATCCGGTATGGAATTAGTGGGTTGTGTCATCATTTAGTGTGTCTTGGGCAAAAAAGACCTGGCGGTGCCCAATCCTCTCCAGGCTGTTGGCCACAGCCGAAATCCACGAATACAGTGTTGCTCGCCTTGGCCCTGAGCACGTGGTCGTTGAACCTGTAGTAACATGAGGTTCTTCCACCCTGGCCGGTGACTTCTGTGTAGAAGACTTTCACCCAATGATGCCGTGCTAACATCACCCCTGTTAGTCGCCTCTTATGACACGCCGGGAAACATTGGGTCTATTCTATTTAATGCCCGAACCCACAGGGTTATTTCTAATCCATTAAATGTTGTTCAGTACGCTGATGATATTGCCATGTGGATTAATACATCTCTTCGAAAACATACTAAACAGAGAGTAATAACACATGTACAGAAACTGTTTCAAGAAGAACTGAAAAACCTTAATTTATTTATGAAAAATAATTGTCTGGAATTGTCATCTGAAAATTAATGGTATTAATCCTAAATGTTTACCCGTTTTAAAATTAAATGATGAGATTCTTATATACTAGAAACAGGTTACATTTCTTGGTGTTCAGCTAGCTTCTAAATTAAACTGGAAATTACATATTGAACATTTAATAACAAAGGCAAGAAAATCCCTAAATTTATTAAAAATTATTAGTGTACAAAATTGGGTTCAGGATACCAAATCCCTCTTACATTTATCAATATCACTAGTCCGTTCAAAGCTTGTTTATGGTCAGGAGGTGTACTTTTCATCAAACAATACATTATTAAATAAATTACAAAGCATCGACAGTAGAGCTATTAAAGTTGCATTAGGTGTTCCAGTTCATGCTAATACAATTAAAACATACCAAGAAGCTGGAATATTACCATTAAACCAACAACATCAATTAGCTACTTCAAAATATGTATTAAGATGTTTATCTGTTCCTAATTCAGTACAAGAAGACATTTTTATAGATGCAGAAGACTATCCAAAAAGAACTAAACATATTAATTACTTGAAGCCAATTAAGAACTATACAAAAGATCTTTTTGAAAAATGTAACATTGATATCACAGCAATTCCCGTTATGCCATTAATATCACCTATTCCACCATGGGAGCACAGAAATGCAAATTTTTACATTGATTATAGTGTAACTAAAAAAGATGACAACACTAATCTCTTAGTTACTGAGGTAAAAGAGCATATTGAAAATAATTATTTAAACCATTTGAAGATTTTTACAGATGGTTCGGTATTAGATTCTTTAGATAGTGGATCGGTCTTTATGATTCCTACATTAAATGTAAGACGCTCATATTATCTAGGAAAGGGGTTTTCTATATTTACGAGTGAGCTTTATGCTATTGTAATGGCTCTCAACTACATTATGACTTTACCGTTAGAGCTCTTTGGTTTACTGATTTGTTTAGATTCAAAATCGGTTTTGTATGCTTTAAAACAGGGTAATTCCAAAGTAAGAAATGAATTCATATATGAAATTAAACATATGATCCATTGTATATTTTCTAGAGGTATAGTTGTTGATTTCTGTTGGGTTCCAGCACATTGTGGATTTCATTGGAATGAAGTGTGTGACAAGTTAGCCAAAGAGGGAGCGCTAAGATCATTAGATTCTATTTCTGTCAACAATTTGAGTATGTGTTGTCATGAAATGTATTCCTTATTAGAAAAAGTAGTATGTCAAGATACTAGCATTAACAAGGTTACTATACCGAACTGTTCACGACAGTTGTCAAAATTAATATACAAGTTAAGAATGAACTCATGGAATACTAAATATTCGGCAGATATCCAGTGTATGTGTGGCAAAAATATATCAGTTTACCACTTTTTTTTTGAATGTCCAGTTTTAAATGCAATGTATGAAAACCAAGGACATCATTTGACTGAATATGGACATTCTTTAGATGATGTATTACATCATTCACAGATAACAGCAGTTGTGAAAATTATTGCACAGACCCCTATTGGTAGACTTTTATAGTTTGGTGTTAAATCCTTCTTCCCCTTTCATTCCATTTTGTTACAAGGTTTCTTAATTGTGATTTTATTTATATTGTTGTTGTTCTTAATTAATGTCTAATATCACCTGAATGTGTGAATAGACAATAAATGAAATATTGATTGATATTATTACGTCAATGACACCAATTAATTTCATTTATACAAATAATACATGTACTATACACTGCAATTGTAGTTTCAACTTCAAATCAAATAATTATCCGAATTCAATTCGTTATTCGAAAATTACAGTGAACCACCATGTTCGTCTCCATCCTTCACACTAATATCAAAAATTATTTATTATTAATTTGATTACATACAAATACAATATAATCATTTAATAATACTATTACATTTATAATACAACATTTCAAATAATAAACAATATATATCTGCAGACTTTCTCCTCCTGCTTGAAACAATTCCGCAGGTTGGTTGTCCACTCCCGCTGTCTTCCCCATCTTCAGTGATTGCACTGCTGCCTCAACTTCCTCACAGAGAATTGGGAGGATTTCTTCCTTTTCTCTGTTCTGGGGACATTCTAGAACTGAGGGGTCTCTGGTGTGTGGTGGTAAAGGTCAGAGCAGTATTCTGTCCATCTAAGACTTTTTGTTCTTCTGTAAGGCATATGCCAGACTTGCTTTGGATCTTTCTAGAGTGCATCATGTCAGATGCCCTTGCAGATCATGACGGCACAGTCAGCATAGGGAGTAGAGCAACCTCCAACCTCCATTTTGTGGACGACATTGATTTATTGGCTGGAAAAGAACAAGAACTTGAACAGCTGGTACAGGGACTTGACATTACCTCCAGAGCCTATGAAATAGAAATATGCAGAAAAGACCAAAATGATGACCAACAACACCAATGGCATCAACATGGACATCAAAGTTCAAGGCCAATCGCATCCCTCAACACAGTGCATAGCTTCAAATATTTAGGAGCCATTGTATCAGACAATGGGTCCCGACTGGAAGTCCTCTTCAGGATCGCACATACAACTGCAGCCCTGACAAGGTTGAAGCTCATTTGGAAAGACAGGACCATCAGTCTACATTACAAGGTAATGCTGCTGCGCTCCCTTGTCATCTCCATCTTCCTATATGCTTGCAAAACATGGACCCTCACAGCAGATCTCCAATGAAGAATACAAAGCATGGAGATGAGGTGCTACAGAAGACTTCTGGGCATTTCCTATACCCAACACATCACCAACAACGAAGTCCGACAGACCATCACACAAGCCATTGGACAACACGATGACCTGCTCACAGTGTTGAAAAAATGGAAACTCCGATGGTATGGCCACGTCACCAGATCATCAGGTCTTGCAAAGACCATCCTGCAAGGCACAGTGCAAGGAGGTAGAAGAAGAGGGAGACCGAAAAAGAGGTGGGAGGACAACATTCGAGAATGCTTGCTTGTTGATGATTTCTCCATCTCAGCTAAGGTTAAAACCTTGGCAGGGGTGGAGTGTCAACTTCAGCTTTGCATAGATAAAATTCAGGGGTGGGTAGAAGTAAACGACTTCCAATTTTCGCTTTCTAAAACCGATTGCATTCATTTTCATCACAAATAGAACCAGGTTTTGAACCCTTCTCTCCATTTTTATGGCCAACCTAAGTTTCTAAACAAGTAAAATTTTTCAGTATAATTTGTGACAGCAAATTTACTTCTCTGCCGCGTATTAAATACCTGAGGGAAAGCTGCCAGAAAGGTCTTAATGTTTTAAGAGTTATCAGCCACACAGGCTGGGGAGCAGACAAGCAAACTGCTCATTTTCTATCATTCTCTCGTATGCTCTAAATTGGATTATGGTAGCATCATATATGGTTCCGCTAGGAAAGTCTATTTGAAATCCATCATCAAGGTTTTCAGATCTGTCTAGAGGGTGGGGGGTTTCGCACTTTACCGAAGGAAAGTCTCTATGCTGAGGCTGGCAAACCTCCCTTGGAGATCCGCAGGCTTCAGCTCGCCATGAATTATTTTCTCAAACTTAAAGAAAACCCGGAAAATTTTGCTTATGATTGTGTTCTAAACCCGTTATTTACACTTAAATACTCCAACAAACTGACAGAAATTCCTCCTTTTGGTGTCACGTCATCACTTTGACACTACAAGTATAAATGTTGACTCTGTTAATGATGATCAATTGCTAAACTGTACTTCCATCTTGGAACCTCATCAACCCCATTATCAACTTCACTCACATCCTTCAAAAAGACCGAAACTTCCGAAACTGTTATAAGCAACTTTTTGTCTCGAACAATGTTTGTTGTATAAAGGATATGAAAAACCTTTTACAGACAGGTTGAAAAAAGGAGGCTCCGTTGCTTCTGCGTTGGTCTCTGGGAGAGACCTTGACCAGCCTTTGCAACAGCGTATACTGATTTTTGTTCTGTTTATACAGCTGAGCTCAAGGCAATTCATCTAGCTCTGAAACAGGTTTATCAATCCAAAAGAACCTCGTTTTTAATTATGTCAATGTCCCGTGTATGTGCAAGTGTCCGGGGATTCTAATCTAATAAACGGAACAGAATCATGTCTGATTCACTGTCAGCACTTCAGGTTCTTTCCACAAGAAAGATATCGCACCCTTTTCTGGCAGAGATCCATGACTTCCACACACAACTTGTTTCTGAGGGTAAAAAGATAGTTTTTATGTGGGTACCTAGTCACATGGGCATCCGCGGTAATATTGCATTGGGCAAAGCGGCTAAAGAAGCTCTGCATCTAGATTTCCCTTTAAAGATTTTCCATATTGTTCCATACTCTGATCTGTGTTGTATGACTGGATCTTATTGTAAATGGCTGTGGCAGACTGAATGGTCTAATCAAATCAATAACAAGTTATTTCAAATTCTTCCAGATTTGTCTGCTTCTGTGCCTAACTTTGCATCCACCCACAAAGAAGAAACTGTTTTGGCTTGCCTTCATATTGGGCATACATACCTTTTAAAAGGAGAACCCCCATGGTGCTTTGCATGTGACAAATTCTTTTCCATTCACCATTTTATGTCTTAATGTGCTGATCTGGTTGATGAAAGGGAAAGATATTTTGGTTCAATACCTTTTAATGAGATTTTAAAAATATGCAGTAGTCAACACCTGTTTCAATTTTTACATGATGTTGGTTTGTTTTATTGCATATAAATCCTATCGTCTTTTTTGTATTCTTGGTTGGATTTTATTGGTGAGACTGATTTTATTTACATCTGTTATCATATTTAAATGTTAACAGTTTAGTTACTTAATTTTGTGTGGTCCTGATTTGTCTCTTTGCAGTCCGCTGGACCCGATAAGCACTATCTATCTATCCGACCTTAGTATCCTGGGATGCGCTTCTCCCAGTCGTGGAAGACCTTCATACTGCTTTGTTTCCTTGAAAGGCTTTACAGTGTCTTTTGATGATGGACATTTTTACGAATGCGTCCTTTGTTGGTTGGGGTGTTCATACCTTACGGTCCATGGGTCTTTGTCTCAAAGCCGTCTTGACACATCAATCTACTGGATTTGAAAGCATTTTGCCTGGCTGTTTGCCTTCTTCTGCCTTTCTTCCCTCGGGGCCTTTTTGTCGTCCATTCAGAAAGTTCCACAATGGTCTATTAGATCAACCATACCCAGTCTCCTGAGCTGGTGCAGCAGGTGGAGAGCCTTCTGTTGTGGTTGGCGGGTTACAAAAGTTCTCTTGTGGCCAGACATATCAAGTGTTTTGTCAATGTTCTGGCTGATCTTCTGAATCGCGCTCACTGTGTGATCAACACAGAATGGACCCTGTTCTCTGTTCTTCAGCCTGTTTAGGCGAAGTGGCTCAAACTTTTAATCGACCTCTTCACCACTCGCTACAGCAGCAGGCTCCCCCAGTTTGTGTCGCCAGTTCAGGATGGTCTGGCTTGGGCAGTGGACGCTTTCCTTTTCTGGACGCTTATAAATTCCCTTATTTTGCCCTACTTCCATAGGAAGGCAGAGGAGGAGTCTCCAAAACCCACTCTAGTGGCTCCTTTTTTGCCAGCG
The DNA here is from genome assembly GCA_036898135.1 of Oncomelania hupensis. Taxonomy (NCBI): domain Eukaryota; kingdom Metazoa; phylum Mollusca; class Gastropoda; order Littorinimorpha; family Pomatiopsidae; genus Oncomelania; species Oncomelania hupensis. Next base: position 22,273,926 of record CM072527.1, on the reverse strand, counting down.
CAGCTCTGGTACTCGGATCTCCCAGGGGCATTACATTCCTCTCACCCTCTGGAAAAGGTCACTCCTGCTACCAAGGTCCGGTATCGCACAGCAATCCCAGCATTTTTCATGCTTGGCTATTGTCCAGAGCTCTGAGTATACGATGCTTCAAAGGAGGTACAGAAAGTACCTCCTTTGAAGCACCTGATACTCAAGTGAGTACTGGTCGAGGCACACAGGCCCTCTATAAGGGGAGAGAATTCTTCTCATTGGAAGTGTTGGATGGAGAGGTGCTCTGTGGCTCATGTTGATCTCTGTGCTCCATCTGAGGTTCATTTAGCCTACCATCAGGCTCATTTGGCCTCTGTTCATTCGCTGTCATCTTCTTCACTTCTTGTATGTCGTTCCGTGATTCAGATGACCCTTTCTAAGTTCAGTTTTACTTCTTGGGGTTCTTCGTCAGAGATGTTATCAGAGTAGTGGCCATCAGACAGGCTAGACTTCCTCATAGGGTTACATCTTGAGATCTTTTCAAGGTCATCTCAAGGTCAAGAGCATAGAAAGATCAAAGTCAGTATTACTTTGCATTTTAATGCCACCGTTTCACTTTGTTTTTTCTGGGCACTCATTTTCATTTTAAATATTGCGAGTTCCATAAGGCGCATGTGAGTCACGTGAGCTTTGTCCTTCTAGTTAAATTTTTTTCTCTCCAATTTATGTTCTACATGATTCTTTTATGCATGTAGGTATCTGTGAGAAACACATGTAATGCAGATTTGGTCAATGTTACGTTGAAACGCGAACGAAAGTATGTCGGAAGCGTGTACGATAGATCTAATCGTTTCGATTTGCAAAGTATTCAATAATGGAGTTTATTTACCTTTGATTTGAGTTTGCATTGTTGTTAGGAGAGGCTTTGTATAACGTTGATAATTTTCGTTAGTCGATATTGTTGTAGAATCTTCTGGATCGGCTTGTTTACTATCGATCGAAGATTCGGGATAATTGTAGAAATTTGAAGGAACGATCCGGAAGGAGAAGAAATGTGTAATGACGTAAGTCAGTGATGACGATCTTTAGTTCGATTGGTGGCAGTACGTCATTTCTATCATGTACCAAATTGTTCCAGAAAAGAGAGAGGTTATTTAATCGTGTGCCGAGTTGCTGTTGAGAAATAGTAAAGTTGTTGATAGTGATTTGGAAAGTTGCTGTGAAAGTTGTTGAGTTGAATTGAGAATTGTATGCAGTTGTTGATGTATGCTGAATAAAAGTGGAAAACTTCATACGTCGACTTTGTGATTTGTATGCTGTTTGGACAGGCTGTGTGAATAAACGAATCTGAGTTACACCTTATCAGGACTTCAGCATCGGGGCTGAATCAAATACTGATAACGAAAAACACCATCATCGAACTGAGTGTAACAGTCAACCTTGCTTCTAGGGCAGGGTCACAGGAGCTGTCCAAAGTTGGTTCACTTTGAAGTGACTTTGACCCTAAACTAGGAGAAATAAAAGTCTTGCTTATTGTATATAGAGATTAGATTGATTTTTCATGTATTTGACTTTTTTGCATTTGATCTTGAAGGTCAAGGTCATTTTAGGCCATACAAAAACATATCAATATTTGTCCTTGTACAGCAAAATGGCTCTATATTTGATCCATTGTACGCATCAACATTGGGTTGTTTTATTACATGAGCATCAGAGGTCATGTGGAGGTCAAGGTCATTGAAAGTCAAGGTCGTCCCAAGGTCACTGGTTTTTGGTGTAATATTTGCTGCAGTTTATTTGTTAGTACATGAGTGTCCAATTAGAGTAGAAGGTCAAGGTCAAGGCCAAAGTCAGTATTACCTTGCATTTTAATGCCATCATTTCGTTTAAGTTTTTCTGTGCACTAATTTTTATGTAGAATATTGCAAGTTAATAAGGAGCAATGTGAGTCATATGTGCTTTGCCTTTCTATTTATTTTAGTATATTTTGTAAAACAACAATAAGTTTCTGTGCGCATATGTGTGCATGAGTGTTGAGAGTGAGTGGTGGCACTTGTGTAGTGTCTGTGTGGTCTGTGTGTGTAAATGTGCGCATGTTTACACGGCGTTATTTGGACAAACTAGTGCACATCTACATACGTTCTTTGGACAGACCTCCTTGTTGGGACGTCCATTTAATGATCCGTTAGGGTTAGGGTTAGAGTTAGGGTTAGAACACTTAAAAGTACTTAAAAAGGGGGTCGTAGCACGACCCATTGTCCACACAACGTATGTGGCGTTTGAGGAAAGTCCAAATAATGGTGTCTGTGCAAGTATGTGTGTGTGTACATGTGTGAGTGTGTGAATGGACTCACATGTATGTGCAGTGGATTTACAGTTTATGGCCTTTGTGTAGTTACTTTTAATAATACTAATAATATGAACATGTGTATCCTGCCAAATCTAAACAAAACCACTCTACTGTAGGCACATACCAACACTTTTGTAACATGCACACACACACATACACATATCCTTAACATGTAAGATCATAAAATACCAAGTAAGAGAAGGAGCAACTCAAAGTGATTTTTGTGCTTCTATTTATTTATGATTATTAATTATTCGTTCTTATATAGCGCTTCTCCAGCTACAGAGCTGCTCAAAGCTAAAGCCGATACAGGATCTAACTCAACAAGTGCCCATTTACTGCCATAGGAGTATAATCTGATGCCCAGATTGAGCACAGTCCTAGGTGACAGGAGAAGGGATGAGGTACTTTGGTGATTTTGTGTAGCTGGCTCTCACCAGTCTAGAACATGAGCATCAGGATCTTTAATTTCCATAGCTCTTGTGTTACCACAGGTTGTGTTCTTGCGTTACACCTGCAGCTTGCTGGATGACAAGCACGAGGGCAAGAAGCAGCTGGACCAACTGCTTGGCACTCTTCCCCAAGACAATCCCATATCCACCAGCAGTGCAGCAGGAACCCCAAGCCCTGCTTCCAGTGCTGGTGGCGACTCCTTTGCTACTCAGGCTGCTGCTTCTGCTGTGCCAGGCTCCCCTGATACACCCAACTCACAACGCAAGCTCTTCAAAAGCAAAAGTAAGTTTGTAGATTAGTTAATTGAAAACAATGGTGGTGGCCGTGGTGGTGCTGCTGTGACTTGTTGATGGTGTACTTCATGATTACATATGCCAGAGAGAATCAAAGCACCCAGTTGATAGTTGTGGTGATTTAACAATTTTTTTTTCTTCTTCTCTCATGTTGTCTTCACGTTCATAATTTAATTTTAATATTGTAAATAAATTGCTTTGAATTATTTTTTTTAATTCCCAGCTATGAAGAAAAAGAACTCAACAGTCAACGGTCCTAGCCCAGGTCTGTTAGAAGAGGGGATTGGAGAGAAGGAAGAGAAAGAAAAACCAATGCCTGAAGATGTTCTGGTCATCACGGTCATTCAGCCTGGAGAATTGAGTCCTGGCATGATTTCAGAAAAGAAGGTATATTGCTTGTTTGTGCAGTGATGATTTTACAGCGGGGGGATGCGTGTTTGTTGTGCATGTAGGAGTGTCTGTAATAGGTGATTGTATATGTTGGTTACAGATCGCCGCATCTTGAGTCTGATTTAGGAATAAGACGCTTATAGCATCAAGTATTATTATTATTATTATTATTATTATTATTATTATTATTATTATTATTATTATTATTATTATTATTATTATTATTATTTTATATTATTTTTCAAAGCAGGGTGGAACATGGTCTGTAGTGCATGCTGGATGTATTGGTGTTTCTGGCACACCTGTCTAGGGTATGAGCATCAGGATTTTTAAAGTCCATGTGGTGATATGCTTTTGTACATACAAGACCACAGTTTATTCTCTCATCCGAAGGATGAAGGAAAGTTTAAAAGAAAGTCTGCCAATGTGTTTCTGTTAAGGTTTTAGCCTGGGAGTATGAAAACAGGCGCCGCAAGGTGAAGTATCCGTCCTCTGTTTCTGATGGAATTCCGGTCCCTGTTCCAGCTGCTGAGATCCAAGAAAAGAGGACACGGTTTTCTCTCTCACACGACCAAGAATCCATAGGTAATAATAACAAGATAATAACAATAGATAATAACAAGAAAATAAAACAAGCACACATAAAAAAACAATCACACACATGCACAAAAACATGGTTTGTATGGTTCGGCGCTTTCAGGGATACCTTGAGAGTGTCCTTGAAGCGTTTGCATTGACGGCCATGAAAACGCCTGCCTCTAGACAGTTTGCCAAAGAGCAACTGCTTTGGGATACGCTCATTTGGAACCCTTACAACATGGCCTGCTCATCTGATGATGCTTAATCCACAGGGTGTTGACAGAGGGCACACCAGCAAAGGCTAATCTGAATCCTTTGAAGTGACCTTACCATGAACTATGAGATAAAATGTCCAAACTTGTTGTATGTAGAGATAATAGATTGATCTTTCATATATGTGATGTTTTCGCATTGAACGAAAGTCGAGGTCATTTTTAGGCCTTGCAACATCTTTGTAAAAAAGAATGTCATTGTACTGTGGAATTGCCCATATTTGACACATAGTATGCATCAACATGATAACCTTCAATGACCTTGGCCCTGGGTTGCCGTTGGGATGACTTTAACTATAAGATCTCTGATGCTCATTTATGATCAAATCCTATTCTATCCTATCCAATCCCATAACTTGAAAGTCATTGGGGCACTACAGATGATCATTCAACCAATGTACTTCATCCTTCTCTGTCCTCAGCAATCCTCATGGCTTCACTTGGTGTCAAGCCAGTCCATTCTCAAATGTTGTCCTCCCACTTCTTTTTATGTCTCCCTCTTAATAATAATAATAATAATAATAATAATAATAATAATAATAATAATAATAATAAGAAGAAGAAGAAGAAGAAGAAGAAGGATATTTATATAGTGCTTTTTCCCAAGGAACAATATCAGTTCAAAGCGCAGTACTCACGCATTCATTCTAAACATTCGGCTTCATACAAAATAAAAACAGACACTTGCTAACGAATAAGAGATGAGGGAGGGAGGAGGGGAGCGCTAAGAAGGCTTCTTCTGGCTCCTTGCACTGTGCCTTGCAGGATGGTCTTTGCAAGACCTGATGATCTGGTAACATGGCCATACCATCGGAGTTTCCGTTTCTTCACCACTGTGAGCAGGTCATCATGTTGTCTAATGGCTTGTATAATGGTCTGTCAGACTTCATCGTTGGTGATGTGCTGGGTATAGGAAATACTCAGAAGTCTTCTATAGCACCTCATCTCCATGCTTTGTATGCTTCGTTTAGGTCTGCTGTGAGGGTCCATTTTCGCAAGCGTATAGAAAGATGGAGATGACAAGGGAGTGTAGCAGCTTTACCTTGGAGTGTAGACTGATTGTCCTATCCTTCCAAATGGTCTTCAACTTTGTCAGAGCAGCAGTTGCCCCCAAGGGCTCGGTTCCACATGCCGGGGGGTGGACCCCAGTCTCTCTTTGGCTGGGTGACCAAGCTTGCCCTCCCCTTTTTCTTCTTTGTTTCTGTCTTATTGGTCCTTTCACCTATATTCTTTTCACCCTTAAATTCTCCCAATATACTGTGTAGTTTGGACTTCCTTTCTTCTGCCTTATCGGACTTTTCCTGTCTTCCTTTTCCCCATCATTCCTTTGTCTACCCTTCTTTTTCTCTGTGGCCTTCTCTAGGCCCCCTGCGTTTGCTGTGCAGGGCAACCTGTTCCGGGGGAGAATTGGATCCTGGTGGTTGGGGTCACTGAGGGACTGCGGCCCCTCCAACCAACACACCTCTTTGGCCCGGACTTCTCCTAGACGGGAGGCTGGCGTGGCCCGCGTCAGTCAAGCTGCTGGTCGTGTATTGCCCTAGCTTTGCTAGAAGGCTGCGGCTCATGGGTCAAACTTGATTGTTTGGGTGTATATCCCCCATGTAGCCCTGGTGCGTATCCTTGCTGGATTTTCCACTTGGACGCATCCCCTTGTTGGACTCCGTGGTGGGTGGGGAGCAGGGGGTGATGAATAAACAATCTAAAAACATGGCATCCACCAAAAAACAAAAAAGAACTTATGACGGACTGGACAAGGATATTGGACATGACTCACAGCGACACTGAAACTAGACGCACAGCCAAGGAATCTGGCCTTTTCAAAACATGCCACGCTTCTTGATCGTTAGGATGACCAACGAAAACCAAAAGATTTCCCTTTTTGTCGTTGTTGTATCAAATTTTATTCATCAGATAACATAAGTTGTACTGATAAGTTGTCCTTTTTGTCATGGAAAAGTGGTTTGAAGGAGTATCCCGATAGATCAGAGACATTAAAAGACTACAAGATGGAAGTTTTTTAGTGGACTGTCCCACAGAAAGGAATTCTGAACCACCGAGATCTAGAGATGGCTCCAAGCTGGAGCTAGGTAGCCAAGTATTTGATGTGAGTGGGAGTTGTCATCTCAGTTTTGTGGTCTGACTGAGACAAAAATAAAAGATGGCTTGGCTAAGCAGGGAGTTACTGAGGCACATAGGGTCATGCGAAAAGACAAAGATGGAAACAAAGTACCCACAAATACTCTGTTTCTGACCTTTTGCACACATGAAGTACCAAAAAGAGTGATCGTTTGTTGTGTAAGTATTCCTGTTTCCATGTTTGTAACTTCGCCACTGCGTTGTTTTAAATGCCAAAGGTATGGACACGGTAGCACAGCATGCAAAAACACACCGACCTGTTTCAAGTGGGAAAGGGGGAGGGGGAGATTTCCATGGCGAACAATGCAGTAATGCTCCAAAGTGCTATAATTGCAAGGGAGATCATCCTGCATCGTCTAAGTCTTGCCCTGCTTGGATCAGGGAGGCTGAGATCCCAAAAATCAGATCACGAGAAAGATGCTCCTTTCCAGGGGGTGAGTAAACAGTATGAGATTCTCAACCCGTGTGATACAAACAAACCGAGTTTTGCTGAAGTGGCCTCAACAAACACTTTGCCAAACATGCTCAAATCCATCTCATCCATGATCTCTATTGTTGACAAATCTGCTTTAGGATCGTTTCTGAATTCTCTGATAAAATTGACACAAACACTAGAAAACGTCTGTTGGATAGTGAAAATAAAGAGAAAGTTAGTGTTGCCCCTAGTAATCAGCTGAGATCGACTTTCACTAAGACAGTGCCACCTCCTCAGGTGAACGCGCCGGCGGCCGCGTCAAAAGCTGTTACCACACCTCTACACCCTGCTACATCTCCGGGACAAGGGAGGACGTATGGTTCACGACCTCCCTCCTCCTCACCCCATCGAGGGCGAACCCCTTCGGCTGGGGCTGGGGCCGTGCAGCGGTCGATGAGCTCGAAGTCCTCTTCAAGGACTCACAATAGGCCAGGACCGTTGTCTTCCATAAAAGACAACAGTGAACATGTTGTTTCTGTGTTGTTTAATCTAGAAAAGGCATACAACATGACTTGGAAGTTCATGATTCTAAAAGATCTAGAACTCCTAGGCTTCTGTGAGAACTTACCCATTTTTATAGAACTTTTTTTAACCGCTAGAAAGTTTCAGATCCGACTTGGCTCCACTTTATCAGATTCTTTTGAGCAGGAGATGGGTGTCCCTCAGCGTAGCTTTTTTTTTTTCTCCTCTTTTGTTCTTGTTCTTGTTCTTCTTCTTGACCACCTCCTTCAGCATTGTGAAGATTACGTAGAGTACTTAGGTATGTTGTACAGGAAATATGAAAATCGCTGCCTGGGTGATCAGCTTGTGGGGTCAGGGATAGGGGATTGGGGTGGAGGAGGGGAGGGGAGGGGGAGGGCTAGATCCAGGATTTGAACAGCCTCTTCTGGGAGGGCATTCTACTCGGCAATGGTGCGTGGAAAGAAGGTTTGTTGCCTGTATGCCGTTCTGCAGGAAGGCAGCTGGTACTGCTCAGATTGCATCTGGCGGGTAGTCTTCAGGGGCGGAGCAGGGGTGGGTTTCCTGGAGGATGTGATCACAGTTAGGCCTTTGTGCTGCTTGTAGAACAGGCAGAGTCTGGCTTGGCGGCGGCGATCCTGGAGTGTGGGCCATTGTAGGTGTTCAAGCATTTCAGCCACACTTGAAGTCTGGCAGTAGCGATGCACCACCCATCTGGCGGCACGGCGCTGTACAGCTTCAATGCGCTGGATATCCTTGCTGGTGTGAGGGTCCCACTGGACACGCGTATTCCAGGATAGGGCGGACGAGTGAGGTGTACGCTTGGCGCTTAATCTTCTGGCAGCCGATTTTGAGATTTCTTCTCAGAAATCCAAGTGTTTTGTTGGCTTTTTTGGTTATGCTGGTGATGTGGGTGTTCCACTGTAGATTGCTCTCAATGGTGACCCCCAGGTACTTGCCCTTGTCAACTGTAGATAGAGTGTGGCCGTGGAGGTGGTATGCACAAGGCAGAGGCTTCCTTTTCCTCGTGACACGGAGTGTCTGACACTTGTCAGGATGGAAGCACATGAGCCACCGTTGCTCCCACTGTGCCAGTTGGTTGAGGTCATCTTGTAGGACAGACTGATCAGCAGGGGTGTTGACTGTTTTATGGCACATAGTGTCGTCAGCGAATAGCCGGGTTGTTGATTTCACTTTTTTTGGGAGGTCGTTAATGTAAAGTACAAAGAGGCTTGGGCCCAATACAGATCCTTGAGGCACTCCAGACTCTACAGGAGCAGGTCCTGAGACAGCCCCGTACACCACTAAGGGCTGCTGCGTATCAGCAAGGAAGGCTTCTATCCAGCCGAGCACTTTACCGTAATGGCTGAGCTTGTGGATTAGGAGCGAGTGACTTGGAGAAGTCCATTATTATGGCATCTGTTTGCTTTCCCTTTTCAAGGTCATCCGAAATTTCATCCACAAGCCCAAAAGTTGGCTCTCACAGGAACGGCGTTGTCGAAAACCATGCTGCGCATCTGTGATGATGCCTTGGGCCTCTGCGAAGGACATGATGGAGCTGGTGATGATGTGTTCCATGATCTTACAGGGAACACTTGTTAGGGATATGGGGCGGTAATTTTCAGCTTTGTATCGTTCACCTTTCTTGAAAACAGGTTATGTTGGCAGTTTTCCAGTCTTGAGGAACTACTCCAGAGTTTAGGGAACTTCGGAAGAGGATAGTAAGTGCAGGGGCGAGTTCAGTGGCAAGTTCTTTGAGGACTCTGGGGCTGATGCCGTCAGGGCCGGGGGTTTTGTTGGGGTCAAGGTCTTTGAGTAACTTCGAGACTCCTGGGACAGTGATGTCAATGAAGCTGCAGGTGGGGGAGTTTTCACAGGGGAGTTGAAGGTTGGTCCTCGCTATAAATTCTTGTGGAGTGCAGGAGATTTTGGGGCTGAAGGCCGAATGAAATTGTTTGTTAAGGACTTCGGCGCGCTTGTTAGAGTCTGTTATCAGCTTGCCGTCAACTTTCAACTGTGCGACTCCAGATGCTTCAGTTTGCTGTGCCTTAATGTATGTCCAGAACTGTTTGTTGTTTGTCCGTCTTGTTGGGTCCGACGGGTTGTCCTTAAACATGTTTTCAGTGTAGGTCCAGTAAGAACGGCGTAGATTTCTCTGAACAGTCCGCTTTAGGGTCTTGATTTCTTCTCGCAGCTTTTCTTCTCCTGTCTTTTTCCATCGCTTGTAGAGCTGGTTTCTCTTTTTAATTAGTTGTAGTGTGACAGGGTCGACCCATGGTTTATTGAACTTCCGTCCGAGGGTCTTGCGAGGAATATGTTCTTCTGTAATTGTTTCAATTCCGTCTTTTAGTGCTGCCCATAATTCTTCAGTGTTACTATTTTCATCAAAGGAAGCCAAGACAGAGTTAGACAGGTGATCAGCTGCACGACGAAGAGCATCCCAGTCAGCTTTGCTGTAGCATATTTTGTGATTGCTGGATATTACGGGCCAGCGCCTTGAGAAGCTCTCTGAGCTTGTAAGTGCACTATATAAGAGAAATCTCTTTCTTTACTGTGGAACTTGTCGAGGGACCGGGCGGTTACGAGTTGGGTTGGCATTGTATTCCAGATAAACAATGTCATGATCGGAGATGCCTGGGAGGCATTCAACTCGAGATACGAGGGAGGGGTGACTGGTGAGGAACAGATAAGAAGATAAGATAAGATAAGATAAGAATATTTATTTACCAAGTAAAAACGTTACAAGGATTTTGGTGTGGCATGGCGACAGTGAAATACATCCTTTCTTGCACAGTCATTCATCGTGTCATACACTTCATTGGCCTATAACATGTATACAGCACTAAAGGATAGGTAAACATAGTAACATACATCACTCATCAGTCATATAAAGTTATGGAGTCAAACACACCCTGCAGGTAAAACAAAATACAGCATTAAAACAATTTAACAGCATTAAATAAAATGAGAATTATTAAGAATGTTAGGCTTCACATCCAAATCTACACACACAACACACACCACACACACACACACACACGCACACACCCACACCCACCCACACACACACACACAAATCAAGCAATGGTTGTAAGTTTTCAGTTTATACAGATCATTCCATGTTTGGTGATGTACTGAGGACAGCGTCAGGGAAGAAACTGTTTCTGAATCGAGAAGTTCTGGCTCTTAAAGCGCGGAACCGATGGCCAGAGGCTACCACCAGGTCAAGGATGTTGTCTCCGCGAGTGGAGCGCATGACCATTTGCTCAAGTCCTAGGTCGCTTAGGTGCTCAAGGAATTGTCGGTGAAGGCCTGGATGTCTGTTGGTAAATTTAAGTGTCTTGGTGGCCCAATCAAAAGCTGGAAAATTGAAGTCACCACCAATAACCATAGACGCTTGAGTGGCGACTGCACGTTGAGTGGAGCTGACGAGGTTGACAAGGCTGGGTTCGTCTCCATCATCTGGTCTGTAGTAGGAAGCAATTATTAGAAGTTAATAATAATAATAATAATAATAACAGGCAATTTATACAGCGCTTTCCAAAATCACAAAACGCTTTACACAAACAAATGTAAACACAACATGCGTACATTGGTCAATAACACGCAACCACATATACATCAGACATGAGATTCTTCCGACTTTTGGCGGAAATCCGATTTTTCAGAGGTCGCCAGGGTCATTTTTAAGATCGATCCAAATCCGGTGAGAAAATTTGGGGGTAAGAGTTAAAAGACTTAGGGCTGACATCGCTGAGTCTCAAACTCAAAGGAAGACAAAACCATTAACACAAGCGGGCATTCACTCCACTGAATCACGGCGTCAACGATGACAAAACTGCATGAAAGTGATTACTGAGACGGGCATAGTTTTAGTTTGAATGTAACCCTGACCGGTGTCACATCCTTCAAGTTCCGGGTCTCCTAGTTTATCCGAGCGCATTTGCGCATGCGCTAGGTCATGTCGGGCCGGCTTTTTCACGAAGTTCTTAGGCGTCATAACCCTAACCCTAACCCAAACCCTAACCCTAACCCTAAACTCTTAACTCTAACCCAAACCCTAACCCTAACCCTTACGAAGACTATGATAGCACTGTGCGCATGCGTCGAATTTTGTAACGCGTCGACCAATCAGAATGCTCCCATTCGCTCCCAGCCCAGCTAAGATACTAGGAACTGTGAGGATGTCACACCGGGAAAGAGAAAACTTTTGTGAGGCCCTATAAGGGTCGATTGAGAAAGATGCTTCAAAGCTTCAAACGATGATTATAATTGTATCCCTTACAGTGCCTCACTAATATGGAAAATTCCACTGTTTGTCGCGTCGAAGATTGCCGATAGTTTCCGAGACTCTCCGATCGACGCCATTTTGATCAGTGGCAAAGCACATGTCAAAATGATCAGAAAGTTGAAAAAAGAAGAATTTGCCCTTGCGGTGGAGATTGATAAAGGACTGAAAAACAAGTGGAGTCCTTTGTGGCTTGAGGCTACAGTTAAAACAACGTTGGTGCTGCCTAAGGGGAAAAAGGAAGTGGAGTTGCGAGTTGGCGACTCAATTTCGAAAGTGAACGTTGCCGGAAAAGCGATTTGTGACTTCTGCCAAGACACCATCAAATATGCTTCGAGAGGGAAGGCATGTCTTATCAACCACCTGACAACTGAAAAACATCTGAAACATGTCAAAACTCGACTGACGAATGAGTCAATGTCAATGGCTGCTCTGGATCCAGAGGGCGAGCACAGTCACAGCTCAGTGCAAAAGTGCTTGAAAGCACTACCAAGCATTGTCAGCAACATCTTAACGTTGTCGCCGCAAGAGGAACAAGAGTGCTCCAATGCTGATGAGGTAGAAGATAAAAAGATGAAGAAGGACCTCTACAACCAACAAGTTGATCTGTTCTGTTCATCACACACTCTGCCACCCGGGAAAATAAAAGACAAACCTGTTGAAGTGGACCAGTGGTGGGCTGCAGTCAACGAAGCAAAAAAGTACCAGCTCCTGTATGACATGGCATCTGCAATGTTGACATGTTTCCATGGCCCTAAAGTGGAGTCTTCTTTCAACCTGATGGGGGACATAATGGATAAGAAGTCATCAAGGCTTAATGTTGACAGATTAGCCTCCATACAAACTGTAAAATATGCCATCACAGCCACCAAAAAGTCAGCTGTCCAGTCTTTCTCCCGGGCTAGTAAGTTGCACACACCTGTCAACACCAACTTGTGCAGGCTGCTTAGAGGATCACATGCCAAACATATGCAGCAGCAGCAGAAGCAGCAGGAAGAAAAAGAGGCCAAGCGAGTGGCACTTTCCAAAAAGAAGAAAGACATCAGTAAACAAAAAGCGAAACAAAAGCAGGCAGAAGCAGAAAAGTTAGCCCGTCAGGCCCACAGATGACTAATGAATGAGCGGTTAATGGAACTGGCCATAAAGAGGAAAGCTGATAAGCAAGAAGGGAGTGCCAGCTCCAAAAAGACTAAGACTCTCATAAATTATCCCCATATCCGTGGAATGTGGGTGGGTTTTAACAACAGTCAACTGATAAAAGGTAAACAAAAATGTCCCCTTTAGTTTCTATGTCAAAAGCTCAATAGAAGTTGTGTTTTAAGCCAACTATGATCGACACATAATTGAAAAACCTTCAGCTCGAGGGGGCTTCGACCCCTCACCCCCACCAAGGGCGTTGCCCCTGGACCCCACTGGGGGCCTACGGCGGCCCCCAGACCCCTGCCAACATTTCAGACTTTTTCAACTTTTCGGAATCTCATGTCTGATACATCTCAACACCAAAAATAACTAACAACACTCACTCATGGCGCCTAAGAAAAGGCCTCTCTAAAAAGATGCGTCTTCAAGGTCGTTTTAAAAGACGCTAGTGAAGGACTGTGACGGACAGACCGAGGTAGCGAGTTCCAGGTCTGAACGGAGAAGAAACTGAAAGCTCTACCACCGTGTCTCACCCTGTGGTATTCTGGTACACGGAACATCCTTTCATCTGCAGAGGAGCGGAGAGACCGAGAAGGAACATAGACAGTCAAAAGTTCAGAAAGATAGCTAGGAGCAGTTCCAGAGATGATGTGGTAGCAGAGACATGAGGTTTTATATTTAATTCGTTGTTCAATTGGGAGCCAGTGTAGCTCTTGAAAGAGAGGCGTGCAATGCTGTGATTTCCGTGCTTTGAAGATGAGTTTAGATGCAGAGTTTTGGAAAGAAGAAGTTGGCGTCTTCCTTTCAATTTGATTTTAACCCAAATGAGTTCGCAGTCTTGGATGGATAGTTCTGGCACTTTGTGGCAGGACAGGTGTTCAGCGACTGCTATCAGCAATCTTCCTCCATCTCTGTTCCTGTCGCATCGAAAGATGTTGTAAGTGGGTGGCAGGATTTCGCTGGTGAGGATGGAAGAGTCGAGGTGGGTCTCTGTGCCAATGATGACATCTGGCTTGGTGCTGTCTATCATGTTTCTTGTTTCAGCCTTTTTTCCTGTGATGGATTGGAAGTTTACATTCAGGAAGCGCAGGGGTCGGTTAAAGGTCTTATTCTGTCGGGATGCTCGGGTAGGCATGGATGCGTGGTAAGGATTGAAGTCCGTTGATCTAGGCATGGAGGATTCAGTGGAGTTCAGAGAGTGGGAAGATGAATTGTGCAGGTTGTTAGAGTTGTTCGTGCCTTGTAATCCAAATAAGTCATATGCAATCGTGCTGTAGTTGGCGTTTTGGCAGATAATGCATTTCCATATGACATCGCAGTCACCTAATCTCTCATACTCTGTTGTATTGTCGGGAAAGCTTTGGCAGGCAAGATGGAACCACTGTCCGCAGGTTTCACACTCTACTCCTCTGTCGTCCCAAGTGACAGTCTTGTCACATGTACCGCATGGGTATTTCGATGTATGGCTATCACTGGTAGAGGTTACATCAGCAGATGGCATGGTTTTTAGCGCTGTGTTTGGAAATCGTAAAGTAACGTTCGGGCAGGTGAGGGTGATGGTAGTGGAGGGTTTGGTGGTCGGCGGTAAACGTGACCTTGTCCAGTCCAGTGGAGTGAGAGGAGACAGTAGAAGAAGCGACCTTGTCCAGTCCAGTGGAGTGAGAGGAGACAGTAGAAGGAGCAAGAGTAGATGGTACTCAATGTAGATTAGAAAATTCTTCATTTGTGTTTTGCATCAGGTAGGACTCTGTGGAGAAAATACTGTACTTACAGTTGCTCAGAAGGTCGGAAGTTCGACGAGAGCCACCATGTTGGGTGTACTCACTCATAGTTGACGAAGGAAAACGGTAAAATCCAATGAGATAGGAGTCGGTACAGCTTGAATCGCGTTGAAAATCGAAGGTGGGACGTTTAGGTTGTTGCCAAAGGAAGTTTTAGGGGTAAGGGAGGACGATTTAGCAGTTTGTTTTACAAGGAAATCAACCTAGGTAGTGAGAGAGAATGCAAGTACGTCTTTCTAGCGAGCATGCGCAAAACCCAAGTTGTTAACATTAAGATCAACAACGTACAAGTACATGTAGTTCAAAACGTCAAATCTGGCATAGATAAATCCTTGTTTGTTGATGATTTCTCCTTCTCGGCTAAGGGTAAAACCTTGGCTGGGATGGAGCGTCAACTTCAGCTTTGCATATATAAAATTCAAGGGTGGGTAGAAGAAAAAAGCTTCCAATTTTGGCTTTCTAAAACCGAATGCATTTTGAACCCTTCTCTCCATTTTTATGGCCAACCCATCAAGGTTTCTAAAAAAATAAAATTTTGGGGTATTATTTTTGACAGCAAATGTTCTTTTATGCCGCATATTAATTACCGGAGGTAAAGCTGCCAGAAAGGTCTTAACGTTTTGAAAGCCACACAGACTGCGGAGCAGACAAGCAAACTTTGCTCCTCTATCGTTCTCGGGTAAGCTCTAAATTGGATTATGGTAGCATCGTATGGTTCCGCTAGGAAAGCCTATTTGAGAGCCTTGGATCCAATCCATCATCAAGGTCTTCGAATCTGTCTGGGGGCATTTGGCACTTCATAGAAGGAAAGTCTCTATGCTGAGGCTGGCAAACCTCCCTTGGAGACCTGCCAGTTTCAGCTCGCCATGAATTATTTTCTCAAACTTAAAGCAAACCCTAAAAATCCCACTTATGATTGTGTTCTAAACCCGTTATTTACACTTAAATACTCCAACAAACCGACAGAAATTCTTCCTTTTGGTATCAGAATACGTCCTCACTTTGACACTGTAGACATAGATGTTAACTCTGTTAATGATGATCAATTGCTAACTGTACTTCCACCTTGGAATCTCATCAACCCCATTATCAACTTCACTCTGATATCCTTCAAAAAGACCAAAACTTCCTAAACTGTTTATAAGCAACTTTATCTCGAACAATGTTTGTTGTATAAAGGATATGAAAAACTTTTTACAGACAGGTCGAAGAAAGGAGACTCAGTTGCTGCTGCGTTGGTCTCTGGGAGACACCTAGACCAGCCTTTGCAACAGCGTCTACCAGATTTTTGTTCTGTTTATACAACTGAGCTCAAGGCAATTCATCTAGCTCTGAAACAGGTTTATCAACCCAAAAGAACCTCGTTTTTAATCATATCTGATTCACTGTCAGCACTTCAGTCTCTTTCCACGAGAAAGATATCGCACCCTTTTCTGGCAAAGATCCATGACCTCCACACGCAGCTTGTTTCTGAGTGTAAAAAGATAGTTTTAAAGAAGCTCTTCTTCTGGATTTCCCTTCAGAGATTTTCCAGTTTGTGACTGGTTCTTATTGTAAACGGCTGTGGCAGACTGAATGGTCTAATCAAATCAATAACAAATTATTTCAAATTCTTCCAGATTTGTCTGCCTAACTTTGCATCCACCTACAAAGAAGAAACTGCTTTGGCTCGCCTTCATTAGTTCATATTTGGTATACTTATGTCACCCATAGTTTCTTTTTAAAAGGAGAAGAACCATCATGGTTCTTTGCATGTGACAAATTCTTTTCCGTTCGCCATTTTATGTCTGAATGTGCTGATCTGGTTGTTGAAAGAGAAAGATATTTTAGTTCGATATCTTTTAATGAGATTTTAAAAGTATGCAATAGTTAACACCTGTTTCAATTTTTACATGATGTTGGTTAGTTTTATCACATTTAAATCATATCATCTTGTTTTGTATTCTTGGTTGGATTTTATTAGTTAGACTGATTTTATTTTCATCTTTTATCATATTCAGGGGTGCCAACCAGTATGGATTGACCGTATTTAATTCCGGCGAAGTGAATTAAATATGGAAATATGGTAGCTTTTATAAGAATACGGAGGAGAAGTTGCCGATCGTTTATCTTTGCCAGCGGTGCTTCTGTACCGGTTTCTGGTCTTAGAATAGTACTCATGCACTCACTGAACATTGCTGAGTGCCTGCGGTATTTTCCGACACGCTTTTTGATTCATGACTGTACCCCTAATCAATCACTTGATGAAAGCCCAATCAAGCACGCGCGTGATTCTCATACCTGTCAAGGGGTTTTCGGGTTGTGGTGTAGCAATTTAACAGAAAAACCATAGCAAATGGAGGTTTGGTGTAGCACTAATGTGAATCACGCGATTCGCAACAAAACTGGAAACTTCTGCATCCAATATAAACACACACATCCAATGTGTTTACAAATTTATTGTAAAATCTTGTTAATGCACAACACTTTAGCTATTACCATTATCATTATCATTATAAACATTTTCATGTACGTTTTTCAAAATAAAAGTGAAAATGCAAAAAAAATAAAATAAAATAAAACATACAGACAGAAAATAAGCTAGGCAAGCATAAAAAAAAGAAAAAAAAAAGAAGGCAGACAATCACTGACACAGAAAAAGCAGATGAACTTTTTTTCCCCCAAACAAATTTGCTTATTCACAAAACATGGTTTAAGGTGCCTTCCTGGTCGTTTGAGTTTTTTAGGTGGAGGCTTTGCCATTTTCTTTGTTCAACTCCGTCTGTCTCTCCCTCACAAAGACTGATTGTAGACTGAAGTTCTGAACGAACACGTGTTGCGGAAGTGCGATGCTTTTACTAAGTGTCTTTAAACCGGACTCGACCGGAACAGACTACATTCACGCGAAAACCCCCTTGCTTAAAAAATATTATCGTCACTTTTGAAAAATTGCGTAGCAGCTTTGTGATACGCCGTAGCAATGGGAAAATGTTTAAAATGCGTAGCGCTACGCAAAAATCCGTAGTACTTGACAGGTATGGATTCTTACCCAACCGCTAGACCCAAATCAAACATGTGATCCATTTGTCCAATAAAACCACTCGTTCTTAACCTTTCGGGGTGAAGACTATAATGGAGGGAACTCGTACAGATCTATTTTTAGACTGACGTCAACTGGGGTTAGGGTAGGGTTGGGTTAGGGTTACCCTACTCAACACAACCCTACCCTACCCTACCCCTACCTTAACCCTAGTCTAAAAATAGACCTGTACAAGTTCCCTCCATAATAGTCTTCACCGCCTTTTGGAGTGTTTCAAAATCGCGATAATGGCAGGACATAGTATACCCAGAAAAAGAAACGCTGCTAAGTCTGATGACGAAGCCGATTCCTCATCAAAGAAAGCAAAGCCTGCAACTAAACAACTGCAAGATTTTCTGCATTCATACACAGAAGCACATCCATGCATCATTGCGTCGAAACTGTAAACACGCACGCTGTACTGTCTGTGGCTTCGATTTTTTTATAAGTCATGGTGGCTTTGACGATGTTGCCAGGCATGTTGCATCTGCTAGACACAAAGTTTACTTACTGTCCAAGATCATATTGAGGATTCTCCTGATCCCTGTGTCCAACTGTTCATGTGAAAGGGTCTTTTCTCTGGTTAGAAAAAATAAAACTGACTTAGAGGGACTATGGGAAGTAAGATACTGAATGCCATGCTGCAGTTGAAATCAAGAAATTCAAATATTGACTGCTACAAAACAAAACTCTCTCCAACACTTCTGAAAAAGGCAACTGCTAAGTCCTTGATACAATAGAACTGTTTTATTGCTGACATTGCTTTTATTGGAAAGACTATCAGTATCATTCATTTAAAGTAAAACAGGTGTAGTGTTCAACAAGCTGATTTTCATGGTGATTTTAGAGTAAAACAAGTGTGGTGTTCAACAAGCTGATTTTCATGGTGATTTTAGAGGACTGAAAATAGCCTGCTATTTCAGAGGTAAACCTGTCATTATAATGTCATAGGCTGGGTTTTGAGAGAAATAAAATAATGACAGGTGTTACAAAATACTGACAAACGGGTCCGGAAATACTGACAAGAAGATTAGGGGGTTGGCACCTCTGCATATTTAAATGTTAACAGTTTAGTCTGATTTTACTTAATTTTGTGTGGTCCTGATTCGGCTCTTGGCAGTCCGCTGGACCCTATAAGCACTGAATATCTATCTAGGGCAGCAGTTGTTTGTGTCCTGGAGAGGACTTCCTGTCGGGACCCATTGTCTGATACACTGACTACTAAATATTTGAAGCTTTGCAATGTTTTGAGGGATTGGCCTTGGACTTTGATGTCCCTGTTGATGCAGTTGGTATTGTTGGTCATCATTTTGGTCTTCTGTGCACATTTCCATTCCATAGGCTCTGAAGGTGGTGTCAAGACTTTGTACCAGCCATTCCATCAATGTCATCTGCAAATCAGAGTTTGGAGATTGCTCTACCCCATATGCTGACTGTGCCCATGATCTGCAAGGGCATCTGACATGTGCACTCCAGGACGGTGTTGGAGAGAGTAGGCATCCTTGATGCACGCTAATTATTGTTCTGAACCAGTTCCTAATAGTGCTGTTGTGGAGGACTGCACTGGTAGCCTTGTCATAGTTGTTTGATCACTTCAATAATGTTAGGACTGATGTTGTACACTCTCATGGTTGCCCACAGAGCTGCATGCCAGACTTGCTTTGAATCGTGGAGACCTTGGGCTGTTTAACACTTGTCAACCGCTTCACTGTCTGGCAGGCCTTCTTGCTATTGTTCTTGTTCAGACTGTTCTCCATTTCATGGCATTGATCTTCTGTCCAGTTCTCCTTTTCTGTGAGCATGCCTTGTTGGATGTCATTGTTGATTTTTCGGTAGGCATCAGCTCCCTGTGAGGTGTTGTTTTTCTTTTTTATTCTCTTTGTTTGTCACACAGGTCCAAAAGTTCAGGTGTGATCCACGGTTTCTTCTTGGGCGGTGTTTGCCAAGGACCTCAGTGGCGGCATTTGTCACAGCTGAGTTGAAGGTGGTGGTACTTCACCAGCTCCTAAAATGAACAGTAAATTTCACTCCAATTGTGGCTTGGAATATTTCTGCCACCTCAGGCTCTTGCAGTTTGTCCAGGTTGAACTTGTCTGGTGCAATTTTCTGTGTTTACTCTCTTGAAGTGGAGCCGGAAAAACATCATCACGAGATCGTCGTCACTTCTGATGTCTGCTTCTGGAAAAGTGCGTATCCTGCCAATGTAGACGCTTGATCTGAAGCGTTTCTTGACCATGATGTAGTCAATCTGGTTGTGATTTTCCCTGCTGGGACTGTACCAGGTCCATTGTCTGGATTTTTTGTGGAAACCAAGAGTGTTTGCCAGTATCAGATTGTTGTATCCAGTCGCCTTCCTGGGCACTTATTCAAGGACAGCCTGCAGATGTTCATAAAAATCCTCAACTTTGCTGTCATCATAGTCTGATGTTGGGGTATAGGCCTGGATGATGGTGATGTTGAAATGGTCTGTTCCCTCTGGGATGGTAATGAGGCTACTGGAGACTGGGCATCAACCCATGACAATGGCAAGAATGTCTTTGTGGACCAAGAATCCAACGCCATGTTCATGCCTGTCATCACCCCCACTGAAATAAAGCTTGTGGCCATTGTCAGTCTTTGTTTCACCTAAGCCTTTTCGAGTGCAGTTCGCTGATACCTAAAATGTCCCATAGATGGTGGTAATGGACCAGTTCTTATAATTTTCCCTGCATAGTTAGGGTACTGGCATTCCAGGTTCCTATGATGTCGATGTTGTCTCTCGTACAGATTTTGCTAAGTTGTCCATCAGTAACACACTTATTACCTCTGTCCTGGTGGCCAACGAAAGACACGGTCCTTGGTGACGCGGGCGACGACCGATCCGGTATGGAGGGAGTGTAACTTTTCATCATACGGCGTGTCTTTGGCAAGAAAGACCTGGTGTGGCCCAATCCTCTCCAGGCTGTTGGCCACAGCTGAAATCCATGAGTACAGTGTGGCTTGCCTTGGCCCCGAGCACGTGGTCGTTGAACCTATAATGAGGTTCCTCCACCCTGGCCAGTGACTTCTGTGTAGAAGACTTTTGCCCAGTGATGCTGTGCTGATAACACCCTTCACACGCAAGGAAATGTTGGATTTAGGGCATTTTGATCAAATAACCCAATGTTGATGCATCATAGGTCTCATGGTCAAAATCATCTTAAGGTCAACCCAAGGTCAATGTCATTGAAGGTCATCATCCGAAGGTCACTGTTTTGGGAGGCATCATACAACTTTTGCTGTATGTATATGTATCCATTTGAAGCATCTCAAGGTCAAGATAATCTCAAGATCAAAGTCAATATTTGCATTTTAATGCCACGGTTTCGTTTACTGGGCACTCATTTTCATGTAGAATAAGGATCATTTGAGTCATATGGGCTTTGCCATTTTTGGTGACTTCATTTTTTGAGGCATGACACATTGTGGAACAGCCTTTTGTTATTATTTTATTTGTTAAAACAATTTTTTGGGGGGTTGCTATGGCAGGAAACGCTAGTGATTGCCAGGAGGCGGTGTCAGAGGCTGCGTCCAGTCACTCGGTGGATGAAGAGCTTGACAATTTCTCTGACATGATGTCTGCCAACGTGAGTGTCAGTGGAAGGGATACACCTCTCTCGCAAGCAGAGAGTGTGGAAGAGAACCCTCGACCTGCTGCAGAGTTGCCAGTACCTGTGCCAGTCCCTGAGACAGTGCGCAAACAAAACAGAGTTGACGTCACTGACCGCTTTGGCAAGTTTGACTTGGAACGTGAGTGTTAAGCTTTATTCCATCTGTTAATGAGTGTAGTAGATACATTATGAAACATTTAAATGCATTATATATATATATATATATATATATATATATATAGAGAGAGAGAGAGAGAGAGAGAGAGAGAGAGAGAGAGAGAGAGAGAGAGAGAGAGATATGGGCAAGGGTACGGAGGTGCGTTTTGAGTGCCCAAGTTGTTATCCTGCTGTAGTTGTTGACTTTTCAAACAACACACATAACATTCCCTGTTTCCATAACTGTGTTAAACTATCAATAAATTAAGAATCTTACTGTGTTGATTATTATTGAGTCACTTGCTTAGCAATGTGAGTATATGTATTCACCTACCCCCACCCACCCACTCACTCCCCTGCCCCCATCCCCCTCTAAAAAAAAGATTTTTGCAAATCTATGCTTTCCTATCCTATCTTATCCTATCCTATCCCGTAACTCGGAGGTCGTAGGGGCACCACAGATGATCGTTTTACCAGCGTACTCCATCTTTCCCTGTCCTCAGCAACCCTGATTGTTTCGCTCAGTGTCAAGCCAGTCCATTCTCGAATGTTGTCCTCCCACCTCTTTTTCGGTCTCCCTCTTCTTCTATTTCCTTGCACTGTGCCTTTCAGGATGGTCTTTGCAAGACCTGATGATCTGTGACGTGGCCATACCATCGGAGTTTCCGTTTTTTCACCACTATGCTTTAGGAGTCCTAAATTGTCCCAGACATTTAATTTTAAAAATGTGTACATCCATCCGTATGTCTGTCCTCTGTCCGCCTTCTTGACGTACAAAAATTGCAAGTGAATTAAGATCTCAGAACCTATTTCAAGTATTAGAACCAAACTTGGTAAGGTGATGCTGTATCCATGAGACTTCATAAATGATCAGTAATTAATAACTTAGAAAAAGAGTTACATTTTCTGAAAAGTAATTTTTTGCCTATTTTATTGATACTGTGACCTTGACCTTGAAGTGAAGTCATTCAAAAATCACAGGATCAACAAAATAGTCAAAAATTTAAAATTTTTCACAAAATGTAACTCTTTTTCTAAGTTATTAACATTTGGTTAAGCTCACTCCAAGGTCAAGTTCACTGGAGCTGTCCAAAGTCAGTTAGTATAGGTATTTTGAAGTGACCTTGACCCTAAACTATGAGAGATATAAAGTTTAACTTGTCAGAATACAAACAGTCATAATAGTAATACAACTTCTGCTGTAGTTTATTTGACCGTACATGAGTGTATTTGGAGCTGGAAGTCAAAGTCATCTCAAGATCAAGAGCATAGTTTATTTGACCGTACATGAGTGTATTTGGAGCTGGAAATCAAATTCATCTCAAGGTCAAGAACATCAAAAGATCAGCCGTCATTTGCATTTTAATGCCACTATTTCATTTTGCTTTTTTAAGGGCACTAATTTTCTTGTTAAATATTGCAAATTTCACATGTGAGTCATATGGGCTTGGCCCTTTTAGTTTCCCAGAAGTGCTATGCAACAACAGCAGGTTGTTTTCAAACTTTCTGTTTGGTTTCAGCTTAATTTAACTAAAAGAAACAAACACATGGCATAAATGTATGCTGTTTGAAACAATAACTAACCCAAACAGATCATAAACAGAGAAGGATTGCTGTTCCACATTCTTGAAGCCAATAGGTGACCTAAATCGAAATTATGAATAAAGACCATTTATTGTGCATTCATTGCCTCAAGGATGCTTTTTGTGGGTATTGTAGTATTTGAAACATAAAACATACATCTCGTAATATTACATCCTTTTTCTGATTTTCTGAAAATGGGTCGTTTACACTGGCCCTCTGCAGTCACCATTAGCAAAGAATGACTTCTATGTATTTATTGATTTAATTATCTATTTCCTCATTTATCATTGTCAAATTTTCCTACTCAGGGGATGAAATCAAGTCGACAGTTAGTGACACATGGAGTACTGACGTTCTGGCAAGCGATTCCGAGCCCCCAGATCAGAGTCATTCTGAACGACTAGAAGAAGTTG
The DNA here is from genome assembly GCA_036898135.1 of Oncomelania hupensis. Taxonomy (NCBI): domain Eukaryota; kingdom Metazoa; phylum Mollusca; class Gastropoda; order Littorinimorpha; family Pomatiopsidae; genus Oncomelania; species Oncomelania hupensis. Next base: position 22,250,500 of record CM072527.1, on the reverse strand, counting down.
CAGAAGAACCTTCCTTTATGCGTCAGTTTATGTTTGGTGCTCGAGATCAGGAGGTATGGTTTTGCCATCTTATTTCTTCTTCTTCTTCCTCTTCATGGTAATTTTTGTTGGTTATACTGTTTTGTGCCACCGTTCTCCCACATAGAGCATTCTTCTCACATATTCTAATTATCAATTACCAAAAATAATCACGAAGTAATTAACATCTAATTATCTAATAACCAGGAGTCACCAGTCTAGTGCACTTTTTTAACTCTCTTCAAGTGGAGCCAGAAGGACATCACGAGATCGTGGTCACTTCCGATGTCTGCTCATGGAAAAATGCGTGTCCTGCCAATGCTGATGCTTGATCTGAAGCGTTTTCTTGATGATGATGTAGTCAATCTGGTTGTGATGCTCCCCACCGGGACTGCACTAATCCAAATGTTGTGTGCAATACACCAATCTCACAAGACGTTTTTGAGTGTATTGCAAGAAGGTGAGTGGCTGGTGCCCATTTTATTGACACACACAACTGTTGTCATATTGTCGCACATCATTCGAACATGTTTCTTCTGTAACTTGGATCGGAAAGATTTCAACGCAAAAAAGGCTGCGTACAATTCCAAGTAGTTAATGTGCAAAAGGCTTTCAACTGGCAATCACTGACCCCTTGCAGTCGCATCTTCACATTCACAACCCCAGCCTATCATGCTAGCATCACGGTCTTTAATCAAGACATCATTGTACGCTAAAGGAGCATTGATCAACCACCATTGCAACTCTGTTTGCTTTTATGTGATAGCGACATGGGTTTATTAAAATGTCCTTCATTCGCTTTCAGGGCCTCCTTATCTTCTTCCAAATTACGGTAATGAAGTGGCCCATATCTCACAGCGGGGAAACTGGCCACAATCTTGCCAATGGCCTGTGCAACCTCTCTCACCTAGGGTTGTTTTCTTTTGAGTAGTCTCCCACAACTGTCAATAAGACTTTCAATTCTTTTAGAAGTGAGAGAAACTGTCATGGACTCAGAATCAATAATGACCCTCAAATATTGTATTTTCTTTGTGGGTTTCAAAACCGACTTGGATAAGTGAACAATAAACCCCAAATGTCTGAACAAATCCAAAGTGTCCCTGACACTGTCCCAGTGTCAATCTGACTTTGCCCCGCACACAAATTCATCATCATCAAGTTGCCCCTCTTCATGCACCACTAACACATCAGCATCCTCATCAAACAGGATGACTAGATGAAATGGTCCCTAGCCATGTTCTCTTTATTGAATGTCTCGGCTCCGAGTCAGAATCAGATTCCGAGATTTTTCCCCTCTTTTCGATCCTTTGACTTCACAATGTTCTCTGCAAGCAAATCAAACCTCTTTTGCCACTTAGCATCAAGTTGTTGTATTAGTTCAGTCACATCCACTTTTGGCACTTCGTTAGAATGCTTTTCTGACTCTGATTCTCCCTCGATTCCGACTGATTGGCAACTCTCTGGTCTCTTTCACGCATGAACTGACAAGGCGATACAAAGCCGTATTATCAATGACGCCGAACACAATCGGCGTACAGTGAAAGATAAAACCGACTCAAGGGAACCCTTTGCCATTAGAAACCGATAGCAGTAAAAAATTTTGTACTTACGATTTCGAAGCTTGTACAGGGGAAGAAGTATATCCAAGAGGACACACGGTCTAAAAACTTTTTCTAAACTACTTGTGTACCGATTCTAAAAAAGGCGGTAATCAGTACCGTTACACTAACAGAAACATGGGATAGCATCTCAGTACAGCTAGACTGCTTGCTTAAGACTGAGGCTGATTGCGCGCGAATTCTCATATGTAGCCCTCTGCCGACAAATCAGCAGAGGGAGCAATAGTTAATATATTAACCAACTTTTCCTCTCTCCTGAAGAAAGATTATCATCATTCCCATCCTGAAACCTGGAAAGGATCATTCTAACCCAACTAATTATGGACCCATAGCCTTAACATCCTGTTTATGCAAGAGCATAGAAAGAATAGTGTATGCCCGCTTACTTTTTAATTTTGAGGCCATAACATTTTGTCAAGCAGTCAGTGCAGCTTTCGAAGTGGTACCATCGATCACCTGGTACGACTAGAGATGTTTGTCCATAACGCATTCGTCAAAGGTGAACATGCCGTTGCCATCATGTTTGATCTGGAAAAGGCATACAGTACCATATGGCAAGATGGGACACAGGTCGCCTTCCTTTGTTCATATCCAATTTTCCAACTGCAGAATATTCTTTGCAAGGCCTGATGATCTGGTGACGTGGCCATACCATTGGAATTTCCATTTCTTCACCACTGTGAGCAGGTCATCGTGTTGTCCAATGGCTTGTGTGATGGTCTGTCGGACTTCGTCGTTGGTGATGTGTTGGTTATAGGAAATGCCCAGAAGTCTTCTGTAGCACCTCATCTCCATGCTTTGTATTCTTCGTTGGAGATCTGCTGTGAGGGTCCATGCTTCGCAAGCATATAGGAAGATGGAGATGACAAGGGAGCGCAGCAGTCTTACTTTGGAATGTAGACTGATGGTCCTGTCTTTCCAAATGGGCTTCAACCTTGTCAGGGCAGCAGTTGTTTGTGCGATCCTGGAGAGGACTTCCTGTCGAGACCCATTGTCTGATACAATGGCTCCTAAATATTTGAAGCTATGCAATGTGTTGAGGGATTGGCCTTGGACTTTGATGTCCGTGTTGATGCCATTGGTGTTGTTGGTCATCATTTTGGTCTTCTCTGCACTTATTTCCATTTCCATAGGCTCTGGAGGTGGTGTCAAGCCTCTGTACCAGCTGTTCAAGTTCTTGTTCCTCTCCAGCCAATCCAGCAATGTCATCCGCAAGACGAAGATTGGAGATTGCTCTACCCCCTATGCTGACTGTGCCTTCATGATCTGCAAGAGCATCTGACATGAGCTCTAGGAAGATGTTGAAGAGTGTTGGAGAGAGTAGGCATCCTTGATGCACACCGATTGTTGTTCTGAACCAGTTCCCGATGGCGCTGTTGTGGAGGACTGCACTGGTAGCCTTGTCATACAGGCTTTTGATGACTTCAATAATTTTAGGGCTGATGTTGTACACTTTCATTGTTGCACATAGAGCTGCATGCCAGACTCGGTCAAACGCCTTCTTGAAGTCTATTGTCACGTCCCAACTGCCTTAGCAGAGGTTCGACATGTGCAACTTCCACACGAGAAAATAACCCAACACCTAAATAAACTCTAAAAGACAAAACCAGAAGTAACAAGACAATTTCTTTATTTCACTCACTCATTCGCACTAAAAATTAACTCCCTTTATCCCACTTCCCAACCAACCAACCCTCAATCCCACTAAGAACAACCCGAAACTAATACATAAACAATTTGCTCAAAATAATAATGATAATTAAATCAAAATGGAAAATGACTAACTACAATTGTACAAGAGATTTATAACAATTATGGCTGAAACAGCTTACTGCCAACAAGGTAAATATACAGTAAGCAACTGCTTTAAATCTTTATAAATATTCAAACTTTGTTCCACTTAAACTTCAAACAGATACAACAAGTCTTTTATATTATATAAAATGAATAAGAAATTTATCCTTTATGCAAAATAGAATTTGTAAGAAATTAATCTAAATTATTAATTAATTAATATCTGGCGAAATAATTCCCCCAGACAAAACTATACAATCACAGGGCTACTTAATCTAGTAGGTAATATTACTCAACAACGTTTATCAATCAATTCAGATTAAATATATTTCAATGTGCTGTAATTTATAATTTATCACATGTAAAACAATTATTGTTCCTCACAACTGTTTATCAATGGTTATAGTTATTTGTTGTGAATGGTGGAGTGTGCGTGTGCGTGCTTTATAAACGAAATAAGGTTCCCTGGTCGAATACCACAACCTTCGCAAACAGAGGTTGACCCACGGAAACACCGGCGTAATAGGCCGAGGCACACCAGCTTCACACCAGCAAGGTTTCAGCACACCATCAACGATCTGCTCTAATGTTTTGGTTTTGGTACATCTACAACAATACATACAAAAATACGCAACCATTAATAATTATATTACAATATACTGCACAAGCACCCCGCTGTCAGAATGGTTGTCTCCCTTTCAACATCCTTACTCATCCTCCCTGTCATCGCGCATATACATTCACAATCACCTCCTTTCTGTCATCTCTTCGCTACATAACAGCGAATTCTTTTATATCAATTTATAATTATTTAATTTATAATACATTTTAGAAAATTCTCTCTCTCTCTCTCTATTGCTAGGTATTTATGCAGCAAACAATATGAACCATAAAATAGAATTAAGAAAACATAATTAACTATCCATTCACACTACATGCATAACCCGAACCCCCGAACGCTATGGCCAACTGAGAAATTGAGGTAAATAACTTACGGCTAGCAGTGGATCCTCCGGCCTGTTGACAAAGACACACAAACGACGGGACAAACACACAGGCACAGATGGTTAGGCAAGGTGATATACAGGCAGAAGAAGTCCTAGACGGAGTCACAGGTCACCCGACGTTATACGTAGATAACTCAGATTTCACCGAGAATACACAGCTGGTATTCTAAACAGCTTAGAACAGTTCCAGTTAAACAAACACTTCCAAAGTGTTCCCAAAACAGTCCTCCTCTTCCGATAATTAGGCTCTTTTTTGTTGACAGTCTGATCAGTACGACCCACAGACAAAGTCACTAACTGGCACCTTGACCCAACTCGGATCTGTTGGTTCTGGCTACAAAAGCGATATGAAAATGTTACTGCTCCTATCAAAATATACAGTGCATGGGGTTTTATACGATTAGCTAAGAATCTTCTAGAATATACTCGTTTTAATTATAATTCATTCCCTACACCGTTCGCGATTAGAGCACGCATTTCACACATAGAATATCGCATGGCAGCAATCAAGCTTCTCAATAACAAAATAGCCAACTATGCTGTTTTCTAACATAGTGCGTTCCGCACGGGCCCAAATCATTCGCTACTTTTATTAATTATAAACTTAATTAATTTATTCTGATTCTCTCCCCTTGACTACCGTAACTTTTAACCTCTATGTACAGGCTGATGATTAAACTATATACATAGGCGCGCGACTGCAAACTGCGTAGCGTGACATCTATGAACACATGATATAGATGTTGTTGGTGCTGTAGGTATTTCTCACAGATTATTCTGAGGTTGAAAATCTGCTCAGTGGTACTTCGCCCTGCCCTGAATCCTGCTTGTTCTTCAGCTATGATTTGTTCAGCTTGGGGTTTCAACCTGTTGGGTATTATTTTCAGGAGGACCTTGCTGGGATGACTGATGAGGCTGATGGTGCGGTAATTTTCACACTCCTGAAGGTTACCTCTTTTGGGAAGAGTGATGACAAGTGACTGGGTCCATGGTATAGGCCACTTCCCACTCTGCCAGATCTTGTTACAGATAATGGTGAGGACATCAATCATCGCTTCTCCTCCTGCTTGTAGCAGTTCCGCGGGTATGTTGTCCACTCCCGCTGACTTCCCTTTCTTTAGCGATTGCACTGCTGCCTACACTTCTTCCCGGAGAATTTGGAGGATTTCTTCTTCTTCTCTGTTCTCGGGACATTCTAGAACTGATGGGTCTCCATTTGGTGTATGGTTGTGAAGGTCAGAGCAGTACTCTGTCCATCTGTCCAAGACTTCTTGTTCTTCTGTAAGGCATATGCCAGACTTGCTTTGGATCGTGGAGACTTTGGGCTGTTTGACACTTGTCAGCCACTTCACAGTCTGGAAGACCTTCTTGCTGTTGTTCTTGTTCAGACTGTTCTCTATTTCCTGGCATTGATCTTCTATCCAGTTCTCTTTTGCTGTGCGCATACCTTTTCGGATGTCATTGTTGATTTTTTGGAAGACGTCAGCTCCCTGTGATGTGTTATTTTTTTATTTTTTTTTATCTCTCTCCGTTTATCACACAGATCCAAAAGTTCAGGTGTGATCCACGGCTTCTGTAGCCAAGGGTAAAACCTTGGCATCTGCCAAACATCAACTCCAGTTATGTGTAAATGCCATTGCGAACTGGACTTTACCGAACAGTTTCATATTTTCTCAGGCAAAGACCGAATGTATTCATTTATGCAAACATCGAGGAATCATTCAAGATCCAAATATTACACTAAACAAAACTCCACTAAAGACAACCGTACAATTTGTGGGTGTTATTTTTGACCAAAACTTAACCTTTCTTCCTCATCTTAAAGATTTGAAATCAAAATGTCAGCAGGCCTGCAATTTGCTCAAAATTATTAGTGGTACTGGTGACAAAAAAACTTTATTAATGCTATACCTTTTGTTGATTAGATCCAAGTTAGACTGCGGATGCCTAGTTTATGGTTCCGCTAGAAAGTCTTACGTTAAAATGTTATATCCAATTGCTCATCAGGCTATGTATTGCTCTGGGTGCTTTTTGTACTTCTCCTTGTGAAAGTCTTTATTTAGGGTCTAATAAACCTCCTTTGGAACTGAGAAGATTAACGTTATTGCTGAACTATTACTTAAAGTTAAAAACCAATCCTACGAATCCCGCTTATGATTGTGTTCTCAACCCAGAAGTTTGAAGTCAAACTGAATGAAATCCCTCTGTTTGGCATTAGTGTGCTTGATCATCTCAATAAAGTGGTATCGATGTTCCCAACAATGATTATCAGCTTTTGACTGTAGCTCCTCTGTGGAAAATAAGTAACCTTAACATTAACCTGCAGTTGGCTACTTTCCTAAAAAAGAACACCTGAACCTGTCTGTAGAAAGCTTTATTTAGAACAGTGCTCTTTAAACCTAGGTTATGAAAAACTCTTCATGGATGGGTCAAAGAGGGAGAATTCTGTCGCCTCTGCTTCGGTCTCTGAGAGAGACTTCTAATTCTATCGACCCCTGCAGCAGCGATTGCCCGACTCTTGCTCTGTGTACACTGTGGAGTTGAAGGCAATTTTACTAGCATTGAAGCAAGTTTATCAGTCAAAAAGAACTTCTTTTTTAATCATTTTTGATTTATTGTCGGCACTTTAGGCCATCTCTACAAGAAAACTATCAAACCCCTTCCTAGCTGAAATACATGACCTTCACACTACACTTGTGTCCAGGGGCAAAACAGTATTTTTGTAAGAACCAGCTCATATGGGGATATGAGGGAACGATAGCGGATCAGGCAGCAAAAGAAGCACTTGATCACGATTTCCCATCTAATTTTTTCAGTTTGTTCATTTTTCTGACCTTCATAGCTCGACTAGATTGTACTATAAAAAACTCTGTCAGGAAAAATTGTCTGGTGAAACCAACAATGGACTTTTTCAGACCTTACCAGATCTACCTGATCCGTTGCATAAATTAGCTCCCACACATAAAGAAGAAACTGTGCTAGTCGGATTGCATATTGGACACACCTACATGACTCATGGTTTTCTTCTCAGAGGGGAAAATCCACCTTGGTGTCATGGCTGTGATAAGATATTTTCAGTTTGTCATTTTTTAACTGAGTGCTCTGATTTAATTGAAGAATGTGAACACATTTTTAATAAATTAGATTTAAACTAGATTTTTTGAGAAGTTGAGTATGGAAGGATGTTTGAATATTTAAGATTGACAGGATTGTTTTTAAGATTTGAATAGTCATTTTAAGCTAACAACTATCTGGTCTTTATTTGGCTCAAAAGAGTCCACTGGACCTAAAACAGTAACCATGTAATGTAAGGTAAAAGTCCCGGGGAGGCACACATACACACACACACACACACACACACACACACACACACACCCACACCCACACACACCCACACACCCACACACGCACACCTACACACACACACACACACACACACACACACAACCATGTAGAAACGCCGTTGTGATGACTTTCATGAAACTCTACATTACTTTGACATTTTTACAAATTTGTCCATTTTTTGAAGCTATCCCTAACCCAAACCCTAACCCCTTAACCTAACCCTAAGCCTAATACGGCCCTAACCCTAACGGAACACTGTTTTGACGTCAAAATAACGGGGTCCGTCAAAAGGTAGATACGTAGAGGTTCAAGTGTATGTCAGAATAAAGGCGTTTCTACCTAGCTTGTTCTCTTGATCCCATTCCCACTTCTCTCCTCCTTGACTGCCTTGACCCTCTTCTCCCAACAATAACACACATTGTCAATGAGTCTCTGTCCACCACTACTGTTCCTGCACCTTTCAAGACGGCAGTTGTCAAGCCACTGCTCAAAAAGCCCAGCCTAAATCAGAATGAACTAAAAAACTACAGACCAGTATCTAATCTATCATTTTTGTCCAAGGTTACAGAAAAGTTGGTACTGAAGCAGTTACTCTCATACTTGCAAAGCAACTTTCTTCTCAGTCCCCATCAGTCAGCCTATCGCACCTCTCATAGCACCAAGACAGCATTACTCAAAATCACAGGTGACATTCTGCTTGCTCTGGACAAAGGCAACTTATCTCTTTTAACACTTCTTGATCTATCGGCTGCCTTCGACACTGTAGACCACAATATTCTGTTCAAAACTCTCGAGTCACAGTTTGGAGTTTCAGGGAATGCCTTGGCCTGGTTCAAGTCATACCTCCAAGGTCGTACGCAAACTGTCAGCATTGAGAGGGGCCAACATACTGGGACTACATCCGATAGATTCGGGTTGACTGCAAGGGCGTGTAGTCGCTGAAGAGTTGCTTCGTGAGCGAACAACAGATCGGGACTACGTGGCTACCGTAAGACTACGTCGAGGGACAGTCTCGGAGCTACATCGCCAGTGTTACAGCGAGCGTCGAGCGGACGTCGCGTCTACTTCAGCACAGGAGCGTATACATCAACACCAGCGTGGTGCAGCGTCGCATACGACGAGGACAGCGGGGCCTGCGTCAGCGAAGGCGACTAGTGACAAGCATCAGCGCTACTGCAGAAAGCGTGCTGTTCTAGAACAGTCTAGAAAGGTACAGCACAGTCAAGAACTTTCCAGAAAAAAAAGAACTCTACAGTCAAGAACTTTCTAGAAGAAGAACCTTCCAGAAAAGAACTTTCTTTAAAAGAACTTTCCAGAAGCATCAAGATGGCTGACTTCTGGCAGAAAGGGGTTGAACTGAATCTAAAAGGCAAGCAGCTGACGGAGTACGTCAAGTCTCAGGAGAGAATACGAGAAAGAGAATTGGAAGAGAAGCGTCTAGAAAAAGAAATAGAACTAGAACAGAAGCGTCTAGAAGTAGAAGAGCAGCGTCGCCGTGAAGAACGAGAATTAGAAGAGCAGCGTCGCCGTGAAGAACGAGAATTAGAAGAGCAGCGTCGCCGTGAAGACAGAGAATTCGAGCTGAAGCGTCTTGAGTTCCAGCTAGAAATGGCGCGTATCCAAAACAATCAGCATGCGCCACAAGTCACCAACGACCATACGGCTCCTAAATTGCCAGCTTTCGTCGACGGGAAGGACCAGATCGACAGCTATCTGGCGAGATTCGAAAGGTTCGCCGAAAGCTCTAACTGGCAACCTCAAGACTGGGCAATTCGACTGAGTGCACTTCTGACGGGGCAAGCTCTCGAAGTTTACACCAGACTGTCGAACGATGACGCCAAAAACTACGCCGTCTTGAAAGAGGCCCTGTTGCAGTGCTACAACTTTACAGAGAAGGGCTACCGTAAACGCTTCCGTGAATGCCGGCCTAAGTCAGACGAGACGCCAAAGCAGTTTGTGGAGCGCCTGTCGTCATATCTACACAAGTGGGTGGAGTTATCAGGCGAAACGAAGTCTTACGACAGTCTCCATGACCTGATTGTGAAGGAACAATTTCTCAATGCCTGTCACAAGGACCTAGCGACCCACTTAGAAGAACAAAAGCTGCAGACGCTTAAAGATGTGACTGAGGCTGCTGAAAGATATCTCATCGCTCATGGGAAAACCCTGGGGCCACCCAGCGCGACGAAACATTTTCAGAAGACTGGAAACCATGGGAACCAGATCCAGGGGAGTCAGACGAGCCAGAGACACACGGACTCCACGCCTCCCCCCAGGGAAGGGCATTCAAGAGGCTGTTTCACTTGCAACGCTACAGACCACAGAGCAGCTAACTGCCCTCAAAACAAAAGTAGCGGACAGCGGAGCAGTACGGACAACGCAGCGGCGGGCAACCGGCAGAGGCGGTTCTCCAATCAACGGCAAAACAGTAGATCTGACCATCAAGTGTGCGGCGGGAGCGTCATTCTTCCGAGTGAGACCAAGCGCACAGCTACTCCTGCGGACGTGCAAGAGTGCATGACCGATGGCCAACTTCTCCTTGCCAACGGAAAATCCATCCCCGTCGTCGCCAGCGCAGCGGTGACCGTACAGAACATGCCTGTTTCCAAGGGACGCGTCGGAAATCATGAAGTGACTGTTTTAAGAGACTCTGGCTGCAGTGGGGTCATCGTCAGAGAAGACCTAATCGCTAAAGAACAGTTCACTGGCGATTCAAAATGGACACTTATGGCCGACAGCAAATGTGTGAGAGCGCCAGTTGCGAAGATTCATGTCAACACCCCTTTCTACGTAGGCGAAGTTGAAGCGGTTTGCCTGAAGAAGCCGCTATACGATTTGATGATCGGGAATATCGACGGCGCGAGACGACCCGACGACCCCGATTCAGAATGGAGTCCTGCCTCAACCCAACGCGTCGAAGTTGTGGAGGAGGATCCATTGCCGTTTCCCGATGGAGACCTTACAGAGCTGCTACGGGACAATGTGGTTACTCCGGCTCAGCCCTGCCGACCAGAGATCGTCGGTGCCGTTACTACCAGGGCCCAGGCCAAGAGAGACAAGACGTCTACGCCACTGAAGGTCGCCGACAACTCTAAAGCTGCCATCATGGACAGAGATAAGCTTATCCAGCTCCAGGGAGCTGATAGCACTTTAAACAAGTACAGGAACCGCCAAGACCACGTGACCAAAGGCAGTGGTACGGTCTATTTTGAGGTGAAGGCCAAGATCCTGTACCGAATCTTCCAGCACCCGAGGGTCAACGGAGGTAAACCACTACGTCAAGTACTGGTACCATTACCCCAATCATGGGAGGTCACCTAGGTATCAAGAAGACGTCGGATAGAATCCAGGCGGTGTTCTACTGGCCAGGACTTCATGCGGACGTCAGCCGTTTCTGCCGATCACGTGACATTTGCCAGAAGACCATACCTCGAGGAAGGGTCCCGAAAGTGCCTATGCAGAGGATGCCTCTGATCGACCGACCTTTCAAGAGGGTGGCCTTAGACTTAATCGGCGAAATAAGACCTCCGAGTGAAGAAGGTCATCGGTGGGTACTGACTTTAGTGGACTATGCGACTCGGTACCCAGAAGCAGTGCCGCTGAAGAAGATTGACACTGAAACTGTAGCAGAGGCACTGGTGGACATGTTCAGTAGACTTGGAGTGCCCGAAGAAATTCTGACAGACCTCGGGACGCAGTTCGTCTCTGACTGCATGAAGGAGGTCAACAGATTGCTGAGCATCCGGCATTTAACTACGACACCCTACCATCCAATGTGCAACGGGCTTGTCGAAAAGTTCAATGCTACGCTGAAGTCCACCCTGAAGAAACTGTGCAGCGAGCAGCCCAGACAATGGCATCGCTACATCAACGCCTTACTTTTCGCCTACAGAGAAGTACCGCAGGAGTCCACCGGCTTTTCTCCGTTTGAGCTGCTGTACGGAAGAACCATCCGAGGGCCGATGCACATCCTAAAAGAACTGTGGACGAAAGAAGTAGACACCCCAGAGGTGAAGAACAGCTACCAGTACGTGTTTGAGCTACGGGAGAAGCTGGAGCAGACTCTCGAGATAGCCAGAGAAAACCTGAAGAAGTCCCAAGACTGTGGAAAGCACTACTATGATCGTAGGGCTGTGAACAGGAAGTTCAAACCTGGCAACAAAGTGCTGGTGCTGCTACCTACCGATCATAATAAGTTGCTGATGCAGTGGAGAGGCCCGTACGAAGTGGAGACCGTGGTGGGGATCAACGACTATAAGGTGAAGGTCGGCCAGCATTCCAAAATATACCACGCCAACCTCCTTAAGCTGTACGTGGAGAGGCCGCCAGAGACTGTACATGCCGCAACAGCAGCTGTGACCGACGACAGCTTTGACAGCGAAGAACTGTTGGAACTGGGAGACTTCCACAGCAAAGAAGGCATCGATGATGTTAAGCTAGGACCAAGCTTGACAGAAGGTCAAAAGATGGAGCTCAAGGACCTTATGGGCGAGTTTCCCCATACCTTCAATGATGTCCCAGGCTCTACGACTTTGGTCGAACATGAAGTCCACACCCAGACCTGGAAGGAGCATCTGCAGACCTTGAGGGAGCTGTTCCACCGTCCCGCAGAAGCCAACCTGACCGTGAGACCCGGCGAATGCATTCTGAGAGCTGACAACGTCGACTGCGTCGGACGTTCGATGGAAGAAGAAGACAACGGAGGATGCACTGATCCCAGGGAAGCCCACATGATCATCGTCTTTGACCCTGGGCCGATGACGACTGCAACTGACGAGGGCGTCGTTTCCTTGCGAATGAAAGAACATTGACTGTGTGGATGAACTAAGAATATTGGTAATGACAGACTTGAAATGAAAAACGTTGACTGGGTAAATGATATGTGAACATTGACAGTATCCAGAAAGGTTTGCAGATGAGAAACATTGACTCTGTGTGAATGAACTGTGAACATTGACAATATCCAGGCAGATTTGAAGATGAAAACCATTGACTCTGTATGAATGAACTGAGAACGTTGATAGTGTTCAGACAGACTGAAATAAGTCTTAATTCTGTACTTTGTTTGTGCATTACGTTTCAACGTTGTTGAAAGAAATTAGGTAAATTTCTTCTTGAGTGGGGGGTTATGTTACGTTGAAACACGAATGGTAGTACGTCAGAAACGCGCAAGATAGATCCAATCGTTTCGTTTTGCAAAGTATTCAATAATGGAGTTTATTTACCTTTGATTTGAGTTTGCATTGTTGTTAGGAAAGGCTTTGTATAACGTTGATAATTTCCGTTAGTCGATATTGTTGTAGAATCTTCTGGATCGGCTTGTTTACTATCGATCGAAGATTCGGGATAATTGTAGAAATTTGAAGGAACGATCCGGAAGGAGAAGAAATGTGTAATGACGTAAGTCAGTGATGACGATCTTTTATTCGATTGGTGGCAGTGCGTCATTTCTACGGTATTCGAAATCTTTCCGGAAAAGAGAGAGAGGTTATTTAATCGTGTGCCGAATTGTTGTTGAAAGTAAAGTTGTTGATAGTGATTTGGAAAGTTGCTGTGAAAGTTGTTGAGTTGAATGGAGAATTGTATGCAGTTGTTGATGTGTGCTGAATAAAAGTGGAAAACTTCATACGTCGACTTTGTGAATTGTATGCTGTTTGGACGGGCTGTGTGAATAAACGAATCTGAGTTACACAACTATCAGGAATTCAAGCATCGGGGCTGAATCAGATACTGATAGAAAACACCATCATCAAACTGAGTGTAACAATCAACTACTACAGCTGTGGCGATTTGAACTCTCTGATGGTACAGTTTCAGTAGGTTGGCGTGAAACAGTTTCACCCTGTTCCCAATGCGAATCTGATAATCGCATTCGTTTCGACGACTTACGACTTCGTATGGCCCCCTCCAGCTCATTTCTAGTTTGTTGTGCTTGGTTGGCAACAAAAGCAACACTTTGTCCCCTGCTTGAAACGTTCTTGGTTTCGTTTTCTTGTCGAAGTGTCTTTTCTGCCTCTCGCCTGCTTTCTTCAGACTTTCCTTCGCTAGTGCGCACGTTTCTTCGATTCTATTTCGCAGGTCCACAACATACTGACTAGCCACCTTCACTTCTTCTCCTTGACTGTCCTTCGTCCACAAATCTCTCAGTACCGACATGGGACCCCTCACTGTCTTGCCGTACAGTAGCTCAAAAGGTGAAAAACCTGTGCTCTCTTGAGGTACTTCCCTGTACGCGAAGAGCAGCGCTGGTATGTACCTATCCCATGCTTTCGGTTGCTCCTTCGTCAGCTTCTTGAGCATTGACACGAGTGTACCATTGAAACGCTCCACGAGCCCGTCGCACATTGGATGGTATGGTGTTGTCGCCTTTCCATGGATTGCCAAAAGTCTGTTTACTTCGGCCATCACGTTTGACATAAATTGTGTCCCTTGATCTGTTAGTATCTCTTTGGGAATTCCCACTCTTGTCCAGATCTCCCACAATGCCTCGGCAACTCTCTCAGCCTCTATGCCTTTCAGTGCTACGGCCTCAGGATACCGTGTCGCATAGTCTACCATGACTAAAATATACTGGTTGCCCCTGTCTGACATAGGTTTTATAGGTCCTACGATATCAACTGCAACTCTCTGAAACGGTTCGTCGACTAGAGGTAGTTTCTGCAGCGGAACTTTTGCTACCCTACCCCTGGGAACTGTTTTCTGGCATTCGGGACATGATTCGCAGAATCGCCTAACATCCCCGCACATTCCTGGCCAATAGAACACCCCCCATATCCTCTCACGTGTCCTCTTTCCGCCTAAATGTCCGGCCATCGGAGGGTCGTGCGCCAGGCGCATCACCTCTCCTCTGAGCTTGCTAGGCACGACTAGCTGTGTTAGCTCTTCTTCTCCCTGATGGTGTACTCTATACAAAATGCCCTTCTTTTTGGAGAAGCTAACCATCGCTTTGCCTGACTTGAGTTTCGTCCCTTGCTTCTCGCACTCTCTAGCTCTAGCTAAAGTGGGATCTTCTTCCTGCAACTTGGCCAACTGATCGGGCGTCACATCAAGTTGGAATGGCTTTGGGATCGGCAGTGCTTTCTCCTGCTTCCCTTCTGCTCTGGCCTGTGCCCTGGTCTGAACGGCGGCTATCGCACACTCTAACCCATCTACAGCCACGGGACTTCGATAGCCTCCCTTGAAGGTAACCCAGTTGCCAAGAATGACATCAGGTACAACTTGCTCGATGACGATCAATTCTACTGTACCCTTCACAAAAGCTGAGTCTACTTCTACGTACGCTGTAGGATACTTCCCTGACTTGACCTGATCAGCGAACATGACCTCGATCTCTCTACCTGTCATATCCTCAGGACGCACCCACTTGGCTGCTACTGCCCCCACCTCGGCACCAGTATCTCTCAGAATCTTCACAGGCTGACCCCTGACTGTTCCCATGCTCCACGGGTTGTACGGCTGAATGGTACTAAAACTAGTCTTAGTCATTTCCGAGTGAATCGGTCCTGAATCCGGACTGACAGTGATACGTAGCAACTGTTTCGGACTACGGCACTCCTTCGCTACGTGACCTAGCTTCCCGCACCTGAAACACTTCACAGGACGTTTCTCCCCACTAGGTTCCCTCCTCTTATCCTCTTCACCCTTGTTGCCACTAGGACCACTCCTCGCTGCCCCTACAGGCTGACTGACAGCACGATTACCCCCCTTGTACGGCACGCTACCGAACACTGGTCTGTTACTCACTGTCCGTTTCGCATCTACATGTAACTGGGCAATCTCAGCTGCTTGCTCGCCGTTCTCAGGCTGCCTCTCCCTCACAAACAGCTCTAACTCAGGGTTCATTACTGACAACAACTGTTCAGTCAGAAAGACATCAAGCACTACGCCCGCATCATCTATATCCTTCTTAGCCAAAGAAAACCATCTCTTCACTAAGACTTGTACTCTACTCAAGTACTGCGGAAAAGTCTCTGTGCCTTCTTTCCTACTCCCCCTGAACTGCTTGCGGTAGTAGTCAGCATCTCTCCTAAATCGTTTCAGAAGAGCCCCCCTGACCACTTCGAAATCGACTATCTGTTCTGGAGTTAACTTCAGATAAGTCTCTCTTGCCTCCCCTGACAACAACGGTGACAACCTAGCCGACCACGTCTCTTCCTTCCATTTCTGAGTTCTAGCTATTTGCTCAAAGTGCTGAAGATAGCTCTCAATATCCTCTTTGCCATCAAATGGTTGGACCTTGATTTTATAGCTCTCAGCCTGAATTCTATCCCTCCTTCGTTGGGCTTCTAGATCTCTCTCCTGTTCCAACTGCAGCCTAAGCCTTTCTCTGTCATCTTCCCGAGCCTGCTCTCTAGCTGCACGCTCCTCTTGCAGACGCAACTCGACATTTCCCCGTTCGGAGTCTATTTTCTTTTCTAAGAGCTTCAGTTCTCTAGCTTTATCTTTGCGCTCTTGTTCTCTATCTTTACGCTCTTGCTCTAGCCTTCTTTCCATCAGGGCTAACTCTGCTGCTCTTGTCTTTTCCTCACGTTCCATCTTCCTCTCGAGCCTCGCCGTCTCCTTTGCTAATCTAGCAGTCTCTTCCGCCAATCTAGCAGCCTCCTGCTCCCTCTTCGCCCCATCTACTACAAAACTGGCTAGACCCGCTCCCTTCAGCCCCATGCTAGCGCCTAGCTCCTTGTATCTAAGGTATACCTCCATGCCAACGCTACTTGTTCCTGCACCGGTCTTAACTGAAGTAGGAGTAAGATCAGCTGCCATGCGAGTACTATGAGCGAAAGGCGTACTCACTGTGGTTTCCTCGTCCATCGGTGCCTGACGCGAAGCGGCTGCGTCGGCCTCCGTGTACTGGTCCATCGCTCGCGCCTGCTCAGCTGCTCTCCGAGTCGCAGCCCTCGTCAGCATACAGTCGCGGACTAAGAATGAAAATGGGAAAAAATGGGTGAATAACAAATGAAACAAATAACGATTAACACATATACAAACAGTCGAACAAATGACAAGTAAACAGTAACGGGAGCCGGAGAAGTCCCTTATCGCCTAGGCCTCGACGACAAAGTTGCTTACCTCAACCCCCCGTTTGTGCACACACGCTCGGGGTGTGAACCCTTTTGCGCAGCGCAACCTCACTCCCGACCAACCACCCACTGGCCACTCATCCGACACACAAGACGACAAAGAAACAAACACTGACTTCTGGTATCTGAACAATCAAAAAATAAATCTACCCTAACTACTTCCCCCTATCCCTTCCTAGATCTATCCCACCGCTGCCACCAAATGTCACGTCCCAACTGCCTTAGCAGAGGTTCGACATGTGCAACTTCCACACGAGAAAATAACCCAACACCTAAATAAACTCTAAAAGACAAAACCAGAAGTAACAAGACAATTTCTTTATTTCACTCACTCATTCGCACTAAAAATTAACTCCCTTTATCCCACTTCCCAACCAACCAACCCTCAATCCCACTAAGAACAACCCGAAACTAATACATAAACAATTCGCTCAAAATAATAATGATAATTAAATCAAAATGGAAAATGACTAACTACAATTGTACAAGAGATTTATAACAATTATGGCTGAAACAGCTTACTGCCAACAAGGTAAATATACAGTAAGCAACTGCTTTAAATCTTTATAAATATTCAAACTTTGTTCCACTTAAACTTCAAACAGATACAACAAGTCTTTTATATTATATAAAATGAATAAGAAATTTATCCTTTATGCAAAATAGAATTTGTAAGAAATTAATCTAAATTATTAATTAATTAATATCTGGCGAAATAATTCCCCCAGACAAAACTATACAATCACAGGGCTACTTAATCTAGTAGGTAATATTACTCAACAACGTTTATCAATCAATTCAGATTAAATATATTTCAATGTGCTGTAATTTATAATTTATCACATGTAAAACAATTATTGTTCCTCACAACTGTTTATCAATGGTTATAGTTATTTGTTGTGAATGGTGGAGTGTGCGTGTGCGTGCTTTATAAACGAAATAAGGTTCCCTGGTCGAATACCACAACCTTCGCAAACAGAGGTTGACCCACGGAAACACCGGCGTAATAGGCCGAGGCACACCAGCTTCACACCAGCAAGGTTTCAGCACACCATCAACGATCTGCTCTAATGTTTTGGTTTTGGTACATCTACAACAATACATACAAAAATACGCAACCATTAATAATTATATTACAATATACTGCACAAGCACCCCGCTGTCGGAATGGTTGTCTCCCTTTCAACATCCTTACTCATCCTCCCTGTCATCGCGCATATACATTCACAATCACCTCCTTTCTGTCATCTCTTCGCTACATAACAGCGAATTCTTTTATATCAATTTATAATTATTTAATTTATAATACATTTTAGAAAATTCTCTCTCTCTCTCTATTGCTAGGTATTTATGCAGCAAACAATATGAACCATAAAATAGAATTAAGAAAACATAATTAACTATCCATTCACACTACATGCATAACCCGAACCCCCGAACGCTATGGCCAACTGAGAAATTGAGGTAAATAACTTACGGCTAGCAGTGGATCCTCCGGCCTGTTGACAAAGACACACAAACGACGGGACAAACACACAGGCACAGATGGTTAGGCAAGGTGATATACAGGCAGAAGAAGTCCTAGACGGAGTCACAGGTCACCCGACGTTATACGTAGATAACTCAGATTTCACCGAGAATACACAGCTGGTATTCTAAACAGCTTAGAACAGTTCCAGTTAAACAAACACTTCCAAAGTGTTCCCAAAACAGTCCTCCTCTTCCGATAATTAGGCTCTTTTTTGTTGACAGTCTGATCAGTACGACCCACAGACAAAGTCACTAACTGGCACCTTGACCCAACTCGGATCTGTTGGTTCTGGCTACAAAAGCGATATGAAAATGTTACTGCTCCTATCAAAATATACAGTGCATGGGGTTTTATACGATTAGCTAAGAATCTTCTAGAATATACTCGTTTTAATTATAATTCATTCCCTACACCGTTCGCGATTAGAGCACGCATTTCACACATAGAATATCGCATGGCAGCAATCAAGCTTCTCAATAACAAAATAGCCAACTATGCTGTTTTCTAACATAGTGCGTTCCGCACGGGCGCAAATCATTCGCTACTTTTATTAATTATAAACTTAATTAATTTATTCTGATTATCTCCCCTTGACTACCGTAACTTTTAACCTCTATGTACAGGCTGATGATTAAACTATATACATAGGCGCGCGACTGCAAACTGCGTAGCGTGACATCTATGAACACATGATATAGATGTTGTTGGTGCTGTAGGTATTTCTCACAGATTATTCTGAGGTTGAAAATCTGCTCAGTGGTACTTCGCCCTGCCCTGAATCCTGCTTGTTCTTCAGCTATGATTTGTTCAGCTTGGGGTTTCAACCTGTTGGGTATTATTTTCAGGAGGACCTTGCTGGGATGACTGATGAGGCTGATGGTGCGGTAATTTTCACACTCCTGAAGGTTACCTCTTTTGGGAAGAGTGATGACAAGTGACTGGGTCCATGGTATAGGCCACTCCCCACTCTGCCAGATCTTGTTACAGATAATGGTGAGGACATCAATCATCGCTTCTCCTCCTGCTTGTAGCAGTTCCGCGGGTATGTTGTCCACTCCCGCTGACTTCCCTTTCTTTAGCGATTGCACTGCTGCCTACACTTCTTCCCGGAGAATTTGGAGGATTTCTTCTTCTTCTCTGTTCTCGGGACATTCTAGAACTGATGGGTCTCCATTTGGTGTATGGTTGTGAAGGTCAGAGCAGTACTCTGTCCATCTGTCCAAGACTTCTTGTTCTTCTGTAAGGCATATGCCAGACTTGCTTTGGATCGTGGAGACTTTGGGCTGTTTGACACTTGTCAGCCACTTCACAGTCCGGAAGACCTTCTTGCTGTTGTTCTTGTTCAGACTGTTCTCTATTTCCTGGCATTGATCTTCTATCCAGTTCTCTTTTGCTGTGCGCATACCTTTTCGGATGTCATTGTTGATTTTTTGGAAGACGTCAGCTCCCTGTGATGTGTTATTTTTTTATTTTTTTTTATCTCTCTCCGTTTATCACACAGATCCAAAAGTTCAGGTGTGATCCACGGCTTCTGTAGCCAAGGGTAAAACCTTGGCATCTGCCAAACATCAACTCCAGTTATGTGTAAATGCCATTGCGAACTGGACTTTACCGAACAGTTTCATATTTTCTCAGGCAAAGACCGAATGTATTCATTTATGCAAACATCGAGGAATCATTCAAGATCCAAATATTACACTAAACAAAACTCCACTAAAGACAACCGTACAATTTGTGGGTGTTATTTTTGACCAAAACTTAACCTTTCTTCCTCATCTTAAAGATTTGAAATCAAAATGTCAGCAGGCCTGCAATTTGCTCAAAATTATTAGTGGTACTGGTGACAAAAAAACTTTATTAATGCTATACCTTTTGTTGATTAGATCCAAGTTAGACTGCGGATGCCTAGTTTATGGTTCCGCTAGAAAGTCTTACGTTAAAATGTTATATCCAATTGCTCATCAGGCTATGTATTGCTCTGGGTGCTTTTTGTACTTCTCCTTGTGAAAGTCTTTATTTAGGGTCTAATAAACCTCCTTTGGAACTGAGAAGATTAACGTTATTGCTGAACTATTACTTAAAGTTAAAAACCAATCCTACAAATCCCGCTTATGATTGTGTTCTCAACCCAGAAGTTTGAAGTCAAACTGAATGAAATCCCTCTATTTGGCATTAGTGTGCTTGATCATCTCAATAAAGTGGTATCGATGTTCCCAACAATGATTATCAGCTTTTGACTGTAGCTCCTCTGTGGAAAATAAGTAACCTTAACATTAACCTGCAGTTGGCTACTTTCCTAAAAAAGAACACCTGAACCTGTCTGTAGAAAGCTTTATTTAGAACAGTGCTCTTTAAACCTAGGTTATGAAAAACTCTTCATGGATGGGTCAAAGAGGGAGAATTCTGTCGCCTCTGCTTCGGTCTCTGAGAGAGACTTCTAATTCTATCGACCCCTGCAGCAGCGATTGCCCGACTCTTGCTCTGTGTACACTGTGGAGTTGAAGGCAATTTTACTAGCATTGAAGCAAGTTTATCAGTCAAAAAGAACTTCTTTTTTAATCATTTTTGATTTATTGTCGGCACTTTAGGCCATCTCTACAAGAAAACTATCAAACCCCTTCCTAGCTGAAATACATGACCTTCACACTACACTTGTGTCCAGGGGCAAAACAGTATTTTTGTAAGAACCAGCTCATATGGGGATATGAGGGAACGATAGCGGATCAGGCAGCAAAAGAAGCACTTGATCACGATTTCCCATCTAATTTTTTCAGTTTGTTCATTTTTCTGACCTTCATAGCTCGACTAGATTGTACTATAAAAAACTCTGTCAGGAAAAATTGTCTGGTGAAACCAACAATGGACTTTTTCAGACCTTACCAGATCTACCTGATCCGTTGCATAAATTAGCTCCCACACATAAAGAAGAAACTGTGCTAGTCGGATTGCATATTGGACACACCTACATGACTCATGGTTTTCTTCTCAGAGGGGAAAATCCACCTTGGTGTCATGGCTGTGATAAGATATTTTCAGTTTGTCATTTTTTAACTGAGTGCTCTGATTTAATTGAAGAATGTGAACACATTTTTAATAAATTAGATTTAAACTAGATTTTTTGAGAAGTTGAGTATGGAAGGATGTTTGAATATTTAAGATTGACAGGATTGTTTTTAAGATTTGAATAGTCATTTTAAGCTAACAACTATCTGGTCTTTATTTGGCTCAAAAGAGTCCACTGGACCTAAAACAGTAACCATGTAATGTAAGGTAAAAGTCCCGGGGAGGCACACATACACACACACACACACACACACACACACACACACACACACACACACACACCCACACCCACACACACCCACACACCCACACACGCACACCTACACACACACACACACACACACACACACACAACCATGTAGAAACGCCGTTGTGATGACTTTCATGAAACTCTACATTACTTTGACATTTTTACAAATTTGTCCATTTTTTGAAGCTATCCCTAACCCAAACCCTAACCCCTTAACCTAACCCTAAGCCTAATACGGCCCTAACCCTAACGGAACACTGTTTTGACGTCAAAATAACGGGGTCCGTCAAAAGGTAGATACGTAGAGGTTCAAGTGTATGTCAGAATAAAGGCGTTTCTACCTAGCTTGTTCTCTTGATCCCATTCCCACTTCTCTCCTCCTTGACTGCCTTGACCCTCTTCTCCCAACAATAACACACATTGTCAATGAGTCTCTGTCCACCACTACTGTTCCTGCACCTTTCAAGACGGCAGTTGTCAAGCCACTGCTCAAAAAGCCCAGCCTAAATCAGAATGAACTAAAAAACTACAGACCAGTATCTAATCTATCATTTTTGTCCAAGGTTACAGAAAAGTTGGTACTGAAGCAGTTACTCTCATACTTGCAAAGCAACTTTCTTCTCAGTCCCCATCAGTCAGCCTATCGCACCTCTCATAGCACCAAGACAGCATTACTCAAAATCACAGGTGACATTCTGCTTGCTCTGGACAAAGGCAACTTATCTCTTTTAACACTTCTTGATCTATCGGCTGCCTTCGACACTGTAGACCACAATATTCTGTTCAAAACTCTCGAGTCACAGTTTGGAGTTTCAGGGAATGCCTTGGCCTGGTTCAAGTCATACCTCCAAGGTCGTACGCAAACTGTCAGCATTGCTGAGGTGCTCTCAAAGAAGGAAAATTTGACTTATGGTGTGCCGCAGGGGTCAGTTCTTGGACCGATTGTCTTTGTGTTGTACACAAAGCCTTTGCTCAAACTGATTCAAAAACACGATGTAACTGTTGAAGCTTTTGCTGACGATACTCAGCTTTTAAAATCAAGTCTTCCGGTACAAATCGATACCAATGTCCAGACTGTACAGAATTGCATTTCTGATGTCCGATCCTGGATGAAACAAAACAAGTTAAAGCTCAATGATGATAAAACAGAGGTTCTCCTGTTCAAAAAGACCAGAACTGCCTTAGCTTGCACCTTGCCTACCTCTGTAAGTGTAGGAGAGCATGCAATCTCTTTCTCTCAGTCAGCTAGAAATCTAGGCTTTTTTATGTCGAGTGACATGATGCAAATCATAGCTGAAGAACAAGCAGGATTCATGGCAGGGCGAAGTACCACTGAACAGATTTTCAACCTTAGAATAATCTGTGAGAAATACCTACAGCACCAACAACATCTATATCATGTGTTCATAGACTTCAAGAAGGCATTTGACCGAGTCTGGCATGCAGCTCTATGGGCAACCATGAAAGTGTACAACATCAGCCCTAAAATTATAGAAGTCATCAAAAGCCTTTATGACAAGGCTACCAGTGCAGTCCTCCATAACAGCGTCATCGGGAACTGGTTCAGAACAACAATCCGTGTGCGTCAAAGATGCCTACTCTCTCCAACACTCTTCAACATCTTCCTAGAGCGCATCATGTCAGATGCTCTTGCAGATCACGAAGGCACAGTCAGCATAGGGGGCAGAGCAATCTCCAATCTTCGTTTTGCGGATGATATTGATGGATTGGCTGGAGAGGAACAAGAACTTGAACAGCTTGTACAGAGGCTTGACACCACCTCCAGAGCTTATGGAATGGAAATAAGTGCAGAGAAGACCAAAATGATGACCAACAACACCAATGGCATCAACACGGACATCAAAATACAAGGTTAATCCCTCAACACAGTGCACAGCTTCAAATATTTAGGAGCCATTGTGTCAGACAATGGGTCTCGACAGGAAGTCCTCTCCAGGATCGCACAAACAACTGCTGCCCTGACAAGGTTGAAGCCCATTTGGAAAGACAGAACCATCAGTCTACATTCCAAAGTAAGACTGCTGCGCTCTCTGGTCATCTCCATCTTCCTATATGCTTGCGAAGCATGGACCCTCACAGCAGATCTCCAACGAAGAATACAAAGCATGGAGATGAGGTGCTACAGAAGACTTCTGGGCATTTCCTATACCCAACACATCACCAACGACGAAGTCAGACAGACCATCACACAAGCCATTGGACAACACGATGACCTGCTCACAGTGGTGAAGAAACGGAAACTCCGATGGTATGGCCACGTCACCAGATCATCAGGCCTTGCAAAGACCATTCTGCAAGGCACAGTGTAAGGAGGTAGAAGAAGGGGGAGACCGAAAAAGAGGTGGGAGGACAACATTCGAGAATGGACTGGTTTGACACTGAGCGAAGCCATGAGGGCTGCTGAGGACAGAGAAAGATGGAGTATGCTGGTTAAAAGATCATCTGTGGTGCCCCTACGACCTTCGGGTTATGGGACAGGACAGGATAGGATAGGATAGGACATGATGCTTGATTTCCATATTGCACAAGTTTGTAAATCAGCATATGCTGCCTTGCATCAGATCAGCTCCATTCGCTGCTACTTAACCCTTCAAGCAACCATCACCTTAGTCTGTGCTTTAGTCTTGTCTGGGCTAGACTATTGTAATGCCCTACTGGCTTCCTGCCCGAGTCATCTCATAGACAAACTTCAAAAAGTCCAGAATTGTGCTGCTAGGCTAGTCTTTAGGGCAAAAAAGCGCGATCACATCACTCCACTACTCCGTAAGCTTCATTGGCTACCCATAGAGGCCCGCATTAAATACAAACTGTCCGTACTGTGCCACAATTTCTTCTCTGGAACCTGCCCTTCATATCTGTCAGATCTGCTGTCTGTCTATGTCCCTTCTCGCACTCTTCGCTCTTCTTCTGACTCTCGCACACTCTGCATTAAAAAAACCAACACCAAAATGTACGAAGAACGGGCATTCACCTATTGTGCACCCAGACAATGGAACACTCTTCCAGCCAACATCAGACACAAGCAGACCACACCCTCATTCAAGCAAGCTCTAAAATCTCACCTCTTCAAACTCTACTATCCTGATTAAATCCTTCATTCTATAGACCCTAGCCGCAGCTCATATTTGTTCTGCTTTTGGCTATGCTTGTGGATTTGCTGTGATTGTGATGACTTGTTTGCAGAAAGTTAACTTTATGTATTTTGTTTGATTTTGTGTGTGTGGTGTTATTTTTTTTTTCTCATTGTATAATTTCTAATGCAATATTTGTAAGTTGTTTCATGTTTGTTTCTTTCCTTTCATGTAAAGCGCTATGCACTTGTCTCTAAAAGGACAAGTAATAGCGCTATATAAATGTCCATTATTATTATTATTATTATGTTCTTTTGAAGTTTTGTCAAAATCCATTCAATGGTTCTTGAGACATGGCTTCCAGTGGACCAATGGACGGATGACACTTAGCTCGTTTTTATTCCCAACTACTTGAAAATACCAAAAACACAACTTTTTTTTTGTGTATACAGCTCTTTTTATGTGTCTAGATTCAAATTCAATTTACAAACTTCTAAATTTCACACAGCACTTCATGACAAACAGCATGTGAGTCGTATGTTTTGCCATAGTTTTATTTCAGACACATTTTGATTACAGTGGTTTCAATTTTCTTTACACCTGCAAAATCAGACACCAAACTAAAACTTATAGTACTGTCACTATTTTATGAAAGTCAGCTTTGATAATTCTCTGCTTTATTGCAGCCCGTTTCAGAGATCTCAGAGACAGCGAGTGACGCATGGAGCACTGATGTTCTAGCAAGTGACACTGATGACAAGACCTCTGAGCGCTTGCACGAACTTGATGACCAGGTTAGACCAGAGGTTTATGTATAATAATTATTATTACTCTGTTAATCTGTTAATTTAATTCATTAAATGTTAGTGGATAACAGTAAGCTTAGTATGCTCTAATGTTAAAAATAAAATAACACACATTTATTACTTCAGATGTTCTTTCAAATGAAAGTAAATGCCAGAGATGACTAGAATTTTTATTTTATTTTAATTATTTGATAATAAAAATATTAATAATACTTTTGTTTGTTTTACACTTTAGGATGATACCAGCAGCACAGTGGACCGAGAAGAGGGAGACAACTTGTTAGGAAATGAAGAACGACAAGGTTGATTTCCCACCCACCATTTTGTATTTCCAGATAATATCTTAAATAATTTCATATTTGCTCAACTGCAAATGAGATGATCGCTAGGGTCACAGTTTTGATAAACGTGTTGCCCTATATATTTAAAAAAATTTTTTTTGGTGATTTTGGTATACAGATAACTTTAACAAATAACTTTTCAGGATAGTTGGCCAATCAGCCCATCACTCTGAATTTTACTTATGTTTTAAAGCAAATTTTTTCACTTTTTCTGAAATGACAATAATTTTTATTATTTTTACTGTGGATACTTTACCTTCACCTAGCCTTTTGTGTCATAGAAATTACAAGTCATAAACCTACAATAAATACTCCCTGGTTGTCAAAATTACTTAACCTCTTCAAAGAACAAGGTCAATTATATTAAAAAGACTTTTTGCACTTTATCTGAAAATTGGCTGAATATTCATAAACACTGTGAAAATCAAGGGTAAAGTTGACTTTGAAGGTTCTGATCATTGCTAAAATGTTTTTTTTTCTTCTTGATCAAGAAAATATATCAAACTATTTATCCTGATATGTATGGAAGATCCGCACCAGAAATAACATCGTCATAGGAACCTGGAATGTCAGGACCCTAAATGTGGAGGGAAAATTAGAAGAACTGGCCCACGAGATGGACCACTACCGATGGAACGTTTTAGGGATCAGCGAACTGCGCTGGAAAGGCGTAGGAGAAACAACGACCGACAAAGGCCACAAGCTTTATTTCAGCTGTAGAGATGACAGGCATGAACACGGAGTTGGATTCTTGGTCCACAAGAACATTTTAGCCACTGTCATGGGTTGCCACCCAGTCTCCAGTAGACTCATTACCATCCGTCTGAGAGCAGCCCCTTTCAACATCACCATCATCCAGGTCTATGTCCCAACATCAGACTATGACGACAGCGAAGTAGAGGATTTCTATGAAAATCTACAGGCTGTCCTTGACCAAGTGCCGAAGAAGGACATAGTCATAGTAGAAGGCGACTGGAATGCCAAGGTTGGCCAAGATGCGTACCACAACTGGGGAGACACATGTGGACCCCACTGCAACACCGAGACAAATGACAGGGGTCTGAGACTGTTGGAGTTTGCCAGATACAACAATCTGGTACTGGCAAACACTCTTGGTCTCCAAACAAAAAATCCAGACAATGGACATGGCACAGTCCCGGCGGGGAGCATCACAACCAGATCGACTACATCATGGTCAAGAAACGCTTCAGATCAACATTGGCAGGACGCGCACTTTTCCTGGAGCAGACATCGGGAGTGACCACGATCTCCTGATGTTGTCTTTCCGGCTTCACTTGAAGAGAGTAAACACAGCAAAGTGCACGAGACTGAAGTTCGACCTGGACAAACTGCAAGACCCGGAGGTGGCTGAAATATTCCAAGCCACAATTGGAGGGAAATTTGCACCACTGCTCATTATGGGAGCTGGTGAAGTAGATGTCAACACCATGACCACCACCTTCAACTTAGCTGTAACAGATGCCGCTACGGAGATCCTTGGAAAGCACCGGTCAAAAAAGAATCTGTGGATCAAACCTGAACTTTTGGACCTGTGTGATAGAAGAAGAGAGATGAAAAAGAAAAAGAACACCTCACAGGGAGCTGACGTCTACCGAAAAATCAACAATGAAATCTGAAAAGGCAAAGGAGAACTGGACAGCAAGAAGGCTTACCAGACTGTGAAGCGGCTGACAAGTACAGCCCAAGGTCTCCACGATCCAAAGCAAGTCTGGCATATGCCTTACAGAAGAACAAGAGGTCTTGGACAGATGGACAGAATACTGCTCTGACCTTTACAACCACAAACCAAACAGAGACCCATCAGTTCTAGCATGTCCAGAGAACAGAGACGAAATCCTCCCAATTCTCTGATAAGAAGTTGAGGCAGCAGTGCAATAGCTGAAGAAGGGGAAGTCAGCGGGAGTGGACAACATACCCGTGGAACTGCATGCTTCAAGCAGGAGGAAAAGCGATGATTGACACAATCACCATTATCTGTAACAAGATCTGGCAGAGTGGGGAGTGGCCTACACCATGGACCCAGTCGCTTGTCATCACTCTTCCCAAAAAAGGTAACCTTCAGGAGTGTGAAAATTACCGCACCATCAGCCTCATCAGCCATCCCAGCAAGGTCCTCCTGAAAATATTACTCAACAGGTTGAAACCCCAAGCTGAACAAATCATAGCTGAAGAGCAAACAGGATTCAGGGCAGGGCGAAGTACCACTGAACAGATTTTCAACCTCAGAATAATCTGCGAGAAATACCTACAGCACCAACAACATCTATATCATGTGTTCGTAGACTTCAAAAATGCGTTTGACCGAGTCTGGCATGCAGCTCTGTGGGCAACCATGATACATCATCAGCCCTAAAATTATTGAAGTCATCAAAAGCCTGTATGACAAAGCTACCAGTGCAGTCCTCCACAACAGCGCCATCGGGAACTGGTTCAGAACAACAATCGGTGTGCGTCAGGGATGCCTACTCTCTCCAACACTCTTCAACATCTTCCTGGAGCGCATCATGTCAGATGCCTTTGCAGACCACGAAGTAACAGTCAGCATAGGGGGAAGAGCAATCTCCAACCTCCATTTTGGGGATGACATTGATGGATTGGCTGGAGAGGAACAAGAACTTGAACAGCTGGTACAGAGGCTTGACACCACCTCCAGAGCCTATGGAATGGAAATAAGTGCAGAGAAGACCAAAATGATGACCAACAACACCAATGGCATCAACACGGACATCAAAGTCCAAGGCCAATCCCTCAACACAGTGCATAGCTTCAAATATTTAGGAGCCATTGTATCAGACAATGGGTCCCGACAGGAAGTCCTCTTTAGGATGGCTTCAAGAACTGCTGCCCTGGCGAAGAGAGGACCATCAGGTCTACATTCCAAGGTAAGACTGCTGCGCTCTCTGTCATCTCCATCTTCCTATATGCTTGCGAAGCATGGACCCTCACAGCAGATCTCCAACGAAGAATACAAAGCTTGGAGATGAGGTGCTACAGAAGACTTCTGGGCATTTCCTATAACCAGCACATCACCAACGACGAAGTCCGACAGACCATCACACAAGTCATTGGACAACACGATGACCTGCTCACAGTGGTGAAAAAACGTAAACTCTGATGGTATGGCCACGTCACCAGATCATGAGGTCTTACAAAGACCATCCTGCAAGGCACAGTGCAAGGAAGTAGAAGAAGAGGGAGACTGAAAAAGAGGTGGGAGGACAACATTCGAGAAGTGACTGGTTTGACATTGAGTGAAACAATCAGGGTTGCTGAGGACAGGGAAAGATGGAGTACGCTGGTTAAACGATCATCTGTGGTGCCCCTACGACCTCCGAGTTATGGGATAGGATAGGATATGATAGGATGTATGGAAGAGGAGTTATCACATGTGCAAGTACCAAATAATTTTAAAAAAAATTGTTTCCTTTACCAAAAAAACGTGTTGATAAATATCGTGCAAGTGAAGAGACATTATTTTTTCCAATGCTAGCTTGTTCAGTCTTCATGCATTTGAAAACAATAGTTGATGAGTATCTGTATGGTCTTTTATGAGACCTGCACCCAAGTTTTATATATGGAATGTTGGTATTTTTTGCTGCAAGACATACACAATCTAAATACGACTGTGTTCTGAACCCTTCATTTGAACTTAAGTTCTCCAACAAACCAAAGGAATTTCTTCCTTTTGGTATCAGAATATGCCCCCAATTTGGAAAAGCAAGTATAGATACTGGTTCTGTGAATGATGATCAACTGCTGACCGTACTTCCCCAGTGGAGGCTGATCAGTCCTAACAAATCAACTTTAGTTACCTATTTTAGGAAAAGCAATACATCTGAAGTTATAACCAGCAGTTTTTATGACAATATTCATTTTATAAGAGTGAGAAACGTTTTATGGATAAAACGTTTTATGGATAGATATACTACTACTTTTACAACTATTACTACTACCTTTTTTATTAATATAACCACTACTGTTTTGTTGTTGTTTCTTGCTTTTTGCGCCTTGTACGGAGGTATGCTACATATTTTAAAACTGTTACATTCAACCATTTTCTGACAGATGAGGCAGGCCTAGAAGTGTTAGGGGCAGTTGGTGGAGTAGCTCCAAACTCCACCTCTGATGACATGGCAGACCTCACTGAGGTGTTCACCTCCAACTCAGAGAACATGAGGCGTTCTGTTCCAACCCCTATGGCCTTCCACTCTCCCCAGTCCTTGCACCCTCCACAGTTCCATCGCCCCTCTACACGACAGTCAGATCCTCACAGCATTGTGCGTAGTCGCCTTTTGAAGGAGAGGCAGGTGGATGACAGGACCCAGACCCCAGGCACCCACCATCCCCACCACCATCATCACACCCCTGCTTCCCAACGCACCATCAATCCTGGTAGGCCTAAGTTTGATTGATTGATTTATTGAGTTGGGTTTTATCAACCGCAAATGTCCAAATGATTATAGTTTGAGTATACATGTATTCCAAGCTGCTAAGTAAGGAATTCATGAGCACATACAGGTCATACAATTATGTAATACTTTTCTTGTATATATTTGAGAAAATCATAGAAATTTTGAAATCAGTGGATGTTTTTTTTTTTAAAAAAAGGTGTATGTAATGAATGAATTAATTAATTAACATAAGTTTTTTGTTAATTTATTTATTCACTTATTTTAATGCACTGTGAGCACAGCTTCAGGGGTGGAATTATTTTTCATTCCTTCGTTTGTGATTGTCCAGGCATCAATGTATGGGTGAGTACAAATGGTCAGATGAGCGGCAACAATGCCACCGACAAAGCTCAGGCAGCCTCCATGGCCTCTTCCACAGCTGCTGGACTGATGACCAATGCGGCCGACACATCCCCATCACCCCCTACCTATGTACGCAAAGCAGAAAAGAAAGCACAACAACAGCAGCCAAAAGCTAGCGACAAGCAGGACAGGATTTCTCTGGACAGTGACAACCCACTCATCGAGATCACAGAGGCGCTGAAAAGCCCACCCAAAGGCACCCCATCAGCAGACACCTCCAGCAATTCACTGATAGCCATTGACCCCGAAACTGCAGCAAATCGGGGGTCCATTGAACCTCGCAGAACAACAGAACACACTGATAGAGGAAGGGCGCTTGTCAACTGCCCTTAGTATGTTCGACCCCTTATCGTTGGATGGGGAGGGAAAAGAGAGTGGGGCTGCAGGTGCCAACACCAACAATAACTGCAGCAGGCCTCCAGAGTCTTTCTTCATGGCCTCTACCAATGCAGGAGGAGACAACCTGGTTAGCATCCCCTCCCACTCTGACAGTACCATCGATTTGCTGAATGAAAATGAGGTCAAGACTGAGGAGGATGAGGTCAGAATTGAGAACGAGGTCAAGGTCAGTGGGGGAGCAGAGAAGAAGGAGAATGAAGGAAAGAAAGGGGGTTTAACTACCAGCATATCTTGGGAAGACAATCGCCTGACAATATCTCGCAACGTTCTGATGATAAGGTAATGTTGATAAATTTAAAATGTAAATGAAGGCTTACCTTGAGACGCTGAAGTTTGCTTAGAATCTCGTGTTGTTTAACAGAAACGGAGGTTTAAATGATAGACGGCTGTTTCCTGAAGTTTTGGGTCATTCTTTCAAAACGATCATAAATTTGCTTAATCAATATTAACTTCAATATAGGGAACAAATTTAATGATCTTAAAATAAATGCTAAGTTTGAAAAACAAAGTTTGTGTTGTTTAGCATAACTGGGATGGGCATGCAGGAACTGTGGGCATTTTAAACTCCATTCTTGCTGAACGACACTCATGAAATTCTATGCAAACATCAGCTCATCAAGGTAACCTTGTGTTTACGTTTTAAATTTTGTTTCATGTCGTTTATCAGACACTCCAGTTTATATGATATTTCAAAGATGTGTTTTGTAAATTTATAGTAATTCGTATACAGCTCTGCACACATTCATTCTAAACACCAAAAGCCACACTGTGCCGATAAACAGCTTTCCTCTCCAAAAAAGTTTTTCCTCAACACAAATTTTCATGTTTAAACATTATGGTACCAATTCTCATAAGGTACATATTTTTTCTTACATTTGTTATGCTCATACTCCTATTATCATCACTATCAAAACCAAAATTGTCTTCTTCCATTTATCTTGATTCTAATTATGATCTAACAAGATAACCACGTATGCTACTTTGACTTGCCTCCAACAGAGTCTGATTTCTTGCTAACACTGAACTCAATTAACTTCAAATAAAATCTGTGGAAAGTCTTGAGCGTTTGATTATCCAGCCTTTCTCATAATGTCAATATTCACCACTGACTGCAACATAGC
Organism: Oncomelania hupensis; assembly: GCA_036898135.1. Taxonomy (NCBI): domain Eukaryota; kingdom Metazoa; phylum Mollusca; class Gastropoda; order Littorinimorpha; family Pomatiopsidae; genus Oncomelania; species Oncomelania hupensis. The sequence goes on along the minus strand of CM072527.1, from coordinate 22,218,202 downwards.
ACTAGAGGATGCACTCCTGAAATTATGTGGAGCAAACTGCTCCAACCTGGCTTCTGTCAGCACCTTCTTCACCACCTAGCTACAGCGGCTCGTGATGCCTGACCATGTGGGCGATTGTAGCACACAAAAAACTTATCACAATCGCCGCCTCAAATTTCTTTTGTCTGAATTGGGTAGATGTGACAAGCGGAGTTCCACAAGGATCCATTTTGGGGCCGACCATGTTCCTGGTGTTCATTAATGACTTGGAGGACGGAATGCTGACCAGCGTTCTAAAGTTTGCTGATGACACTAAGATCTACGGCGACATCTCCGACCCAGCGGGGAGCGACAAACTACAGCATGACCTTAAGGTAGCAGAAATGTGGTCAGAGAGGTGGCTGATGAAGTATAACGTGGACAAGTGCAAGACTCTGCATGCAGGCCGTAAAAACACTTGTCATGTTTACACGCTGGGAGGACAAGAACTTGGAGCAGTGGAGGAAGAAAGGGACCTAGGCGTCATCATCCACAGGTCACTGTCGGTCAGTCGCCAGTGCTGCGAGGCAGCAAAACGAGCCAACAGAGCAGTGGGGCAGATCATGCGAACAGTCACAGCCAGAACTAAGGAAGTTATTGTCCCACTCTACAAATCAATTGTACGACCACATCTGGAGTATTGCATCCAAGTATGGCGACCTTACCTCAAAAAAGACATCGCAGAGTTGGAAAAGGTGCAGAGGAGAGCTACGAGATCGATCACAGGGATTGGTCACCTGCCGTACAATGAGAGACTGGCTTTTTGCAATTTGCAGAAATTAGAAGAAAGGAGAGACAGGGGAGATCTCATCAAGACATTCAAGATCATAAAGGGGCTTGAAAAAGTTTCTGCTGACAAATTTTTTGCTTCATGCCAGTCATCATTCTACCATAGAGGTCACAGCAGCAAACTGTTCAAAGAGAGGTCTAGACTGAATCTCAGAAAGAACTTTTTTTCACAAATAGTTGTGAACCCATGGAATGCACTGAAACAATCAACTGTTGAAGCTGAAACTGTCAACCAGTTCAAGAACCGCCATGATAAAGAGACAGTTAAGGGGGTTAAATTAAGTTCTCAAACTTCCTACCCCGTCGGCCGCGCTTAGTGGCAACTCGGGTAAATTCAGGTAAATATCCTTCTAAACAAGACACCACAGAATAAAGGTTTCTGTGAAAAACTTGACCTAGTTTCTGTTAGTTTGTCCACTAAATGGATTTTACAATAATTCTTGTTAAAAACAATATAACTTCAAATAAAACGTATGCACTCTTTATGCTGAAACAATCATTAGTAGGGGACAAAATTTTTCAATAAATTCTTTCAATAACTCCTGGTTATCACCTTTTTCTTTAAAAAAAAGTCAAGAAAACCTTAACGTTCCACGCAGACTGATACTTTAGCAACTGTGTTCTCGACTGGTAAACACCTTTCACAAAATGGCACACCATTGGATGTTCACCAACAGTCCTGAACTCTTCTGTCTGAGCAAATGCTGATAAAGCACTTCTTGTGGTTTGACAGTACAGACTGAATTCTCTATCTCAGGAACATTCATTTCTAGAGGTTAAAAAAATAACATTACTCATCCACCATTCAATATATTTTTATTGCTTCATCTGATAAAAAAGTAACCACATTGGTTTGTCTTTAATGACTTATCTTTTTCCAGATTTCTGTAATACAACTGTCCCCACAAAACAGCCGGAAAAGCAGCAACTAACTACCTAATGATTTAGACAGTTCTCAAATTGTTATCTTTCTTTTTATGCAATTTAAATTAGCCATTTTTATTTATTTATTTTTTTATTCAGGCAAAGTTACCATCATTGCATTTGAATCCAACCAGAAACTCAAACATTTGATCTTAGTTCAAGATGCCAATAGACTTCTGACTGTGAATCATAAAACCTAAAGTTTAAAACATTTGAAATGTTTCATTCACATTAGCTTCACATTATTCATAACTCTGCCCTTGCAGGTAACTGTCATCTATGAATGATGCAGACAGAAACCTTGTGCTCAAATTAGCATAAGCAGTCTTCAGCAACTTTGTGAATTATCTTGGAAGTTGCATGTATACTGGTAGAGTATTCCTTTTCATGTAAATTTCAAACATTTTCTGCTATTTTCACTGATGGAGGCTTGTAAGCATGCCTTAAAGCAATCTTTTTTAATCAATCTTGTGGCAGTCAAGATTGTCCGTTTTCAAATGCCATATTCAACAGACTTATTAAATTCCTTCAAATTGAGTATTAGACGAGACGACTCGTCTGATTTTTCCACAAGAAAAACAGTAGAAATCACTTCCCCTTCTTCAGATTTAGAAAATTCAATTACTTTCAATTTTAACAGTTAACCCCTTCACTGCTACAGTGTAATAGCATTTTGGTATTGCTGTGTGACAGGGCAGAATTTTACTTTCTTTGGTAGGTTCCCTGATCTATTCACTACTCATTCATTTATTGAGATACCTCATAAATCTGGCATGTTTTTTGCTTATATCATTGGCTATTATCTGATATTATAATAATTGGATTTTGTTTCTAATTGTTATAGTTTTAAAAAAATGTTTTTCTTCAAAAAATGACAGTTTCTAGACATACACACATTTTAGCTCATAATACCACGCAAGACTGCAAAAACTGGTGTTAATATATTATAAACATGAACTCAAACAAGTCACCACTATCTTGGTTGTTAAAAATTTCTTGTAGCACTTCCAGATGACTCTATCGCTTAAAAACATCGAGTTGAACTCTGACTTTGGTCTGCCATCTTGAATACGATTATTAGTCTGGAAATTTCTTAAAACACTTGCATCATGTAGAACTAACTTTCAGAGCGGTCAAAGGGAAAGAACTATTTTAGTAATCCTACAAGTGGTTGGACCAGTTTTCAGTATTACCTCCCATTTAGTTTTCAGAAATTTTGCTGACAAAAATGCACCTTGGTATTCTCTGAAAGAATTGTCAAAAATTAGAAAAAGGTCTGATAGTGAAAATAAAGAAAAAGTATTGCCTCTAGTAATCAGCAGAGGTCGAGCCCAAGCGGGACTACCACTAAGACAATGCCACCTCCTCAGGTGAACGCGCCGGCGACCGTGTCAAAAGCCGTTACCACACCTCTACACCCTGTTGAGGACTAGGGAGGACGTCTGATCCAAGACCCCCCTCCTCCTCGCCCCATCGAGGTCGAACAGCTTTGGCTGGGGCCATGCAGAGGTTGACAAGCTCGAAGTCCTCTTCAAGGACTGACAATATGCCAGAACCGTTGTCTTCTAAAAAAGACATTACTTTGAATCGTTTCACCTCCCTGGAGGTGACATGTAGGAGTCGCCTCAACAGGGGTCAGCACCTCCATCTCCAGCTAAAAAATAGTTTGTTATAATTAAGGAGAAACTTAAGAGTAGAAAATTGCTTGAAATAAAACATACTACGAACAGTTGCTCCTGCTTATTAAAATCTGACCAAGTGTAATTTGTCTACAGGAAATCTCTGTCCTGATGAAATACTTCAATTTTCTGGATACTCTTGCTTGCAATCTAATGTTTCTTGTGGGAACGCTTTATGTGTTCAGTCAGACATTTTATTTAGCACAGTTACATTGACCACACCCCTAGAGGCGATTGATGCTCGAGTACCTTTAAAAAATACTGTAACTGTATGCTTCTTATATTTATCCCCTTCAAAAACCATATGCAGAGCAGACTTAATAAACTTGATAGACCAACTCCCTTCTTCCTTTGTGATTGTTGGGGATCTGAATGGTCACTCCCCCACATGGGGAAGTGACCATAAGAATCCCAAAGGCAAAATTTTGGAGAATGTTGTTGATGACCTCAGCCTCTGTATTTTAAATTCAGATTCTCCTACATATTGTAGCCATTTAGGAACATTTTCTAATTTAAACCTGGCCATCTGTGATGCTTCCCTTTTTTGGGACCTGGATTGGAAACCTCATTCGGATCTCTGCGGGAGTGACCATTTTCCTATTTTTATAAAGTTTCTAGAAGATCAATCTGAGGAGCTCCAGCAGCGCTGCAATTTTAAAAAAGCAGATTGGGACAAACCTGGACACTACGCAGCTTGTCAATTACCAATGACATTCTAAAATCTGAAGATCCCGTTTTGGAGTATTTTAATATCCTAATAGATTGTTCTTCCGGAAATATATCCAAAACATCTTTTTAAAAAAGCGCTCCGAAGACCCCTTGGTTTGATGAAGAATGCAAGACTCTTCATCACCAAAGGAAACAAGCCCAACGAAGTTTCTTTTAAAATCCTATCCTATCCTATCCTGTCCCGTAACCCAGAGGTCGTAGGGGCACCACAGATGATCGTTTAACCAGCATACTCCATCTTTCTCTGTCCTCAGCAGCCCTGATGGCTTCACTCAGTGTCAAACCAGTCCATTCTCGAATGTTGTCCTCCCACCTCTTTTTCGGTCTCCCTCTTCTTCTACCTCCTTGCACTGTGCCTTGCAGAATAGTCTTTGCAAGGCCTGATGATCTGGTGACATGGCCATACCATCGGAGTTTCTGTTTCTTCACCGCTGTGAGCAGGTCATCGTGTTGTCCAATTGCTTGTGTGATGGTCTGTCGGACTTCGTCGTTGGTGATGTGTTGGGTATAGGAAATGCCCAGAAGTCTTCTGTAGCATCTCATCTCCATGCTTTGTATTCTTCGTTGGAGATCTGCTATGAGGGTCCATGCTTCGCAAGCATATAGGAAGATGGAGATGACAATGGAGCGCAGCAGTCTTACTTTGGAATGTAGACTGATGGTCCTGTCTTTCCAAATGGGCTTCAACCTTGTCAGGGCAGCAGTTGTCTTGTCATACAGGCTTTTGATGACTTCAATAATTTTAGGGCTGATGTTGTACACTTTCATTGTTGCCCATAGAGCTGCATGCCAGACTCGGTCAAACGCCTTCTTGAAGTCTATGAACACATGATATAGATGTTGTTGGTGCTGTAGGTATTTCTCACAGATTATTCTGAGGTTGAAAATCTGTTCAATGGTACTTCGCCCTGCCCTGAATCCTGCTTGTTCTTCAGCTATGATTTGTTCAGCTTGGGGTTTCAACCTGTTGAGCATTATTTTCAGGAGGACCTTGCTGGGATGGCTGATGAGGCTGATGGTGCGGTAATTTTCACACTCCTGAAGGTTACCTTTTTTGGGAAGAGTGATGACAAGTGACTGGATCCATGGTATAGGCCACTCCCCACTCTGCCAGATCTTGTTACAGATAATGGTGAGGGCATCAATTATCGCTTCTCCTGCTTGTAGCAGTTCCGCAGGTATGTTGTCCACTCCCGCTGACTTCCCTTTCTTTAGCGATTGCACTGCTGCCTCAACTTCGTCCCGGAGAATTGGGAGGATTTCTTCTTCTTCTCTGTTCTCGGGACATGCTAGAACTGATGGGTCTCCATTTGGTGTATGGTTGTAAAGGTCAGAGCAGTACTCTGTCCATCTGTCCAAGACTTCTTGTTCTTCTGTTAGGCATATGCCAGACTTGCTTTGGATTGTGGAGACTTTGGGCTGTTTGACACTTGTCAGCTGCTTCACAGTCTGGTAGGCCTTCTTGCTGTTGTTCTTGTTCAGACTGTTCTCTATTTCCTGGCATTGATCTTCTATCCAGTTCTCCTTTGCTGTGCACATGCCTTTTCGGATGTCATTGTTGATTTTTCGGTAGACATCAGCTCCCTGTGAGGTGTTCTTTTTCTTTTTTATCTATCTTCGTTTATCACACAGATCCAAAAGTTCAGGTGTGATCCATGGCTTCTTCTTTGGTTGGTGCTTGCCAAGGATCTCAGTGGCGGCATCTGTCACAGCTGAGTTGAAGGTGGTGGTCATGGTGTTGACATCTACTTCACCAGCCCCCAAAATGAGCAGTGGTGCAAATTTCCCTCCAATTTTGGCCTGAAATAGTTCTGCCACCTCCGGGTCTTGCAATTTGTCCAGGTCAAACTTCAGTCTAGTGCACTTTGCTGTATTTACTCTCTTCAAGTAGAGCAGGAAAGACATCATCACGAGATCGTGGTCACTTCCGATGTCTGCTCCAGGAAAAGTGCGTGTCCTGCCTATGTTGAAGCATGATCTGAAGCGTTTCTTGACCATGTCACAGGGCAGCCTGTGTTGAAACCGAGTAGTAAGTGCGGGTGGGGAGTTAATGAGTTGGGGTAGTAACTGCGCGATGTCGTTGTATGGTTATGCGTGGAAAGCGTGTTTTTTGAACAGCATAGTTTGGCCAGCCAGTTTTGGGAATGTGTTCACTGTTAGGCAGAACAGGTTTTGGCAGAGACACGGAGAGACGTGCGGTCTTGTTTTCTCTGGGTGGTTTTGTTCTGGAAGTAAGGTTGGAGCAATTATTAACGTAAATAATAATTGGTTCTAGGAAAAGCCTAGTTGGAAATGTTACTGTGGTAGTAGCAAGCTCGAGGAAAAGTGTGAGCAAATAACTAAGTTTGTGAGTTTGTGGTAGGTTAGTGTCGAGGTATTGTCCACTAACGGAAACTACTACGCACTGGATTACCTTACTTGGAGTACTTTGTAGGCAAGCAGTCGGAAGTTCGCTAGCTACAGGTACTTTACAATCGAGCCGTTGGGTAAGTGTGATGGTGATCTTCCTTTACTGTGCTAATGACCGGTGACCGGCTGTTTGGGGTGTTGAACGATAGCTGTGCGTGAGGCTGGGGGAAGTATGGTTGCACTGAGGAGAGGAAGGGTGCGACTGAAGGAGGGAGAATGAGGGAGGAGAATGGGGGTGAAGTGTGATGAAGGTAGGATGGAAGTGGTTGTTGTTGTTGAGGTTGCGGTTGCTCAAGATGGATAGTGTGTTGATGATTTCATGTATTCATTTGCAGCATTGTTCATTTCATGCATTCATAATGTCATTTAGTTTTTGAATTATGTGTTTGATTACAAGAGACAGTAAAAGTAGTCAAGGGAAGTGAAATGAACAGCAGTGGCGCTTCCTCAAGATACAGGAATTAGTTAGTGTAGTAGGGGGGGAGAGTGTGAGGAGGGAGGGGGACAGAATCGGGTGGACTTGACATTAACAATACGGCAAGCATGTTGCAGGTTCGAAAGTCTTTGTTCGTCGCTCGGAAGTTCGTCGAACTCTTCAGCGCGACGACGACGACGACATCCGGTCGTTGGACCCACATCATCATCACCACCCATTCGTCCACGTCCACGTTTGTGACATCCACATTGTTCCACCACCCCATCTTTTCCGCGTGATCGTGACGTCTGTTGCGGGACCTAGCCTCGGCGTTACAAGGTAGCCGACAGGAGGAGTCAGGCTGAGAGGCGTCGACGGCGGCAGGGCTGCCGCAACTACAGCGTCATCATCATCATCATCGTCATCGTCGGCGGCGGAGGGAGTGGCGACACCACTACGCCTGGATTTAACAGCGACAGTCCGGTGACAACCACAAGGAGGGGCAGCTACTTTCCGGAGACATCAACGGGGACACCCTACTATCAGGTCGGCTTGTTCTTTGTTTGTCCCCCTCTTGACACTTGCCCCCTCTGTGCCCGGACATTAGCGTTGCACAGTCGTTAGTTAGACGTGGTTGATCAGCAACCCCCGTTCATCTGACATTTCCATTTCATTGTTCATCGACCCATTGATTGTTCCATCACCATCTTTCTCGTTTCATGTGTAAATGTTGTATGTGTATGAGTGTGTGGTATGAATGAATAAATAGCTTGAAAGTTGTATATATAATTGTTGTGTTATCATCACTTCACGTCTGCGGGAAACTGTCATTCTGTCTGGGTTGTCTGCGTGTGTAAGGTGTTTGTTTGTGGCGTCTACCCAGGGGGAGTCGTGGCAGTGACAGACCATGATGTAGTCTTTTCGGTTGTGATGCTCCCCGCCGGAACTGTGCCATGTCCATCGTCTGGAGTTTTTGTGGAGACCAAGCATGTTTGCCAGTACCAGATTGTTGTATCTGGCAAACTCCAAGAGTCTCAGACCCCTGTCATTTGTCTCGTTGTTGCAGTGGGGTCCACATGTGTCTCTCCATTTGTTGTGCGCATCTTGGCCAACCTTGGCATTCCAGTCGCCTTGCACTATGACTATGTCCTTCTTCGGCACTTGGTCAAGGACCGCCTGTAGATTTTCATAAAAATCCTCCACTTCGCTGTCTGATGTTGGGGCATAGGACTGGATGATGGTGATGTTGAAAGGGGCTGCTCTGAGGCGGATGGTAATGAGTCTACTGGAGACTGGGCGGCAACCCATGACAGTGGCTAAAATGTTCTTGTGGACCAAGAATCCAACGCCGTGTTCGTGCCTGTCATCTCTACCGCTGAAATAGAGCTTGTGGCCTTTGTTGGTTGTTGTTTCACCTAGGCCTTTCCGGTGCAGTTCGCTGATGCCTAGAACGTTCCATCGATAGTGGTCCAACTCGTGGGCCAGTTCTTCTAATTTTCCTTCCGCAGTTAGGGTCCTGACATTCCAGGTTCCTATGACGATGTTGTTTCTCGTGCGGATCTTGCTAAATTGTCCATCAGTAGCATACTTAACACCTCCGTCCTGGTGACCAATGGAAGGCGCGGTCCTTGAGCTGGGCGACGACCGATCCGGTATGGAATTAGTGGATAGTGTCATCATGTAGTGTGTCTTGGGCAAAAAAGACGTGGCGGTGCCCAATCCTTTCCAGGCTGTTGGCCACAGCCGAAATCCACGAATACAGTGTGGCTCGCCTTGGCCCTGAGCAAGTGGTCGTTGAACGTGTAGTAACGTGAGGTTTCTCCGCCCTGGCCGGTGACTTCTGTGTAGAAGACTTTCGCCCAGTGATGCCGTGCTAACATCACCCCTGTTAGTCGCCTCTTACGACACGCCGGGAAACGTTGGGTCTATTCTATTTAATGCCCGAACCCACAGGGTAAAATCCTACTTCAGAAAAAAAACTTAATCACCAGATGCTTTGAGCCAAAACTAGGTATCTCTTTAAAGAAAAATGGCATCAATCCTGGAAAACCTTCTGTTCAAAACTTTATACCAAAATGTCTTCCAAAACAGTGTGGAAAATAATAAAAAGAATATAAGGAAAAATCTCCAAAGCTGTAATCCAAGGTCTGAAAAAATGTAGACAGATTATCACTGATAAAAAGCAGGTACCTGATCTGTTGACATCTCCCATCCATTACAATTCATCGTCTGCTAATTATTTCCCCATATTCCAAAACATCAAGGATAAAAAAATAATGAGAACTTTGCTTTTTTGACTCCAATAATTGTGAACCATATAACCTTCCCTTTTCTATGGAAGAATTGACAGATTCCATCCTGAAATCCCATAATTATTCTTCCGGGCCATAATATTCATTATTAGTTAATTTCGCACCTGTCTAAAGATTAAAATTCTCTTGGCTGTGTTTAATCACATTTGGTCCTCTGGTTCCTTTCCCCCTTGTTGGCGGGAAGCAATTATTGTTCCAATCCCTAAACCTGGTAAGGATCACTCTGATCCAAAACAACTACAGGCCCATTGCCTTTACAAGCTGTTTGTGCAAAACTATGGAAAGAACGATCTATGAGCGTTTGATGTGGCAGTTAGAATCCATCAACGCTCTTGATATGTCTCTATGTGGTTTCCGCAAAAACAGGAACATTTTAGATCATCTCGTTCGTTTTGAGTCTTTCGTCAGAAACGCGTTGGTTAACGGTAAACATGTTGTTTCTGTGTTGTTTGATCTAGGAAAGGCTTATGACATGACTTGGAAGTTCGGGATTCTAAAAGATCTAGAACTCCCAGGCTTCTGTGGGAACTTACCCATTTTTATAGAAAATGTTTTAACTGATACAAAGTTTCAGATTTGACGGCTCCACATTATTAGATCCTTTTGAGCAGGAGATGGGTGTCCCTCTGGTTAGCACTCTTTCTCCTCTTTGGTTTAACATTAAGATCAATAACATAGTTCAAAACGTTAAATCTGGCATAGATAAATTCTTGTTCGTTGATGATTTCCCTCGGCCAAGGGTAAAATTTGGCAGGGGTGGAGTGTCAACTTGAGCTTTGCATAGATAAAATTCAGGGGTGGGTAGAAGAAAACGGCTTCCAATTTTTGCTTTCTAAAACCGAATGCATTCATTTTCATAGCAAACAGAACCCTTTTGAACCCTTCTCTCCATGTTTATGGCCAACCCATATATTTACTGCTTTGATGAAATAGAAAGATAATTTGGTTCGATACCTTTTAATGAGATTTTAAAAGTTTGCAATAGTAAACACCTGTTTCAATTTTTACCTTTTGCATCTAGATCATATAGTTTTGTTTATATTCTTGGTTAAATTTTATAAGACTAGTTTTTATTTACATCTTTTATCATATTTAAATGTTAGCAGTTTAGTCTGATTTCGCTTAGTTTTGTTTGGTGTTGATTCGGCTCTTGGCAGTTCAATGGACCCTATAAACACTGAATATCTATCTATCCCCTCCACCACCACCCCATCACCACCTCCTCCCCAGGAAAAAAATCCAAATTTGTTGCATATCTGTACGAGATATGTCTTAAATAGTCCAAAAATGACATGGAAAAAATAATGTCCGTCCCGCACCAGCTCAATTCCTTTGTGAGAAGCACTGTTCAGTGCCTCCACATTTTGCGTGCTGTGGACTATTTATAGCTTGCCTGCACCCCTCTTCCAGTGAAAGGAAACATCGGCAAAGCTATTTATTGCTAGCCTGGCTAACATAACCTCAAAATCTGAAAAGCTTTGGTTGAGTTGCTGTGGTCCGTCCATCGGCCAGTGCAAAAATTTTAAATTTTTAAGTACTCAGAACCTATTTCAAATATCACAACCAAACTTGGTAAGGTGGTGTATACCCATGAGACCTCATAAATGATCATTGAATGATCAGTGACTTCACTTCAAGGTCAGGGTCACAGGGTCACCAAATGTTAGTAAAAAAATTACAATTTTTCTGAAAATTTACCATTTTTTCTAGATTATTAATATTGAACATTGTTTTTTGATGCATGATAGATATCAATGAGACACACATACTATTAAAATTTGGACAACCTCACTCCAAGGTCAAGGTCACATGAGCTGTCCAAAGATGGTTAATATGGGTACTTTGAAATGACATTGACTCTAAACTATGAGAAATATAAAGTCCAAACTTGTACATGTATTTAGAGATGATAAATTGATCTTTTATACATGTTCCGTTTTTGCGTTGACCATGAAGGTCAAGATCATTTTAGGCCTTGGAAAAATGAACCAAAAATAGGTCATTGTTCAATGGAATACTTGTAGCTGTTTATTTAACCCATAGTTTGCAACATTTGGTTATTTGGTCAGACGTGCATAAAAGGTCATTTGAGGGTCAGGGTCATCCAAAGGTAAAGATCACCAGTTTGATTTTTTTGACAGAATACAAATTTTGCTGTACTTTATTTGATAGTACACGAGTATTGGAGCCTGAGGTCTAGGTCATCTCGAGGTCAAAAGCATAGAAAGATCAAAGTTGGTATTACTTTGCAGTTTAATGCCACAGGGTCTTGTTAAATATTGCAAGTTCCATAAGGAGCATGTGAGTCATATGGACTTTGCCCTTTAGTTTGCTTTGTTTTGTAGTTAATTTATTATTTGCTTCTCAATGCTCAGTTTGCAAGTGTAGGTGGGAGAGTGTTATGAAATGTGATTGTTTAGTTGGTATTGCAATTTGTCTCGCAGTTCATCTAATCTAATAAATACAACAGAATGGAAAAACCATTTTTGTTGGCACGCCCTTTGTACTTGGTCTTAATCTTGGACGTCTCTTTATATTGTTCATAGTGTTTATGTGCAGTAAATATGATAACATAATATTTATTCTTTTTAATGCGAGTGCATTTGGGAACGATGGGATGAGGGACTGTATACAAGTTTGTGCGACTTGCTGCTTTGAGAAAATAGCTAAGGAAAGACTGGCTCATTCTATTTAATTCACACTTAAATCTTTCTTCTATGCAGGTTTAGTTAGTCATTGTTTATAGGGTTCAGGGGACTGCAAAGAGCCGAATCAGGAGCACAACTTGTTTGAAAGTGGACAATCTGTATAAAAGATCTGCTGAAACAACGATGGTAACACTAAAGGCGCTCCACCAGCTGGTCACTTTACAATAAAATTTGTCGTGCTACATGTGTAGAATAAAATATGTACTGTATTCTGTTAAACTTTGGCCTAAAACAGTCTTTACATCTGGATCATCTTCTATATTGATAAACAGTGACACAACCTGTCATTTGTTTTCAGTACAATATAATTATATTTGCATATTTAAATAGGACAAAATATTTTGCACATTTGTACGACATTTGCGCTCCCTTGCCATATAAAACAATTATTATTATGTGCACCAGTTAGTTGGAGCTTAAATGAAGAAGGCGTTCTGGCCGGCAGTGACAAGTTTTACGCAAGGGGCTCTCAGTCTGAGGTGATTGGCGGCGGATCGTTCTGGTTGGGGTGTATAGAGATAGCATGTTAGAGAGATATGAAATGGGGGAGAGGGGGGGGGGGGGAGTTATGCAAGCATTTGAATGTCAGTATGTTCAGTTTGTATTTGATGCATGAAGCCAGTGTAGTTGCCTAAGGAGGGAGGAGATGTGATCTTTTTCTTGAGAAAGACAAGGCGGGCGGCACTGTTTTGTATGTGTTACAGTAAATAAGTCAGATCAGTAAATAAGTCTATTTACTAAAATTTCAGTAAATAAGCTTATTTCCTGTTTCGATCAGGGAATAAGCTTATTTACTAAAATGACCAGTAAATACTTATTTACTGAAATTTTCTGCAGATTTTAGATCTATTTACTGACGACTGCTTTATGCATACCAATACATTTAATTAATGATATGTACACGCAGCAAACACATAATTTATTATTCAGATCGTTCACAGAAATACTGACGCACCAAATGTTGTTTTCTTTATATTTTTATTACACCACTGATATCATTTGTTGATTATGAGAACATGTTTATTAAACACATAATTAAAAACAACAGAATTTCTCTCTCTCTCTCTCTCTCTCTCTCTCTCTCTCTCTCTCTCTCTCTCTCTCTCTCTCTCTCTTGTTATTATGGCATTGTGGCTATTATTAAATTAAAAACTTACTGAACAAACGCATAATTAAAAACAATAAACTCTCTCTCTCTCTCTCTCTCTCTCTCTCTCTCTCTCTCTCTCTCTCTCTCTCTCTCTCTCTCTGTTACACTCGGTTTGATGATGGTGTTTTCTATCAGTATCTGATTCAGCCCCAATGCTGAATTCCTGATAGGGTGTAGATTCGTTTATCCACGCAGCCCGCTCAAGCAGCATACAAGTCACAAAGTCGACGTATGAAGTTTTCCACTTTTATTCAGCACACATCAACAACTGCATACAATCGCTCAATCGCCTTTCCACTCTCAAATTTACTTTCCAGGTCACTATCAACAACAACTTCCCAAAACACACGGAGCATCGAATATATAATTTTTTTTCTCCTTCGGGATGACGACAGGTTGTTCTAGAAAATGACGCATTACAACCAACCAATCAGAATTAAAGATCGTCATCACTGAATTACGTCATACTTCTCTCTTCCTGCCAAAAGAATGTTCTCCATTATCTACGACCATCAAGAAACTTCGATCGATAGTAAACAAACAGATCCAGAAAATTCTACAACGATATCGACTAACGAAAATTATCAACGTTATACAAAGCCTCTCCTAACAACAATGCAAACTCAAATCAAAGGTAAATAAACTCCATTATTGAATACTTTGCAAAACGAAACGATTAGATCTATCGTGCGCGCTTCCGACGTACTACCATTCGCGTTTCAACGTAACATAACCCCCCACTCAAGAAGAAATTTACCTAATTTCTTTCAACAACGTTGGAACGTAATGCACAAACAAAGTTCAGAATTAAAACTTATTTCAGACTGTCTGAACACTGTCAATGTTCTCAGCTCATTCACACAAAGTTTCTCATCTGCAAGTCTTTCTGGATACTGTCAATATTCACAGTTCATTCACACAGAGTCAATGTTTCTCATCTGCAAATCTTTCTGGATACTGTCAATGTTCACAGATCATTTACCCAGTCAACGTTTTTCATTTTCAAGTCTGTCATTACCAATATTCTTAGTTCATCCACACAGTCAATGTTCTTCCATTCGCTAGGAAACGACGCCCTCGTCAGTTGCGGTCGTCATCGGCCCAGGGTCAAAGACGATGATCACGTGGGCTTCCCTGGAATCAGTGCGTCCTCCGTTGTCTCCTTCTTCCATCGGATGTCCGACGCAGTCGACGTTGTCAGCTCCCAGGATGCATTTGCTGGGTCTCACGGTCAGGTTGGCTTCTGCGGGACCGTGGAACGGCTCCCTCAAGGTCTGCAGATGCTCCTTCCAGGTCTGGGTGTGGACTTCATGTTCGACTAAAGTCGTAGAGCCTGGGACATCATTGAAGTTATGGGGAAACTCGCCCATAAGGTCCTTGAGCTCCAACTTTTGACCTTCCGTCAAGCTTGGTCCTAGCTTAACATCATTGATGCCTTCTTTGCTGTGGAAGTCTCCAAGTTCCAACAGTTCTTCGCTGTCAAAGCTGTCGTCGGTCACAGCTGCTGTGGCTGCGTGCACAGTCTCTGATGGCCTTTCCACGTACAGCTTAAGGAGGTTGGCGTGGTATATCTTGGAATGCTGGCCGACCTTCACCTTGTAGTCGTTGATTCCCACCACGGTCTCCACTTCGTACGGGCCTTTCCACTGCATCAGCAACTTATTGTGGTCAGTAGGTAGCAGCACCAGCACTTTGTTGCCAGGTTTGAACTTCCTGTTCACAGCCCTACGATCGTAGTAGTGCTTTCCACAGTCTTGGGACTTCGTCAGGTTTTCTCTGGCTATCTCAAGAGTCTGCTCCAGCTTCTCCCGTAGCTCAAACACGTACTGGTAGCTGTTCTTCACCTCTGGGGTGTCTACTTCCTGCGTCCACAGTTCTTTTAGGATGTGCATCGGCCCTCGGATGGTTCTTCCGTACAGCAGCTCGAACGGAGAAAAGCCGGTGGACTCCTGCGGTACTTCTCTGTAGGCGAAAAGTAAGGCGTTGATATAGCGATGCCATTGTCTGGGCTGCTCGCTGCACAGTTTCTTCAGGGTGGACTTCAGCGTAGCATTGAACTTCTCGACAAGCCCGTTGCACATCGGATGGTAGGGTGTCGTAGTCAAATGCCGGATGCTCAGCAGTCTGTTGACCTCCTTCATGCAGTCAGAGACGAACTGCGTCCCGAGGTCTGTCAGAATTTCTTCAGGCACTCCAAGTCTGCTGAACATGTCCACCAGCGCCTCTGCAACAGTTTCAGTGTCAATCTTCTTCAGAGGCACTGCTTCTGCGTACCGAGTCGCATAGTCCACTAAAGTAAGTACCCACCGATGACCTTCACTCGGAGGTCTTATTTCGCCGATTAAGTCTAAGGCCACCCTCTTGAAAGGTCGGTCGATCAGAGGCATCCTCTGCATAGGCACTTTCGGTACCCTTCCTCGAGGTATGGTCTTCTGGCAAATGTCACATGATCGGCAGAAACGGCTGACGTCCGCATGAAGTCCTGGCCAGTAGAACACCGCCTGGATTCTATCCGACGTCTTCTTGATACCCAGGTGACCTCCCATGATTGAGTCATGCGCTACTTCCATCACCTGGCGCCTTAAGGGTAACGGTACCAATACTTGACGTAGTGGTTTCCCTCCGTTGACCCTCGGGTGCTGGAAGATTCGATACAGGATCTTGGCCTTCACCTCAAAGTAGACCGTACCACTGCCTTTGGTCACGTGGTCTTGGCGGTTCCTGTACTTGTTTAAAGTACTATCAGCTTCCTGGAGCTGGATCATCTTATCTCTGTCCACGATGGCAGCTTTGGAGTTGTCGGCGACCTTCAGTGGCGTAGACGTCTTGTCTCTCTTGGCCTGGGCCCTGGTAGTAACAGCACCGACGATCTCTGGTCGGCAGGGCTGAGCCGGAGTAGCCACATTGTCCCGTAGCAGCTCTGAAAGGTCTCCATCGGGAAATGGCAATGGATCCTCCTCCACAACTTCGACGCGTTGGGTTGAGGCAGGACTCCATTCTGGATCGGGGTCGTCGGGTCGTCTCGCGCCGTCGATATTCCCGATCATCAAATCATACAGCGGCTTCTTCAGGCAAACCGCTTCGACTTCACCTATGTAGAAAGGTGTGCTGACTTGAATTTTTGCAACTGGCGCTTTCACACATTTGCTGTCGGCCATAAGTGTCCATTTAGAATCGCCAGTGAATTGTTCTTTAGCGATTAGGTCTTCTCTGACGATGACCCCACTACAGCCAGAGTCTCTTAAGACAGTCACTTCATGATTTCCGACGCGTCCCTTGGAAACTGGCATGTTCTGGACGGTCACAGCTGCGCTGGCGACGACGGGGATGGATTTTCCGTTGGCAAGGAGAAGTTGGCCATCGGTCATGCACTCTTGCACGTCCGCAGGAGTAGCTGCGCGCTCGGTCTCACTCGGAAAAATGACGCTCCCGCCGCACACCTGATGGTCAGATCTACTGGTTTGCCGTTGATTGGAGAACCGCCTCTGCCGGTTGCCCGCCGCTGCGTTGTCCGTACTGCTCCGCTGTCCGCTACTTTTGTTTTGAGGACAATTAGCCGCCCTGTGGTCTGTAGCGTTGCAGGTGAAACAGCCTCTTGAATGCCCTTCCCTGGGAGGTGGCGTGGAGTCCGTCTGTTTCTGGCTCTTCTGGCTCCCCTGGATCTGGTTCACATGGTTTCCAGTCTTCTGAAAATGTTTCGTCGCGCTGGGTGGCCCCAGGGTCTTCCCATGAGCGATGAGATATCTTTCAGCAGCCTCAGTCACATCTTTAAGCGTCTGCAGCTTTTGTTCTTCTAAGTGGGTCGCTAGGTCCTTGTGACAGGCATTGAGAAATTGTTCCTTCACGATCAGGTCATGGAGACTGTCGTAAGACTTCCTTTCGCCTGATAATTCCACCCACTTGTGTAGATATGACGACAGGCGCTCCACAAACTGCTTTGGCGTCTCGTCTGACTTAGGCCGGCATTCACGGAAGCGTTTACGGTAGCCCTTCTCTGTAAAGTTGTAGCACTGCAATAGGGCCTCTTTCAAGACGTCGTAGTCTTTAGCGTCATCGTCCGACAATCTGGTGTAGACGTCGAGTGCTTGCCCCGTCAGAAGTGCACTTAGTCGAATCGCCCAGTCTTGAGGTTGCCAGTTAGAGCTTTTGGCAAACCTTTCAAATCTCGCCAAATAACTGTCGATCTGGTCCTTCCCGTCGACGAACGCTGGCAATTTTGGAGCTTTGTTGTCACTGATAACTTGTGGCGCATTCTGCTGTTGCTGGATGCGCGTCATTTCTAGCTGGAACTCAAGACTCTTCAGCTCGAATTCTCTGTCTTTTTCTTGTCGCTGCTCTTCTCTTTCTTGATGCCGCTCTTCTAATTCTCTTTCTTCTCGGCGACGTTGTTCTTCTAATTCTCGTTCTTGTATTCTCTCCTGGGACTTGACGTACTCCGTCAGCTGTTTGCCTTTCAGATTCAGTGCAATCCCTTTCTGCCAGAAGTCAGCCATCTTGATGCTTTTCTGGAAAGTTCTTTTCTGGAAAGTTCTTTTCTGGAAAGTTCTTTTCTGGAAAGTTCTTTTTCTAGAGAGTTTTTGACTGTGCTGCACCCTTCTAGACTGTTCTAGAACAGCACGCTTTCTGCAGTAGCGCTGATGCTTGCCGCTAGTCGCTTTCGCTGACGCAGGCCCCGCTGTCCTCGTCGTATGCGACGCTGCACCACGCTGGTGTTGGTGTACACGCTCCTGTGCTGACGTAGACGCGACGTCCGCTCGTCGCTCTCTCTAATATTGGCGATGTAGCTCCGAGACTGTCCCTCGACGTAGTCTTACGGCAGCCACGTAGTCCCGATCTGTTGTTCGCTCACGAAGCAACTCTTCAGCGACTACACGCCCTTGCAGTCAACCCGAACCTATCGGTGATGTAGTCCCAGTATGTTGGCCCCTCTCGACGCAACTCGTTGGCGGCTACCTTCGATGACTGCCTCTCGTAACGTTGACTCGCTTGTTGTAGCAGTTGAACCCTTGGCTATGGCGTGAATCGCGGCTTGACCCCCAAAATGTTACACTCGGTTTGATGATGGTGTTTTCTATCAGTATCTGATTCAGCCCCAATGCTGAATTCCTGAACTCAGATTCGTTTATCCACGCAGCCCGCTCAAGCAGCATACAAGTCACAAAGTCGACGTATGAAGTTTTCCACTTTTATTCAGCACACATCAACAACTGCATACAATCGCTCAATCGCCTTTCCACTCTCAAATTTACTTTCCAGGTCACTATCAACAACAACTTCCCAAAACACACGGAGCATCGAATATATAATTTTTTTTCTCCTTCGGGATGACGACAGGTTGTTCTAGAAAATGACGCATTACAACCAACCAATCAGAATTAAAGATCGTCATCACTGACCACAGGCGGCGGAAGCTGCTCAGGATTGGGGGGGCACACACACATTTTATTCACTGACATCAGGACCGGACCTTGAAAAAGTCGAGGGGGAGGTTAGAGATTCAGCGAAGGCGCGAAGCGCCGATCTTTCTAGGGGGGTCCGGGGGCATGCTCCCGCGGAAATTTTTTTTTTCAAGGATGCAAAATGGTGCAATCTGGTGCAATCTGAACCTTGAAAAAGCCATTTGTGATGGTCTGGGACTTTGAGCTTTTTGAACAATTGAACTGACAAACTCTGGGATACCAAAATTATCCTCTGCCCCTCCCTTAAAAAAACAACACACACACACACACACAAACATTTATTTATCAGCAGATATGTTTTGTATACTATTATTATTCACTACTTTTTGTTGATTGTTAACGGTATAAAGCTTTACCTTGTTTTTTATGAACATCACCGCCCTGCTTTCATTTAATTCAGTTTTGCTGCACTAGGTGCCTCGGAGTTAGTACCATTTGTGAATTGTATCTTCTGGCAAAACAGTTCACTGCACCTTGAAGTCAATATCAACATCCCTGTGCACTTTCAGTAAAGCAAGTCCATTGAGTCTCTGTTGCCCCATTGTAGAGCGCAGGTAGTTTTTCAGGTTGCGCAACTGACTGTTTGAACGCTCACACTCGGCAGTAGTGACAGGCAGGGTGCAAAGGTTCTTTAGCATGATGAACAGGTTGGGATAAAAATCCCTGTCACAATGTTTCAGTGCTTCTGATGCCGTGGATGGGATGATAGCTGTCGCATTCTCAGCACAACTTCACCATTTGCAAACCCACCATTGGTATTCTGCATCAAGGGTAGCGTTGTCTGGTAGGTCAGACTCCCACAACATTGCCAGTGTCTTCACCCCTTCTGGAACCTGCATGAAACCATCCTGGTTGTCTATTAAAGTGCTTGGCACCAGACAGAGACCATCAACTGCTAGGCCAGCATTTTTGAACCTCGAGTCCAATTCGGTTGACAGGTGTTCCAAGAAAGGAATGGCAATGCTACTCTTGAAATATTCTTCTGGAGTGGCCGCAGATTGGTTGTCACGGAGAGTCTGTCGGGATGCTTGACGAGGAACAATAACACCAGTTGTCAAAGCATTTGCCATTTTGCTGACTTCACCAAACCAGGCAACGAACGCTGTGTCGACATCTCTTCTAATAGACGACAATCAGTTACTGACCTCTTTGATTTCCCAGTAGGCATCGACAACATCTTTTGTCCTTTTCTGCAGCTTCACTGTCAAGGGTTTCAATTTCAACGATGTTTTTGGACGATTCAGCGATGGTCGTTTCAATGGATGTTCGTTACAACGAATTGTCATAATTATCAACTTAACATCTTAATTAATATTTCTAAAAAGTCGTTTTTGGTGGATTAGGGCAGTATCAAGGTGAAGATGCTGGAAGAGGCTTGCGGCCAGAACAAGAAAATATGGCTGCATTTACTAATTTAGGCTTAGGGGTTGGGTTACTTGGTCGTTTCAACGGAAAAACGCTTTGGACGTTTCAACGGATCCCTTGAAATGGATTTCCGTTGAATTGACCCTCTGGGTCCGGCCCTGGACATTTACTCCAAATAATTTGAACTATTTTCATAGACACTATGTGAGAGAGAGAAAAAAGATATATCATATATTTCTACAACTGTGCATATAAGAGAGAGAGAGAGAGAGGGGGGGGAGGGTAGAGAGAAAGGGAGAGAAACTGACCTGGCAATGTTGATCCATCACAGTAACAAAAATAGCAGTCATGCATGTCATTTGGCATGGGAAATTACACCGTTAATTTTTCAAAGTATGCCTGACGGCGTTCATTTGTATTGATAAATTCGTAAGCAGTTTGCGCTAGGTCTAGTTGATCTACTTTGTATTTGAACACATGCATTATAAGACATTTATTTAGACGCTCCTGCGTCATCGTTGCCCGAAGGTATGTTTTCACCCGCTTTAGGGCTGAAAAACTGCGTTCAGCCGTTGCAATTGTGGTTGGGATGGTGAAGTACAGTCTGAGAAATTTATCCACTTCACTCAGCATCCGTCGCACAATGTCAGAAGCTTTCAGTTCATCCGGCAGTGCTTGGAAGATGGTGATCCTAGAGTTAGCCGCCTCCTGGTGTCACCCGGTGCATGTGGGAGGATTCTTGCTGAGTTTTGAGTCTGTCCAAGTCGATGTCAGCGGAATATGTATCTTTGATTTCTTGAGGAATTTTTGGTCTCTTCCCTGCTGCTCCATCACTTAAAAGAACTTAAATTTTCCTTGGTAAGTCGAGAGCTATTTGATCAAACAGGCTCTTTAAATGTTCTTTGGTGTTGTCAATGGCCTCACAGTATTGCTGTCTGTAGTAAGCAGATGGACAAGAGTAGCTGTGACCCTGTGAGCCATCGTCCAGTCTTCGTGGAGGCTGCTTCTGTGTAGGAACGCAGGGCTCATCACACAAATTTGCAGCTTTCGTTGTGATGTCAACGAAAAATGTCTCATAACAATCTTCATGCCGCATGCATTCCAGTGTTCTCAGACAAATGTCAGCAGCGTTTACTGCGTCATCACGAGTCGTTTGTTTTCTTTCAAGAACTGTCGCCAGCTCTTCAGTCACAGCAAGGATCTCATCTTTGAATCTTTTTGCAACTCCTGACACATGACCCTGAAAATTACTCGCCCCGTCGTAGGCCTGGCCCCTACAGTTTTGCACTGGCAAGTCAAGTCTGATCAAGCAGTCCTTCAGTGCTTTGAAAATGGTCTCAGCACAGATATTGTTAACTTGCATCAGTCCAGAGAAAGGGGGAAAATATTGGTTTGAACCTCCAAATAATGTTTTTTGAGTGGCTGAATATTGGGGGGGCAAATGTATAGGTTTGCCCCCCCAATATTTTTCTGGAGGGGGCCAGTGCCCCCCTTGCCCCCCCGCTTCCGCCGCCTGTGCTGACTTACGTCATACTTCTTTCTTCCTGCCAAAAGAATGTTCTCCATTATCTACGACCATCAAGAAACTTCGATCGATAGTAAACAAACAGATCCAGAAAATTCTACAACGATATCGACTAACGAAAATTATCAACATTATACAAAGCCTCTCCTAACAACAATGCAAACTCAAATCAAAGGTAAATAAACTCCATTATTGAATACTTTGCAAAACGAAACGATTAGATCTATCGTGCGCGCTTCCGACGTACTACCATTCGCGTTTCAACGTAACACTCTCTCTCTTTCTTTCTTTATCTCTCTCTTGTTGAATATAGCATTATAGCTATTATTACATTAAAACATGCTTAATAAGCACATAATTAAAACAATGAAATCTCTCTCTCTCTCTCTCTCTCTCTTGTTATTATGGCATTGTGGCTATTATTAAATTAAAAACTTACAGAACAAACGCATAATTAAAAACAATAAACTCTCTCTCTCTCTCTCTCTCTCTCTCTCGCTCTCTCTCTTTCTTTCTTTATCTCTCTCTTGTTGAATATAGCATTATTGCTATTGTTACATTAAAACATGCTTAATAAGCGCATAATTAAAACAATAAAATCTCTCTCTCTCTCTCTCTCTCTCTCTCTCTCTCTCTCTCTCTCTCTCTCATTTGTTTTCAAAATTCAAGCTGCTGTGGCAGCGGCTGTTGCATTGTACTTGTGCAGTAAAACATGCACATCTTTTGGTCTGGCATTTGTTTTTTGCTTTGCAGTCACACTTCAGAAATCCCTGACCGCGACTCAACGATTCCCCTGAAACTGCCTGTCTTGAGTGACACTATTTTGTCCAAACAAATGTCTTTGGCAGTCAAAAGCCGTTGCGGGCAAATGTCAAACTGATTTCTGGAATACTTGCCTTGAAGACGTCCTGTTTTCACACCTATCGTGTAGAGATCAGTGTCGTAATCCCTCTCAATGATTATGCCCATGATGTTTCTAGGATCACTTCTTCCTCTGTCAAAGAGAGGTATAGGAATAATCACATTGTCACCGATATCACCAGGAACATTGCAAACTTGTGCTCGTTTAGCCATTCTTTCAGCTTGTGCAGTCTGGCAGATTCTGGCACATTCTCTTTGGTGGGATATTTTCCTAGCAAGATTGTCCAGTTCTTGAGTAGCAACACTGTCCAGATCAGGAAGTGGTGTCGGAGTGGCCTCTTGTTGGCCAGGGTCAGGACGTGGAGTCGGGAGTGGCCTCTTGTTGGCCAGGGCCATGACGTAATCTTGTTATATTCCACTGAGTTAAAAACATCTCTCGTTGGCTTCTCTGCATGCTTCTTTTTCAAATCACTTAAAAACCGATCTGCCACATTCTCCGTTTCTGTCGCCATTTCCAGCAACTTTACAGCTTTCTAGTAACTGTAACTTGGAAAACACATGCCTCACCTCATACCCATATATTGGCAATCTTGACAAAATTTAAGCTGATGAAGCAACACTACCAACACAATGCATGTGTTCTAATTACACTATTTGCAAACTTAGTAATAAACTTTAATATATTCTCTCTCCATCAGATTCTGTCCTCTCTAAACAGGCATAGAAATCCTACCATCACAGGATTAGAAAACCGAGTCATGACAAAAATCTTGACAATTATGAAAAGACCGTATCCAAAAGAACAAGGACACTTAAGACTACAAACCCAAAAAACAGAAGGGTGATATCACATAAATATAGATTATTTCCACTATTTTCACAACAGAAAAAGTTCAAGTTGGTGACCATAAACCGGAAAAGTTCTAATGACCCAAAACTACAGGAAATAATGGTCTGTCATATAAACTGCAGTGTGATAAACTACACAAAACGAAACTTTATACTTTCTGTGTGTTTTGAGTCCTCACTAGGTTGATGATTTTGGTTCTTGTTTAATTTTTCAGATGACTTAATAGCAAGTGATTAACATGAATTAAAACAGATTGATAGGCAAAGGTAAATGTATTGATTGACTAACAATAAAAGATTCGATTGATTCATATAAACTGCAGTGTCTGATAAACTACACAAAATGAAACTTTATACGTTCTGGGTGTTTTGAGTTCTAATAGGTTGATGATTTTGGTTTTTGTTTAATTTTTCAGATGACTTAATAGCAAATGATTAACATGAATTAAAACATAGATTGATAGGCAAAAGTAAATAGATTGATTGACTATCAATAAAAGATTCGATTGACTGATTGGGTAGGTAAATCCACTTGTTGATAGGTTGATAACATTTTAAAATATTTTATTTTTCACAGGATATGATAGAAGGAGATGAGGATGGTTCTAAGAGGAAGACAGGTTTCTTCAAGACATTCCGTGACAAGCTACATAAAGGGATCAAACGTAAAACAAAGGGAGAGAAAGAAGGTACAGTGTTCTGTTCAGCTTTTGTGTTTTTATAAATTTCAGATAGAATCAGGACAGAAATAACATTACAACTAGCAACAGGATCAAGCCACAATATACAAGACTACACAGCAAAGGCAAGAGTTTTTTTATTTTATTTCTGGACTTATCTTGAAATACTTTGAAATAAGGGGAATCAGAATGATCCAAAATTTAGTTTGTCAGTAGGTCCCTTGGTTTATTGGACATTACATTACATTACATGCTTATTGCTTTAGGTCCAGCAGACTCTTCCGAGCCAAATCAGGACCGGACAACCCCTGATCCGCATAAAAGATCTGCTGAAACAACCCTAGTGGTAAAACTGCAAGCTCTCCACCAGCTAGTCACTTTACAATAAAGATATCCCACGCAGGGGACGCTGAGGCTGTACTCTAATTTATTGAACCCACGTTTACGAAAACAAAATAGAATACAAACATCATTATAAATTATCAACAAAACACATACATATAAAATGCCTACATTGCTAAATAATAACATCATAGGAAGCCCTAGTGACCACCTGGCAGAAAGCGTCCAATATTTCCAAGCTGATCCAACAGACCTCATACACAAATAAGGAGTCTTGTCCCGGAAGAGTTTTCAAAAAAAAAGGTAGGTGACTGGTCTAGCGAAGAAGAAGATATAGTATAGCAGATTGCTAGAACAGAGCAGGAATGAGAAAGAGCAAATGAGAAAGACAGCGACAGTGGGAATTTAAAGCACTAAATTTCCAGAAAGTGGGGATACTATTTATACTGAAACCCCCGGCACCCCAACGGGGGTGTTTATTAGACACCATATCTCAAGAACCACTGAACGGATTTTGACCAAGCTTCATGGGAACATTACTGAGGTTAGTGCACAGCTACAGGCCACAACGCTAAAAGTTGCTGTTTAGCTGCAGTCCAAGTGAGTCGCAACGGCCTCTGACGTAACACGTCATAATGACCTAAGTGCACTCTCCGTGTGTTGTTTATAAGATAAAAATTATATTCCATTGTGTGTGTATGTGTGTGTGTGTGAGACAAGAAAAATCTTGTTAACAATAAATTATTATTTGCTCTCTTTCTTTCTCTCTCTCTTTCTCTCTCTCCCTCAATGCATGCATCTGTGGTGTGTACAGGCACAGTTTAGTAGTAATGATAAATGAGGCCTTGTCGATTTGTTGTTAGAGCAAACCCTTATTTCTCTCTCTCTCTCTCTCTCTCTCTCTCTCTCTCTCTCTCTCTCTCTCTGAACAAGTACAAAGGTTGAATGAGGTAAAACACACCAGGTTAAAAGATTCTCCATACATGTACTCTAAAATGCTTTGTATGGAGTTACAAGCCAACTCCTGTCGTGTAGTATAAGGTATTACAAAGTAATGTGTTGCTGATCCTTTTGTGGTGAGGGGTTGGTCTGAACACTTTCAATCCTCAGTGCAGTTATTGAAGACAATCCTGTGTTCCTCCAGGTCTATATTCTGCTCAAATTAGGTATGTTTCTCCATGTCTATATTTGCCAGTTCTATGTTCCCCCGAAGCATTTCTGGTTAATGTTTGACCGGGCATATTCTCCAAGATCTTTGTTCCCCATGAATCTTTACATATGTGACAGGACAGGATACAAATAGAAGTAAAAGAATCTCTCATCCAGTCCAAACAAGGAGTTTGGTTTATCTCCTGCTGTACGTTTATTTTTATCGAAGATGTCGGATAACACAAATTGAAAAAAAGAAAGATGAAGCCCTGAAACACACAACATAAAACCCATGTTGACTAACAATCTCCATTCTGTTTCATTCTCACTATTCTCAAAAGTATATCTATCGAAATTCTATATTTATCACATTAATAACGGCTGAAAAAATATAACCATTAATAGATAATAACTATAGACTATATTACAAAAAAGAATCCACAAAACAATTATTTAAAAAATGGCTACCTTGAACATGTTGATGCTCACTCATAATGTAACAAACGCATTTCGTATACATTTGTATGAATAGACGTTATAGCGTCACTAGCGTAAGTTCACATGTTTAAATTTAAATATTAGAGTGAGCTGATTTTATTCAGAGAGTACATACCAGTTGAAAGAGAAAGACGTGCTATTTGGGACTCTAGGAAATCGGGATTTCTATATGGAATAGTCTAGCTGTATCTTGAATACAGGTATTTATTATTATTATTATTATTATTATTATTATTATTATTATTATTATTATTATTATTATTATTATTATTATTATTATTATTATCAGTTATTTATAATAAGCTGTGAAGCCATTCTTACTAAAAATAAAAAGTATTATTATTTATGAATTATTGTGATTGGGGTGCAGAAGAATCCATTGTTTGAAGGAAGTACAGTAAATGGTGTAAATACCGTATTTGGTCATGTAATTATTATATGGTGATACAATTTATAATTATGACGCCATGTTGTATTCATTCATATGTAAAGATATGGGGCTGAAATAGAATGTAATTTAGTTGTATAATTTATACTAATGATGAATGAATGGCCAGTGATATGTTATAAATTGAAAGTGATTATAAAGTTGGGCTAACTCCTCTCCAATTGTGATGTAGGCTACACAGTGGTGTACGGTGTTTGAAGTGGCTATAAGTATTGTCATAAAAATTGTGACAATAGAGACTGTATCAGTGAGGAGGCATAGGGAAGATATTCTACGAAGGAAATGATCTTCAAGCACTCTGAAATGTAACAATGTGTCAGAGACGCATAGAGACTCTTTAAGCATAAGAGCACAAATTTACGATTTTATAAATGTTGTATACAGTGGCCGATTCAGAGTGGCAACTTTCCTGGCATGTGGCTGACGGAGATGACCCTGTGACGTTCCCGTATACAAAACGATGTGGTCTCCATCAACGCTGACTATCTCTCCTTCGACCAACCATCACTGGTGCAGACGTGCAGCAACAGTGGGCGAAGAAAGTCTCCAGACTAGAGCTACGCGATTTCCTACAGTGTTTCCCTGGGGTAGCTATCTGTTCCTAGCGTCGGCGGTGTATACTACGTCTAGTGATTGTCTGCAAAGACAGTGAGTAAAGTCATTATTACTTAATACTGAAAGACCAGGAATCTCCAACAAGTCTTCAGTGTGTCATTATTGACAGTGAATTATCAGAACATAGTGTAGAGGCAAGTGACGTCTCAAGAGAGGGACACTGACCTCCACATAAGCCATTGACTGTGTATTTGTTGTGATCATCATTTATATGATAAATAAGAATTGTATGATTTAATGTGATTTTTACTGCTTCCATCCAATGCACAACGTTAACACGGACGTCACTTCTCTCATCGTTTATTTAGTGAACAATGTCGTAAAACTGCAATGTAAAAAGACAGAAAAAAGGGCAATGCATAAAACTGTTTACATGAAAAAAACATAGTTTACAAACACAAAACACAATATCACTATAATTTATCCCTGTGGTATAATAAAAGATAAAACATCACTTCTGATTTGAAATTTCATATCATTTTACCTTTCATCTCGTCTATTTTCTCAGAGTCCAGAATCATAACATTCATTTTACAATCATAGTCCATCTGCTATCATGTACATATCGTCTCATCTGCATCCTGTTCTCAACCCTTTGCATAAAACCTGTAGTTCTAAAACCAAAACAACACATCTTCATCTTTCTGTTTCACCTACGGCACAGTTCATGGCTCACATTTATATTTATAAAACAGACAGAAAAACTTCCGGAAACAGAATAAATATTATAGAAGATACCCCAATATTCTAAAACATTAACAGAAAACATACCTTGTTGGCCTTTGCATAAATTTTGGAAAACAGTAAAGTTCAGGAGAGAAACCAACATATTGCCCGACTTCGAAGATGTTCATGAGCACACTGATTTGGGAGCCAAAAAATAGTACCCTTCCGTGAGTGCGGAAGAATAAACTCAATAAGATTAATCTAATTTACAATAATTCTAGAATTTATTGAGATGCAAAAGTCAACTAAGATAATGACCCGAAAGAAGATGAGTTCATATTATTAAAATTAAGCATTAATTAAACTCGATACAAAAAGGGACTAAGTCATGCTAGCGGAAGAATGTCGCATTCTGCCCTTGAGCAAATTGTCTCCCTTGGACCATTACAGAAATCAAACTGTACATAAGATACACAAAGCATGCGGCAGCAACAGTGATTGTATATGTACGAATGAGGAATAGCTAAACAGAAGGGCAAAAAGAAATAACTGTGTGGTCTTTGTCCTTGTTTGTAAGCACGTGTGTGGTGGTGGTTGAAAATTCAGAGTAAACAGAGATAGAACATGCACCCTTAGACTGAACGTCAGACAGCCACACGCACACACTCACTTCATTAGATTATTTGTAGTTACATACATAAATATTTCATTTAACGCAAAATCCGCGCGTTACATTTGGTGACCCTAGACTTTCTCTGTTTTAGTTAGCATTAAGTCGTACATATTTGTATTTATTGAGGGCACCACTAGTTATTATTTATGTAGATATACTAGTGGGCTTATACTTCTTGAAGCTCTTTATTATATTTTGTATTACATGAGATGTGTTGTTTTGTGTGACCTATGCCGTCTCCAGTGTAACGGCTGTGCCCTTGTATAGTTTCTGGGCACTAAGGATTTAATTCTTTTTCTGTCTGTGGATTGCTGTTCTCTTTTTTTTAGCTCTTTTCTTCTTTCAGTGGGATTCAAGGAATATAAATATATACTATTATTGTCCCTATAAAAAAGATAATTATATTTTACAATACAACATTAATAATCATAACACTAACAATAATAATAATAATAATAATCTACATGTATGTTATTCACATAGATGCAAATAGTTTAAATTTATGACTTACCCTATTTGTGGAACAAGGGCTACACAATTCATAAACATGGAAAACCACTTTCAGAAGTCTTGCCTCTAAGATTATCATAGCAGAAGTGATCCAAAAAATATCTCATTACAGAATATATATATCCTATTTCAAAACTAATCACATAGTATTCAACTTTCTCCCAGCAATAAAAAAAACTGGTCTATACAACTTACTAATAAGGGCAATATTCATAATATGATTAGCCTATTAGATAAAAATACAACTAAGAGAAATAACCAAGTTAACTAATAGAAAATACTGCCGGTAACACATATGACATTGTTTATTATGTGGCCAGATGTGCATTTGTATATGTGTTTTTAATCATATTCTATCCCGTAACTCAAAAGTCGTTGGGACACCACATATGATCGTTTAACCAGCCTACTCTGTCCTCAGCAGCTCTCATGGCCGCTCAGTGTCAAGCCAGTCCATTCTCGAATGTTGTCTTTCCACCTCTTTTTCTGTCTCCTTCTTCTTTTGCCTCTTTGCACTGTGTCTTGCAGGATGGTCTTTGCAAGGCCTGATGATCTGGTGACGTGATCATACCATTGGGGTTTCCATTTCTTCACCACTGTGATCATGTCATCATGTTGTCCAATGGATTGTGTGATGGTCTGTCAGGCTTCATCATTGGTGATGTGCTGGGTATGGAAAATGCCCAGAAGTCTTCTGTAGCAATTGTCTCTATGCTTTATATTCTCTATGCTTTATATTCTTCGTTGTAGGTTTGCTGTGAGGGTCAATGTTTCGCAAGAGTGGAGGCACTGTGGTCTAATGGTAGTGCTTCGGCTTGAGGATCTGAAGGTCCCGGGTTCGAGCCCTGGCCGGGCCATTGTGTTGTGTCCCTAGGGAAAGACACTTTACTCCTGTTTTCCTACTCCTTCGGATGAGAGTATAAACCGAGGTCTAGTCTGTGTGTCGCATACATTCCATCATAACGGACTTTAAAGATCCTGACGCTCATGTCCCAGACGGGTGAGTGCCGGTAACAAGAACACACCCAGCATGCACTTGGTCCTTCTCCCCCCATCCCTGGCTGCCCAGGATTGTGCTCAGTTGTCCGGGCGTCAGACCATGCGCCAAAGGCTGCGGGTGGGCGTCTCGGACGGTTTGAGTTAGATCCTGTTTCGGCCAGCTCCTTGATCCTTAGGCTAAGTCGCCATATAAATGACGAACATTATGATTATTATTATTATTTAGTGTATAGGAAGATGGAGATGACAAGGGAGCACAGCAACCTTACCTTGGTGTGTAGACTGATGGTCCTATCTTTCCAAATGGGCTTCCACCTTGTCAGGGTAGCAGTTGTTTGTGTGATCCTGAAGAGGACTTCCTGTCGGGACTAACTGTCTGATACAGTTGCTCCTAAATATTTGAAGCTATACTTAACGTGTTACAGATACGTAGACATTGTTTATTATGCGTGCAGATGTGCATGTCTATATGTAGTTGTGTGTGATAATATTATAATTGTGTAAGTAATATATTATTTTAAGGGAGTTGTGTACAATGAAATCAAAGTGAATAGTTTCCTGAAATATGGTTTATTTTAAAGCAAACATCCTGAGAATACATAAAATGCCCCAAAAAAAGTATATCATATCGTGATACTTTTCAAATTAGAGCATAATTTCTGAATTGGGGTGGCAAACTTGAGAGAAAAGTAGTACAATAGTAAACAGCTGAACAAATGGAAATAAAATGAAGATTTGCGCATTACAACCACCAGCAAGGTAGAAATATACTTTTTACAAGTAAATTTTCTAACATTTTTATGATTGAAAATTAATTTTCAGTGAGGCAGTAAGAGAACACTTTTTAAGACTAGAATACAGGCCAACAATACTGTGATGATATTCTGGGGAAGATACGTTTATCTTACTAAGCGGTAAGACTTATTGATAGAGGGGCGTTAGGCTACCACTATCGATCGTTCTTTTACCATAATTCCAGAGCGACATAAAATTTATATTTGTTCTCGGGCTTTTTAGTATCATTTGGCTCAATTTGAGAAACGCTTATTACTAATCAAAAGACTAGGTTACTATGTCTCAAGGGAAGAAAACTAAGAGATACACAATACAAATAGAATGACACCAGTCGTATGTATGTAATTTCACTTTTTTTAAAGCTCTTCTTTATGTATGCTGGTGTTGCCTTTAACCTTTAAGTCACCGTGTTTGTAATCGTGACAAAAAGGAGACATGCAGCTTTTTTTTTTCCTTCCCCCTCTCTTTTTTATTTATTTTTTAAATTTATTTTTATTTATTTATTTATTTATTTATTTACTTTAAAATAATTCTCTTTAACAGCAGGTTGTTTGTTCGTTGTTCCCCCAGCTGTTTTTAGTTACACTTTTACAGATATTTCAAAAGCATAATTATTTTTTACCCCTGTAAATTTGTTTTGTCAGAATCTGCAGAAATCACTACAAGTAATAGTAGTCTTGCAGAGTTGCCTGATTGTTGATTTTATGATTGTAAACTACGTTGTGTAATGTATTGGAAAACTTTATCCTTCCGTCCCCTTCCTATCCCCCATTCTCCCTTCCCTTTCCCTTCCCTCCCTCCCCTATATGGATGTATTCATTATTAGCATCGCATTTTTCTCATCTTGTGAGCTCAGTTCAGCTCGGTTTATTAATATTTTTTTGCTGATGAATCTCTCCCTGCTAGTCGGATATTACTGGCTGATAAAAATAACCATGACATGTTTTGTTTTGACTGCGGTCTGTGACCTTTATGCAACTGCAGCGTCAATAAGTTCACTAGTACTCACCTGTTTGATTTATGAATAACTCTGAGTCAGACATTAACATAATATCAGTTAATTGCCGGGATCTTGCCAATTCAAATAAAAGACGGGATGTTTTTCATTATTTACGACAAAAATTCTTCCATTTAATTCCTACAGGACACGCACTTTGACCCAAAATTAGAAGAGTACATTAGAGCTGAAAGGGGGTACAAAGCTTTTTTTGCATCATATACTACAAATTCAAGAAGTGTTGCTATTTTATTTAACAATAATTTTGAGTTCGAAGTCAAAAGGGTATATAAGGATGTTGGATCTCATTTTTGATATGATGATGATGGTCATTGTTGTCAGGGTGGCGACGTGGTGATCGTCCTTAACGCTCATGCAATAGGACGTTAAGCATCGTTTTCCGTTCCGTTTCTTTTATGTCACATCAAAGCTATGGATAAAGATTTGCTCTTAGTCAATGTTTATGGTCCAAATTTAGACGATCCAGACTTTTACGTTAAGCTGGAAAGCCATGTTACAGAAATAAATGTAGATAATATTATTTTTGGTGGAGATTGGAATTTGGTAATGGATTTTGAAATGGATTGCGATAATTAGAGACACAAAAATAACCCACGAGCTCAAGATCAAGTTTTTAATATGATGGATAACTTAGACTTATTAGATATATGGAGGGAACTAAATGTAGATACAAAACGCTGCACTTAAAGAAGAAGTAACCCCATTCAGCAGAGCAGGTTAGATTTTTTTCTCATCTCTGACTTCATGTCTACTTTTGTTATAGACGCTGATATTACCCCTGGTTACAGGACAGACCAGTAAGTTATAACTCTCAGGCTAAGTTTCAGCCCCTCACCTCAAAGAAAAATGTTGTGGAAGTTCAACTCATCCCATCTTAAAGATAAGGCATATGTAGATCTGATTAATGAAAATATAAATTTAGTGACAGAGGAATATGCAGCTTTCGCTATATCACAGTCGAACTTCAAAGCATTCCTACTAATGAAATACTTTTTACTATCTTGGATCAATTGTTTCTTGACGTTCTCTTAATGAAAATAAGACAAAAAAACTATTTCATATGCAGCCTATAAAAACACCAAAATACAGATGTATATACAAAATACTTTCTCAATGATGCTGTACATGATGTAGTGCGAATGTTGTGATGATGCGTACGAATGATGTGTGTAAGCGCATTGAGTTGTTATTCTAATGAAAAATGCGTTGTATAAATGCAATTCATTATTATTATTATTATTATTATTATTATTATTATTATTATTATTATTATTATTATTATTATTATTATGTACAGAAAGCTTTGGAAGAAAGTATCAGTAGATTAGAAACAATAGATTATAGGACAGATGAAGAAAATAGGCAGTTAAGTGAAGGTAGAGAAGAGTTAGAGAAACATAAGGAGAAGATAATGGAAGGGGTATTAATTAGGTCAAGGGCAAGGTGGGTGGCAGAAGGGGAAAAGGTAACTAAATATTTTTGTGGACTGGAAAAGCAAAATTTTGTTAGTAAATGCATGAAGAAGATTATAAAGAACGATGGATCCGAGGTTAGTGAGCCACACGAGATTGTTAATGAAGTTAAGACTTTCTACCAACATTTATACGAAAATAAAACATTAGATAATATAAATATTTCTGACTTTGTAACTAATATAAAATCTTTAACAGAAGAAGAAAGGCATGCACTTGAAGGAGAAATAACACTAGACGAAGCAAGTTCTGCTCTGAAAAACATGAAAAACTATAAAGTCCAGGCTCTGACGGTTTCACTGCTGAATTTTTTTAATTTTTCTGGCTAAAATTGGGTCCTTTAGTTATTTGTTCTCTTAATGAAGGCTTTAGAGTAGGTTGTCTTTCCACAACACAAAAAGTTATCATAATCTGTATACCGAAAGGAGATAAGGATAAGGAATATATTAAGAACTGGAGGCCTATATCTCTTTTAAATGTTGTATATAAAATTGGCTCCTCAAGTATTGCAAACCGTTTTAAATTAGTTCTACCATCGTTAATCAACGAAGATCAAACAGGCTTTATTAAAGGACGTTTTATAGGGGACAATATTCGACTAATATATGATATTATCAGTTATCTGAATAAAAACGACAAGCCAGGATTACTTTTATGCCTAGATTTCGAAAAGCCTTTTGATTCCATAGATTGGATATTTATGAATAAAGTGTTGCTTGCCTTTGGTTTCGGCAATGATTTCTGCAGATGGATAAAAACCTTTTATAATGATACTAAAGCGTCTGTTTCTGTTAATGGTCAAATGTCAAGCTGGTTTAATATTAAACGTGGCTGCAGACAAGGAGACCCAATCTCAGCGTATATTTTTGTTTTACGTGTCGAGATCTTAGCAATAATGATCCGTGAAAATAAGGAAATCGAAGGCATAAAAATTAACAAAGTAGAACATAAAATTAAACAATACGCAGATGACACCGAAATGTTATTAAATGGCACTAGAATTTCTTTTGAAGAAACTATCAAAACCATCGACAATTTTTGTAATCTGTCAGGGCTCTCTTTAAACGCAACAAAAACTAATGCAATATGGCTGGGCAGCCGGCGTAACTCATCAACAAAATTTATGCAGCATCGTCGTATATCATGGAACCTTGACAAGTTTCAAGTGTTGGGTATTTGGCTGACAAGTGACTTAAAAAACTGTATTGGTATCAACATAAAAGATAAATTGATAGAAATAAAATTATTGTATAAAATATGGCTCAAAAGACAAATAACCCCCCTGAGAAGAGTAGCAGTGTTGAAATCACTTATTTTGTCAAAATTAGTTCATTTGTGGATGCTACTGCCAAACCCTCCAGATGATGTAATAAATATGATTCAGACATCAGTTTTTGAATTTGTCTGGAAAAACAAAAGAGATAGAATCAGTCGAAAAAGTGCAGTTAAAAATATAACAAATGGAGGTCTTGGTATTCCAGACATTAAAATGTTTATTAAAGCCTTACAAATATCATGGTTACAAAAACTTAAATATGGTAATCAAAAATGGAGATCTATACTTTTGACGGAATCTTCATGTTTTGAAAACGTTGAAAAACTAGGAGCGGATTTTCCAATGCTAGAAAACTAATAATTTTTTGGAAAGAAGTTTTGCATTCGTACAAAGATTTATCAAATCATATTATTTTGGGAAAACCGGAAGAGATTATCTCTGAAAGGATTTTTTATAATCAGAATATACTCGTAAACAACAGACCCATTTTCTATAAAACTTGGTATGAGAAAGGGGTGTTTTGTATTGGACACTTATTAAAGGAAAATGGGTCTTGTTTATCTTTTCAAGAGTTTGTACATAGATATAATGTTCAAACCGATTTTGTTACGTACACTGGTTGTGTGCAGGCTGTAAAAAAGTATATTAACTCTTTTGAGGTACCGATCGTTAACTTTTTAGAATTAAATAAACTATGGACTATTCTGAATTCAGTTCAAAAAGGTGCACGAGTTTACTACGATCTCCTGACATCAAACGAAATACAACCTAACTGCTGTAAGACATGGGAACAGAAATATGGTAAAAATTGTAATTGGAAAATAGTTTTTAAGAAAATCCAAAATATACCTGATGTTAAACTTAAATGGTTCCAGCTACGAATAGTGCATAGGATTATTGCCACAAACACTATTCTGTCAAGTATGGGTGTTCGAACGGATTCATTATGTTCTTTTTGTACAATCGAGCGAGAAAGTATACAACATTTGTTCTGGCAGTGTGCACACATCCAGGCATTCTGGAATCAGTTTGAACATGTAGTAAGGAATAGTTGCCAGAATGTTATTAATATGCATTTAAACGAAAACATTGCACTGTTTGGTTGTGGTGATCATTTTAGGTCAGACGTGATTTTCGATAAGATAATTGTTCTTGCCAAGTTTTTTATCTTTAAGTGCAAGTTGAACAACTGTATTCCAACGTTTGCTGTGTTTAAGTTTTATTTGAAAACTCGGTATGAAATAGAGAGACAAGCATCATATTTATTAATGAATACACACAAAGTGTACAATGAATGGCATCCATATACACCTTTGTTTAAGTAATCTTGTTGCATACTAGAAGTAGTTTGTATAAGTTAGAGATAAAAAGAAGAAGAGATAAAACCTTTTCTCTGTTCTCTCATTATACATTGAACGCTGCAGTGCATCTTTATGAAAGTGGTTGTTATTACGTTTTGTTTTAAATGCATTAAATCAACGCCAGTCTATCTCTCTGCTAACTTTTTTCCCCAGCCACATTTTTTTTTTAAAATAATTTTTACAAACTTTTATTCATGTAATTATTTTTTTGATTGAGTACACGTTTTTTTTTTAAATTTAATTCATTTTAAGTTTCTTCCACTTACAATAAATGAAAAACTAAGGGTATGTGGATTGATTTTATTCTGTTTCAGGATTCTTATTTTTTTCACATGAGTGTGATGTTTACAATTTATTTTCTGTGCTAAACACTTAAAGTGAACAATGGTTATGTGGGGCTTATTTTTCTTTTCAATTCCATTTGTTATTAACTATTGTAATCTATTTGGCTAATCTGTATTGTACTGTTATATTTATATATGTATCTTTATATAAAATACTTTGACATAAATAACGGATTGACATTGGAAATGAACATTGTATACACTTGTACTGATGTCAAAGAAAAAATAAATCAAAAATTTGTTTTTTCACTTTTTATATATTCAACACAACTTTTACATTTACTTCATTAAACTGTAAATTGATAATTCTAAGTGTTCAATGTGCTGGGTAGGTCGTTCAGCAGGTTTTCTTCATCATATGCTAAGCGAGTCTACTATTGTCAAGTGGTTGACTATTTTCTCGAGGTTTAGAACTCAGTTTGCATTTGTGGGCGACTTAGCTGTATCGCGTCGGCATACGCTGGAGTCCGTCTGAGGGATCTTGCCTCTCAGGTTAAGCGGGTGAGTTGGGTGAGTTTTGTAGCTACGAGGTTCGGACGTGGAGAGGTAGAATCTAGGTTGTTCTCCTTCTGTACCACGGGAGCAAGCGTCATGCTTTTGTCTCCACAAGCCGTCCCAGAGCTGAACTTTAAAAGTCAGAACTCTGGCTACAATATTCTCGTCAGATATGAGTATGCGGTCTCTGCAAAGTGTCCATAGCATCAGACACCTGCAAGGTTCCCATATGCACACTTCGATCTGAATCTTAAAGCTAATATACATCAATCCACATGCACAATGTGTCAGAAACAACAGTCGGTTTCTGTAACTATATATATCATGAACATATTATTAATACATGGCAATCAATATAATCTATATATAAACTTACACGTATCAAGACTACTAATGTTAACTTCTAGACTCTGGGATTCGTGAAACCGTCTTTTAGTCTCTAGCACTCTCTCGATGAGGTGGAGATAGGCGGACACTGCAGTTTGTTCCTTTGGTTTGACCCTCGCAGCTTCGTAGTTAGTATTCGACTGACGAGCTAAGGTTGGGCCACCAAGGATATGCAGGAGTTCTGACCAATCGTTTTACTCTCGTTTTAGTTAATCTCGCATATACGGGATTATTCATTTTTATTTTGAATATTTCCCTCACCTGCCCTATTTATGAGACACATACAATTATCCTTGAATCGGAGTGTCAGAGGCAGAGTATAGGCTAGATTCAATCGCGATAAGGGGCGCATGGCTAGTTAACGGAGACGACGTCTTGGTCAGTTTGACGGGTAAGCTAACTACAGTCATGGATCGCTAAGTCTGTTCGATTTTATCTGGAGAGACTGTCTGCGTGACTGTCTGAAGGAAGTTAATTTAACATGTGTGGGCTTCTCTTTAGATAACTTGTGAATTAACATCACATTTTAATCGATGCTATCTATTTTGCGCTAAGCTAGTTTACTACATTTTGTCTCAATATTTCTGCTGTTACAACTACAGTTTACATGAAAAAGTAATCAGAATGTTTTGAAACTTTGCAGAGATTTTCTTCATTATCAGAATATAGACCAACACTACTGTTCACGTGAAAAAGTAATCAGAATGTTTGAAACTTTGCAGAGATTATCTTCATTATCACAATACACAATCCTTTATTGTCCTCATAAATATTCACAAGGATAATCCAAAAATCCCGAAATCCAAATTTGTTCAAATATACAAAACAATCAAATTGATTTGAAATACATTTAAAATTGAATAATAATAAAACATTGATTAAAATTTGTTGACCATCACACTCTCGCATACATGGGCGAAGAATAAAATCACGCACACACACACATGCCCAACCACACAGTCAACGAAACGAGAAATGCCTGGATGCGTCATCACATGCATTGAGTACGAAACTGTTAACATGCATACTTCAATGATTGTGCTGCCTCTCACGCAAAGTTATTAGTAGCTCTGCGAACATGGGCTGTGGGATATCCCAGTGTCGGTTAAATGTTGTCTAAACACATAGTCAGTCTAGAAGTTATTGTTTGGGCGTTTTAGTACTGCTACTGACTGTACCGGAGTGAAAGTGAGTTTTAAGAGACAATTGTGTGCAGGGGAATAATAATGCCTAGAGGATCGAAGAAAGTGTTTAGATGCGTAAAGTTAACGAAAATTGTGCTACACATGTGTCAGACACAGCCAGATGGCAGACCAGTGTCACAGTATAACAATATTATTGCAGTGCATTACAAGGACAGTGCATCTCTCTCGGGAGAGTATTAATATTGCAGTTCCCAGATACATTACTGCATTTGTAAAGGTCAGTATCCATTATAGCACCAGCACTTAGCATTGTATTTAGTCACTCCTGTTTTCCCCTCAAGAGAAGAGGCCGCAATAGACCTCAGATCAAAGTCGGATATCAGCGGTGTTTATTGTCCAATGGAAATGAAGTTTGGGAAAAGACTTTGTAGGGTACCAAGTCAGGGACCACCAGAAATGGGAATGGCAGACTCAAAATATGGCAATCTGTATCAACCTCATGCTTACATGCCCATGTTATTGTTGATACATTTAGAAAACACGTAATTCCCTCCTTGCTGTTTCTGCTTCGTAAGCTTTTGCTTTTGAACTACCAACCTTTCTATCCTTCATGCTCTTTCCATCATGATAATATTTGGTAATTATATATGTGATTCACGTACCTAGATATAAAACCATCTAGATCCATTCGAAGAGTAAGAATAGAACTGCCAAAAAACCTCTGGCATTTTAATATGTCATCAGAGCATATCTGATGTCATCCCTTGTAGACTGACATTTTTAAAAAGCTGTGACTGGAATGCCAAGGTTGACCAAGATGCTCACCACAATTGGGGTGACACATGTGGACTCCACTGCAACCAGACAAATGACAGAGGTGTGAGACTTGGAGTTTGCCAGATACAATAATCTGATACTGGCAAACGATGGACATGGCAAAGTCCCTGCGGAGAGCATCACAACCAGACACTGCAACAACGAGACAAATGACAGGGGTCTGAGACTCTTGGAGTTTGCCAGATACAATTGATACTGGCAAACATGCTTCGTTACATTACATTATATGGTTATTGCTTTAGGTCCAGCGGACTCTTCCGAGCCAAATCAGGACCAAACACGCTTGGTCTCCACAAACAATCCCGATGATGGACATGGCACAGTACCAGCTTGGAGCATCACAACCAGATTGACTACATCATGGTCAAGACGCTTCAGATCAAGCATCAACATTGGCAGGATACGCACTTTTCCAGTAGCAGATATTGAAAGTGACCACGATGTTGTGAAGATGTCCTTCCGGCTCCACATGAAGCGAGTAAACACAGCAAAGTGCATCATACAAGTTCGACCTGGACAAACTGCAAGACCCGGAGGTGGCCAAAATATTCCAAGCCACAATTGGAGGGAAAATTTGCACCACTGCTCATTTTGGGAGCTGGTGAAGTAGATGTCAACACCATGCCCACCACCTTCAACTCAGCTCTGACAGTTGCCGCCACTGAGATCCCTGGCAAGCACCGCCCAAAGAAGAAATCCTCCCAATTCTCCAATAGGTAGTTGAGGCAGCAGTGCAATCACTGAAGAAGAGGAAGTCAGCAGGAATTCAAGCATGAGGAGAAGCGATGATTGACACCCTCACCACTATCTGTAACAAGATCTGGTAGAGTGGGGAGTGACCTACACCATGGGCCCAATCGCTTGTCATCACTCTTCCCAAAAGGGTAAGCTTCAGGAGTGTGAAAATTACTGCACCATCAGCCTCATCAGCCTTATCAGCCATCCCAGCAAGGTCCTCCTGAAAATAATACCCAACAGGTTGAAACCCCAATCTGAACAAATCATAACTGAAGAACAAGCAGGATTCAGGGCAGGGCGAAGTACCACGTAACTGATTTTCAACCTCAGAATAATCTGCGAGAAATACTACAGTACCAAAAGCATCTCTATCATGTGTTTGTAGACTTCAAGAAAGCATTTGACTGAGTCTGGCATGCAGCTCTGTGGGCAACCATGAGAGTGTACATCAGCCCTAAAATTATTGGTCATCAAAAGTGGTATGACAAGGCCATCAGCACAGTCCTTCACAGCAGCACCATCGGGGACTGGTTTAGAACAACAATCGGTGTGCATCAGGGGTGCCTACTCTCTCCAACACTCTTCAACATCTTCCTAGAGCTCATCATGTCAGATGCCCTTGCAGATCACAAAGGCACAGTCAGCATAGGGATAGAGCAATCTCCAACCTCCGTTTTACGGATGACATTGATGGATTGGCTGAAGATGAACAAGAACTTGCTGGTACAAAGGCTTGACACCACCTCAAGCCTATGTAATGGAAATAAGTGCAGAGAAGACCAAAATGATGACTAACAACATCAATGACATCAACATGGATATCACAGTCCAAGGCCAATCCATCAACACAGTGCATAGCTTCAAATATTTAGGAGCCATTGTATCAGACATTGGGTCCCCTACAATGGGTGTATCCCCACATAGTGGAAATTTAGTGCTTTAAATTCCCACTGTCACTGTCTTTCTCCTTTGTTCTTTCTCATTCCTACTCTATTCTATCAATTTACTATACTACTTCACTAGACCAGTCATCTACCTTTTTTTTTAAAAATCTTCCGGGACAAAACTCATCATTTGTGTGTGAGGTCTGTTGGATCAGCTTGGGAATATTGGACGCTTTCTGCCAGGTGGTTACTGGGGCTTCCTATGATGTTATTATTTGGCAACGTAGGCAGTATGTGTTTTGTTGATATTTTATAATGATGTTTATATTCTATCTTGTTTTTGTAAGCGGGGGTCCAATAAATTAGAGTATAGCCTCAGCGTCCCCTGTGTGGGATGTCTTTATTGTAAAGTGACCTGCTGGAGGAGTGCCTTCAGTGTTACCACTAGGGTTGTTTTGGCAGATCTTTTATGCGGATCAGAGGCGAGTCCTCTTTTAGCGAAGTTGTGGTCTTGATTTTGTGGTCCTGATTCGGCTCTTCGCAGTCCGTTGGACCCTGTAAGCAATGAATGACGAACTAACGACAGGAAGTCTTCTACCGGATCACACAAACATCTGCTGCAATGACAAGGTTGAAGCCCATTTGGAAATACAGGACCATGGACCATCAGTCTACATTTCAAGGTAAGGCTGCTGCGCTCCTTTGTGATCTCCATCTTCCTATACTCTTGCGAAACATGGACCCTCACAGCAGATCTACAATGCAGAAGACTAGATGAGCTGCTACAGAAGACCTCTGGGCATTTCCAATACCCAGCACATCAACAACGAAGTCTGAAAGATCATCACACAAGCCATTGGACATGACATACTCACAGTGGTGAAGTAACGGAAACCCCCATGATGTGGCCACATCACCAGAGCATCAGGCCTTGCAAAGACCATCCTGCAAGGCATGATGGAAGGAGACAGAAGAAGAGGGAGACAGAAAAAGAGGTTGGAGGACAACATTCGAGAATGGACTGGCTTGACACTGAGCGAAGCCATCAGGGTTGCTGAGGACAGAGAAAGATGGAATAAGCTGGTTAAACGATTATCTGTGGTGCCCCAACGACCTGTTGAGTATTATTTTCAGGAGGACCTTGCTGGGAGGGCTGATGAGGCTGATGGTGCGGTAATTTTCACACTCCTGAAGGTTACCATGATGTAGTCAATCTGGTTGTGATGCTCTCCGCTGGGACTTTGCTATGTCCATCGTTTGCCAGTATTAGATTATTGTATCTGGCAAACTCCAAGTCTCACACCTCTGTCATTTGTCTGGTTGCAGTGGGGTCCACATGTGTCTCCCCAGTTGTGGTGCGCACCTTGGCCAACCTTGGCATTCCAGTCGCCTTGCACTATGACTATGTCCTTCTTCGGCACTTGGTCAAGGACAGCCTGTAGATGTTCATAGAAATCTTCAACTTCGCTGATTTTATTTACATCTTTTATCACATTTAAATGTTAGCAGTTTAGTCTGATTTTACTTAATTTTGTGTGGTCTTGATTCGGCTCTCGACAGTCCGCTGGGCCCTGTAAGCACTGAGTATCTATCTATCTAGCTGTCGTCATAGTCTGATGTTTAGGGCATAGGCCTGGATGATGGTAAAGTTAAAAGAGGCTGCTCTCAGTGGTAATGAGTACTGGAGATTGGGCAGCAACCCATGACAGTGGCTAGAATATCTTTGTGGACCAAGAATCCAATGCTGTGTTCGTGCCTGTCTCTTCCACTTAAATAAAGCTTGTGGCTTTTGTTGGTCGTTGTTTCACCTAGGCCTTCTAGCGCAGTTTGCAATACCTAAAATGTTCCATTGATAGTGGTCCGGCTCGTGGGCCGGTTCTTCTAATTTTCCCTCCGCAGTTAGGGTCCTGACATTCCAGCTTCCAATGATAATGTTATCTCTCGTGCGGATCTTGCTAAGTTGTCCATCAGTAGCACACTTATCCCCTCCGTACTGGTGGCCAATGAAAGGCCTGGTCCTTGGTGACCCGGGCGACGACCAATCGGGTATTGAGTGAATGGTTCTTTTCATCATATGGTGTGTCTTGGGCAAGAAAGACCTGGCAGGGCCCAGTCCTCTCCAGGCTGTTGGCCACAGCCGAAATCCATGAATGCTGTGTTGCTCACCTTGGCCCCGGGCACGTGGTCGTTGAACCTGTAGTAATGCTTATTTTTTGGCTATGTGTACTGTGTGAATGCCTGGAAATACATTTGAATGTCTTGCCATCTGTTTTTTAAAGAATAATTTTTGGCAATATTTCCCAATGAAAATTTTTTTCAATTGGTCAAAAAAAACAAACAAAAACTATGTTTTGTCTCTCAGGCTTGAAAATGGCGACTAATTTAGTCGCCATGGCTAGTGAAAAAAAAAATTGGCGACTAAAAAAAAAACTTTAGTCGCCAAATGCAAGTGCGCTAAAATGAACTTTTTTTTAGTTTGGCTAGTAAAATTTTTAGTTTGGCTAGTAAAATTTTTAAGTTACTAGCCAAAGGCTAGTGGGACCTTTTTTTCATTTTCAGGGCTGTCTCTAGTAATTTTTTTTAGCATTGGCTGAAAGTGACCACTTTTTAGAGTGCCAGTTTTATGAGGGATGAACTTTCAGTGCTAGTGGTGACATTATTTTTAGCCTTGAACATTGTTCTTGCTTTTTCAGATGATGAATCTGCTCGGAGCAGTCGATCAGATGCCGGAGAGGGTAGTGATACAGGCAGTGTCAAAATTGGTAAGTTTTGTTTGAATATATGCAAGCAATTTTTGCAGATCTGTATGATTTTTGAAGTATCTATGGCTTCACTTTACCAATAGATATAGAACATGCCTCAAGGTATTTTTAATAAAAAAAATTTTTTACATTTACTTATTCGTTCTTATTATAGTGTTTTTGAGCTCAAGAGCTGTTCAATGCGCTGGCCGATACACAGGATCTGAAGTCGTCTGAGGTGCCTTTGCAGCCTTCGGGTACATCATTGATGCCCAGACAACTGAACACAATCCTGGTGTGGAGGAAAAGGGACCTGGTGCCTGCTTAACGTGTGTTGCCTGAACTCGCTAGTCTAGGACATGAGAGTCATGATTAAAGTCTGTGCGATGGAATGCATGATGCATGGACTGCACCTCAGTTTATGCTCTCAAATGGCAACTTCAGGACCGCTTATGCACTTTCTACACCTGTTGTTGATCATGTAGCAGACTTCACCACCGCCCGTATTTTCTGAACATTGTGAAGCCAGGTATGACTGGCTGCAGCCACGTTTCCGTCAAACTACAGAAACTTCTCAGTACTCATGTTTAGTCGACATCCACAGCGAAAGTTCTTCTTTTTTATTTTGTTTGTGTTGTCAGGTTGATCAGTTTTATGTGTACTTTTTAATGTGCTGCAGCATTGACCTATAGTATTTCTTGTGAGTAATTAAACATTTTGTATCCTAATTTCTGTTTAGAATGATTTACTTTCTCAGGTTGATGAGTGCAGCACCATAAAGAATCTTTTATATTATTACAATGCCTACACATTGAGTGGTGGGTTATTTAGTGGTGTTTAGAATTTCATTTTAGAGTGGTTAGTATATTTCAGATAAGCAGATATAAAATAAATAGAAAGCAAAACACAAATGAAAAAAAGAAAGGTCATATAAATGTTGTAGATGAATTGTTCAGTGTAGCATTTCATGTTTAAACAGAGTCATCGGATGACATTTTGGCAAGGTATGCCACACCTAAGAAGCCTGGGAGCTTTGGCATTGGTGCATCACCAAAAGTTGGGATAGAGAGCGGTGATCAATCCCAGCATGATGGGGTTCCAAGCAAAAACGAGAGACCAGTCGTAGAATACAACATGCCATTTTTGGATCTGGCAAACCTGGAGGGCTGTTTCGCCTTTCGGGACACCAAACGCAAACTGCGAATTGTTCTAGGCATGTGTGAGGTGCAGCCAGGCTTTCCTCAGGTAAGGAACATAAACAGAACATAAGATTCAAGCCATTAAAATGTATTTCCAGAAACTTTAAAAAAAAAATGTTATCACCATAAACAAGGTATGTCACAAATGTCTGTCAAATTTTCAAACTTTTACTTTAATTGTATAATAATAATAATAATAATAATAATAATAATAATAATAATAATAATAATAATAATAATAATAATAACAGGCAATTTATACAGCGCTTTCCAAAATCACAAAGCGCTTTACACAAACAAATGTAAACACAACATGCGTACATTGG
Organism: Oncomelania hupensis; assembly: GCA_036898135.1. Lineage (NCBI taxonomy): Eukaryota > Metazoa > Mollusca > Gastropoda > Littorinimorpha > Pomatiopsidae > Oncomelania > Oncomelania hupensis. The sequence goes on along the minus strand of CM072527.1, from coordinate 22,173,412 downwards.
TCAATAACACGCAACAACATACACATCGCAACACCAAAAATAAAATAACTAACAACACTCACTCATGGCGCCTAAGAAAAGGCCTCTCTAAAAAGATGCATCTTCAAGTTCATTTTAAAAGACGCTAGTGAAGGACTGTGACGAACGGACCGAGGTAGCGAGTTCCACGTCTGAACGGAGAAGAAGAAACTGAAGGCTCTACCACCGTGTCTCACCCTGTGGTATTCTGGTTCACGGAACATTTCATCTGCAGAAGAGCGGAGAGACCGAGAAGGAACATAGTCAAAATTTCGGAAAGATAGCTAGGAGCAGTTCCAGAGATGATGTGGTAGCAAAGACATAAGGTTTTATATTTAATTCGTTGTTAACTGGGAGCCAGTGTAGTTCTTGAAAGAGAGGCGTGCAATGCTGTGATTTCCATGCTTTGAAGATGAGTTTAGCTGCAGAGTTTTGGACTTGCTGAAGAGGTCTAAGGACTTTCTGTGTGCAACCCACAAGGAGTGAATTACAATAATCCAATCTAGACAGAATGCATGCGCTAACTAGTGTTTTTGTTGCTTCTTGTGTGAGATACTGACGAATGGAGCTTATGCCTTTAAGTTCAATGTATGCAATCTGACAAGTTTTTGCAATGTGTTGCTGCGTGGAGAGCTCCTGATCGAGAAAAAACTTAAGGTTGCAAACTGTGTCAGAAAAAGAAATAGAAGTAGCTCCAACAGTGATAGTTGAGGGAAGAGAAGAGGGGTCTGCAGATGACAAAGAAACACGGACAGCCTCAGTTTCGTTATCATTTAATTTGAGACCGTTGTTTGACATCCACAGTAACACAATCTTGAAGGGTCTGAACTAAATGATTGTAGTTAGAAGCAGAGTCAGAGTGATTAAGTTGGGTGTCATCAGCATACATTTCGTGGCAAACAGAATGTGAGTTAATGAGACGTGAGAGAGGAGAGGTGTACAGAATGAACAGAACAGGGCCAAGCACAGAGCCTTGAGGAACGCCAAAATCAAGCGGTTGTGTGGTAGATTTAATACCATTTATGAGAACAGCTTGTTTTCTTTCTGAGAGATAAGACCGAAACCAGTTAAGAGCACTGTTTTGGATTCTAAAATCGTTATTGAGACGTTATTATAGAAGTCTAAAATCCAATTTACACGCTAGCAAATCCTGCAAATACAAAGAAACTTGCAGAGAGTGCACCAAAGACAAACACGAAGGTGAATGCAAAGACCCCATATGCTGTGTCAATTGCGCGGGGCAGCACTCTTCCAGCTCCAAAGACTGCCCTCAGTGGCAGTTGGAGCTTGAAATTCAAAAGATACGGGTCACTGAGGGGTGCTCCTTCAGGGACGCCTGAAAGAAAGTACTGGAAAAGAGACCCATTCCTTTAGAAAGATCCTTTGCGTCGGTGGCAGGTTCCATGCCTCTTGTGGAGTCTACTACACATCGGACGATGGAAACCTGTATGACTAAAATGAGTCAGATCTTGGAAGCGTTATGCAAACGAATGAGAAAATGATCACAGCGTTTAGTCACAGGGGGGTCTCTCCAGCCCCATTGAACACACTGGAGAACGTGCAGACGGTCACGTCAAAAACCGTCACCCCAAGCACGCAGACGGCTGTGCCTAAAGCCGTCACACCTGCCGCGAAGGAGGTTATGCCTCAGGCTGCCGCACCATCGGCAGGTTTTAGAGATCGGGCAGTCGCAGAGGCGGCCAAGATTTTAGTTGCTCAACAGAGGAGCGTCAGAGGAGGAGAGGGAAAGGTTGGAAGGGGTGAGAGAGAGAAGGAAGATATAAAATCCGGTGCTGGGGAGAAGGGGAAGAAGTTGGCTGGCAGTTCGGATTCCGGGGCTTTGACAAAAAATCAAAGGCCCAGACCCCTTTCTTCCAAGCACCATCAACCTCTCGAAACGGAGAACCGTTTCAGGGAGTTGATGAACCATGAAGAGATGGACGAGGATCCGAAAGCTAAAGAGAAGTAATTGTGCTCTCAGAGATGAAAATTTTAGCATTCTTTTACTTCATTTTTATGGCCATTTTACAATGGAATATCCGAGGGATAAAGGCAAATTATGGGGAGCTGTGCTGTCTGCTGACGGAGCATCAACCTGAGGTGTTAGCCATTCAGGAAACTCTCCTGTCAGAGGAACATCTTATAGATATTACTGGTTATTCGTCTCTAGATTGTACATCTTCTAGAGGCGTTTCACTTTATTCATAGAAACGTCCCATTTAACCCAATTTCACTTAATACAAGTTTACCAGCAGTTGCAGCCAGAGTATCTCTTTTTAAATCCCTCACAGTTTGTTCTATATATTTGACCCCATCAATAAATGTAAATAAAAGTGAACTTGAGAATTTGATCCAACTGTTACTTACCCCTTTTTTGTTGTTGGGAGATTTTAATGGACGCTCGCCCCTGTGGGGTAGCGATCGCACCGATTCTCAGGGGAAAATAATTGAAGACATTTTAGACTCGTTGAACCTAGTAACTTTGAACGAGGGTGCTCCAACTTTTCCCTGTTCAAGAACCGCTTCTTTGTCCCACATTGATATATCTATCTGTGATCCCTCCTTACTTTTGGATTTTAAATGGACAGTTTTAGAAGATCTCCATGGCAGCGACCATTTTCCGGTTTTATTAAAACATGATTCAGACAACCTTGAGCAAACTCATGGCAGGTGGAAACTGAAACAAGCTAACTGGTGTCTGTTTTCTAACCTGTCTGAGGTTCAGTTACGTGCTAAGGAACAGGATTTTTCGAATGCCATAGATCCAATACAGCTCTACATGGACATAGTTATAAACAGTGCCAAGGAGTCCATCCCGCAAACTTCATCAAAACAGTATACAATTAAAAACCCCTGGTTTGATGATGAATGTAAAAAACTTCAGCAAGCCTGTAAAAAAGCTTTAAGAATGATGTATCTGCATCCAAGTTCTGAAAATAAACAGAACCACCAACGTTTGCGAGCCCAATGCCGACAGCTCTTCAAAAGTAAGAGAAGAGAATCGTGGAGAGGTTTCTGCTCCATGCTAAATTCAAAAGCAAAACTGTCGAAGGTTTGGAAAATGGTCCGCAAACTCAAAAATAAAAGTAACAAGACAGGTCAGCCCATGCCTTACTGTGCAGGGGGACGTAATCGGAAATAAAAAACTAGTAGCTGACCTTTTGGCCTCTTCTTTTGCTGCAAATTCTTCCTCTGAAAATTATTCTGTCTCTTTTCAAACAATAAAAACTCGTAAAGAAAAACAATGGTTAAATTTTACCTCTGATAATTCTGAAGACTACAACATTTTGTTCTCATTTGTCGAGCTTGACGATGCAATTAACAAAAGTGCAGATTCAGCAGTTGGACCGGATGATGTACATTATCAATTTCTCAGACATTTAACAAGGTACTCACGGTCTCAACTGCTGGACATCTTCAATCAGATTTGGAACACTGGCACCTTTCCTCCGTCTTGGAGAAAGGCCATTATTGTATCAATTCCTAAACCTGGCAAAGACCATACTAATCCTACAAACTACAGACCAATAGCCTTAACGTCCTGCTTATGCAAGACGCTGTAAAGAATGGTTTATTACCATTTACTGTGGTATCTGGAAACAAATAATATCTTATCCAACACTCAGTGTGGCTTTCGAAGTGGTCGAAGTACTGTTGACCACCTGGTGCGACTGGAAACTTTTATCTGTAACGCGTTCGTCCAGGGTGAACATGTCGTTGCCATCATGTTTGATTTGGAAAAAGCCTATGATACCACATGGAAATATGGCATTCTTTCAGATTTACAAGAAATGGGTTTGAAGGGACATTTACCTCTGTTTATATCCAATTTTCTAACGGACAGAATTTTTCAGGTAAAGGTTGGGGGATCTTTGTCAGATACGAGGGAACAGGAGATGGGAGTGCCTCAGGGTAGCATCTTGTCTCCCTTGCTGTTTAATATTAAAATAAATAATATTGTTCGTTCCGTCAAACGGGGAATTGACAATTCTTTGTTTGTTGACGATTTTGCGTTAGTAGCCAAAGGTAAAACCTTGGCCTTTGCAGAACGTCAGCTACAGTTATGTGTCAAGGCCATTGAAGACTGGGTTTTACAAAATGGTTTTACATTTTCTGAAGCAAAAACTGAATGTATTCACTTTTCCAAGCACCGGGGAATTATTCAAGATCCTAATATTACCCTCAATAAAACTCCAATAAAGGTGTTCCAACAAGTCAAATTTTTGGGTGTTATTTTTTATCAAAGGCTATCCTTCATTCCTCATCTGAAAAATTTGAAAACTAAATGTCAACAGGCCTGCAACTTGCTCAAGGTTATCAGTGGTACAGACTGGGGAGCTGACAAGAAAACTTTATTGCTGTTATATCGTTCTTTAATTAGATCCAAGTTAGATTATGGTTGCATTGTTTATGGTTCTGTTAGAAAATCTTATCTTAAAATGTTAGATCCAGTTGCTCATCAGGCATTACGCATTGCTTTGGGTGCTTTTCGCACCTCCCCTTGTGAAAGCCTTTACGTGGAAGCTAACGAAACCCCGCTGGAGCTGAGACGTACAAAATTGTCACTGAATTATTATTTAAATTTAAAAACTGATCCTATGACTGTGTTTTCAACCCAGATTTTGTTCAGAAATTTGAAGCCAAACCTAACACAATTCCTCCGTTTGGCATCAGAATGCAAACTCATTTGGAAACAGCAGGCATTGATGTTGCTTCCATAGGGAGGCACTGTGGTCTAATGGTAGTGCTTCGTCTTGAGGATGTGAGGGTCCCGGGTTCGAGCCCTGGCCGGGCCATTGTGCTGTGTCCCTGGGAAAGACACTTTACTCCTGTTTTCCTACTCCTTCGGATGAGAGTATAAACCGTGGTCTAGTCTGTGTGTCGCATACATTCCATCATAACGGACTTTAAAGATCCTGACGCTCATGTCCTAGACGGGTGAGTGCCGGTAACAAGAACACACCCAGCATGCACTTGGTCCTTCTCCCCCATCCCTGGCTGCCCAGGATTGTGCTCAGTTGTCTGGGCGTCAGACCATGCGCCAAAGGCTGCAGGTGGGTGTCTCGGACGGTTTGAGTTAGATCCTGTATCGGCCAGCGCCTTGATCCTTAGGCTAAGGCGCCTTATAAATGACGAACATTATTATTATTATTATGAACGACGATGAACTTCGGACTGAAGTTCCTCCATGGAAATTATGTATCCCAAACATTAATTGGCAGTTGTCCGCTTTCCTCAGAAACAATACATCTGAAACCGTATATAACCAACTTTATTTTGAACAGTGTGCCTTATACCCAGGATATGAAAAACTTTTTACAGACGGGTCAAAGAAAGGAGATTCAGTTGCTGCTGCGTCGGTCTCCGGGAGACACTTAGACCAGCCTTTGCAACAGCGTTTACCTGATTTTTGTTTCTGTTTATACAGCTGAGCTCAAGGCAATTCATCTCGCTCTGAAACAAGTTTATCAATCCAAAAGAACCTCGTTTTTAATCATGTCCGATTCACTGTCAGCACTCCAGGCTCTTTCCACGCGAAAGATATCACACCCTTTCTTGGCAGAGATCCATGACCTCCATACACAACAGTCCCTGGGGTCACATGGGCATCCGCGGCAACATTGCAGTGGACAAAGCGGCTAAAGATGCTCTGCATCTCGATTTGCCTCCAGAGATTTTCCAGTTTGTGCCCTATTATGACCTACGTTGTATGACTGGATCTTATTGTAAACGACTGTGGCAGACTGACTGGTCTAACCATATCAACAACAAATTATTTCAAATTCTTCCCGATTTGTCCGCTTCTTTGCCTAACTTTGCATCCACTCGCAAAGAAGAAACAGTGTTATCTCGCCTTCATATTGGGCATACTTATGTCACCCACAGTTTCCTTTTAAAAGGAGAAGTACCACCATGGTGCTTTGCATGTGATCAATCCTTTTCCGTTCGCCATTTCATGTCTGAGTGTGCTGATCTGATAGAGGAAAGAGAAACATATTTTGGTTCAATACCTTTCAAAGAGATTTTTAAAGTATGTAATGGTCAACATCTGTTTCAATTTTTACATGATGTTGGTTTGTTTTATCGCATATAAATCATATCGACATGTTTTGTTTAGTTTGGATTTTATTGATTGGACTGAATTTAGTGATTTGATTGAAGAAAGAGAGCATATTTTTAATACATCAGTTTTAAAGAAGAGGTGACGTCATGTGAAAGTTTGTTTGAGTATTTAAGAGTAACAGGCTTGTTTTTTAAGATTTCAAACATTTTGTAATATTTTAAGATAACGTCTCTCTGGTCCTGATTTGGCTCGAAAGAGTCCGCTGGACCTAAAGCAATAATCTTGTATTGTATTGTATTGTACCATCGGAGTTTCCGTTTCTTTACCACTGTGAGCAGGTCATTGTGTTGTCTAATGGCTGTCTGTCGGACTTCGTTGTTGGTGATGTGCTGGGTATAGGAAATGCCCAGAAGTCTTCTGTAGCACCTCCTCTCCATACTTTTTATTCTTCGTTGTAGTTCTGCTGTGAGGGTTCATGTGTCGCAAGCGTATAGAAAGATGGAGATGACAAAGGAGCGCAGCAGCCTTATCTTGGAATGTAGACTGTTGGTTTTATCTTTTCAAATGGGCTTCAACCTTGTCAGGGCCACAGTTATTTGTGTGATCCTGGAGAGGACTTCCTGTCGGGACCCATTGTCTGATACAATGGCTCCTAAATATTTGAAGCTATGCACTATGTTGAGGGATTGGCCTTGGGCTTTGATATCCGTGTTGATGCCATTGGTTTTGTTAGTCATTATTTTGGCCTTTCCTGCACTTATTTCCATTCCATATATAAGCTCTGGAGGTGGTGTCAAGCCTCTGTACCAGCTGTTCAAGCTCTTGTTCCTCTCCAGCCAATCCATCAATATCATCTGCAAAACGGAGGTTGGAGATTGCGCTACCTCCTTTGCTGACTGTGCCTTCGTGATCTGCAAGGGCATCTGACATGATGCGCTCTAGGAAGATGGAAGAGTGTTGGAGAGAGTAGGCATACTTGACGCACACCGATTGTTGTTCTGAACCAGTTTCTGATTACACTGTTATGGAGGACTGCACTGGTAGCCTTGTCATACAGGCTTTTGATGACTTCAATAATTTTAGGGCTGATGTTGCACACTCTCATGGTTGCCCACAGAGCTGCAGGCCAGACTATATTTTCTTGTTCATTAATATTGTGGTGATGAGACGGCTATATAAAGACTTTGGAGAACAGAAGGCTGTTTTTTGTATGCATCTGATTGTCTGTGATTGGATGGATGAAATAGGACTAGGATAGTGTATTAGTGGAATGAAAGATAAATTGTGAAAAAAGAGCGAATGCTGTTTTTTGTCACTTGGAAATATTATTACCGGGTAGGCTACTTCTGTTTTTCACTGTGGTGATTCTGGATTCTGTTCATGACAGACATGGTAATTTGAATATTTATATTTTATGATTTACTTGTTGGAAATATAATAGTAAAACTAATTTTGTAAATGCATAAAATATTTTCATAAATTGAGAAATGTAATTGTCTGTCAGACCGGTAACTGGATTGTTTCAGAGAGAGATAAAATCATATTATAGTTCAGTTACTTATTATTTTATTACTTTAGGTCATAGTTTTCTTGAATATCGTTTTCTTGAATTCTGTTTTATTATTCTACTACCTTGAATGAGAAAGAAGCGAACCATAAAATTAGCAGAACGTATATTGGTGTTGTGTTCCAACTGTTGAGTATTTTACGCCTTCAGTGTTTGAAGTTTATCTCTCTGTCTCAATTTGTGTAATTGTATGAGAAAGGCCTTTTGATGAATGCGTGTATACATGAAATTGGAATATTAAAAACTGTTTACAAACTAATATCAAGTTTGTAGGAATCTTCTGAGAATTAAGCTAATTATTTTATAACACGCTATGAGAAGTTCGTGACATCTTTTATTATATATATTTAACTGTTAGAAGTTTAGTCTGATTTTGGTTAGTTTTGTGTGGTCCTGATTCGGCTCAGTCCGCTGGACCCTATAGACACTGAATATCTCTCTATCTAAACAGGTTTATCAATCTAAAAGATCCTAATTTTTAATCAGATCCGACTCACTGTCAGCACTTCAGGCTCTTTCCTTGAGAAACATATCACACCTTTTCTGGCAGAGATCCATGATCTCCACAAAAACTTGTTTCTGAGGGTAAAAAGATGGTTTTTATGTGGGTACCTAGTCACATGGGCATCCAGGGCCATATTGCAGTGAACATGCAGCTAAAGAAGCTTGGCATCTTTATTTTCTTTTAGAGGTTTTTCAGTTTGTTCCATACTGTGACCTGCATTGTATGACTGACACTTAATGTTAATGGCTGTGGCAGACTTAATGGTCTAATCAAATCAATAAATTATTTCAAATTCTTCCAGATTTGTCTGCTTCTTTACCTAACTTTGCGTCCACTCAAATAAGCAACTGTTTTGGCTCGCCTTCATATTGGGCATACTTATGTCACCCATAGTTTCCTTTTAAATGGAGAAAAACCACCATGGTGCTTTGCATGTGACAAATCCTTTTGCGTTCGCCATTTTATGTCTGAATGTGTTGATCTCATGGTTGATGAAAGAGAAATATATTTTGGTTCGATACCTTTTAGTGAGATTTTTAAATTTGCATTAGTAAACAGTTGTTTCAATTTTTACAAGATGGTGGTTTGTTTTATCACATATAAGTCATGTCATCTTGTTTATATACTTGGTTCAATGTTATCAGTAATGCTAGTTTTATTAACATCTTTTATCATTTGTTAATGTTAGCATCCCAGTCTCATTTTGAATAGTTTTGTGTGGTCCTGATTCGGCTCTTAGCAGTCCGCTGGACCCTATAAACATTGAATATCTATCTAGCTTAAAATGCACTTGTTTTGCCTGATTGTGACAATTTATTATTTGTATTAAAAAAAAAATTGAAATTTTATGTAAAAAAAAAAATCTCTTTTTTTTTTTGCACCCTGAGCATGCTGCCAGCGTGGATTGGTGCGCATAAAAAAGTCGACATCATCGTCATCATTATCTTTAACGTTTATAGTTTAATATACTTCTTGTACTTTATCGTACTGTGATAGCATTTTTTGACCGTTTTCAATGCCTAATCCATTTCAGAGTCAGAGCAGATCGTTGGGTGGGTGGCCAAAGGAACATGAACTGCTGTATTTGCTGAAGACTCAGCTGGCGGAGGCAGTCAACTTACAGAACAAAGACTTGGTCACTCGTCTACATGAGGTCATCCGCTGTGTCAAGCTCTTTGATACTGATGGGTTTGTACATAGTTGACCAATTCAGTAATAATGATAATAACAATAATATTAATAATAATAATAATAATAATAATAATAATAATAAAAATAATAATAATAATAATAATAATAATAATATCTCTATTGCAATAATTCAAGGAGTAAGGTCAATCAGTCCCATTTTCCTTCCCAATAAAAATGTAATCTAGATTGATTTTATTGTGACTGTAGCTGCCGTAAATCTAGTTTGAATTTAGTGACCACTGAAACAAATCCTAATCAGGCTGTCCCGTTTAGCCATATGTCTGCATGCTCAAGGTCTTCTTTGGAATGAAGTCTAAAAAACTAAAGTCATGACAAAGATCAAGTATATTTTGTAGCGTAGAAAAAGGTTTGTTACCAAATACTAGTTTGGAACACCGAGTTCAAGTTAATTTTCTTCAACTGATTTTAAATTTGTTGCATATTTATCTTTTGTGATTGTTATAGATGTAAGAAGTTGCTGAAGTCTCTGCGTGAGGAGTACCGCAACAGGGCTGCGTATATTTCTTACCTCATACGCAGTCGCCAGGGTCTGTTGTCTGCGCTCTCCCAGTTAAAAAACATATTAATTCGTGTGCAGAGGTGAGTGAAGCATGTCACCTTTTCTTCCTCCTTCTTGGCGATCTGCTTTCTCCGCTTTCCTTCTTCCTTTTTATGCTTTGTTTTTATATTTCCAGAATTTCCAGACGTCTGGAAAAACTTTGAAACAGTTGGGGGGAATAAGGACAAACCAAATGTCAGCCTGTGGGTCAGTCCATCTGTTATATTTCCTTATCTGTCATAGCGCCATATCTTAAGAACCACTGATACAGTTTTGACCAAACTTTATAGGAACATTACATAGGGTAGTGGCCTGCTTCCTTGCCAGCATTTTGTGTTTTGCTCAATATCTTAACACTTTGCCATTCACAAGACCCATTCAGGCCCGTTAGCTCAGTGCCTTTGTTTCCTCGCAAGTTCCGCGAACTAGTGTACCACGTCATAACTGTCTAGCAGTGGTCAACCACAATGCATCACTTGAAAATTTATTGCAAAAAAACGTCCTTTTCCAGTTTAGTTTTTTGCTACATCAACATGGTGGAATAGGTGATAGTCTTTTCATGGTGATTCTTTTAAATCCAGAAAGTTTTTGGCTCAAATTTCGGTGTCACAAAGATGGAGGAGGAAGATATGGAGTTTTTATCAGTGAAAGCGACGATGACAATGGCTTTATGTTTTTTTACACTAGAAGAAATAGCGACAGGAGAGGTCTGATGTTGACTTGGATTTAGCAGTAACCCCAAATTGCCTTGATTTTGACAATTTTGACGATCAGCAGAACTCAGGGGACTGACCAACAGATCTGTTGGTAAGTTCTGAGAGTTCACTAGTGAGTGATTCAGATCAGGAGTTGCCAACTTTTGCTGTTCCCAGCAAAAGAAAGAAGAAAAGACAAAATGAAGAAGACAGGTAGGCCTACTAATAGTCAAAAGAAACCGAAGGTAGAAACAAACTGTACAGTGTTAGCAACTTTGAACTTACTTAGTCATTGTTTATAGTAACTAAGTCCTAACGTTCAAAGGAGTAAAGAAGACACAAGAGTTGCTAACACTGTACACTTTGTTTCTAATTTTTGTTACCTACAAAGAAGACATAGGCCCATTAATAATCAAAAGAAACGTGACCTAGTTTCTTCAGTTAAATTTTTATTACTCAGTTAACCACAATTTCGGGGCCCGATCGGGCCAGGATCGGACTACCAATCAATTCAATTCAATTCAATTCAACACATCTTTATTACCACAGGAATGGAAATATTGTACAAGTCTCATCACATTATGTTATATAATGGCTCCACACATCAAGACAGTTATAATGAACAATAATAAGACACAGACTAATGTAAGAGGTTCAGAAAGCATAGAATCCGTACGCACATCATCCGTACATAATTTAACTATGCATTGATTGAGCGAACGCCTGAAAATTGGAACCAACTCGGGCCTGATTCGGGCAAAGATCGGGCGATCGTCAGGCAACCCAAAACTTACCCAATCGTAACCCCACGTTCGCCGAACAGTAACCCGATTTTTTATTAGAATCTGGCGATCGTCGGGGTACCCAAAACTTACCCGACCGTAACCCAACCTTTGCCGAACGGTAACCCGATTCCGGCAAAGATCGGGCGATCGTCGGGCTACCCGAAACTTACCCGATCGTAGCCCAACGTTCGCCGAACAAATGCCCGATGCGGGAAAACAACGGGCGATCGTCGGGCTACCCAAAACTTACCCGATCGTAACCCCACGTTCGCCGAACAGTAGCCCGATTTCCGGCAAAGATCGGGTGATCGTCGGGCTACCCGAAACTCACCCGATCGTAACCCAACGTTCGCCGAACAGATGCCCGATGCGGGAAAACATCGGGCAATCGTCGGGATACCCAAAATTTACCCGACCGTAACCCAACCTTTACCGAACTGTAACCCATCTTAAACCAGAACCTCCCCCCCCCCCCCTCTCTAAAATGCCCACCCCTGGCAAATGCTGATTTACCCTAAAATCATATCCCACATAGGCCTATTGTGTATGATTTGCGATTGCATGAAGAAAGAATTGAGGTGTCTGCATGGTGTTAATAGGGACTGTCGACACAGGCGATGTTTGTTTTCGGAAGTCCTTGGTGTGTCCCCACTGAAGTATTTACACACCATTTCGATAACAATATGTATATTAAAGTGATCTTTATCGCTATCGAAATCGTGTGTAAATACTTCAGTGGGGACACACCAAGGACTTCTGAAAACAAAAAAAACGCCTGTACTGACAGCAACTATTATCAATGTCATGATAGTCATGCACAGCAAACTGAATAACAACACCAAACACAAATTAATGGAATTGCACTAGTTTTTTTTTGTTTTTTTCAAAGGTTAAGCTTTGCATACAGATATGTTTGACAGCTCTGTCAAGCAGAACATAATATAATATTAATTGAACATCTCAAACAACATGAACACGGGATAGATTATAAAAACTCTGTACAAAGAACGTAATACTGAAAATCTAAAACAACCCAGGATAGGTGATATAAACTCTGTACGCAAAACATAATACTGAAAATCTCAAGCAACATAGGATAGGTAATATAAAACTGTCCGTAGAACGTAATACTGAAAATCTCAAACAATATGAACACGAATAGGTTATAGAAACTCTGTACAAACATCTTTAAGCACTAAGCTTCTAGAAAGTATATACAAAAGGAAAATAGAAGCAACTACATAAAAAACATTTCAACCCCCCCCCCCCCCCCCCTCCAACAACATAGATATGACAAATATAGCCAGATAATACGAATACGATCACTTTATTATTTCAATCAAAGAGAAATTCACACGTGGTGCCACATATAAATGTTACAAGACGATAAAGGACAGTATAACAACAATAAACAGTAAAACATGATAACAGTATATCAAATCAGAAGACATAGGATAGGTAATTATAAAACTCTGTACGTAGAACGTAATACTGAAAATCTCAAACAATATGAACACAGAATAGGTTATACTCTGTACAAACACCTTTAAGCACTAAGCTTCTAGAAAGTATATACAAAAGAAAAATAGAAGAACTACATAAAAAAACATTTTAACCCCCACCACCCCTTCCCCCCAAACAACATAGATATGGCAAATATAGCCAGATAATACGAATACGATCACTTTATTATCTCAATCAAAGAGAAATTCACACGTGGTGCCACATATAAATATTACAAGACGATAAAGGACAGTATAACAACAATAAACAGTAAAACATGATAACAGTATATCAAGTCAGAAGACATATGATAGATAATATAAAACTCTGTACGTAGAACGTAATACTGAAAATCTCAAACAATTTGAACACAGGATAGGTTATAGAAACTCTGTACAAACACCTTTAAGCACTAAGCTTCCAGAAAGCATATACAAAGGAAAAAAGAAGCAACTACATAAATGACATTTAAACTCTACCCCTCCCCTCGCCCCCCCCCCCCCCCCCCAAAAAAAAAAAATGGACATGGCAAATATAGCCAGATAATATGAATACGATCAATTTATTATCTCAGTCAAAGAGAAATTCACACAAGTGCCACATATAAATGTTACAAGATAATAAAGGACAGTATAACAACAATAAACAGTATAAAAGTATATCAAGAAGGCATTACTGAATTGACCATTTAAAACTGCAATCATAAGAAGTTACATGGGGAAAACAAATACTCAGAGGTGCCAACCCCCTAATCTTCTTGTCAGTATTTCCAGATCCGTTTGTCAGTATTTTTTTAACACTTGTCAGTATTTTTTTTTCTCGCAGAACCTAGCCTATGACACTATAAAGTAACGACAGGCTTCCCTCTGAAACAGAAGGCTATTTTCAATCCTATAAAATCATGATAAAAATCAGATTGTTGAACACCACACTTGTTTTACTCTAAAATCACCATGAAAATCAGCTTGAGTACTATTATGAGTCCAGAAACCGGTACAGAAGCACCGCTGGCAAAGATAAACGATCGGCAACTTTTCCTCCGTATTTTTATAAAAGCTACCATATTTCCGTATTTAATTCACTTCGCCGGAATTAAATATGGTCAATCCGTACTGGTTGGCACCTCTGAATACTCATCACATGATTTGCGTTTAGTGTCATAATCGTGATAGAAGGTATTGCAACATAACAATTCACTGGTGGCAAGCAATAATCACATCAATATACAACAATGTAAGACTTTTAAATATGTTCATAAAAAAATATAAAAATTGCTAAGCACATAGGCCTACACTAAGAGGAAATATAAGATCACAGGGGCACATACCCACTATCTCATGCGTATCGTACATTAATTATCTATATAGAACCACAAAACCATGTCATGACACAACAAGAAAAAAAAACAGACCAAAACAAACAAACTACAAAATAGCTATTATTTGAGCAGGAGGCTCAGTCTCCACAGGTCGAATCCTGCGAATTCTGCCTCCAGCACGATCCCTCGCGCCATGAAACCACTTTTTAATGTCTCTTTCAATGTCACTGTGTGTAGCCTCACTGAAGCTGAGAACGACGGCCTCTGCAAACAAAAACAGGAAAAAAAAGTTACACACTGCAAAATTTAGCATAGATTACATTACATAGTTATTGCTTTAGGTCCAGCAGACTCTTTGCAGCCAAATCAGGACCAGCGAAGTGAAAGAGGACTCAACCCTTAAAAGATCTGCCGAAACAACCCAAGTGGTAACACTGAAGGCAATCTACCAGCCGGTCACTGTACAATAAAGACATCCCACGCAGGGGACGCTGAGGCTGTACTCTAATTTATCGAACCCCCGTTTACAAAAACAAAATAGAATACAAACATCATTATACAATATCGACAAAACACATACATATAAAATGCCTACATTGCCAAAAAATAACATCATAGGAAGCCCCAGTGACCATTTGGCAGAAAGCATCCAATATTCCCAAGCTGATCCAACAGACCTCACACACAAATGAGGAGTTTTGTCCCAGAAGAGTTATTAAGAAAAAAGGTAGCCACCGTAGGTGACTGGTCTAGCGAAGAAGATAGTATATTAGATTGATGGAACAGAGTAGGAATGAGAAAGAACAAAGGAGAAAGACAGTGACAGTGGGAATTTAAAGCACTAAATTTGCAGAAAGTGGGGATACTATTTATACTGAAACTCCCGGCAACCCCATGGGGGGAGGGGGGAAAGAAGGGGGGAGGTGAGGGGGGACAACATTAAGCACAGATACGAAAAAACAGGGTTGCTAATATTATACAACATGAAATTAACATTCCTCAAGTTTGAGGAAATGGGAGCAGTATGCTTTAACTGAAGAAAATGTCTTATAAATGAGCTTACCACATACAACCTGTAGAATATTCCTGTATGATGAGAAGGACACCTTCCCTTTTGAACCAGTCATGGAAACTTTGATGGTCACATCATGGGTCATCAAACGTTGCATAGTCCTTTTCGTGGCCGCTTTGGCGTCCATACCGCCCACTTGGCGCAGACATGCCCGCTAAAACATAATAAAAGACAGAAAAAATACTAAATATCATACTAACAACAGATCAATAGCACTCACAAGCTCCAGCACAGAAAGTATTTCGTGTGTAAAAATCTTCAACACATAACAACATATAAAATAATAGAACAAGCAAATGCAAGTAGAGAAAATAATACCAGAACGAAATGAGACAGAATCTAAACCAACACACTGTTCATTTTTTTCTGTCAAAAGGGAATACCAAAAGTTGTGCTTTTTTGGCAGATTTTTAGATAGGAAAAACTTACATATATTGATCTGTTTTCTTCCACGCAGAGGAGTTTGTCCAGTTCGCCCAACTGCTCCACCGCTGTCAGTGGAACAGCAATCGGCAGAGGCCCAACTGAGTCATCAATGGTGGTGGTGCTGGCGCTGTTGCCTGTCTTGGCAACTTGCGACTTTATAAGTCGGACAACCGCCCGCTCCAAGACAGTCAGCTTATCAATGACTTTCTCCATGTTAGCTTTATCTAAAAAATGTAAAATAAATAAAACCGTAAATTAAAGAAATGTTTTTTATTGTCTGCTACATCATATTTCGTGCTACTAAAATCCATGTCCCAAAAAACATAGGAGGAAGTTACCTAAAAATATTGATGTAATCTCACATGTCATTTTAATGCCCACAATACACTGAACGTTAAAAAAATCTGCACAGTTGCACAGTACAGCACTGGAGAAGAAGTACACATTTTTAAAATGAGCTAACTTACAACTTACTTCTTTCACAGCATTTGCATATACATGCATGGTCGGTACGCATTTGATCTGCACGCAAACACAAAAAAGCATTAATCCCTTTGCTGTCAGCTATATTGGGGTTGTGGGTGGGGATGGAGGCAACGCGCATTCTGTGACGCCAAGGAATTTTGGTACTTTTGGGGTAATAATTTACACAAATCACAGCTTGTAAACGGTTAAGAATAGTGTTATGCGGTATGAATGTTTTTGTGTGCTAATAAAACAAGGAATCACATTATTCGCAACATTTTGCATTAAATGTATATGCAACACAATGTAACTGTTGAAACATAACATACCGTTGTTAGCCTGTATTCTAGAAGCATGGATCTCTGGCAGTGCAATATCCTCGGCACCCATACCTGAATACACACCAAATGAGACCTACATTAACAACCAAATACAGTAGAAATAAGAAGGTGCTAAAAAGCAGAAAAAATTGGTGTGAGATTTGCCAAATAACATCAACACCAATACTGAAACTCAAAAATTCAAAAACAATTAATTTTTCAAAACAGAATTAAATTCACAAAAAAACATACCAGAAAAAAGCCCATTTTCATTGGCTTGCAAAGGATGCACCTTGGGCCTGGATACGGTTGGGACTAGACACAGCAAGAATTATTAAATTCACATCCGTATTACCATAAAATAAACAGCTGAAAAACATACTAAATATATGTATGCATATAGGCTAATGCAGCACAAAATTCAACAAATGTGCGCACAAGCTAACCGTTAACTGAACATACAAACCCTTCAATCAATCAATCAATATTTCATTTATTGTCTGTTCACACATTCAGGTGATATTAGACATTAATTAAGAACAACAACAATATAAATAAAATCACAATTAAGAAACCTTGTAACAAAATGGAATGAAAGGGGGAGAAGGATTTAACACCAAACTATAAAAGTCTACCAATAGGAGTCTGTGCAATAATTTTCACAACTCTTAAACATACAAACCCTTAAACATGCACAGTATAAGACAAACTCACTCCCAAACAACTGGTTCCGTCCTGATGGCCGTGGCTGATCCAGTAGCCCATTACCTGCAGGAGGCTGAGCCCTTGACACTGCACAAATCCATTGAACAAAATATTGCAAACATGCCATATAACAAGAAAAAAAAAAGCTTGTATACGTCAGACCTCACTGCAGGCCGTTAGGTTTAAGATGCAGAGTACTGACAAAATCAGACCGCATGAACAGGTCTTCAATGCAATTTTTCACAGTGTGAGCGTTTTGTAAAACATCATTATGTTTGAATTGCACCACACACACACACAAAAAGAACTATTAGTAGGCTGCAAATAACTTCGAACTAAAACAAAGCACAAAAAGACATAACTTACTGCCAATTGTTGGAGAGCTCAGGAGAGGGTTTGCTATAAGTCCGGGGAGAGGGGGTACAGCTGGGCGTTCCACGTGAGGTCTAGGCAGTGCACATTCTGTCTCTTTAGAAAATGCTAAACATAAAATAAAGACACAATTTAGAAAACTAGACTAGAAAATCCACAGCTCATATAGTGTAAAAACCATGCAAATTCCACTTCGGGATGGTATTAAAGCAACGCACAAATGTAAAATGTAAAACCTGACTTACACTTCTTGCCCACTTTTGCCCGCTTGCAAGAAACTTCCTCATCTGTGTCAGAAGAGGACAGGTAGCGGCTAAAACACAAGATTCGGAACACAAGTTGTATTCTATCTCTTACAAAAAATATAATCACTGCATAAGTAAGATTTTCCCTTATTTTTTATGCATAAGTTAAGCAATAAGAACCACAAGGCAACAAAACTTCAAGGTTTCTACAATTGTTTCTGTTTCAATGACAAATGACAATGTGGACACAAAACTAGAAGCAGGGTGGAGAACAACTGAATCAAGAAATCTCTGAAATCCGGCCGGGGCCCAGGGGGTGCCTCCTGACAGAAAATGAATGTATGCAATTTTGAAAGAAATTTAGGGCCTCTCCTGAAAGCAAAAAGCAAAAAGTAAACATTAATAGAAACACACCCCCCCCCCCCCCCCCCCCAATCAAAAAAAAAAAGTTTTATGCACATGCCTTTCAAAACAGTTAAGAATCTTGATTTGTAGGCCTAAATCTCTAAACTCAATATTTTTTCTCGGAAATGCAAATTCCTTCCGCGGAAATCCGCAGATCCGAGGTAAATTCTCCACCCTGTAGAAGGAAACATGTCTTTAAAACCTTTCCAAACCAAGTAAATAAGTGTGAGTATGCTTCTGTAGCCCAAGTAAACTTCAGTCCTAAGACAAAAAACGTTGGGACCCCCCACACCCCCCGCCACAAAAATCGTTGCAACTGCACGTGTTTACCTGCAAGAGTTATTTCCTGTGCAATTGAACCCCCCTCTTAAGCGCTTAAAATAATTACTCGTACAGTTAATGAGCCAAAACGTAGTTCCATGCAGTCGGAAATGTGCAGAGCACGTTTTGGGTCTCCTAATTGGCTCAAACCTCAAACATGTTTGTTATGTTGGTGTTAAAAAATAAAACAAACACTTACTCAGGGACTTTGCTTTTTCGCTTCCCAAACCCAGCATCAGAAGACTGTGCATCTGACTGATACAGACAGCGCCTTTCAGCTTTTTTCATTTTTTGAAAATCATCTGTACAGAAAAACGAAAACATACGTAAGTACAATATGTATAAGAAATGTAGGTAAAGGCTCGACACTATTGCCGCCAATTAGTGTCAATTCCCCAAGCAGTGGTAAATTGTAAACACAAAGCACAAAGACTGGAGAGGGTCAGCAGAATTAAAATTGGCATGTCATACAGATAGTGTGCACAGTGAATTTAATTAAACACCCAAGAGGAAAACCACATACAATTAACCAACAGACATGCAGAAAAGTTTACAATTCTTTATCTCCACACAGACGTGAACAAATGCAATTACCTGATGTCGCTAGCACCCGTACATGGTGCTTAGTCCACAGCATCTGTGGTTCTACATGCTGCAGGACAAGGGCAGTCCGGTAAACTGGCGGATATCTGCAGAGGTCTTGCTCACCGTTACATCCCCATACCATCCACGCTTCTGACACAATGCCTTGCGACAATGTGCCGTCTTCAGCAACTTCATCGATAAACTCAACTAGATGAAAATTCACTGGCATTTCTTCTTGCATGCTGCATTAAAAAAATTTAATAAGTTTTTTTTTTCATAGCCCATAGTAATGTGTCTGCCAAGGTTGAAACCCTGACAGAATACTTGCACAAGATAAGCGTCAATCCTCCACGTTTTAGGGACAGCAAGACAACTGTGCTTTCTTCTGACAGCACAGGTTACACACCTGGCTAATGCTTTTGTTATATACCCCATCCCTCATTTAAAAGAAGACAAAACAAACTTGTTCGCTTTATATGGCAACATAATACATTTTTTAACATCAGCTAGTCCAACAACAATAAGTCGACCAGACAAATTTGTGGCCTTTACTACCCCAATAGCAGAAGAAGCGCAAGGATACATAAAAAAGTCTTTTGTTTGCAAAAATTGCTCAATGATAACAAACAAGCCATTAATATTAAATACAATATTTCTTATTAAAGCATACCCCCCAGAAAACTTGACACAATTATCCCCGTTTACTACAGATAAAAAAACATCCCCATATTGTACTTGCTTATACTGCTGATACATTCCAATCCTAACTGCAGCTGGCAACGGTCCATTATAGACTACAGATGGAACAACTTGTTCAGGCAGTGACTTGTTATGTCACCCAAACCTTGCCTTTTCAGATATTCTGTTAATGGTCTGAGCAAGCGGTTGATTTGGTTTCCTTATCATTAATTTTAACTGCCTTAAAAAATTCTCAAAAGGAAATGCAGAAAAAGCATCCAAGGGACCAAATGTTTTTACATCATCACTTAGATGTAGTAAAGAATGAACATTATAAACTAAAAAATCCCTCCCATACAAATTAGCAGCCATAGATACAAATTGAACAAGCAGTTGATGTGCATAATCGCAGTGAGTGATACACAGATCTGAACTGGCCAAACAAGAAATAGCCACATAGAGCAATAAAAAGTTATCATACAAATCATGTTTAAGGGTCCGTTTCAAAGCAACCACACCACTGTACAACAAAAATTGTCTAAACTCAGTCGCTTTCCACCGGTCCACCTCAAATAAACTTCTGCACTGCCTACCAATAACAAAAGGTTCCGAAACAAACGGCTGACAAACACATCCCAGAATAGGCCAAAACTGAGCAGAAGAAGATTTAAACAATGGTAAGCCATCAATATTATTCTGAACATAAACATTGCGAAAGACATTTCCAACCTCCCTGGGCAAATCAGACATAATTTTTCTCAAACCTGCTCGCAAGCCAAAATAGTGAAAACCTCCCCCCTCTATCTTTCTGCCTGGCTTTGTTCTGGGTGTATTAAGTAAAGTTCGTGCATCCTTGGGCAAACCAGGAAAAAATACTTTGAGAATGCTTAGCAAAGCACTTGGTGCCACCAGTGAAATTTTAAAATTAACTGCCCAAGAAGCCAACTTTGATGACAGATCTGCTTCTTCTTCTTCTTCACTTTCCCCTCCTGTGACATCACTATCAAAATCACTGCCTTCTAAACATCCATGGAGATCACCATCACTGTCTGCCCCCCCCCCCCCCCCCCCCCCCCCCTGTAGCACTATCCATTTCTAACGAATCTGCATCTCTGCCCACTTCTGGATCAGCAACGAATGCCTGATTCAACCTGTCACCTCTTTCATTTTCAAAGTCTTCTACATCGTCTCCCATTTCTTCTTCAACTAATTCGTCCAAGTTTGGTTCAGTTTCCTCTGTCTCTGCTCCCATTTCGTTTTCAACTAGTAGCTCTTCCAAGGTAGTTTTTTTGAAAACGACGCCATTTTGCTTATCTTCATAAACCCTGACAGATTCTTCCTTGCTATGCTCAACATCCCACTGAGCAGCGTCAAGCAAAGCTTGAGTGCTTTCTCTAACTTTCCTCCTGAAAGTGCTGTAAGATGCCATTGCTATTTCAACTAATCCAATGAAGTTTAAATTAAAATAAATAAAAGAAATTGTCTACAGCAAGAAGATCGACAAAACCAAATTTAAAAAACGCAGGCAGGTTATAACAGTTTTGCAGCAGAAAGAATTTCAATAAAAATTACCTGGCTCTATGACTGTACTGCTAGAATCCCGAATACCATACACATGTACAGTAAATAAACGAAAGCCAAAGCCCCAAAAAACAATCACAGCTGAATAGGTTTTCGCAGGCAAATATCACAGCACATGCAACAAGAAGACTACTACTACTAAGACAAGATTGGCGCCTTATGGGTGAAAAACCGGAAAGAATGCAGACCAGCAGTAAAGGGCACGGAATTTTACCCTTGGATTATAATGTATAAATAAATACAATAGTTAAAAGAAACACTTTAACAATAATTTACATATTGTATGATAAAAATTAAGAATTATAAGCACAATTAAATAATGATAGCTTGCTGAATTGATTTTGTATAAATATTTTTCACATACGTACGCCGCAGCAAATGTGAAAGCAAACGTGAAGTCTACAGACAGTTTAGCCAATGAGAAGCGAGAGTAGGCCTATGTTAGCGTGTGCGCATCGTGGCTTTGTGCTGGGCAGACTCGGGCGGCACACGGGAGAGCGAATCGTTACGCAACTCTAGATAGCACCCACATTTCTGGACTCCGCTACGCATCGGGGTTTTATAGGGCTACGTGGGTCCCTACTATAGCCAGACAAAAATCGGGATGCCCTATGCGGCCCCAGTGGGGCCCCGATCGGGCTGGTTTGCTGGGAACCCTATTGTAACCCATCTTAAACCAGAAACACCCCCGATAATGCCCCATCCCTGGCCAATGCTGATTTACCCCAAAATCATATCCCACATATTGTTTTTGATATGTGATCACATGAAGAAAGAATTGAGATGTCTGGTGTTAATAGGGACTGTCGGCACAGGCGTTTTTGTTATCGGAAGTCCTTGGTGTGTCCCCACTGAAGTATTAACACACCATTTCGATAACAATATATATTAACGGGATCTTCATCTCTATCAAAATCGTGTGTAAATACATAAACAAAAGGCAAAGCCCCCAAAAACAACCACAGCGGAATAGGTTTTTGCAGGCAAACAAAATATCCGAGCACATGCAACTGTAGAAGAAGACAATTGTAGAAGATTGGCGCCTTATGCAAAGGACAACCGGAAAAGACCAGCAGTAATGGGTACGGAAGCTTAACCTTGGCTTATAATGTATAAATAAATACAATATTTAAAAGAAACACTTTAACAATATTTTACATATTGTATGATAAAAATTAAGAATTATAAGCACAAATAAATAATGATGTCTTGCTGAATTGATTTTGTATAAATATTTTTCACATATGTACGCCGCAGCAAATGTGAAGCAGATGAAACAGTCCACAGACAGTTTAGCCAATGAGAAGCGAGAGTAGGACTATATTAGCTTGTGCGCAGCATGCCTTTGTGGTGGGCAGAATCGGGCGACACGCGGGAGCGTGAATTGTTATGCATCCACATTTCTGGACTCAGCCACGCATCGGGTTTTTGTAGGGTTTTTGTAAGGCTATATCGGTCCCTACTCTAGCCAGACAAAAGTCGGGATAAGTACTGTGCCCTACTGTTACGTTGAAACGCGCATGATAGTTCGTGTGAAACGCGATAGATCTGATCGTTTTATTTTGCAAAGCATTCAATAACAGAGTGTATTTACCTTTGATTTAATTTTGCGTTGTTGTTAGAAGAAGCTTGGTATAATGTTGATAATTTTCGTTGGTCGATATTATTGGAGAATTCTCTAGATTTGCTTGTTTACTATTATCGAAGAATCAAGATAGATCCACCATAAGCTGAGAAAATTCTTGGACTGTGAAGAAAGATGTATGACGTAATACAGTGATGACGAAGTTTAGTTTGATTGGTTGTAACGCGTCACTCGGGAACGTTCTGACGATATCTGGAGTCGAGAAAAACTATATAATTGATGCACTGTGTAAAGTTGAGGGTTGAAAGTTGAAGAAGTGAAAAAGTGATTTAATGTTTGTATGCAGTTGTTGATGTACGCTGAATAAAATTGGGAAACTTCATACGACTTCGTGCCTTGTTGCTGAGTGAACGGGTTGCGTGGATAAACAAATCTGAGTTACACTTATCAGGAGGATTCAAGCATTGGGGCTGAAAAACACCAATCGAGTGAGACATTTTGGGGGGCCAAGCCGATATCTATGCCATAGCCAAGGGTTCAACTGCTACAACAAGCGAGTCAACGTTACGAGAGGCAGTCATCGAGGGTAGCCACCAACGAGTTGTGTCGGGAGGGACCAACATATCTGGACTACATCACCGATAGATTCGGGTTGACTGCAAGGGCGTGTAGTCGCTGAAGAGTTGCTTCGTGAGCGAACAACAGACCGGGACTACATGGCTGCCGCAAGACTACGTCGAGGGACAGTCTTGGAGCTATATCGCCAGTATTTTAGAGAGCGACGAGCGGACGTCGCGTCTACTTCAGCACAGGAGCGTATACATCAACACCAGCATGGTGCAGTGCCGCATACGACAAGGACAGCGGGGCCTCCGCCAGCAAAGGCGACTAGTGACAAGCATCAGCGCTACTGCAGAAAGCGTGCTGTTCTAGAACAATCTAGAAAGGTACAGAACAGTCAAGAACTTTCCAGAAAAGCATCAAGATGGCTGATTTCTGGCAGAAAGGAATTGAACTGAATCTAAAAGGCAAGCAGCTGACGGAGTACGTAAAGTCTTAGGAGAGAATACAAGAAAGAGTATAAGAAGAGCAACGTCGTTGTGAAGAAAGAGAATTAGAAGAACAGCGTTGCCATGAAGAAAGAGAATTAGAAGAACAACGTCGGCGTGAAGAATGAGAATTAGAAGAGCGGCATCAAGAAAGAGAAGAACAACGTCGCAGAGAAGAAAGAGAACTCGAAGCGCAGCGTCGCCAAGAAGAAAGAGAGTTCGAGCTGAAGCGTCTTGAAGCTGATCGTCAGTTCCAGCTAGAAATGGCGCGCATCCAACAACAGCATGCGCCACACGTTATCAGCGACTTCAAAGCTCCAAAATTGCCAGCATTCGTTGACGAAAAGGACCAGATCGACAGCTATCTGGCGTGGTTAGAAAGGTTTGCCGAAAGCGCTAAATGGCAACGTCAAGACTGGGCGATCATACTCAGCGCACTACTGACGGGCAAGGCGCTCGACGTCTACACCAGACTGTCGAACACTGATGCCAAAGACTACAACGTTTTGAAAGAGGGCCTATTGCAGACGTTTTGAAAGAGGGCCTATTGCAGTGCTACAACGTTACAGAGAAGGGCTACTGTAAACGCTTTCGTGAATGCCGGCCTTTGTCAGACGAGACGCCAAAGCAGTTTGTGGAGCGCTTGTCGTCATATCTACACAAGTGGGTGGAATTATCAGGCAAAGGGAAGACTTACGAGAGTCTCCATGATCTGATCGTAAGGGAGCAATTACTCAACGCCTGCCACTTGGAAATACAAAAGTTGCAGACGTTAAAAGACGTTGCTGAGGCTGCTGAAAGATATCTCAGCGCTTATGGGACGACGTTGGGGCCACCCAAGGCGACGAAACATTTTCTGAAGACTGGAAACCATGGGAACCAGATCCAGGTGAGTCAGACGAGCCAGAGACACACGGACTCCTCGCCACCTCCCAGGGAAGGGCACTCAAGAGGCTGTTTCATCTGCAACGCTACAGACCACAGAGCTGCCAACTGTCCTCAAAACAGAAATAGCGGACAGCAGAGCAATACGGACAACACAGCGGCGAGCAACCGACAGAGGCGTTTCTCCAACCAACGGCAAACCAGTAGATCTGACCATCAAGTGTGCGGCGGGAGCGTTATTCTTCGGAATGCGACTGAGCGCATAGGTACTCCTGCGGACGTGCAAGAGTGTATGACTGATGGCCAACTTCTCCTTGTCAACGGAAAATCCATCCTTGTCGTCGCCAGCGCAGCTGTGACTGTCCAGAACATGCCTGTTTCCAAGGGACATGTCGGAAATCATGAAGTGACTGTCCTAAGAGACTCTGGCTGCAGTGGGGTCATCGTCAGAGAAGACCTAATCGCTAAAGAGCAGTTCACTGGCGATTCTAAATGAACACTCATGGCCGACAACAAATGTGTGAGAGCGCCAGTTGCGAAGATTCAAGTCAGCTTTCCTTTCTACATAGACGAAGTAGAAGCGGTTTGCCTGAAGAAGCCGTTATAGGATTTGATGATCAGGAACATCGAAGGCGCGAGACAACTCGACGACCCTGATTCAGAATGGAGTCCTGCCTCAACCCAACGCGTCAAAGTTGCGGAGGATCCATTGCCATTTCCCGATGGAGACCCTACAGAGCTGCTATGGAACAGTGTGGCTACTCCAGCTCAGCACTGTGTTAGACTCCGTTTGATGATGGTGTTTTTCTTTATCAGTATCTGATTCAGCCCCAATGCTGAATTCCTGATAAGGTGTAACTCAGATTCGTTTATCCACGCAGCCTGCTCACTCAGCAACAAGACACGGAGTCGACGTATGAAGTTTTCCACTTTTATTCAGCACACATCAACACTGCATACAATCGCTTTCCACTTTCAACTTGTTTACTTTCCAACTCACTATCAACAATAAAAACTCCTCAAAATAGTGCAGCACATAATTATATAGTCTCTCTCTCTTTTCCCGAACAATTTAGAACACGGTAGACTAGAATGACGCACTACAGCCAATCAAATAAAAGATCGTCATCACTGACTTATGTCATACATCTCTCTACACATACCCGGAACGTTCTCTTACTTCGACATTTATCGGGAAATTTCTATCGAGAGTAAACACGCAGATCCAGATAATTCTCCAATAATATCGACTAACGCAAATTATCAACGTTATACAAAGCCTCTCCTAACAACAATGCAAACTCAAATCAAAGGTAAATAAACTCCATTATTGAATACTTTGCAAAACGAAACGATTAGATCTATTGTGCGCGTTTCAGACATACTTTCGTTCGCGTTTCAACGTAACATAACCCCCCACTCAAGAAGAAATTTACCCAATTTCTTTCAACAACGTTGAAACGTAATGCACAAACAAAGTCTTAATTCTGGACTTTCTGAATACTGTCATTGTGCTCAGTTTATTCACACAGTCAATGTTCTTCCATCCGCAAGTCTATCTGGATATTGTCAATGTTCACAGTTCATCCACACAGTCAATGTTCTTTACTCACACACTCTGCTGAGGAAGTCCGCACCAACATTGTCTGATCCTTTGATAGATTCTACTCGCATGTTAAAGTTCTGCAAGTACATAGCCCATCTCATGATCCGACTGTTCACAAACTTGGCAGAGTTCAAGTAAGTTAGCGGCTTGTGATCAGTCTGTAGCACGAACTTCACTCCTTGAAGGTACAGTTCGAACTTCCGGATTCCCCATATGATGGCAAGGCACTCTTTCTCCATGGTCGAGTAATTTTTCTCAGCCCTGGACAGCTTCTTGCTGGCGTAACTGACCGGAAATAGTTTCCCTTCGTGTTCTTGCATCAGTATGGCGCCGATGCCTTCGTCCGCTGCGTCTGTTCTTAAGACGAATTCCTTGGAAGTGTCAGGCAGTCTTAGCACCGGATCCTTCGAAAGGAGGTTGCGCACAGTCTGGTATGCCTTCTCATGAGACGGTCCCCACTGCACTTGGTTTGGACAGCCTTTCCGCACCAGGTCCGACAAGGGTGCTGTGATGGCGGAGTAGTTTGGTACAAACTCCCTGTAATATCCAGCCAACCCCAGGAAATATCGCACCTGCTTCTTGGTTTGGGGACGTGGAGCGTTCAGAATCTTGGTGACGTTTTCTAGTAGAAGCCCCTTTTGTCCTTCTTTTAGCGAATGGCTGATAAAGTCTACGTTGTGAGTCCCCAGAATGCACTTACTGGGTCTCACGGTCAGGTTAGCTTCTGTTAGACGGTGAAACAGCTCCCTCAAGGTCTGCAGATGCTCTTCCCAGGTGTGGGTGTGGACTAGCAGGTCGTCCCAGTAACAAACGACATTGTCCATCCCTTTGAGCATCTTCTTCATCCCTCTCTTCAGGGTAGCTCCGCTGTTGACCATGCCAAAGGGCATCCTTAGGCACTCGTACGTCCCATCAGGAGTTATGAAAGCAGTCTTTGGTATGTCCTGTTGACGCACAGGGACTTGCCAATAACCCTTGCTGAGGTCAATCTTTGAGAAGATTCTACTCCCTGATAATTGGCGGAAGAGGTCTGCTGCGGTAGGCATCGGCTCAGGGTCGAAGACGGTGATCTTATTAACCTTCCTGTAGTCGATGCATACTCTGTTGCTCTCGTCCTTCTTCTTCACGACCACGACAGGGGACGCGTAGGGGGAACTGGACTCCCTGATGATGCCCATCTTCAGCATCTCATCGATGTCTTTCTTCACGTCGTCGCTGCTCTTCTCTTTCTTCACGCCGCTCTTCTCTTTCTTCACGGCGACGTTGTTCTTCTAATTCTCTTTCTTCACGGCGACGCTGCTCTTCTAATTCTCGTTCTTGTATTCTCTCCTGGGATTTGACGTACTCCGTCAGCTGTTTGCCTTTTAGATTTAGTTCAACCCCTTTCTGCCAGAAGTCAGCCATCTTGATGCTTCTGGAAAGTTCTATTCTGGAAAGTTCTTTTTCTGGAAAGTTCTTGACTGTGCTGCACCCTTCTAGACTGTTCTAGAACAGCACGCTTTCTGCAGTAGCGCTGATGCTTGTCACTAGTCTCCTTCGCTGACGCAGGCCCCGCTGTCCTCGTCGTATGCGACGCTGCACCACGCTGGTGTTGATGTACACGCTCCTGTGCTGAAGTAGACGCGACGTCCGCTCATCGCTCTCTCTAATACTGGCAATGTAGCTCCGAGACTGTCCCTCGACGTAGTCTTGCGGCAGCCACGTAGTCCCGATCTGTTGTTCGCTCACGAAGCAACTCTTCAGCGACTACACGCCCTTGCAGTCAACCCGAACCTATCGGTGATGTAGTCCCAGTGTGTTGGCCCCTCCCGACGCAACTTGTTGGCGGCTACCCTCGATGACTGCCTCTCGTAACGTTGACTCGCTTGTTGTAGCAGTTGAACCCTTGGCTATGGCGTTAATCGCGGCTTGACCCCCAAAATGTTACACTCCGTTTGATGTTGGTGTTTTCTATCAGTATTTGATTCAGCTCCGATGCTTGAATTCCTGATAGGTGTGTAACTCAGATTCGTTTATCCACGCAGCCTGCTCAATCAGCATACAAGTCACAGAGTCGACGTATGAAGTTTTCCACTTTTATTCAGCACACATCAACACTGCATACAATCGCTTTCCACTTTCAACTTTTTTACTTTCCAACTCACTATCAACAATAATAACTCCTCAAAATAGTGCAGCACATAATTATATAGTCTCTCTCTCTTTTCCCGAACAATTTAGAACATGGTAGACTAGAATGACGCACTACAGCCAATCAAATAAAAGATCGTCATCACTGACTTACGTCATACATCTCTCTACACATACCCGGAACGTTCTCTTACTTCGACATTTATCGGGAAATTTCTATCGAGAGTAAACACGCAGATCCAGAGAATTCTCCAATAATATCGACTAACGCAAATTATCAACGTTATACAAAGCCTCTCCTAACAACAATGCAAACTCAAATCAAAGGTAAATAAACTCCATTATTGAATACTTTGCAAAACAAAACGATTAGATCTATCGTGCGCGTTTCAGACATACTTTTGTTCGCGTTTCAACGTAACACACTGCTGACCAGAGATCGTTGGTGCTGTCACTACTAGAGCCCAGGCCAAGAGAGACAAGACGTCTATGCCACTGAAGGTCGCCGACAGCTCCAAAGCCGCCATCGTGGACAGAAATAAGCTGATCCAGCTCCAGGAAGCTGATAGCACTTCAAACAAGTACAGGAACCGCAAAGACCACATGACCAAAGGCAGTGGCACTGTCTACTTTGAGGTGAAGGCCAAGGTCCTGTACAGAATCTTCCAGCACCCGAGGTTCAACGGAGGGAAACCACTACGTCAAGTCTTGGTACCGTTACCCCTAAGGCACCAAGTGATGGAAGTAGCTCACGATTCCTTCATACAATACAATACAATACAATACAACTTTATTCATCCCAAAGGGCAATTACATTATAAGTTTATGAGGCAGCATAAAGGAACTTCAAAAAATGTATCATAAACCAATTTTTGAAAAAAACCAAACAAAAAAAAACCCATAAATTTAAAAAACATCACACAAGCACACACACGCGAATCAAGATCACAAGTGATATCACAAAAGTCAACAAAATTCAACAAGTTGATTAAAAAGTTCAGCCAGTACACATAGACACTAAAGGGAGACTCTCACTATATAACAAATAAGATCCCCAAAGTGCAGAAAACTAAAAGCGGTTAGTACTATTAAGCAGTCGGATTGCACTGTGAATAAAAGATTTAGAACGCCGATTTCCCTTACAGATGGGCATAGCATATCGGCGTCTGGATGGCAACAGTGTGAACTCGGGTTTCAAACAATGTTCCTGATGACTATGATGACTATGGGAGGTCACCTAGGCATCAAGAAGATGTCAGACAGAATCCAGGCGGTATTCTACTGGCCAGGACTTCATGCGGACGTCAGCTGTTTCTGCCGATCATGTGACATTTGCCAGAAGACCATAACTCAAGGAAGGGTCCCGAAAGTGCCTATGCAGAGGATGCCTTTGATCGACCGACATTTAGATATTGTAGCCTTGGACTTAAATCGGCGAAATAAAACCTCAGAGTGAAGAAGGTCATCAGTGGGTACTAACTTTAGTGGACTATGCGACTCGTTACCCAGAATCAGTGCCACTGAAGAAGATTGACACTGAAACTGTAGCAGAGGCGCTGGTGGACATGTTCAGTAGACTTGGAGTGCCTGAAGAAATCTTGACAGACCTCGGGACACAGTTCGTCTCTGACTGCATGAAGGAGGTCAACAGACTGCTGAGCATCTGGCATTTGACTACGACGCCTTACCATCCGATGTGCAACGGGCTTGTCGAAAAGTTCAATGCTACGCTGAAGTCCACCCTGAAGAAACTATGCAGCGAGCAGCCCAGACAATGGCATCGCTACATCAATGCCTTACTTTTCGACTACAGAGAAATACCGCAGGAGTCCACCGGCTTTTCTCCGTTCGAGCTGTTGTACGGCATAACCATCCGAGGGTCGATGCACATCCTAAAAGAACTGTGGACGAAAGAAGTAGACACCCCAGAAGTAAAGAACAGTTACCAGTACGTGTTTGAGCTACGGAAGAAGCTGGAGCAGACTCTCGAGATAGCAAGAGAAAACCTGAAGAAGTCCCAGGACTGTGGAAGGCACTACTATGATCGTAGGGCTGTGAACAGGAAGTTCAAACCTGGCAACAAAGTGCTGGTACTGCTACCTACTGATCACAATGAGTTGCTGATGCAGTGGAAAGGCCCGTACCAAGTGGAGGCCATGGTGGGGATCAACGACTACAAGGTGAAGGTCGGCCAGCATTCCAAGATATACCACGCCAACCTCCTTAAGCTGTACATGGAAAGGCCGCCGAAGACTGTACACGTGGCAACAGCAGCTGTGATCGACGACAGCTTTGACAGCGAGGAACTGTTGGAACTCGGATACTTCCACAGCAAAGAAGTCATAAATGATGTTAAACTAGGACCACTCTTGACGGAAGGTCAAAAGATGGAGCTCAAGGGCGAGTTTCCCCATTACTTCACCATCTTCGACCCTGAGGCGATGCCTAATTCAGCAAACCTCTTCCGCCAATTATTGGGGAGTAAAATCTTCTCAAAGATTGACTTCAGCAAAGGTTATTGGCAAGTCCCCGTGCGTCAACAGGACATACCAAAAACTGCTTTTATAACTCCTGATGGGACGTACGAGTGCCTAAAGATGCCCTTTGGCATGGCCAACAGCGGTGCTACCCTGAAGAGAGAAATGAGGAAGATGCTCAAAGGGATGGACAACGTCGTGTATTACTGGGGCGACCTGCTAGTCCACACCCAGACCTGGAAGGAGCATCTGATGACCTTGAGGGAGCAGTTTCACCGCCTCACAGAAGCCAACTTGACCGTGAGACCCAGCAAGTGCATTATGGGAACCGACAACGTCGACTTCATCGGACATTCGATGGAAGAAGGAGACAACGGAGGATGCACTGACTCCAGGAAAGCACACGAGATCACTGTCTTTGACCCTGGGCCGATGACAACCCTAACGGACGAGGGTATCGTTTCCTTGCGGATGAAAGAACATTGACTGTGTGGATGAACTGAGAACATTGGCCATGTCCAGACGGATTTGCAGATGAAAAACATTGACTCTGTGTAGATAAACTGAGCACATAGACAGTATCCAGACAGACTGAAATAAGTTTTAATTCTGGACTTACTTTGTTCATTGCGTCTCAACGTTGTTGAAAGAAATTAAGTAAATTTCTTCTTGTGTAGGGGGTTATGTTATGTTGAAACGCGCACGATAGTTCGTGTGAAACGCGCGCGATAGATCTGATCGTTTTATTTTGCAAAGCATTCAATAACAGAGTGTATTTACCTTTGATTTAATTTTGCGTTGTTGTTAGAAGAAGCTTGGTATAATGTTGATAATTTTCGTTGGTCGATATTATTGGAGCATTCTCTAGATTTGCTTGTTTACTATCATTTAATAATCTAGATAGATCCACCATAAGCTGAGAAAATTGTTGGACTGTGAAGAAAGATGTATGACGTAATACAGTGGAGTCCGGGTATAACGAATCTCAAGGGGGGGAATTTCGGGTTCGTTACAAGCGGGATTCGCTGTAGAGATTTGTACTGTAAACGGAAGTACACACCGGTGATGAGTACACATCACAACATACAGTACGTAGATCGATCTAGGCCTACGAAGTTTATCAACAATGACTTCATTCAAGGCTATTTATAGCAGCCAATGACAGTTACGACATCAAGGCTTGGTTGACCTATGTACGAACTGGCATGCTTCTGCTGCTATTCGCTATTGGCGATGAGCCAATTGAGGCAAAGTAGGCCAAGGGAATTCACAAAGGGTTCGTTACAAGCGGAGATTCGTTATTTGCCTAGCTGGATTTGTTCGTTATAGGAAGGGATTAAATAGTAAGACAAAGAAGGGAGTGTGTCGGGAAATGGATGGTAGTACGCTAATCGCGGGTGTTCGTTATTCCAAGGTTCGTTATAGGTGGACTCCACTGTACAGTGATGACGAAGTTTAGTTTGATTGGTCACTCGGGAACGTTCTGACGATATCTGGAGTCGAGAAAAACTATATAATTGATGCACTGTGTAAAGTTCAGTTAAAAAGCAGTTGAAAAAGTGATTGAACGTTTGTATGCAGTTGTTGATGTACACTGAATAAAATTGGGAAACTTCATACGATGACTTCGTGCCTTGTTGCTGAGTGAACGGGTTGCGTGGATAAATGAATCTGAGTTACACTTATCAGGAGGATCCAAGCATTGGGGCTGAATCAACTACTGATAAAGAAAAACACCAATTGAGTGTAACACCTACGCGCCACGAGTGGGACCCAGATCGGGCTGGTTTGCTGGGTCTGTTCTTCCTCATTTTTTTCTTCCATTTTGGTAATTTTATTTTCTTTAAGATCAGCATACCTTGTGCTTTTAAGAGAAGCTTGTTTTGTGAACTCTGTGCTGAATAATAGCACGCACACAAATTATAATCCGGTCATATGTGAAAACATAAAACTTTTGTCTTTGTATTTTTTTGTGCATTTTCTGTACCAACCTCACACATTTTAAACACAGAGTGTGAAAATTCAACATCTGGTGGTATTTTTCGTCACATTAAAACAGGTGTAAATCTTCAGTTTGAATGTTATGTTTTTTGCCTAAGCTTGGCATGAACATTTTGCGTAGTTCTTTACCCTGCGTTGAGAACTAAATAAAGGGAAGCTCAAAACTGGCCCGAGTGGCATTGGTTTAAAACAGCTGGAGCAATTTTGTTTTGGTATAAAGGCATTTAAAATCATGTGCCATCCTCCAATCGCAGTCCTGTTGTCGGTCAGTAGGTTGGTAGGTAGATGATTTGTACTTTCTTAAAGGTCAAGATCATTGTGCTTCACCATTATTTAAACACGTTTTGCACTGTTCTTTTACATCATAGTATTATTATGATTTGTATCATCATCGTCATCAATATCATCATCATCATCATCATGTGTTTCCTTATCCTTCTTCAGCTTTCTTATTTTCTGTCCTTTTGATTTAAGGCTTTGTGTTTGGCCTTTAATTTTGGGTCTAATTTAGTTATTAATTGCACACACTATATATACCATGACTCAAAAATGCAATGTTATTGGCATTGCTAGGTAAATGCCCATCAAAACGAAAGTTGATCCTGAAAGAACAATCATAGAGTTGCTTCTCCTGCACCACCAAACCCCAGTGTGTCACGTGTGACAGTACCTGTCTACAGCGCTCACGGCAATAGCCACACACTTCAGTTCTTTTTTGGCACTTGCTAGGTGCAGTTGTGCCTACTCTTTGCTTGTATAGCTAAGCTCTGTGCTTTGCCTAGAGCTCTTTGCTTTGTTTTTTTTTGTTTTTGTTTTTTTTTTCATTTCCATTTATTCTTCTTTTAACAACAGCATAACATCGATCAATATATAAAGGTGAACAGACTCAACTAATAAACAAACAAAGCAATGAACTAAACATAAATTTGTGAGGGAAAGAAAAAGAAAGAAGAAGAGAGAGCAAAGAAGATAAGATAAGATATGATAAGATATTACTTTATTAATCCAAAATCATGGAAATTACATTGTCTGTCAATTAAACATGTCCATTCATTCTTTTACACACACATAAATATTTATACATTATTAATGATCTTCAAACACATGGACATATTTTCATAATGCAGATATTTCAATTAAGCAGTAAAACGGATTAACGTAAGAACAGATAAATATGAGAATTTAAAACTTATTAGTGTGTAAACATATAAACTATTAATTTAAAAAAAAATTAACTAACTAAGCTGCATGAGAGTTGTAGAGTATGTTTAGTAAGACCTACCGACTTGTTTGTTATGTGCTTGAATGGCAAGTGGTATGAATGAGTTCCTGTACCTATTTGATGTTCCCGCTGGTGCCCTAAAACGTCCACTCCTGTCTATCCGTCGAGAGTCAAATTCCAAGAAAAGTGGATGGTTACTGTCAGCCAAAATTGCAGTCAGCTTTTTTGTCACTTGTCTGCTATGTATCGTCGCTATGTCATCCTGTTTTCTCCCAACCACCCCACTAGCCCTTTTTATCTGTTTGTCCAATCTTCGTTTTTCTGTTTGTGATACGTTTCCTCCCCAACATGAGATTCCAAAAGAAATGATGCTTCCTATTACAGCTGTATAAAACATTTGTAAAATTTCCTGTTTTACATTAAAGGATCTCAGTTTTCTTAAACAAAACATTCTACTTTGCAGTCGCAAATAGCTCTTTGCTTTGTTTGTTGACCTGAAGTATGTAGATTTTTATAGCGCCGCATCACAGCCACATGTGGCTGTGCTCTCCGCGCTTGACACTTTCATACACCATTTACACTGCTCTGCTCTAAGTTATGACCAGAAACACACTGGTGGTCACACTAGTTTAGGACCACTTCCATTTTTTCCAGCCGGATAAGCTACCTGCCGAAGCCTTCACCTGTTTCCTCAAGTAGGATTCAGCCTGGTTCAGGACTTCTGGCTAATGTCGAGCTCGAGACTTGAAGAGCACTGATTGCAGTGTTAAGTCCAGCTGCGACAGGGGATGTGATTTCTGGTGTGGGGTCCCTAGC
Organism: Oncomelania hupensis; assembly: GCA_036898135.1. Classification (NCBI taxonomy): domain Eukaryota; kingdom Metazoa; phylum Mollusca; class Gastropoda; order Littorinimorpha; family Pomatiopsidae; genus Oncomelania; species Oncomelania hupensis. Next base: position 22,138,261 of record CM072527.1, on the reverse strand, counting down.
AACCTTGGTTTCTGGTTCATCCCAAATTTCTTCCTTCCAACCTCCGATGTATACCACTTCCATTTTGGGTCGTGGGGCGGGGGCTCTGGTTTCCGGTACGGGGGGTACGAGGCGCTCATTACCTTCTTCCGTTTCCATTTCGACACAAGCATTCTCAGTCCAGCCTCCTGTGTGTGCCACTTCCGGTTTTGATTGTGGGTCAGGGGCTCTGGTTTCCAGTACGGAGGGTACGATGCGCTCATTACCTTCTTCCGTTTCCGGTTTGACACAAGCCTTCTCAGTCCAGCTTCCTGTTTTTACCACTTCCAGTTTCGGTCATGGATCAGGGGCTCTGGTTTCCGGTACGGATGGTACGATTTTTGCTACCTACTTCCATTTCAGGACACCCTTGTTCCGGTTTGTGTCATACTGGTACACATTCAATGGCCAGTTCAGCTCTATGATTTCCAGTACCTTTGGGAGTACCAGCTTCCGGATTGGGCGGGGTGCACGATGTTAACCCTACTTCCGTTTCTGGTTTCGCTGAAGCTGATGTCCCGTTAGGACATGATGATCTGGTGATGCTTTCTCCGGATGATGAGGTTTATCGGGAGGGCGATGACTTGTCTGGGTTGTCACTGGACCCTGTTGGCTTGGACAGTTAAGATAAACAGTTTCTTTCTCTGATTCGGTCTTTAGATGCCATTCAGCAAGCTTCACTCTTTTGTCCCCTCTTTTGTTGGAGGAGGTTTCAGCTTATCTACTCCATTCCTTTTGGGCTAGGCTCTTGCTTTCGCTGAGTCCATTGAGGCTCAGCTTGCCTTCAAGGAGTCTCCTAGCGTCAATTTTTTTGTGGATTGGGCCTTTTCTAAGGCTCGCGGGCTTAGAGAGGGTGAGTCCCCGTCCTCTTCAATCGAGGAGGTTCCTCAGTTCCCTAGAGCTTCCTCTATGGGCGCTTTTGTGGGTCTGCCCTCGCTGGCTTCTGCTTCTCAGAAAATTTTCTCGAGATCGATGCTACCGATGTCGCCTCTTCTGGTTTTCCAGGATGACCTTGCTCTTTTGAGGGGCTAAAAGCCTAAGCTGCCTCCAGTTGTCCCTATTCCCATTAAGGGTCTGACACAGATAGAGGAGGCTGTAATTATGGGGCTAGAGTGTTCTTCTCTCGCGGATGCCCTGATGGCTGCGCTATCTTCTGCTCTTTTTGGCGGAAGAGGTGATACGGTCGGGGTTCAAACTTCAGTGGGGTCCTTCTTGGCCCCCTCTTCGTCGCTCCCCTCCTTCTTTCCACCCCCTGAGCTCTCCAGAGGCTCAGGCAGTTCTGGACTCGGAGGTTGCAGCCCTTCTGCAGAAGGGCGCTATGGAGGAGGTCCGTTGTCCGCAATCCCCGGGTTTTTATGGTGGTCTCTTTGTCGTTCCAAAGGCCTCCAGTGGTTGGCGCCCAGTGCTGGATCTGTTCTCTCTGAACACATTTCTTCGGCGCTTCCGCTCTTGGGAAGGGATCGCCTCTGCAGCCTCTGTCCGGGATTCCGCACGGCAACCCAAGCGTTTTCTGTCTTCATGCTTGGCTGTTGTACAGAGATCTCTAAGGGTTTCCGGTGCTTCAAAAGAGGTTCTTTCTCTCATGGAAGAGGTGCACAGGCCTTCTACAAGGGGTTTATTCCTCTCATTGGAAGCGTTGGGTTGAGTGGCGTACTGGGGCTAAGGGTAGCCCCTGTTCTCCTTCTGAGGTGCAGATAGCCAACCATCTGGCTTATTTGGCCTCTGTGCTTTCACTGTCAGCTTCTTCGCTTCGGATGCATCATTCCACTGTTCGGACAACCCTTGCTCAGCTCGGTTGTTACTCCTCGGGGTTCTTCCCGTATTGTCAGGGATGCCATCAGAGGGGTGGCTCTCAGACAAGCTTGTATACCGCGTCGGGTCTCGGCTTGGGGCCTTTTTTCTGGCTTTGTGTTTCTTAGGTAGTCCCCTTTCGAGCCTTTGTGTTTAGCCTCTTTCGGATTTGACCCTGAAAACTGTCTTTTGATCGCTCTGGCCTCTGGAAGGCGCTGGAGTGAGGTTCATGCGTTTTCCGGCCTTCTGGCGGATCTAGCTTTTGAACATGATGATTCAGTTTCTCTTCATTTCTTGCCCTGGTTCCTAGCTGGAACCAATGTCCCGGCGAACCTTCACCAGTGGGGTTTGTTCGGCCCCTCTCCCATCCGCTGCCTGCATCGGACTCAGATTTGGCTAACTGTCCGATCAGAGCTTTACGTGTTTTTTTGTATCGTTCTAAAGTTTTTTTTCGCTCACCTGGTAAGAGGAGGTTCTTTCTCTCTGTCAACCCAGGGTTTGCTAGAGATTTAGCAAACCTACTCTAGTGAGGTGGATAGCAACAGTCATACGTAGAGCATGCGTTCATTTATCTGAGAGTTTAGAGAGAGTCAGGGGTTGTGCTATTCCCCTCTCTTCAGCTAGGGCTCTTGAGATCAGGGCATGGGCAGCTTCTTTGCAGTTCAACATTTAGTCCGAATGGAGTCTGTGTTAGAGGCTGCTTACTGGCGCTCCTCAGATTTTTTTAAAGCTCCTATCTGAGGGTCTCTCGCCGTACTAGAGGAGATGGCTCCTTTGGTGTCAGTTCAGTGGTTGCTGCTCTGCCGCCTTTGGCCATTTCTTCTGCTTGATTAAGACAAGGTGCTTCCCTCCGTCCTTTTCGTGCTACTCTGCATTTTTGTGTCAAGGTATAGAATGTGCAATTAATATTAAAATTTTATCTATAAATTTATTATTTATTATTAATAGCATACTTATCATGACTAAATTCTAATTTCCCTCCCTCCTTCCCGCAGTGCCAAATAAGTCCTGAGGTTTGTGGCTAATGCCGTGAGAGCTGTAGGCTGGCACTGTAGCATGTGACGCACAGGGGGGGGGGGGGGGGGAGTTGGTGGTGCAGGGGAAGCAACTCTATGATTGTTCTTTCGGGATCAACTTTTGTTTTGATGGGCATTTACCTAGCAACACCAATAACATTGCATTTGTGAGTCATGGTAAGTATGCTTATTAATAATAAATTTAGAGATAAAATTTTAATTTAAATTTAGTTTAGGAATGTATATTTGTTTATTTATTTCCAGGGATAAGGAAATAATCAGCAAGCACCTGATTAATGTTTGTGTGCGTCTGTTCATCGAACGACACGAACAAAGCGTCTTGAAGTTCATTTCCTCGTTCCAAAAACTCGAAGCTCCAGATGATAAGGTACTAGTTATTTTCATTATTTATTTATCTGCATTGTTTTATTTCCAGACTTATCTGGAAATACTTTAAATAGGGTAGCGGTGAAGGGGTGGCGGGAATCAGAATGAGCCATCTGTCTGTCAATTGGTTGGTCAGTCCGGCTAAAGGGATTTTTTTTAGCCTTGGTATACCGGTACTTTAAATCATGGGCCATACTTAGTAGCGGTCTGGTTGGGCCATTGCTCAGAATTTAACTTTTTTCTCAAAACACACATTCAAGGATGAACTGAAATTCATCATTTTTCCTCTGCGGATACTTAACTACTGCTGAAAGGGGCTGCTCTCAGGCGGATGGTAATGAGTCTACTGGAGACTGGGCGGCAACCCATGACAGTGGCTAGAATGTTCTTGTGGACCAAGAATCCAACGCCGTGTTCGTGCCTGTCATCTCTACCGCTGAAATAGAGCTTGTGGCCTTAGTCGGTGGTTGTTTCACCTAGGCCTTTCCAGCGCAGTTCGCTGATGCCTAGAACGTTCCATAGATAGTGGTCCAACTCGTGGGCCAGTTTTTCTAATTTTCCTTCCGCAGTTAGGGTCCTGACATTCCAGGTTCCTATGACGATGTTGTTTCTCATGCGGATCTTGCTAAATTGTCCATCAATAGCATACTTAACACCTCAAAAACAGGAAATAGAGAAGAGTCTGAACAAGAATAACAGCAAGAAGGTCTACCAGACTGTGAAGCGGCTGACAAGTGTCAAACAGCCCAAAGTCTCCTCGATCCAAAGCATGTCTGGCATATGCCTTACAGAAGAACAAGAAGTCTTGGACAGATGGACAGAGTACTGCTCTGACCTTTACAACCATACACCAAATGGAGACCTATCAGTTCTAGCATGTCCCGAGAACAAAGAAGAAATCCTCCCAATTCTCCGGGAAGAAGTTGAGGCAGCAATGCAATCGCTAAAAAAAGGGAAGTCACATACCCGCGGAACTGCTACAAGCAGGAGGAGAAGCGATGATTGATGCCCTCACCATTATCTGTAACAAGATATGGCAGAGTGGGGAGTGGCCTATACCATGGACCCAGTCGCTTGTCATCACTCTTCCCAAAAAAGGTAACCTTCAGGAGTGTGAAAATTACCGCACCATCAGCCTCATCAGCCATCCCAGCAAGGTCCTCCTGAAAATAATACTCAACAGGTTGAAATCCCAAGCTGAACAAATCATAGCTGAAGAACAAGCAGGATTCAGGGCAGGGCGAAGTACCACTGAACAGATTTTCAACCTCAGAATAATCTGAGAAATACCTACAGCACCAACAACATCTATATCATGTGTTCATAGACTACAAGAAGGCGTTTGACCGAGTCTGGCATGCAGCTCTATGGGCAACAATGAAAGTGTACAACATCAGCCCTAAAATTATTGAAGTCATCAAAAGCCTGTGTGATGACACGAGTTTCAGTAGTAGCAGAGAGAGTTATATTTTGTGCGAAGTTGCACTTCTCTGTTATGTAGTGCACATAGAATAGCTTGACCGTTTTCTTTATTGCGTACGAAGAATGCAGTAGCCGTAAAGTCCGTGCGTATCAGAGAAGGCAGGGGTAGGCCAAATACAGAAATAGGGGTATGCATAATAAGAGATATGGATACTGACGAGAACTCGACTGTTTTGCTCTTGGCCTGGGTGCGTTTGGTAGGGCAGAGTGATTTGGGTGCTTTTGCGAGAGGTCAACTCTAACCAGGCAGTGACTCTGTGACAGTGTGTCATATTAGAACTAGGTGTCAGTTTGGAAGGGTGTTGTTTCGTTGATACGAGCCACCCAAGGTCTTACGCCCTCGTCGGGGTAAGAATGCTTAGAGTTGGAGAGAGGAGGATTGTAACTGCCATTTATAAGTGAATGTAGGGTTCCTTCCTAAGGTGTGTGTGGTTCTCTATTGAACACCTACCGAGACTCAAGGTCTGTTACAGAATTGAGGTGTCCTCGTCTCCATTATCAGTGTTATTATTGAGTGAGAATAACCAGCAAATAGCCATACACGAAGTAACTCTCAAAGACTAACCATTGTGTTGTGACAGTGTTGTGTTGTTCTGTGTTGGGGGAAGGTGTGTCTCAAGCCGAGGCCTAGACGGTTTGGGCTGTCGTTACCTGTCGTTACCTGTTGTTACCTGTTGTACCCGTTGTTACCTGTTGTATCGACTGTTGCCATCTGTTATCAGCTGTGTTACGCTGATTAATTCCTTACCAGTGTAGTCGCGTTCCACTACACCATCGCCACCTTGCGCAGACGTGCATCTGTGTTGTGACCGTGCCTCTACAGCTGGGGAGTGTGGAGTAAACTCCGCCACTGCTGCTTGTTTTGCCTCTGTATCGGGGCATTGCCTTTATTACAGGAACTCCACACAACACACTCACGCACACACAGACTTGCACAGCGCCACACCTAAAAACATATTTCATTTAGTTAGTGAAGATCATCCATTGTATTGTGAAATGAGCTAATGTGCACAAGACATTGGAACAGTGCTTAAGTTCTGCAGTTTAACGTGGACAGTAGTTCGAAGATTTAAGATTCACAGCTCCATCATTTCTTAGTTGAAATTTTATAGTATTTTGAATTGATTTACTGATTGATATTTTGTTGTGCATTTTGTAAAAAACCTGTTGATGTTTAGTTCTGTTTGGGGTTGAACAAAGGGAGGTAATTGTTAGTTAGTATTGGGACGGGGGTCTTGATAGGGGTGGAGGGGGTTTAGTTTCCCATTGGCATTTGCTTGTATGTTCAATTGTTGAATAAAAGAGTGTGACTGTTATTCTGGCACTTTGTGTTAGTTTATTTTGTTTGAGTTTTATTCCTATTCACTCGTATGCGCTGAAGTCGCGGAACCCGCTCGGGTGACGTGACAGCCTGTATGACAAGGCTACCAGTGCAGTCCTCCAAAACAGAGCCATCGGGAAACTGGTTCAGAACAACAATCGGTGTGCGTCAAGGATGCCTACTCTCTCCAACACTCTTCAACATCTTCCTAGAGCGCATCATGTCAGATGCTCTTGCAGATTGTCGCAAACCTGGGTGTTACTGGGTGATCACTACTGATGAAGGACTTCCTTGACTTTCATGACTTACCCCAGAACATGGTTTTATTTCAATAAAAAAACCTAAGGTACACCATTTACTTCCAACACTTCACAAACACATAACACGTTTTTCCAAGTTCGATTATTTTATTATATTCCGTTCATTTTTCTTCGAAATCGGAACGATAATTTGGCGTTACTTTTTCGTCGTGGTTACCGAAAATGTTCTTGCTTTCAATTTTTTTTTTACTTACCTCAAAACTTCGTCCTCGTTGAAATCGTTGATGAATGAAGAAACCAGTCTTTAGATGAGTTGTGGAAAAGTTCATAAGAACTGGAACTTGACGTCGATGTCGCCGTTAGATCTAATGGCTGTCCATGACCCACCAGTGACTTCTGTAGCCCTCGTTAACGTACAGTTCCATCGTAGAATTAGTCACTCCGATCATAAGCAAGACGTCAGAGAAGAATCCAGTGCCAGTCTCAAAGATGACATCGTCACGGAGATCCAAGACGATTCATACCGCAAAATAAAAAAACACCTGCCGAACAAAACTAGTCTTAGATATTTGCATGAAAATTATTTTCATACAAACTTAAACTCCTCCAGGTCCGGCTCTGCTTGGAAAAACATGTTACGATTAATCAACACATCAGTCCCCTGAAAACCAACTGCATTCAGACGAACCAACTATCTTTCTCTGGAAAAGAAATGCATTCAAACAAACAAACTATTTTTCTCCTCTGGAAAACAAATGCATTCAATGAACAAACTATTTTTCTCCTCTGAAAAATACATATATTCAATGAACAAATCATCACACGTATCAATCTTCTTGGGAAATTATCTTGGATGAAGAAAAATCTAAATATTTACCCTACGGTGCCAGAATTCAGCTACAGCTGATCAAACGTCGAGGAACAACTATCTTCCTGGCCCAACCACATCTGACATCATTCAGCCTCCAGCTAAACTGTCGTTGGCACCCCACAGAATAAGTTGCCTCGGAGCTTGGGTAGAATCCTCCCTGTCCAGTCTAGATCTCTTTCCCAACTGATTGACAGTTTTCCTAACCGATTTCGCCTCTGTTTCATTTTACTAAGGTTACCATACTTTTATCATTAAAACAACCAATGAAAATTTCCCAACGCAAACAAATGACCTATCACCTCAAATATTATATTTTGTAAAATTAATAGCTCACAACCTCTTTGCTTTTCCTCAAATTTTATTATTGGCATTAATCACAAACTTTCACACAAAAGAATCATCGATAAAAATCGTCCATTTTATTCTTTTCCAGGAATTCACAAAATGGCGATTGACACGCAGCAAAATTGACATCATATTTCTAAATCTAGCACAGGCACTCTATAAAACAATTTGCACTTGGAAAATAAAAATTCTCGCGAGCGTTTCGTTTCGCGACACAGATCATGAAGGCACAGTCAGCATAGGGGGTAGAGCAATCTCCAATCTTCGTTTTGCGGATGACATTGATGGATTGGCTGGAGAGGAACAAGAACTTGAACAGCTGGTACTTGACACCACCTCCAGAGCTTATGGAATGGAAATAAGTGCAGAGAAGACCAAAATGATGACCAACAACACCAATGGCATCAACACGGACATCAAAGTCCAAGGCCAATCACTCAACACAGTGCATAGCTTCAAATATTTAGGAGCCATTGTATCAGACAATGGGTCCCGACAGGAAGTCCTCTCCAGGATCGCACAAACAACGGCTGCCCTGACAAGGTTGAAGCCCATCTGGAAAGACAGGACCATCAGTCTACATTCCAAAATAAGACTGCTGTGCTCCCTTGTCATCTCCATCTTCATATATGCTTGCGAAGCATGGACCTTCACAGCAGATCTCCAACGAGGAATAGAAACCATGGAGATGAGGTGCAACAGAAGACTTCTGTGCATTTCTTATACCCAACACATCACCAACGACAAAGTCCGACAGACCATCACACAAGCCATTGGACAACACGATGACCTGCTAACAGTGGTGAAGAAATGGAAATTCCGATGGTATGGCTACGTCACCAGATCATCAGGCCTTGCAAAGACTATTCTGCAAGGCACAGTGCAAGGAGGTAGAAGAAGAGGGAGACCGAAAAAGAGGTGGGGGGAGGACAACATTCGAGAATGGACTGAGCGAAGCCATCAGGGCTGCTGAGGACAGAGAAAGATGGAGTATGTTGGTTAAACGATCATCTGTGGTGCCCCTACGACCTCAGGGCTACGGGACAGGATAGGAGGATAGGATAGTTAAACAATCATTTTTAGACTTATCTGGAAATTCTTTGAAACAGTCAGAGGGAATCAGAACTAGCCAAATGTTGGTGTGTCTATTGGAAGCCATATCTCTTTAGAACCAGTGAACGAATTTTGACTGTCATATACTTCCGGTGTGTGTTATGAAATAATTAGCTTTATTCTCAGAAGATTCATACAAACGATATTAGTTTGTAAACGGTTTTTAACTTTTCAATTTCATGTATTCATCAAACGGCCTTCCTTGTACAATTGAGACACAAGTTGAGACAGAGAGATAAACTTGAAATACTCAAGACATAAAATAAACAGTTGAAACTATTCTATCTTATTTTTTCCTATCCCGTAACTCGAAGATCGTTGGAGCACCACATGATGCGATTCATCTGACTTCGGTCAGTATAAACGCTCAATATAAACAGTCACACACGCAATCGTGTGCCAACTGTCACTTTTCCAGCAGCTGTTAAGACGAGAAGATGATTGGACATACAAAGACGAACATCATAATGGCACCATTGAAGATATGTTTACAAATGCAATCACTTTATTCGACCTACATGCTTTCACACATGACATATCAAATTAACATAGCAATGATAAAACAATTGAAATAACCAAAACAGCGATTAACCGACAGAGTCCAGGTACTGTAGCAATATCCACCAGAGGAAATTCTCCAAAATGATTATAACTGTCTCTCACCACTGGAGGAGGGAGGCTAATGATGGGGAAACAGTAAATCGATGGCCAACCCAACTAAATCGATGCCAACCCTTTGGAATGGTTGTTCTACCACAGGCATCGTTCTGACTGGTACTTTCCGAACACGTCCCTTTGGTGTGGGGCGCTGACACGTATCACATGTGCGGCAGTAGTTGCGAATATCACGGCACATACCTGGCCAGTAAAACTGATTCCAAATTCTATCTTGAGTTTTTCCGTGTACCCAAATGACCCGCCATGGGTGTATCATGTGCTAGCTTCATGATGTCCTTTCTCAATCTGCCCCCACGGGCTCGGCTCCGCGTTTCGGGGGTGGAACCTAGCATCTCTCTGGCTAGGTGACTAAACTAGCCCATTCCTGTTTCTTCTACTTTTATTTTGCTTCTGCCTTTCCCATCCTTTCACCTATATTCTATTTCACCCCAAATCTGTTTCCACTAACTTTGCAGCTTTTCCATTTTCTCTCTTCTGTCTTACTGGTTCTTTTTATCCCTTCTTTCTTCCCAAAAAAACTCACTCATACAGGAAAGCCGGCATTGGTTCCGCATGGCCAGAGGCTGGATGGTTGTGGCCTATAAAAATGTCACAATTGCAAATGCGGGGCGGCCCCAGGCCTATGGACGTCACTGACCAGCCATTGTCCCTTCCCTAGCACGGCAGCTCTCCTAGGGTGACCGTTTATTTCTGCCATCATTGAGCCTAGGCTTCAATGACCACACAAACAAAACCAAAAAAAAACAGAAAAGAACTTATGAGAGACTGGACCAAACTATTGGACATGATTCTGACAGCGACATGGAAACTAGGAGTACAGCCAAGGAATCTTGACTTTTTAAAACATGGCCACGCTTCTTGATAGTTAGGATGATGAACAAAAACTAAAAGATACCATATCCCCTTTTGTCATGGAAAAGTGGTTTGAGTGGACTGTCACACGGAAAGGATTTCTGAACAACTACAATCTAGAGATGGCTCCAAGATGGAGCTAGGTACCCAAGTGTTTGATGTAAATGTGAATTGTCATCACACACTCAACTCCTCCAAAGGAGTTGTACGGTCATCTCAGTTTGATGGTCTGACTGAGACAGAAATAAAAGATGGCTTGGCAAAGCAGGGTGTTACTGACGCACATAGGCTCATGAGAAAAGACAAAGACCTAAACAATCCACAAATACTCTGTTTTTGACCTTTGGCACACCTGACCTGCCTAAAAGTGATTTGTTTGCTATGAAAGCATCTCTGTTTTGGTGTTTGTACCTTCGCCATTGAGTTGTTTTAAATGCTAAAGGTATGGTAACGTTAGCATGGCATGTAAAAACACACCAACCTGTTTCAAGTGTGGGGGAGATTTTATAATGATATCGTAATAATGGACATTTATATAGCGCTATTACTTGTTTTTTTTATAGGCAAGCGCATAGCGCTTTACATAAAAAAGAAAGAAACAAACATGAAACAACTTACAATATTGCATTAGAAATTATACAATGAGAAAAAAAAATAAAACTCCACACACAAAATCAAAAAATACATAAAGTTAACTTTCTGCTAACAAGTCATCACAATCACAGCAAATCCACAAGCATAGCCAAAAGCAGAACAAATATGAGCTGCGGCTAGGGTCTATAGAATGAAGGATTTAGTCAGGATATTAGAGTTTGAAGAGTTGAGATTTTAGAGCTTGCTTGAATGGGGGTGTGGTCTGCTTGTGTCTGATGTTGGCTGGAAGAGTGTTCCATTCTCTGGGTGCACAATAGGTGAATGCCCGTTCTCCGTATATTTTGGTGTTGGTTTTTTGAATGCAGAGTGTGCGAGAGTCAGAAGAAGAGCGAAGAGTGCGAGAAGGGATATAGACAGACAGCAGATCTGACAGGTATGAAGGGCAGGTTCCAGAGAAGAAATGGTGGCACAGTACGGACAGTTTGTATTTAATGTGGGCCTCTATGGGTAGCCAGTGAAGCTTACGGAGTAGTGGAGTGATGTGATCGTGCTTTTTTGCCCTGAAGACTAGCCTAGCAGCACAATTCTGGACTTTTTGAAGTTTGTCTATGAGATGACTCGGGCAGGAAGCCAGTAGGGCATTGCAATAGTCTAGCCTAGACAAGACTAAAGCATAGAATAAGGTGATGGTTGCTTGAAGGGTTAAGTAGCAGCGAATGGAGCTGATCTGACGCAAGGCAGCATACGCTGATTTACAAACTTGTGCAATATGGAAATCAAGTGTCATGTCACTCGACATAAAAAAGCCAAGATTTCTAGCTGACTGAGAGAAAGAGATTTCATGCTCTTCTACACTTACAGTGGTAGGCAAAGTGCAAGCTAAGGCAGTTCTGGTCTTTTTGAACAGGAGAACCTCTGTTTTTTTATCATTGAGCTTTAACTTGTTTTGTTTCATCCAGGATCGGACATCAGAAATGCAATTCTGTACAGTCTGGACATTGGCATCGATTTGACTTGATTTTAAAAGCTGAGTATCATCAGCAAAAGCTTCAACAGTTACATCATGTTTTTGAATCAGTTCGAGCAAAGGCTTTGTGTACACCCACACAAAAAGAGAATCGGTCCAAAAACTGACCCCTGCGGTGCACCATACATCAAATTTTCCTTCTTTGAGAGCACCTCAGCAATGCTGACTGTTTGTGTACGACCTTGGAGGTATGACTTAACCAGGCCAAGGCATTCCCTGAAACTCCAAACTGCGACTCGAGAGTTTTGAACAGAATATTGTGGTCTACAGTACAAGGCAGCCAATAGATCAAGAAGTGTTAGAAGAGATAAGTTGCCTTTGTCCAGAGCGAGCAGAAAGTCACCTGTGATTTTGAGTAATGCTGTCTCAGTGCTATGAGAGGTGCGATAGGCTGACTGATGGGGACTGAGAAGAGAGTTGCTTTGCAAGTATGAGAGTAACTGCTTCAGTACCAACTTTTCTGTAACCTTGGACAAAAATGATAGATTAGATACTGGTCTGTAATTTTTTAGTTCATTCATTTCCATGGCGAACAATGCAGTGAGGGTCTGAAGTGCTCAAATTGCAAGAGAGATCATCCTGCATTGTCAAAGTCTTTACCTACTTGGATCATGGAAGCTGAGATTACAAAAATCAGAACACGAGAAAGATGCTCATTTCCAGAAGCGAGAAAACGGTATGAGATTCTCAACCCATGTGATACAAACAAACCGAGTTTTGCTGAAGTGGCCTCAACAAACACTTTGCCAAACATGCTCTCTATTTCTGACAAATCTTTAGGATCGCTTCTGAATTCCCTGAAAGAATTGACAAAAACGCTAGAAAAACGTCTGTTTGATAGTGAAAATAAAGAAAAAGTATTGCTTATAGTAATCAGCTGAGGTTGAGCCCAAGCGGGCCAACTACCACTAAGACAATGCCACCTTCCCATCAAAAGCCATTACCACACCTCTACACCCTGTTGCGCCTCTGGGATAAGAGATGATGTCTGGCCCACAACCTCCCTCCTCCTCACCTCATTGAGGTTGAACCCCTTCAGCTGGGGCCGTGCAGCAGTTGTTGAGCCAATGTCCTCTTCAAGGACTGACAATAACAGGCCAGGACCGTTGTCTTCTAAAAATAGACATTACTTTGAATCATTTCACCTCGAATCATCTCAACAGGGGTCAGCACCTCCATCTCCAGCTAAAAAATATTCTGTTATAATTGAGGAGAAGCTTGCTTGAAATAAAACATACTACTTTTATTTCTTCCTATCATGACCTTTTTAATACAATGGAACATTAGAGGCCTTAAAGCCAACTATGAACAGTTGCTCCTGCTTACTAAAAACTGACCAAGTGTAATTTGTCTACAGGAAACTCTTCTGAGTCCTGATAAAATACTTCAATTGTCTGCATACTCTTGCTTGCAATCCAATGTTTCTCATGGGAACGCTTTATGTGTTCGGTCAGATATTTTATTTGGCCAATTCCATTGACCACACCACTAGAGGCAATTGTATGAAGCGCCATTTGTAAATTAAATGTTTATTGTCATTATATCTATAGAACATACATTTTACCTGTATAAAAGATATGGTATAATTATAAAATGAATTATATACTTATAAAATACATTCTATAGCAATACAACACTTTTTATAGCTATAAAGCAACATTTTTATAGCTACAGACTACATTTTACGATATACAAGAGATCATACACGGATCGTCACGCCGTTTGTAAATATTAAACACAAAAAAACTATTTTATTTATAAACAAAACATTTTATACGTAACCAATTCATTTTATCTATAAACAAAACATTTTATAAGTAACCAATTCATTTTATCTATAAACAAGTCATTGTATCTATAAACAAGTCATTTTATAGCAAAACCGATCTATAAAACTTCCTTTTATCTGTAAACACTTCATTTTATAGCAACAACGAGCACTTATATCCATAGAATACATTTTATAACACGTACAATGACTTGTACCTGTAGAATGCATTCTCGCCAATTATTTTCCAGTCGGCGCCTTACAATAATTTTATACTAACTTTCTCATTGTATAACTGCTTCTCTCCCTTCGATTATTTTTATTTTGTAACGTTCTAAGCGACCCAAAGTTGCTATGTGGTGCGCAAAGATGGCTGACGTGCCAAAGATTTTTTTAAGGCTTGGTATGCGCTGGGCTCTCGCCTTTTCATGTGGAAGTGACGTTGCATAAGCTAAATTTAGATAGCTACGGCGCGTGTAGGGAATTCCCGCTAGGCCTATATCGACTTCCCACGCTTACGGCTAATACGGCATACTTGATGTCAACAATCTCCAAGGTAACAGTTACGATGGAAGCTGGTTTGCCGACTTTTTTTAACCTCTGCCATCATCTTTGGTAAAGTACGAGAAAGTCATACACGATGTTGAGTCGCTTAGAAGTTTACAAATAGTCTACACGAGGATGGAGTTGCTTCCCTGGGATCAGCAATGCGAAAGTCAGTATAAAATTAATGTCATGCGCCGAATGTAAACTAATGCTCAGAATGCATTCTTCAGATAAAATGCATTGTATATATTATAACATTTATTTTATAGATATAAAAGCTCGTTGTTGTTATAAAATGAATTATTTACCAATAAAATGAATTGTTTATGTATAAAATGTAGTGTTTAGAGATAAAGTGAAGTGTTTAGAGATAAAATAGTTTTTCGGAATAATATTTACAAACGGCGTGATGATCACGTATGATTTCTCTTGTATATTGTAAAATGTAGTCTGTAGTTATAAAAATGTTGGTTTTAGCTATAAAAAGTTTTGTATTGCTATTGAATGTATTTTATAGACATAGAATTCATTTTATAAGTATACAATATCTTTTATACAGGTAAAATGTATGTTCTATAGATATAATGACAATAATGATTTAATTTACAAATGGCGCCTCATACAATTGCTGCTCAAGTATCGTTTAAAAATAAGTAACAATCTGCTCCTTATATTTATTTCCTTCAAAAACCCTATGCAAAGCTGATTTATTAAACTTGATAGACCAACTCCCATCTCCCTTCATGGTTGTTGAGGATTTGAACGGTCACTCCCCCAGATGGGGAAGTGACCATCAGAAATCCCCAAGGCAAAATTTTGGAGAATGTTGTCGATGACCTCAACCTCTGTATTTTAAATTCAGATTCTCCTATGTATTGTAGACATTTAGGAACATTTTCTAACAGACCTGGCCATCTGTGACGCTTCTCTTTTTTTGGACCTGGATTGGAAACCTCATTGGATCTCTGTGGGAGTGACCATTTTCCTATTTTTCTAAAGTTTAGAAGACCAATCTGAGGAGCCCCCGCGGCGCTGGAATTTCAAAAAAGCAGATTGTGACATATTTGGACACTCCGCAGCTTGTCGAATTAACAGTGACATTCTAAAGTCCGAAGATCCAGCTTTGAAGTTTTCTAATATCCTAATAGAATGTGATTCCAAAAATATACCAAAAACATCTCTTAAAAGCAGTGCCCTGAAGACCTCTTGGTTTGATGAAGAATACAAGACTCGAACTTCATCACCAAAGAAAACATGCTGAAAATAAACTTAATCACCAGAAGTTGCGAGCCAAAACTAGGTATCTCTTTAAACAAAAAAAGGCCTCAATACCCTCTGTTCCAAACTTCATACTAAAACTTCCTAAACAGTCTGGAAAATAATAAAAAGAATTAAAGGAAAAAACTCCAAAGCTGTGATCCAAGGTCTAAGAAAACATGGACAGATTTCACTGACAAAAAGCAGGTGGCTGATTTGTTGGCCTTTACCATCCATCACAATTTGTTGTCTGCTCATTAATCCCCAAAATTCCAAAAGATCAAAGATACAAAAAGAACGAGAACCCCGCTTTTTTAAAAATCTGATAATTGTGAACCATATAACCTTCTCTTTTCTATGGAAGAATTGACAGATTCCATCCTGAAATCCAATAATTCTGCTTCCGGCCCTGATGATATTCCAAAAACCTCTTCCAAAACAGTCTGAAAAATACTAAAAAGAATTAAAGGAAAAAACTCCAAGGCTGTGATCCAAGGTCTGAAAAAACATGGACAGATTATTACTGACAAAAAGCAGTTGGCTGATTTGTTCCATCACAATTCGTCGTCTGCTTATCATTTCCAAAAATTCCAAAACATCAAAGATACAAAAAGGATGAGAACCCCACTTTTTTTTAAATCCGATAATTGTGAACCATATAACCTTCCCTTTTCTATGGAAGAATTGACAGATTCCATCCTGAAATCCAATAATTCTGCTTCCGGCCCTGATGATATTCATTATCAGTTAATTTTACACCTGGCTAAAGATTCCCTCAAAATTCTTTTGGCTGTGTTTAATCATATGTGGTCTTCTGGTTCCTTTCCCCCATCTTGGTGGGAAGCAGTTATTGTTCCAATCCCTAAACCGTGTAATCCACTCTAATCCAAACAACTTCAGGCCCATTGCCCTTACAAGCTGTTTGTGCAAAACCGTGGATAGAATTATCTATGAGCGTTTAATGTGGCAGTTAGAATCCATCAACGCTCTTGATATCTCTTAATTTGGTTTCCGCAAAAACAGGAGCACTTCAGATCATCTCATCCATTTCGAGTCATTCGTCAAAGACGCGTTGGTCAACAGTGAACATGTTGTTTCCGTGTTGTTTGATATATAAAAGGCTTATAACATGACTTGGAAGTCCTGGATTCTAAAAGATTTAGAACTACTGGGCTTCTGTGGAAATTTACTAATTTTTATTGAATTTTTTTTTAACCGATTAAAAAGTTTCAGATTTGACTTGGCTCCATTTTATCAGATTTTTTTGAGCAGGAGATGGTTGTCTATCAGGGTAGCAATCTTTAAGATCAACAACATAGTTTAAAACGTTACAACGTGGACCCCAGCCTCTCTCTGGCTGGGTGACAAAGTTGCCTACTTTTTCTTCTCTTTTGTCTTGTTTCTGTCTTATTGGTCCTTTCACCTATATTCTCTTCACCCGTAAATTCTCTCACTAAACTGCAGTTTTGACTTCCTCTCTTCTGCCTTACCAGACTTTTCCTGTCTTCTTTTTCCCCATCATTTCTTCTTTTTCTACCCTCCTCTTTCTCTGTGGCCTTCTCTTGGCCCCCTGCGTTTGCCTTGCAGGGCAACCCGTGTCGGGGGAGAATGGGATCGTGGAGGTTGAGGTCACTGAGGGACTGCGGTCCCTCACACTAACACACCTCTTTGGCCCGGACTTCTCCTAGACGGGAGGCTGGCGTGGCCCGCGTCAGTCAAGCGGCTGGTCGTGTATTGCCCTAGCTCTGCTAGAAGGCTGCGACTCATGGGTCAAACTTGAACAAAACCATAGTGGCAGTGCGAGATTGTCTGGGTGTATATCCCCCCTGTAGCCCTAGTGCGCTCCCTTGCTGGATTTTCCGCTTGGACACATCCCCTTGTTGGACTCTGATGTGGGTGGGGAGCAGGGGGGATGAATTAACTAATTAATAAACATGGCATCAACCAAAAAAAAAAACGACTGCATGATGACGGACTGGACACGGACACGGACAGTGACATGGATATGAGACAAAAAGCTTGTCCATCTGGGGTGGAAGGGGCCTGGCCTAGTTTTTTGGTTGTGGAGGGGGCGGATCCGGCTATGCCACTAGGCAAGCTGTCTCCGTTCGCCATCCAGAAGGGTTTCCAATCCGTCTGCACAATCGGTTTCAAAGATGTGAAAAAACTGAGATCTGGGGCCTACCTGGTGGAGTGCTCAACCAAAAGGGCATCGGATTGTCTTCTAAAGAGGAATTTGACCGTCTTTGTTGACAGACAAATCAAAGTTTCTGTGCATGGACGGACAGTTGAATTTCTCCAAGGGAGTCATCCGATGTCAGGATTTGATCGACATGTCGGAACTGGAAATCCGAGATGAGCTCTCCAGCCAGGGGGTCACAGCAGTACAGCGGGTCTTTGTCACCAAAGGACCCCAACGTATCCCCACCAACAGACTTTTTATGACCTTCGCTATTGCCAAGTTGCCGGAGTCACTCAAGGTGGGGTACCTTAGGGTCAAGGTGACAACTTTCATACCATCACCGTTGCGATGCTACCGTTGCCAAAGGTTTGGTCACGGTAGCAAAACCTGTAAAAGCAAAGAAATATGTCGAGATTGTGCTAAAGACAAACATGAAAACGAATGCAAAGATCCCATTTGCTGCGTGAATTGCACCGGGCATCATTCTTCCAGCTCCAAAGATTGTCCTCAGTGGCAGTTGGAGCTGGAAATCCAAAAGGTGCGGGCCACTGAAAGTTGCTCCCGGAGACGCAAGGAAAAAAGTTCTGGAAAGTAGGCCGGTTCTTAAAGAGAGGTCCTTTGCGTCCTAGCGCACACCCGTCAATGGACACTGCTATGAATAAAATGACGCAGATCTTGGAAACATTGTGCAGACGGATGGATGCTCTAGAAAAAATGCTCACATTGTTTGCTCAAAAGGGGGGTTCTCCAGCCCCACCGATTACACTGGAGAACGTGCCGACGGGCACGTCCCCAACCGTCACCCACAACACGCAGACGGCCGTTTCTAAAGCCGTCACACCTGCTGCAAAGGAGGCTATGCCTCAGGCTGCCGCACCAGCAACGCCAGGTTTTAGCGACCGGGTAGTTGCTTAGGCAGCTAAGATTCTAGTGGCTCAGCAGAGGAGCGTCAAAGGAGGAGAAGGAAAGGTTGGAAAGGGTGAAAGAGAGAAGGAAGATATAAAATCCGGTGCTGGGGAGAAGGGGAGGAAGTCGGCTGGCAGTTCGGGTTGCGGGGCTTTGACGAAAAATTAAAGGCCCGGACCCCTTTCTTCCAAGCACCATCAACCTCTCGAAACTAGGAACCGTTTCGGGGGGTTGATGGACCATGAAGAGATGGACGAGGGTCCGAAAGCTAAAGAGACGTAATTGTGCTCTCAGAGATGAAAATTTTAGCATTCTTTTACTTTATTTTTATGGCCATTTTACAATGGAATATTCGAGGGATAAGGGCAAATTATGAGGAGCTCTGCTGTCTGCTGACGGAGCATCAACCTGAGGTGTTAGCCATTCAGGAAACTCTCTTATTAGAGAAACAGCTTATAGATATTACTTCATCTCTAGATTGTATATCTTCTAGAGGCGTTTCACTCTTTATTCATAGAAACGTCCCATTTAACCCAATTTAACTTAATACAAGTTTACTAGCAGTTGCAGCCAGAGTATCTCTTTTTAAATCCTCACAGTTTGTTCTATATATTTGACCCCATCAATGTTAATAAAAATGACCTTGAGAATTTGATCCAACAGTTACCTACCCCTTTTTTGTTGTTGGGAGATTTTAATGGACGCTCTCCCTTGTGGGGTAGCGATCGTAGCAATTCTCAATGGAAAATAATTGAAGACATTTTAGACTCCTTGAATCTAGTAACTTTGAGCGAAGGTGTTCCAACTTTTTCCTGTTCAAGAACCGCTTCTTTGTCCCATATTGATATATCGATCTGTGATCCCTCCTTACTTTTGGATTTTAAATGGACAGTTTTAGATCTCCATGGCAGCGACCATTTTCCGGTTTTATTAAAACATGATTCAGACAACCTTGAGCAAACTCATGGCAGGTGGAAGCTGAAACAAGCTAACTGGAGTCTTGTTTTCTAACCTGTCTGAGGTTCAGTTACGTGCTAAGAAGCAGGAATTTTCGAATGCCATAGATCCAATACAGCTCTACACTGACATAGTTATAAACAGTGCCAAGGAGTCCATCCCACAAACTTCATCAAAACCGTATACAATTTAAAAACCCTGGTTTGATGATGAATGTAAAAAACTTCAGCAAGCCCGTAAAAAAGCTTTAAGAATGATGTATCTGCACCCAAGCTCTGAAAATAAACAGAATCACCAACGTTTGCGAGCGCAATGCCGACAGCTCTTCAAACGTAAGAGAAGAGAATCGTGGAGAGGTTTCTGCTCCACGCTAAATTCGAAAGCGAAACTGTCAAAGGTTTGGAAAGTGGTCCGCAAACTCAAAAATAAAAGTAACAAACAGGTCAGCCCAAGCCTTACTGTGCAGGTGGACGTAATCGGAGATAAAAAAAGAGTAGCTGATCTTTTGGCCTCTTCTTTTGCTGCAAATTCTTCCTCTGAAAATTATTCCGTCTCTTTTCAAACAATTAAAACACGTAAAGAAAAACAACGGTTAAATTTTATCTCTGATAATTCTGAAGACTACAACATTTCGTTCTCATTAGTCGAGCTTGACGATGCAATTAACAAAATTGCAGATTCAGCAGTTGGACCGGATGATGTACATTATCAATTTCTCAGACATTTAACTAGGTACTCACGGTCTCAACTGCTGGACATCTTCAATCAGATTTGGATCACTGGCACCTTTCCTCCCTCTTGGAGAAAGGCCATTATTGTACCCATTCCTAAACCTGGCAAAGACCATACTAACCCAACAAACTATAGACCAATAACCTTAACATCTTGCTTATGCAAGACGCTGGAAAGAATGGTTTATTCCCGATTTGTCAGATTCTTTGCCTAACTTTGCATCCACTCGCAAAGAAGAAACAGTTTTGTTTCGCCTTCATATTGGGCATACTTATGTAACCCAGTTTCCTGTTAAAAGGAGAAGAACCACCATGGTGCTTTGCATGTGATAAATACTTTTCCGTTCGACATTTCATGTCTGAATGTGCTGACCTGCTTGATAAAAGAGAAACATATTTTGGTTCAATACCTTTCAAAGAGATTTTTAAAATATGCATTGGTCAACACTTGTTTCAATTTTTACATGATGTTGGTTTGTTTTATCGCATATAAACCATGTTGTTTTGTTTTGTATTTTATTGATAAGACCGAATTTAGTGATTTGATTAAGGAAAGAGAACATATTTTTAATACATCAATTTTAAAGAAGACTTTTAAAGAGGTGTGAGGTGAAAGTTTGTTTGAGTATTTAAGAGTAACAGGTATATATTTTAAGATTTGAACCACCTTTATAACATTTTAAAATAACGTCTCTCTGGTCCTGATTTGGCTCGGAAGAGTCCGCTGGACCTAAAGCAATAACCATGTAATGTAATGTTATCATCTCAGCTAAGGGTAAAATCTTGGCAAGGGTAGAGCATCAACTTAGCTTTTAATAGATAAAATTCAGGGGTGGTAAGAGGACAACGGCCTAAAATTTTCCCATTCTAATTCTAAAGCCCTAAAATTATTGAAGTCATCAAAAGCCTGTATAACAAGGCTACCAGTGCAGTCCTCCACAACAGCGCCATCGGAAACTGGTTCAAAACAACAGTCGGTGTGTGTCAGGGATGCCTACTCTCTCCAACACTCTTCAACATCTTCCTAGAGCGCACCATGTCAGATTCCCTTGCAGATCACGAAGGCACAGTCAGCATAGGGGGTAAAGCAATCTCCAACCTTTGTTTTGCGGATGACATTGATGGATTGGCTGGAGAGGAACAAGAACTTGAACAGCTGGTACAGAGGCTTGACACCACCTCCAGAGCCTATGGAATGGAAATAAGTGCAGAGAAGACCAAAATGATGACCAACAACACCAATGGCATCAACACGGACATCCAAGCCCAATCCCTCAACACATTGCATAGCTTCAAATATTTAGGAGCCATTGTATCCAACAATGGGTCCCGACAGGAAGTCCTCTCCAGGATCGCACAAACAACTGCTGCCCTGGCGAGGTTGAAGCCCATTTGGAAAGACAGGACCATCAGTCCACATTCCAAGGTAAGACTGCTGCGCTCTCTTGTCATCTCCATCTTTGCTTGTGAAACATGGACCCTCACAGCAGATCTACAACGAAGAATACAAAGCATGGAGATGAGGTGCTACAGAAGACTTCTGGGCATTTCCTATACCCAGCACATCACCAACGACGAAGTCTGACAGACCATCACACAAGCCATTGGACAACACGATGACCTGCTCACAGTGGTGAAAAAACGTAAACTCCGATGGTATGGCCAGACCAGATCATCAGTTCTTGCAAAGACCATCCTGCAAGGCACAGTGCAAGGAGGTAGAAGAAAAGGGAGACTGAAAAATAGGTGGGAGGACAACATTCAAGAATGGACCGGTTTGACACTGAGCGAAACAGTCAGGGTTGCTGAGGACAGGGAAAAATGGAGTACGCTGGTTAAACGATCATATGTGGTGCCCCTATGACCTCCGAGTTACGGGATAGGATAGGGTAGGATAGCACTTTGTATGGCTCCTCTAGGAAATTTGAAAGCATTGTATCTAATCAAGGTCTTCGAATCTGCCTGGGGCTGTATCGCACTTCGAAAGAAAGTCTCTACGCTGAGGCTGACCAACCTCCCTTGGAGATCCATAAGCTTCAGCTCGCCATGAACTATTTTTTAAAACTTAAAACAAAGCCTGAAAATCTCGCTTACAATTGTGTTTTGAACCCATTATTTATGCTTCACTACTAAAAACACAAGTTCTTCTGTTTGCTATCGGAATACTTCCTCACTTTGATATTGCAGGCATAGATATTGACTCTGTTAATGATGACCAATTGCTAACTGTGTTCCCTCCTTGGAAAGTGATCATCCCCATCATCAACTTTTAATTAGATTTTTTAAGTCTGCAATGGTCAAGACCTGTTTACCTGTTCGGGAGGCGAACTTGTTTTTTCCAACCTAGTTCCAGTCACTTTCCCGAAAAAGGCAATTACCGAAGTCGAACGAAGCTCTCCGAGTCGAGCGGAGCTATCCGATGTTTTACGAACGAATGCTGGCAGGACTACGTGAAACCACAGGCTGGGAATTCTCGTCTTTCGTAGGCCTCAATTACATACTATACTACGTACGTAGTTAGGAGTTTACAAAGACAAAAGAAAAGACTTCAGAGCCTGTGGTGAAATATCCGTGCATAAAAATAGCCGCTGCTAGATCTAATTCTATTTCGATCTGCACAGCTTCAAGCTCAAGTCGAGATTTGCATTTTGAAGCAGTTAGTATTATTATTATTATTTTATGATGAATAATATACTGACATAATTAGTAATAAGGAGTAAAAGTAATGCATAACACATAAAGCACACATACAACGATTTCACATCTATATCAACAATAAAACCATGACAAAACTTCAAAGCGCTATGGATACGTTGATGTCACTTCAGCACAACAAGGCAAAGCAAGTTTATAATGGTCTCAAAAAACAGTGACATTTTTATTGCAAGCACCAAAGCAATTATTTATTTAATTAATATTATTCTTTTTAACTGATACAGTACATTTGTTATGTGTATCTCAATGATATGTATTTTAATGAGAAACACGTATTAAAAACATGTTGCGTGGCGGGCGGAAATTTCTATAAATCATCTGAAAACTTTGGTAAATCTATAAGAAAAAATAACCAGTAACACTATCTGAATATTTCGGGTTACACCCAACTTCAGCAAAAACAAACAAAACGTCACTGACCATATTTACACCATTGAGCACGCACAGCAGCACACTATTCTTTTTTTTTTATTTTAAGTAGGAATAATCATAATCATAATAATAATAATAATAATAATAATAATAATAATAATAATAATAATAATAATAATAACACACAAACAAAACAAATAAATAAATTAAAGATTTAACTAAATAACTATGCTACTACTACTACTACTACTACTACTACTACTACTACTACTACTACTACTACTACTAGCGAAGTTGTGGTCTCGATTTTGTGGTCCTGATTCGGCTCTTTGCAGTCCGCTGGACCCTGTAAGCAATGAATAACTAACTATTAATTTAACTCTGATCTCGAGTTATTAAAAAAAAAATTCGCTTAGCCTACTGGTCCTTCTCCGGAAATTTAAAGATTCAAATATTATAAAGTATAGGCCTAAATATACTTTATACATTTATTTACGACAATACAATACAACTCTAATAATTATATTCAGCTAGTGAGCTTCTTTGCTGCGCGGAGACTGACTTATAATATGATAATGTAGATTAAGCCTATGTATACTGTATAACAGTGTCTACTTGGTTCTAGGCAGGAAATGGGCAATGCTATTATTAGCCTTTACTGCTGAGAACTAACAAAATGCAAATCAAGGAACGCAACTATTAAATATGGTCGATAATAATTGTGCTCATATTATGCTCATATTAACAAAGTATACTGTTGCGAAATGCTAAATCTGTGTAAATCGAACAGAATTAGAAGCAACAGCGATCATTTTTAATGTCAGCTAGTCGTAGCCATGCAAGCATCATTTCGTAACACATCGGAGAGCTTCGTTCGACTTCGGTGATTGCCTTTTTGGGCGAATGACTGGAACTAAGTTGGAAAAAACAAGTTTGCGTTCGGGAGGCACTGTGGTCTAATGGTAGTGCTTCGGCTTGTGGATCTGAAGGTCCCGGGTTCGAGCCCTGGCCGGGCCATTGTGTTGTGTCCCTGGGAAAGACACTTTACTCCTGTTTTCCTACTCCTTCGGATGAGAATATAAACCGAGGTCTAGTCTGTGTCGCATACATTCCATCATAACGGACTTTAAAGATCCTGACGCTCATGTCCTAGACGGGTGAGTGCCGGTAACAAGAACACACCCAGCATGCACTTGGTCCTTCTCCCCCATCCCGGGCTGCCCAGGATTGTGCTCATATGTCCGTGCGTCAGACCATGCACCCAAAGGCTGCGGGTGGGCGTCTCGGGCGGTTTGAGTTAGATCCCGTATCGGCCAGCGCTTTGAACTCGTTGGGAAAAAGCGCTATATAAATATCCTTATCTATCTATCTATCTACTTTTTTTTTATGTGATGTTTGTTTTATAGGATTTGGGTCATTTCATCTTGTTTGTGTGCTTGGTTAAATTTCATCAGTAAAGCTAGTTTTATGTACATCTTTTATCATATTTTAATTTGCTAGAGATCTAATCTGTTTTTGCATAGTTTTGTGTGGTCCTGATTTGGCTCTTAGCATGTCAGCTGGACCCTATAAACATTGATTGATTATCTATCTATCTATCTATCTATCTATCTATCTATCTATCTATCTATCTATCTATCTATCTATCTATCTATCTATCTATCTATCTATCTATCTATCTATCTAGCTAGCTATCTAGCTATCTATCTAGCTATCTATCTGTCTCTGTCTGTCTGAGTTTTCTGTTCATTTATTGTGTATGTTACGTTTGAGACGTGCACGTTAGATCCGATCATTTTGTTTTGCAAAGCATGCAGTAACAGAGTATATTTACCTTTGATTTGATTTTGCGTTCTTGCTAGAAGAAACTTTGTATAACATTGATAATTTTCGTCGGTCGATATTGTTGAGAATTTTCTGGAATTACTTGTTTACTATCGACCGAAGCTTCGCGATAAATCTAGTAATAGATAAACGATTATTCTATCCTAAATAAGGTTATATGACGTAAGACAGTGCATAGTTACGGTGACGAGTTTTATTTTGATTGGATGTTATTGTGTCATGCTGGAATGTTATAACTTTTTCTCGATTGCAGAGAGGCTATATAAGTGATGCACTGTGTCTGTTTGAGTAGTGAGAGATTGATGGAGATTTGTGATGATTTTTGATGATGATCTTTGAAGGCAACAAGCTCTCCGACCCACTGACTCTGAGTACAGGTGCACCACAGGGATGCGTATTATATCTCCCCTTTTGTTCACCCTATTCACGAACGACTGCGTGTCGCACCATGATAAGGTAGTCATATTAAAGTTCTCAGATGACACCATGGTAGAAGGTCTGATCTCTAACAATGACGAGGGAGCATACAGGTAAGCAGTGGGGGAGCTAGTGGCTTGGTGCATAGACAACAATCTGGAATTAAACGTCTCCAAAACAAAAGAACTAGTGGTAGATTTCCGTCAAAACAGAAACAACATGCAACCCCTGTCCATCAACGGGGAAGTAGTAGAACAAGTAGACAGTCTCAGGTTTCTCGGCACAACCATTTCCTCAGATTTAGGATGGGAAAAGCACATCACTGGCGCAGTCAAGAAGGCCAATCAGAGACTATTCTTTCTCCGCCAGCTTAGGACGTTTTGGGTTAGCCAAGCTATCATGGCAAATTTTTACTGCGCCACTGTAGAAAGCATTTTGACCTTTTCTTTCATTGTTTGGTATTCCAACGCAAACATCCAAGATAAAGAGCATTTAGACCTTGTTGTGCGCCAGGCTTCAAGATGCGTTGGTGGGGCCCTCCCGTCCATCGAGGCTTTACACGCGCAACGTGTCACACGCAGAGCCAAACATATTATTCATGATTAGTCCCACCCTGCCCACGTGCTCTTCCAAATGCTCCCCTCAGGCCATAGACTCCGTTCCCTCCCCAGCAAAACTGCACGCTCACTGAATGGCTTCTTCCCGTGGTCTATCAGAGACTTAAATCAATTATAAGAATTATTTAGGCTGCTCCTTATTGCATCATATTCATATTAATAGTCATATTAATCATGAATTGCGGGAGGGTGTTTCTTGTGTCTGATGATGTACATTAAATATCATGCACCTGTTTTGCTATCTGTAATTCGGTTGTGTTTGTTGATGTCTTTATATCTATGTTCTACATGAGTGTTCTAGTCAGGCATGGGTCTGCTGTCTAGTATAATGGGTGGTTACATTGGTTACATAGGTCAAACTAGATCTATGCTTTATTTGTTTGTTCTGTATCTTGTGCATGCCTGCCGCTGATCTAAAGCATTCTTTGTGTCATGTATACTATAACTGTATGTATGTCACTTGGCGAATAAATCTTGAATTGAATTGAATTGAAGTGAAGTGATTTTCGGAAAGCAATCTTGTGTGCAGTTGTTGATGTCTGCTGAATAAAGTTGGAAAACTTCATACGATGACTCCTGCCTTGTTGCTGAGTGAACAGGTTGCGTGGATAAACGAATCTGAGTTACACTTATCAAGATTCAAGCATCGGGGCTGAATCAACCATTGATAAAAAAAACGTTTAACAGTGTTTGTATTCAAAACTAGAGCAATTGTTTTATTTGACATTTGTTCAAAACTTAAGTGATCGTTTTATATGACTTTTGTATCTCTGTGCTGTGACAGTGTGACCACGTGGAGCAATTCCTTGTCGCAATGTACAATGGCATGATGCAAGATGACCTTTGGAGATGTGAGTTTAATGTTTATTTTGTTTATTTATTATTTATTTATTTGTTATTTACATGTCCTTCGGTGTGGATATATTGAAGAGTGTTAAAAATCATGCACTCATTCATTCAGTGGGATTTTTAAAAAAAATGCCTATGGGTTTGAACTTTCTTCATGTAAGATAAGATAAGATAAGAATATTTATTAACCAAGTAAAAACATTACAAGGATTTTGATGTGGCATGGCGACAATGAAATACATCCTTTCTTGCAGTCACACATGCATTCATCGTGTCATACACTTCATTGGCATACAACATATATACAGCAATAAAGGATAGGTAAACACAGTGTTAAACATACATCACTCATCTGTCATATAAAGTTATGGAGTCAAACACACCCTGCAAGTAAAACAAAATACAGCATTAAAACAATTAACAGCATTAAATAAAATGAGAATTATTAAGAATGTTAGGCTTCACATCCAGATCTACACACACCACAACACAACACAACACACCACACACACACCCACGCACACACACACACACACACAGCATAGCATACTCCTATTTCACAAAGGTACAAATCAAGCAATGGTAATGAGTTTTCAGTTTATACAGATCATTCCATGTTTGGTGATGTACTGAGGACAGCGTCTGGGAAGAAACTGTTTCTGAATCGAGAAGTTCTGGCTCTTAAAGCACGAAACCGACGGCCAGAGGGCAGAAGCTCGAAGAGACTGTTGGCTGGGTGTGATGGATCGCAGACTGTCTTTTCCATTTTCTGTTTCATTCACGTTGTGAAAATGGAGGCGACAGATGGAAAGTCGCAGCCAGCTATTTTGGAGGCAGTCTTAACAATGTGCTCGAGCTGTTTCTTTTCTATCGCGGTTGTGCTGCCGTACCAGACAGTGATAGAGAAGCACAAAATGGTCTCTATCACCGCGCGATAGAACTGTGCCATAATTTTACTAGACATACCGAACTTTCGCAGCTGTCTCAGAAAGTGGAGACGCTGTTGGCACTTTTTTTTACAATAGACGTGGTGTTATTATTCCAAGTCAGGTCGCTCGAGATGACGGAACCGAGAAATTTGAACGATTCGACCTGCTCAACGGTTTCCCCATTGATGACAAGGGGCAATACCGGGACCTTTATTCGGCGAAAGTCGATCACGACCTCTTTTGTCTTCGAGACGTTTAGTTCCAGGTCGTTGTCCGAGCACCAGCCAACCATTTTCCGAACCTCTTCCCAATACGCAGTCTCGTCCGTATCAGAGATCAGACCTTCGAGGGTAGTGTCATCGGAAAATTTCAACATTTTCACAAACGGGGTTGCAGATACACAGTCATTTGTGAACAGAGTGAAGAGTAGTGGAGAGAGAACGCATCCTTGTGGAGCACCAGTGTTCAGTGTTACAGAGGCAGAGAATGAGTTGTTGAGTCTGACGACCTGAGGATGGTCTAGAAGAAAGTCAAGAATCCAGTGACAGATAGAGGGGTGAACATTGAGTTGGGAGAGTTTGTCAAAAAGCTTGTGAGGGATGTCCGTGTTGAAAGCACTGGAGTAGTCAATAAACACAACTCTGGCATAGGTACGTGGGGTCTCCAAATGCTGCAGGATGAAGTGCAGGCCAAGAGCGACTGCATCATCAACTGACCTGTTCGATTGGTAGGCAAACTGGAGTGGGTCAAGCAAGTGACCCATGGAGGCCTTCAGGTAGCGAAGAACAAGCTGCTCCAAAACCTTCATGACAACAGATGTCAGCGCCATGGGGCAGTAGTCGTTCAGCTGGGTGACCTTTGATTTCTTAGGAACAGGGACGATCACGGATGACTTGAAGCACCACGGCACCGACATCTGCTGTAAGGAGCTGTTGAAGATGTCGGTGAAGACAGGAGCGAGCTGGTCAGCACAGGACCTCAAGGCAGCCATTGACACGTGGTCGGGACCAGAAGCTTTCCTGGGATTCTGCCTCTGGAAGAGACGCTTCACCTCCACCTCCTGAACGCTGAAGGGCGGCGTCACAGCCAGGAGAGGGGTTCTTCTGGTCAAACCTGCTGTAAAACAGGTTTAACCTATCCGGGAGCTCCGGGTCTGGGTCGTCGTGGGTTGATGCCCTCTGCTTGTAGCCAGTGGCCCGCTGCAGGCCCCGCCACACCTATGTTGTATGCACAATGGAGCATCATCCAAAGTGTTGCATGCAATTTTCCTTGCGCCTGCCAAGGTCCTTCTATATGCTGCTTCATGAGAAGAATTAGAAAGGCATAGCAGACATTTGACTATCAAAAAAGTTAACATGTGCTGTTTTGTTGTTTTGACAGCTGCATCTCAAGAACAATTGGAGCTGGGTCATGCTGCAATAGAGAGATTGTTGATGAGTCGTATCTACTCCCCAGCCATCTTTCCTAATGCTGATGGTGATATAGCAAGAGACCAGTAAGTATATGTAAAAGGCAAAGCAGCTTTCTATTGAGCACTTAGTCCACCTCGCTTTTTCTCCTTTAGTTTGGTTTCATCTTGTACATCAAGTACATGTATTATTGTAAGGTTTTCTTCATAGGCTTGTGAATACTAAACAATGGTTTGTAATGGCAGTTTGGTTATGAGTGTTTGTGTATGTGTTTTGTAGAGTATTGCAGCAGCACATCAAGCGTCTGAGTGGGTCAATCTCTCTGACCTGTAGCTATATCAATATCCCACGCCAGTTCCATCATGAGTGCCCCTGGCCTGCCGCACAACATGAGATCAACATGATCAATGCTTACAAGGTGAGATTAGTGGTAAAGAATTGTTCTAATAGAGCGCTTTACTAGACCAAAGAGTTGTTCAAAATGCTGGTTACATACCAAATGAGATCAATGAATGGTAATTATACAGTGTGCTAGATTTATTTTAAAAACACGTTGGAAAGGACTAGGGGAGAGGACTATCTTTGCCTGACTCCCACAGTTATTAGGAAAGTCCAATATCTAATTCAGAATAATTATACTGGTAGAATTCTTGTAGACTGCCTGGAAAACCTGCATGTCCATTAATGTTGAACTCCTTTAAAACCTTGTGTCAGACTGTCAAATGGCAATGCTTTTATTTAAATCAAAGTTGTAAAATGGGCGTTGAAAATTACAGTGAAAATAAAAATATTTAAATGCATGCAGATACCATTGAAGTTGAGGCTATACTGAATTTGACATGTTTCACTGCGTTTAACATTATGTGTTAATGTTATTTTGTTTTATTTTTCTTGTTTCTAGACACCCAAGGACAAGCTGAAGTGTGTTTTACGCTGCACAGACACTATCATGAACCTTCTGAACTTGGCCAATGAGAAAGCAACACCTGCTGATGATTTGCTGCCAGTGCTGATTTACGTTTTGATTCAGGCCAACCCTCCTTGTCTCCTCTCCACCATCCAGTATGTCAACAACTTCTATGGCAGTCGCATGGAAGGTCGGGAGCAGTACTTTTGGATGCAGTTCTGCTCAGCGGTGGAGTATATCAAAACTATGGAGTACAATGCCCCCTAGATTAGCTTTGTCTTCTAAGCCCTATAATATTTCTACCTTCCAGTTTGTATTCTTTGGTAATTACATGGATGGATGCAAGCAGTATTTTTACACAAAGTTATAAACTGTACGAAGCACTATGCTACATAAACATATGTTTTGGAGCCTTCTGTCTTGATCAACTTTATACAGCAGCCATACAGAACCTTCAACTTCAATGGTATTCACTTCAATGGAAAACTAAAAACTAAAATATAACATCCATTATATTATTATTATTATTATTATTTGGGGGGACTCCCATAGCAATATAAGTCTATGTACTCCCCCCCATACCCCCAACCCCCCCCCTCCAAAAAAAAAACAAAATTGCCCCATGTTTTTGCAAATCTGTGCTATATGAGTACTAAATAGTCCTAAATTGATATACATTTTTAAAAAAGTGTCCCTCCATTCGTATGCCATCCACCTGTGCAAAAATTTTAAAGTGGCTAAGTACTCAGAACCTCTTTTAACTATCACAACCAAACTTGGTCCCCCGTTAGGTTGCCGGGGGTTTCAGTATAAATAGTATCCCCACTTTCTGGAAATTTAGTGCTTTAAATTCCCACTGTCACTGTCTTTCTCATTTGTTCTTTCTCATTCCTGCTCTGTTCTATCAATCTGCTATACTATTTTCTTCTTCGCTAGACCAGTCACCTACCTTTTTTCTTGAAAACTCTTTCGGGACAAAACTCCTTATTTGTGTGTGAGGTCTGTTGGATCCTATCCTAACCTATCCTATCCTGTCGATAGGGGCACCACAGATGATCTTTCAACCAGCATACTCCATCTTTCTCTGTCCTCAGCAGCCCTGATGGCTTCGCTCAGTGTCAAACCAGTCCATTTTCAAATGTTGTCCTCCCACCTCTTTTTCGGTCTTCCTCTTCTTCTACCTCCTTTCACTGTGCCTTGCAGAATGGTCTTTGCAAGGCCTGATGATCTGGTGACGTGGCCATACCATCAGAGTTTCCGTTTCTTCACCACTGTGAGCAGGTCATCGTGTTGTCCAATGGCTTGTGTGATGGTCTTTCGGACTTCGTCTTTGGTGATGTGTTGGGTATAGGAAATGCCCAGAAGTCTTCTGTAGCACCTCATCTCCATGCTTTGTATTCTTCGTTGTAGATCTGCTGTGAGGGTCCATGCTTCGCAAGCATAATGGAAGATGGAGATAACAAGGGAGCGCAGCAGTCTTACTTTGGAATGTAGACTGATGGTCCTGTCTTTCCAAATGGGCTTCAACCTTGTCAGAGCAGCAGTTGTTTGTGCGATCCTGGAGAGGACTTCCTGTCGGGACCCATTGTCTGACACAATGGCTCCCAAATATTTGAAGCTATGCACTGTGTTGAGGGATTGGCCTTGGACTTTGATGTCCGTGTTGATGCCATTGGTGTTGTTGGTCATCATTTTGGTCTTCTCTGCACTTATTTCCATTCCATAAGCTCTGGAGGTGGTGTCAAGCCTCTGTACCAGCTGTTCAAGTTCTTGTTCCTCTCCAGCCAATCCATCAATGTCATCGGCAAAACGAAGATGGGAGATTTCTCTACTCCTTATGCTGACTGTGCCTTCGTGATCTGCAAGAGCATCTGACATGATGCGCTCTAGGAAGATGTTGAAGAGTGTTGGAGAGAGTAGGCATCCTTGAAGCACACCGATTGTTGTTCTGAACCAGTTACCGATGATGCTGTTATGTAGGACTGCACTGGTAGCCTTGTCATACAGGCTTTTGAAGGCTTCAATAATTTTAGGGCTGATGTACACTTTCATTGTTGCCCATAGAGCTGCATGCCAGACTCGGTCAAAAGCCTTCTTGAAGTCTATGAACACATGATATAGATGTTGTTGGTGCTGTATGTATTTCTCACAGATTATTCTGAGGTTGAAAATCTGTTCAGTGGTACTTCGCCCTGTTCTGAATCCTGCTTGTTCTTCATCTATGATTTGTTCAGCTTGAGGTTTCAACCTGTTGGATCAGCTTGGGAATATTGGACACTTTCTGCCAGGTGGTCGCTAGGGCTTCCTATGATGTTATTATTTAGCAATGTAGGCATTTTATATGTATGTGTTTTGTTGATATTTTATAATGATGTTTGTATTCTATTTTGTTTTTGTAAATGGGGATTCGATAAATTAGAGTATAGCCTCAGCGTCCCCTGTGTGGGATGTCTTTATTGTAAAGTGACTGGCTGGTGGAGTGCCTTCAGTGTTACCACTGGGGTTGTTTTGGCAGATCTTTTATGCAGATCAGGGGTTGTCTGGTCCTGATTTGGCTCAGAAGAGTCCGCTGGACCTAAAGCAATAATCATGTAATGTAATGTAACCAAACTTGGTAAGATGGTGTATATCTATGAGACCTCATAAATGATAGGTGAATTAATGACTTAACTTAAAGGTCAATAGTACATGAGTGTATTTGGAGCCGGATGTCAATGTCATCTCAAGCTCAAGAGCATAGATAGATCGAAGTCTGTATTACTTTGCATTTTAATGCCCACATTTCATTTTATTTTTTCTGGGCACTCATTTTCATGTTAAATATTGCGAGTTCCATAAGGAGCTTGTGAGTCATATGGGCTTTGCCCTTCTAGTTTGGGATACAATTAAACTTTGCTATGGAGCACATCAAAGTAATGAAGTGCTTGTCTCATAATAATATCTTGTTGCCTCCTTCTATTATGTCAGCTTTTATGATATTTGTGTAGAAGCAGTTCCTCTGGGCATAAAATTATGCCCTGTACAAGTGGGCATAATATCCAATAACAATTATTTTGGTCCAAATGTGGTCCTGATTGGGCTCTTTGCAGTCCACTGTACCCTATAAACAGTTACTAAATAACTAACTTTGGACCACATTGAAAGTTGACTACAGTGTGTAAATTGTTTTCCTTCTGATCTACAGTGACAGTGCTATGTGAATAGTTGTAAAGGAAAACTATGAAACAAATTCCTGTTAAAAAAAATATTTTCAACTGAATTAATATGAACTACTGTGATTTTGATTATAGACCAGCTGACCATGCTACTTTTTTCTTCATAAAAAAAATTTGGAGAAGGGGGTTGGGGGAGGGGGGGCGGCATGTAGAGCATGCAAGTTTTGTTTTCATCTGCTGTGGATTACATTGTAGGTTTTTGTTTTATAAACCATGTGAGGTAACTATAATTGTTTTCAGGTTCAAACTCTTCGAAACAGGTTAAATATTTTTATTTTGGTGGTGCAGGTGTTAGTTAAGTGAATGGATGCTGAACAAAACTATTGAATTGAAATGGATAGTACACATTCTTTTTTCTGTGATCTGTAGAGTGCAGCAGAACTATGGATTACAACAATAGTCTCATATTTACCGGAATGTGTCAACCTGCACAACCGTTAGTACAACGGCCGTTGTGATACGGCCTCCCGGAAAGTGTCAACATCGCAAGTTGCCACATACCGGGAGGCCCCGAAGTACTTTAAAGAAACTTGAGAAAAAAGTAACTTTCGTCCCCTCTAGGCGACGAAGTAGGTCACGCTTAGTTGTATCTAGGTCAGGGGACTTTTACCAACCGTTTGGGAATATTTTCGAACCGTTTATTGACGCCGGATAGCGTCCTCACTTGGTTTCATACAATTTAAGAATCCAAGAAGGCAGATGGGTTTTTTGGGACGGAAAGAGCGGAAAGAGTTAGGGCAAGGGCTAGTGATAGAACTGCAACTAACCCTTACCCAAACCCTTCCCCTTAAATAGCGCTCTTTCCGTCACAAAGTAAAATGTTGATACATTCCGGTGCGTATAAGAGTATATATATATATATATATATATATATATATATATAGATAGATAGATAGATAGATAGATAGATAGATAGATAGATATATAGATAACACATTTTTGAGTATGTAAGATTTTTGTTGTAAATTGATCTTACATGTACATGAAAACTAAGAATTATATTATTATATTGTTGTTGACTGTGTTCAAGTTTTAAATTCATGTTGGAACACAATGTGAAAACACAGCTATAGTGAAGAACTCTCTTCTGAGTGGGGTGTGAACAAGCATATGTGTGCGTTTTTAATCGTCTGTGTTTTAGCATGTGTATGGGTATTTTTGGAGTATCATCACCTGAACTTTTTACGAATGTTTTTTTTAATCTTTAATGCTTTAGGCATGGGAATTGTATGCCCATTCACGTATATACTCCCCCTACCAAAATCCAAATGCGCTCCTGAATTTTTCGGCACACCTCTGGAAAAACTTAAGCAAATAAATTGATCGCGCATCTTTTAGTCGATTGCCGTTCACTCAGAGAGTTATTGTTCTTGCGCGCTAGCGATAGCCGCCATCTTGACTTTACACTGCATGTAGTGAAAGCATTTCAAAATCAAAATGAGTCAGTTCGTCACGAGAGGTGAATTTTTCTGTGTTGAAAGATCACGATACAAATGGAATTAGTCATGGATGGATTCGGAAGGTGGCAAAGGAAGCA
Organism: Oncomelania hupensis; assembly: GCA_036898135.1. Lineage (NCBI taxonomy): Eukaryota > Metazoa > Mollusca > Gastropoda > Littorinimorpha > Pomatiopsidae > Oncomelania > Oncomelania hupensis. The sequence goes on along the minus strand of CM072527.1, from coordinate 22,103,347 downwards.
ACATTGATTACAGATATGGACTGTATAGTACGAAAATTGCATGACAACCGCTGCACCAAGCCAGACAATTGGATTCAAGTAGTGTAATTTACAGAAAACAGATACTAGATAGTTGTTGTTTTTTTTTGTTTGTTTTTTTATAGTACAAGAATGCATCTTTACTACAGAAAAGAACCTTGATGGCATGTTTATGTAAAGTATGTTTTTATGAGCCAAAAGTAAAGTGACTAAATATTTTTTTAATTCCATTTGTTCACTTATTTATATGCTGAGAAGTGGTAAAAATTGCGTTGCCCCTTGACCCTACCAGGGGGCCTACTGCGGCCCCCTGGACACCCCCCCCGAACATTTGTACTCCCCTCCAAGTCTTGGTCATTCCCATCCCTGAATTGTTTACAACCCAAGCTTTGTGGTAACAAGGATGCAAATTAAATGCACTCTAAGACTCATTATTATAGTTGACTGTTGTGACCGTGGAAAATGAATTTTGAATAAATTCCAATCTTATCTGGAAATACTTTGACACCATCAGGACGGCTAAGAATAAACCAAATGTTGGTCTGTTGGTCAGTTCATCCATTCATCTATCTATTCGTCGGTCCATGGAAAAAAGCCATATGATATCTCAAGAACCAATTAACGGAATTTTGACCAAAATTCATAAAAACATTACCTGGGTCAGTGGCATGCCATCAGCTCTACCAAAATATTTGAAGATCAGTGGTCACTTTGTTGATAAACACATTTGTGCTTGTGCCAAAAGGTCGTTTTAAAACAGTATGCATTTTAAAAATGGAAATAAATGTGTATTTGAAATTATGTGTTTGTTGTAATTTGTGATATTGTATGGATATATGTAAGAGATATATATAAAATAAACTAATGCTGTTAATTGTAGAATTAGTATATAAAAAAAATTAAAAAGTGAGAAAAAAAAGGGGATTTTTTTGCTGTCCAGAAAGCTGTAAGTTATAGTTGCTGACATTAGAGTCTCTTTACTCATTTAAATGAAATAACAACTGGATAAAATTTTGTAGTTTGACTTATCGTTGTTTATGCCCTTAAAACAGCTTAACAATTTATCTGTAACCCTTTTTGAAATTATTGCATTATAACTTAATTTTTTCTACGGACGGTCGTTACATCAAATGTCAAAATCGTATACATACTACTCTTTGCAGACAAAAAAACCCAATGCTTTAGTGAAGTTCCAGCCCTAATTTTGGGATAACCGAAGCGAAGACAAGTATGGCAAATACAAATATATTTTGTTTAAAGGATAAATTTGAAATTCTAATAAGTAAAATATGGCAGAATATCTCACTTTAAAAAAAAATGTCAAAAAGTAACAACCGTTAATACTCGGTTTTTTTATTTATTACTTTACGTTTTGAAACCAATTCCGACATTTTATTATCACGTGACCGAAACAGAAAAGACAAATGGGGGCTATTTTAGCTGAAAGCAAGCTACGGGAAAAACGGGTTAAGTTTTTATAAAATGTCAAAAATTGTTCAATAGTACAACCGTCACAGAAGTTTGATATGATCATTTCTTCACTTGTTGGATTGTACATTATGCTTTTATTTTGCAGTATTTTTGGAGGAAAGTGAAAATAAAAATGATCGGAAGCGTAAACATAATAAAGTAGAACAACCAATTCTGTTCAGATCGACAGATGTCTTATTTCAGTAATATCGACCGTCATTTTTCATCAGTAACATGTCAGATGGTTTTCTTTACCTTTGGCTGGATTGGAAAAAAACATGTCCCTAGCAGTGATTTTCTAACTACAGATCGATAATTTAGGTTATTTAATTTGACAGACTCTTACTAGATCTGTGATGACTATAATGTGATAAATAGGCCTAAATTCATTATTATTAGGTTTACATTTATTTAAAAAATAAAAAATAAAACAAACAATATTTTAATAAAATAATAAATGTAATCCTATCCTATCATATCCTGTCCCGTAACCCGAAGGTCATAGGGGCACCACAGATGATAGTTTAACCAGCATACTCCATTTTTCTCTGTCCTCAGCAACCCTGATGGTTTCGCTCAGTGTCAAACCAGTCCATTCTCGAATGTTGTCCTCCCATCTCTTTTTCGGTCTCCCTCTTCTTCTACCTCCTTGCACTGTGCCTTGCAGAATAGTCCTGATGATCTGGTAACGTGGCCATACCATCAGAGTTTCCGTTTCTTCACCACTGTGAGCAGGTCATCGTGTTGTCCAATGGCTTGTGTGATGGTCTGTCAGACTTCGTCGTTGGTGATGTGTTGGGTATAGGAAATGCCCAGAAGTCTTCTGTAGCACCTCATCTCCATGCTTTGTATTCTTCGTTGGAGATCTCTTTGTCTTTGTCACAACCGACACGTCACAACCAATGAACACTGAAATCATGAATTTACTTTTAAAAAGATGGTCATGGAAGAAAAAAGTAATTGCAGCATAAAAAAGTAAACAAAAAAGGACAATGCTTTTAAAGAAAATGTATAAATTTATTTCAAGTATATTATTATCAGTATAGAAGGTTAAAATGAAAATGTTGTCCTGTCACACGCGACCAAACCATGAAGTATATTTTTTCAAGAAAACAATCAAAACAACTTTAATAAATACCATCCATAGTTTATTTGCCAGTTTACATCTCTCAAGAAATAAGATATTTTACTATAAATGAATAAGTTCTATTTTAATAAGCATGTACCATCCATATACTCTTTTTTTTGTCTTTGTCACAACCAACATGTCACATCCAATGAACACTGAAATCTTGATTAACTAGTAGAATTTTAAAAAAGTAAATTGAGTAGAACAAAAAAAAAGGTGAATGGCATATTTACTCATTTGCATATAACAAGAAAGATTTAAATAAACTCTGCAAAACAAAGCAGTCAAGGAATCACTTCGTCTTTGATCACTAAAAGTAAAAAACGAAAACAAATTTAAAAGCACGTGTTTTCATCAGTGCATCAAGTGCAAAAAATGTAAAATAGCATCTGTAATTTAATTTTTAACATAGAATAAACCAGTTTATGTTAAAATAAAAATATTTTCTTACAATATTGATAGACTTTTTGATTGGTCGTGACATGTGGTCAGTCTTGACAAGGAAAAAAACAAAATCGATAGAGAAACGCCAACCTGGTCTTTTCAAAGCATCCATCTTGGAATGAAAACTTTGGATCGGAAATCTCAAGAGACTTTCACTGTAACTATTTCCACATAAAAAGGTACTAATCGTCATCAATTTGTTAAATTTTTGGATTGGAAATGATGGTTACCGAAAGACAAAGGAATTACTTACGTTCAATTTACGATAAATTTACTATGAAAGAATTATGATTTTCCTACAAAAAAAAACATAAATTAGTGAGGATAAGTAATGTTTAATCTGTCAATGATTTTTTTCTTATTTAATCAGCATGGATGTTTAGCTATCTAAGAAGAAAGGCAAGCAACGTTGAGACAAAGTAGGTCACGACCGAACACGTCATTTTTACAAACCCCCTAAACATAAATAAAAATGTTTTGCAAAGCTGAAAGACATTTAAAGTTAAAAATTACCATTAATGCAACACATCAAACATAAAAAGTTCATTTGTTTCACTCAATTTTATTGAAAACAAGATGGAGTTTTTTCAGGTCACACAAAATGTCACATTCGCGCCAACAAAATTTTGTCAATTTTTAGTGGAAAAATAGCAATAAAAAACTTCTTTCAACCTTTGTGTGTGTAATGTTGATATATGTTATTACCTAGTTATATTGCTTTTTTATAAATGCAAAGAAAAAGCTTTAATACATAACCGAAATATTTTTTTTATGGTTCAAACACTGCATGCTTCCTTTTGGTCACCTTTTGTGACAGCATCATATCTTAAATCATTAAGGCGAATCATAACATAGCCATGAAAAAAATTAAACCAGATATGCATGATGGTTGTTACACCTGACATGATCATGTTCATATACTGCTTTTGATATTTCATTCACTTTATTTTTTTTAAATTATTTTTTCTTTCAATTGTGGAGGCTTTATTAATTTTAATAGTTTTAAGTTACACATTTCTTCCATCTTTTAAATTATGGGCGATTGAGGATGTCAGGGTAACAACCGTCACATTGTCAGTTTTTTTCACATACATGGCTTTATGTGAAAATTTCTTTAATGAGTTATCTTTTCATGCACATTTCCTTGCAGCCTATACATAAGATTTACAAAAAAATGCAAATTATTATGTAATCAAAAACAATTTTATTAAACTGCTTATACAACACGATCTTTTGGCACTTGCCCATTTTTGCTCAACATCTCCAAAACGGCTGGTGATTTTGTTGACTTTTAACATTCAGGTACTTTAATAGCAGTCTGTGGGTCAGTCGGTCCATTGCACCAAATTCTTTTGGGGTCCAAAGCACACTTTTGGCCTTAAACTGAACCAAAATTTTGGTCCTGATTTGGCTCGGAATAATCATGTAATGTAATGTAATGAACCAAAAGTTATCATTTTTACTTTATGAATAGCAAGATCCGCACGAGAAACAACATCGTCATAGGAACCTGGAATGTCAGGACCCTAACTGCGGAAGGAAAATTAGAAGAACTGGCCCACGAGTTGGACCACTATCGATGGAATGTTCTAGGTATCAGCGAACTGCGCTGGAAAGGCCTAGGTGAAACAACGACCGACAAAGGCCACAAGCTCTATTTCAGCGGTAGGGATGACAGGCACGAACACGGCGTTGGATTCTTGGTCCACAAGAACATTCTAGCCACTGTCATGGGTTGCCGCCCAGTCTCCAGTAGACTCATTACCATCCGCCTGAGAGCAGCCCCTTTCAACATCACCATCATCCAGGCCTACGCCCCAACATCAGACTATGACGACAGCGAAGTGGAGGATTTTTATGAAAATCTACAGGCGGTCCTTGACCAAGTGCCGAAGAAGGACATAGTCATAGTGCAAGGCGACTGGAATGCCAAGGTTGGCCAAGATGCGCACCACAACTGGGGAGACACATGTGGACCCCACTGCAACAACGAGACAAATGACAGGGGTCTGAGACTCTTGGAGTTTGCCAGATACAACAATCTGGTACTGGCAAACACGCTTGGTCTCCACAAAAACTCCAGACGATGGACATGGCACAGTCCTGGCGGGGAGCATCACAACCAAATAGACTACATCATGGTCAAGAAACGCTTCAGATCAAGCATCAACATTGGCAGGACACGTACTTTTCCAGGAGCAGACATCGGAAGTGACCACGATCTCGTGATGATGTCTTTCCGGCTCCACTTGAAGAGAGTAAATACAGCAAAGTGCACTAGACTGAAGTTCGACCTGGACAAACTGCAAGACCCGGAGGTGGCAGAACTATTTCAGGCCACAATTGGAGGGAAATTTGCACCACTGCTCATTTTGGGGGCTGGTGAAGTAGATGTCAACACCATGACCACCACCTTCAACTCAGCTGTGACAGATGCCGCCACTGAGATCCTTGGCAAGCACCGACCAAAGAAGAAGCTGTGGATCACACCTGAACTTTTGGATCTGTGTGATAAACGAAGAGAGATGAAAAAGAAAAAGAACACCTCACAGGGAGCTGATGTCTACCGAAAAATCAACAATGACATCCGAAAAGGCATGCTCACAGCAAAGGAGAACTGGATAGAAGATCAATGCCAGGAAATAGAGAACAGTCTGAACAAGAACAACAGCAAGAAGGCCTACCAGACTGTGAAGCGGCTGACAAGTGTCAAACAGCCCAAAGTCTCCACTATCCAAAGCAAGTCTGGCATATGCCTTACAGAAGAACAAGAAGTCTTGGACAGATGGACAGAGTACTGCTCTGACCTTTACAACCATACACCAAATGGAGACCCATCAGTTCTAGCATGTCCCGAGAACAGAGAAGAAGAAGAAATCCTCCCAATTCTCCGGGAAGAAGTTGAGGCAGCAGTGCAAGCGCTAAAGAAAGGGAAGTCAGCGGGAGTGGACAACATACCCGCGGAACTGCTACAAGCAGGAGGAGAAGCGATGATTGATGCCCTCACCATTATCTGTAACAAGATCTGGCAGAGTGGGGAGTGGCCTATACCATGGACCCAGTCGCTTGTCATCACTCTTCCCAAAAAAGGTAACCTTCAGGAGTGTGAAAATTACCGGACCATCAGCCTCATCAGCCATCCCAGCAAGGTCCTCCTGAAAATAATACTCAACAGGTTGAAACCCCAAGCTGAACAAATCATAGCTGAAGAACAAGCAGGATTCAGGGCAGGGCGAAGTACCACTGAGCAGATTTTCAACCTCAGAATAATCTGTGAAAAATACCTACAGCACCAACAACATCTATATCATGTGTTCATAGACTTCAAGAAGGCGTTTGACCGAGTCTGGCATGCAGCTCTATGGGCAACAATGAAAGCGTACAACATCAGCCCTAAAATTATTGAAGTCATCAAAAGCCTGTATGACAAGGCTACCAGTGCAGTCCTCCACAACAGAGCCATCGGGAATTGGTTCAGAACAACAATCGGTGTGCGTCAAGGATGCCTACTCTCTCCAACACTCTTCAACATCTTCCTAGAGCGCATCATGTCGGATGCTCTTGCAGACCATGAAGGCACAGTCAGCATAGGGGGTAGAGCAATCTCCAATCTTCGTTTTGCAGATGACATTGATGGATTGGCTGGAGAGGAACAAGAACTTGAACAGCTGGTACAGAGGCTTGACACCACCTCCAAAGCCTATGGAATGGAAATAAGTGCAGAGAAGACCAAAATGATGACCAACAACACCAATGGCATCAATACAGACATCAAAGTCCAAGGCCAATCCCTCGACACAGTGCATAGCTTCAAATATTTAGGAGCCATTGTATCAGACAATGGGTCCCGACAGGAAGTCCTCTCCAGGATCGCACAAACAACTGCTGCCCTGACAAGGTTGAAGCCCATTTGGAAAGACAGGACCATCAGTCTACATTCCAAAGTAAGACTGCTGCGCTCCCTTGTCATCTCCATCTTCCTATATGCTTGCGAAGCATGGACCCTCACAGCAGATCTCCAACGAAGAATACAAAGCATGGAGATGAGGTGCTACAGAAGACTTCTGGGCATTTCCTATACCCAACACATCACCAACGACGAAGTCCGACAGACCATCACACAAGCCATTGGACAACACGATGACCTGCTAACAGTGGTGAAGAAACGGAAACTTCGGTGGTATGGCCACGTCACCAGATCATCAGGCCTTGCAAAGACTATTCTGCAAGGCACAGTGCAAGGAGGTAGAAGAAGAGGGAGACCGAAAAAGAGGTGGGAGGACAACATTCGAGAATGGACTGGTTTGACACTGAGCGAAGCCATCAGGGCTGCTGAGGACAGAGAAAGATGGAGTATGCTGGTTAAACGATCATCTGTGGTGCCCCTACGACCTTCGGGTTACGGGACAGGATAGGATAGGAAGGAATACTTTATCCACAATTAAACATGTTATGTCATTCATTTTTGTACTTTTCTTAAAGGTCAAGGTCATTACGCCTTCGCTCACCATTTACTAAGCATGTTTTGAGTTGTATGTTAAAATTGGCTCAGCCATTTGATAATTTTTTGCTTTATGATAGTGGCAAGTCATTACACCTTTTCCTTTTGCTTCGTTAGAATAAAGCCGAGTCTCAACACTGCCAAGAAAATAAACACTTTTGAGGAAAACATTTTGTCGCTGTGCATGTGTCTGGAAACACATTTGAATTGCTTGCCATCTTGCTTCAAGCCACATAACCTTTTGTGTACCTATTAAAATCCTTTTTCCGTCAAGTCTGCGGATGTCGCCTGATGCTATGTTTTAGTCAAGTCGCCCGATGTTCGCTGGCAAAGCACCCCAAACACATTCTCCGTTAGGACGCTTTCACTGCTGTATCTATAAATATCGTCTCACGAATCATAGTCTCGTGTACGAGATTTCCTGTTCTTTCTGGTGGTTGCAAAACATGTGGATCATTTTAAAAAACTTTCACTGCTAATTTTGTGACAATGTTTCAAGGAACAAGAGAGGAGATTATACTAGCAGCCATTATTGACAGTGATGAGTCGGACAGTGTTTTTGAGAGATTCGATGAAGGCGATCTTGTGCAAATTGATCCCAGCAAGGAAAGTGACTTGGATATTGATTTTGATGCATTTGGAGTGATTTGAGTGATAGTGACATGGACACATTGATATCTAGCCAATAATACTGTGCCACTGTGTTTATCTTTTTCCTGTTTGTTTAATTTTTGGATTTTTTAATGAATTTGTGTCCAAGACACTCAAAACAAATCATGCATCCCTTGAAAGAAAAAATAATCTTGAATTTATTAAAATTGTTTCAATTCAATATTTGTTGTTTTAGATTTTTTTTTTTATGTTTCTGTATTCATGGGGGGATGTATTATGCGTAGATGCTTCCCCTGAGCTGCATTTTTCTCATTAAGCAATGTGAGGGTGTCTGCCTGAAAAAGGGTTGAATTTACCGATTGCGTTTCAATTGAATTGAAATCTGATTGCAAATTGATATTTATTTAATCTAAATTCAAAACTATTTAAAATATATACAAGTTACAGTTTGCTATTTGAACAAAACCTTTATGAGACTTTGAGAGATGTAAAACTACGGTGCGCCTTTTCTTATTCCTTGTGCTTCAACATATGAATTTCTTCTTTATTTGTATGTATATGTTTGTATTTGCTTTGAAAACTGTTTTAGTTTTGTGATGTAATATGTATGTTCCTATTGTGGATGTGGCAAGGTGGTCATAATATCGTGGATTTGTATTTGTATGTTAGGTTTTGGTGGATCCTATACATGTTTCTGATTTTGGGAGAGATACTCGGTTCATATAAGTGGTCAAGCTATGATCTTTAAAGGTTCACTGAACCCAATAAACACGAAATCCTATTCCTAAATGTAGACTGAGTAGACCTGCCAATTTTATTTTATTTTAGTGCTTAATAAACCATAAGCCGTAATGTCCATTTATGTACATTGTTGAAATGTGTTTGACTTGCATTGTCTTATTTGTTTTGTGTAGAATTTATCGTGTTCTTCAGAAGTCAAAAAGAAACCAGAAGGCTAGCCATTCAAATGTATGTACCGGCACTTGCTTATAGCTTAAAATCAGCATTTTCAACGGTTTTAATGTTCGTGGTGATATGACTAGAATTTATTGTAAAGAAACAAAATGAAAGCATGGAATGATAATTAATAATATTAATAATTAATAATATTAATAATATTTTTAAAGCACTTTTTCCTAGCAGGACTTTCGTTAAAGATTTTGTCTAATATCACCTAGAGAGAACAAACATAACATTTGGAAATTGGAACTTTGGAACTTTGTCCTTTTATTTCACATAACATGATTTAAATATACATACAAAATGACAAGAGTCTCATAGCCCTGGGTGCTTTATAGCCCAAAAAGGAGGGATACACATAGCATTCGTACAATGAACGGCATTGTATAACACTACAGCTACATTTACAATATATTCAGCAACCGGACTGACAAACACTAAGGAATTTACAACACAAAAATAAATGTGGCAACAAAATCACAAACGCAGAACGATTCCAATTCAGCATCATACCAATACAACACAATAAGACAAATAACACGTAAATCTGACAAAATGTAAAGTAAAGAGTCAGCATATTGCACTGTTAAATTCAAGAAAAAAAAACTCTGGTTATAACCAAAAAGAAATGGTTATATTCAATCTAGATACAAATTCTATTTTAGTGTAATGATCATGATGAATTACTAGTTTAATTTATACAGAGAGATGATGATTCTAATAAGACGACTCAGTTTTAATAACCTAGTTTCAGATTTTGAATTATCAGTTGATGCATTTTATAGACATTTGGATAATTTCTATAATAATGAGGTATAAGAGAGGATCTGCTGTCAATAAGTAAACGATTAGTGCATACAAACATATAATGGAATTCATCACCTATTTCACCTAGATCACACGAAGTGCACAATCTCTCTTCAGCAATGTTCAGATATCTTTGAGACTGAATAGGTAACTTGTGAAACTTAGTCTAAATTTCAATAAATTTCTCCTTAGGAGAGGTGACAAAATAATAATAATGTTCGTCATTTGTAAGGCGCCTTAGCCTAAGGATCAAGGCGCTGGCCGATACAGGATCTAACTCAAACTGCCCGAGACGCCCACCCGCAGCCTTTGGGCGCATGGTCTGATGCCCGGACAACTGAGCACAATCCTGGGCAGCCAGGGATGGGGGAGAAGGACCAAGTGCATGCTGGGTGTGTTCTTGTTACCGGCACTCACCCGTCTAGGACATGAGCGTCAGGATCTTTAAAGTCCGTTATGATGGAATGTATGCGACACACAGACTAGACCTTGGTTTATTATACTCTCATCCGAAGGAGTAGGAAAACAGGAGTAAAGTGTCTTTCCCAGGGACACAACACAATGGCCCGGCCAGGGCTCGAACCTGGGACCTTCAGATCCGCAAGCCAAAGCACTACCATTAGACCACAGTACCCCCCTAAAAAGAACAAGATATTTTTCAAAACCAAAATTATTTTTAAAAGTTCTGTACATGATGCAAGTGTTATTATCATAAATTTGTTTATGCCAGTTTTGCAAGAACTGATCCCTTGAACGCTTTTTAACTAAGTTCTTAAAACAGTTAATTCAAAGAAAACTTACAACCATATGTCCATATAAATGAAAGACGAAAATCATTCAAAAGTGTGCGCACAGAAAGAAGTCAAGAAAGCTTATAGTTTGTGCTAAAAAATAGATGAGAACACAAGCGAAACATGTACTGATATTTTGGAGGGATTCTTAGCACAATCAATACATAATTTGTACCAAAAGCACAACCTACATTTTGCATCCAGGGAAACCAGAAAATTCCCTACTTCACCCAAAATCATGCATGTCGGAGTGCTAGTTTTTACACTCAAAATCATTTTTAAAAAAATTTAGTTGCAATCTGTCACATATCTTTATTTTCTCATGCCCCCATACTTCACAATTGTATAGCAAAATAGGTTGAATACACTTATCACAAAAGATCAATTTGAATATAGAATGGCAAATTTAACTTTCTACATTTCCTTAATAGAGCATACATAGCATGTTCAGCTGATAGACTCTGTGCCTTCAAGTTTTTTGGAAAATCTATTGTTGTAATTAAACAGTGTCTCCAAATACTTATATTCCCAAACAATCTCTATTATTTTATTCCTATATGTAAACACTGGTAATCGTCTAGCTTTACCACTGGAGAATATCATAATTTTTGTCTTCAAAATGTTAATACAAAGTCCCCAAAAATTAAAATACTGAACTTAACTGAACTTGGATCAAAGCTCAATTCTCACTCATTCACACACCAATGAAGAAAGCTACATAATGAAATGTAAACAAAAGGGCACGAGTCAAGCCATTCAAATATATTTCCATACTTTTTTATACATTCCCACGAGATAAGCATTTTCAAAAGTTTTAATTTCCTTGGCTTTGTTGTGACTCATTTTTATCATAACAAAGCCAAAAGAAAACATGGTATTACAGGCCACTATCTGCAAGCATAAAATTATCAAAATTGGTTAAGCCAAGTTTTAGATACAGTGCAAAACATGTGTAGAAAATGGTGAAGCACCTTGACCTTTGAGAAGGTACAAATATGAATGATCTAACATATTTTACAGTGGTTAAAGTAGCCACAATGTAAACATAATAAATTTCACTTCAGTTATTCTTGTGAAAAGGCCAAAAGTGTGTTTTCAACAATAAAGTAAAATTTGAGCGAAGGACTCGCCAACAACCAGACTGCTACTGAAAGATGGCCTATGATTTGAAGAACCTGTATACTAAAACTCAACAAAAACACTTCAGCTGTTTTTTGACTCTCGTGCATAGCAGTGTGAATCTATGTACTCACCCATCTACTCCCCACTCTTGAACACAATCCAGATTGTTGCAAATCTGTGCAAGATGAGTCCTAAAATAGTCCAAAAATGACATCACAATCAAACTTGGTAAGATGGTGTATACCCATGAGACCTCATAAATGATCAGTGAATGAATGACTTCACTTCAATGTCAAGGTCAGAGGGTTAATGTTAGTCAAAAATGACAATTTTAAACAAAATTTTTCTAGGTTATTAATTTTGAACATGATGCTGTGATAAATATATCAATGAGACACACATACTATCCAGATTTGGTCAACCTCACTCCAAGGCCAGGGTCACTGGAGCTGTCCAAAACCAGTTTGTATAGGTACTTTGAAGTGACCTTGACCCTAAAATATGAGAGATATAAAGTCCAAGGTCAAGGTGATTTTGGGCCTTACAAAAACATTTAAAAAAATGGTTCATCGTACAGTGGAATGTCTGTTTATTTAACCCATAGTATGCGACATTGGGCTATTTAATCAGACATGAATGAGAGGTCACGTGAGGGTAAAGGTCATCCCGAGGTTAAGGTCATTGAGGATCAAGGTAATTGAAGGTTAAGGTCATCTTAAGGTCACAATTTTTTTTGTCCCCCCATCCTCCACCTCCAGGGGTTTCTGTTTAAATAGTATCCCCACTTTCTGGATATTTAGTGCTTTAAATTCCCACTGTCGCATTCCCATTGTCGCTTTCTCTCTCCCCTCGTGGGGGTGCCTGGGGTTTCTGTATAAATAGTTTCCCCACATCCTGGAAATGTAATGCTTTAAATTCCCACTGTCGCTGTCTTTGTCATTTGTTCTTTCTCTTTCCTACTCTGTTCTATCTACTACACTATCTTCTTTGCTAGACCAGTCACCTACCTTTTTTCTGGAAAACTCTTCCAAAACTCCTCATTTGTGTTTGTATGAGGTCTGTTGGGTCAGCCTGGGAATATTGACGCTTTCAGGCAAGCGGTCACTAGGGCTTCCTATGATATTATTATTTAGCAATATAGGCATTTTATATGTATGTTTCATATTTTATAAGGATGTTTATATTATATTTTGTGTTTGTAAGTGGGGGTTCGATAAATTAGAGTATAGTCTCAGTGTCCCTTGCATGGGATGCCTTTATTGTAAAGTGACCAGCTGGTGGAGTGCCTTCAGTGTTACCACTAGGGTTGTTTCAGCAGATCTTTTATACGGATCAGGAGTAAGTCCTCTTTCAACCAAGTTGCATGTGGTCTGGATTTAGTGGTCCTGATTCGGCTCTTTGCAGTCTGCTGGACACTATAAACAATGAATAACTAACTAATTTGTGTGGCACTTTATTTGATAATACATGAATGTATTTGGAGCCAAAGGTCAAGGTCAAGAGCATAAAAAGATCAAAGTCTGTATTACTTTGCATTTTAATTCCACCGTTTCATTTTGACTCCAACAACCTTCGCCTTTGTGGTAGGGTAAATATGATGTCACAGGAGGTTGGACACTAAACTAGGTGATGGTCCTATGCATGCAGTTTTATTAAAATCTATTCAGTGGTTTTTGAAATATGGCCAGCAACGCACCGACCAACCAATGGACAGACTGACAGACAGACCACTTGGCTCCTGATTCCTGACTATTTCAAAGTATATTATAATAATAATAATAATAACGGATTTTTATATAGCGGGTACTCCAGCCTATGACCAGACTCACCACGTTTTACATAGTCATTACATATAGATACATGCACTCGATAAGACATCACTTTTGCTACAATACACCAAAGACGGAACAGTAAAGGTACAGACTATTTACAACTATGTACATAAATTACAAAAAAAAAGACCGAAATAGACTATTTACATCTATGTGCACAAATGACAAAAAAGACAGAAATAGAGTAGCAAAAAACCTATTCACAGCTATTTATATGCCCGGTTAGGCCCAGGAAGAAAAACAGTATAAATATTTACAGCTGTGTATACACTTACGGATCAGACATAGACAAAAGATGAGAGAATGGCAGCAAGTTACAAATCAATCTGAATAATGCAGTTTGAAGAGGTGGGTTTTGAGGGCCTTTATTATATTATCTGGAAATACAAAAGGACAATTTTAGTAGAATTGTGATAAGTAAAATAAAAAGTTGTGCATGCAAAGAAACACAGAAATGAGTAAGTAGTGTCTCCCCTTATGAAGTTTGATAAGCTGGTAATCAGTTTTAATCTTGTTATAGAAAATTAAATATTGGGCATATCTTGCCAGTATTCTACGGGTAAGTCAATAGATATTTCTACTTTAAAAATGTTTTAAACTATAGAATGTTTGGCATCCCTGTTCATGTACCCACTTATAGAATAATTTATTTCTTAATCCTCTTGAGGTTTGGCGTTACTAGTTAGATTTTAACTGACATTAGAAATCATAATAATATATTTGACAAGTAAATGCAGAATTTAAAATTTAACAACTGCCTGTATTGTTTGTTTTCGTCACCTTTATAGGTTGCATTTTTTAGGGGTTCTAAAGAAGCAGTACTGTTTAGAATTTTCTCTTTTGAAGAATATCTGGTTGTGGTTTTGATCAGACAATAAAGTCTAAGAAGTTGTATAATAGTGCATAAAGTTGTATTGCTTTGGGCTTATCTTAGCTAGATATTTGTGCATACTATTTGTACACTATTTTGTATCAGTGAATAATGTGAATGTGAGCGTTAAACAAAGTATGTTGGTGTGTGTAAGAAATATGTGAATGGATACAATGTATTGGAATTTACACATAAGAAAATGTGTTGGTTTCAGAAAATATAAACATATGAACTAAATATTAATTCACTGGTGTTTTTGTGCGTGTTGTAGTTGCTTCTGCTCTCCCATTAGTTACAGTTTTGCAGTGCAATGTTCCATACATTGAAATGTGTGCTGGTGTTATGAACTGTTTCAGAAATATGTATGTTGTTATAATGTACTGTTTTTACTGATTTAAAAAAAATCACTCTCAAAGTTCAACTAACATTCCTTCTAAAAATAATGTGAAAGGGAGGAAAGTTGAGTGATTAAGATGATGTAAGAAAGAGATTGAGTGATTTTTTTTTGGATAATGGCGAAGGATGCGGAATATATATAATAAATTATAATTCTTACTAATAGATAAATGCATGATTTTGATGAGAGATGATGAATGATGGGTTAATGATGTCAATGGTAAAGATGACAAAATACAATTTTGGGTGACATTAGTGTTTAATAAACCATGTTTTGCCAAGACTTGAAAGATGATCTTATTGTGTGCATGATAAAGAAACATATGATTTTGTGCTATAAATGTTTCATTGTGCAATGAATTTTATTGTCCACTGGTTGAAGTAAAATATTATTATTGTTTGTTGATGATTTCTCCATCTCGGCTAAGGGTAAAATCTTGGCTGGGGTGGAGCGTCATCTTCAGCTTTGCATAGATAAAATTCAGGGGTGGGTAGAAGAAAACTGCTTCTAATTTTCGCTTTCTAAAACCGAATGCATTCATGTTCATCAAAAACAAACAAGTTTTGAACCCTTCTCTCCATGTGGCCAACCCATCAAAGTTTCTAAACAAGTAAAAATTTTGGGTATTATTTTTGACAGCAAATTTACTTTTCTGCCGTATATTAAATACCTCAGGGAAAGCTGTCAGAAAGGTCTTAAAGTTTTGAAAGTTATCAGCCACACAGACTGGGGAACAGACAAGCAAACTGCTCCTCCTCTATTTTTTTCTGGTACGCTCTAATTTGGATTATGGTAGAATCGTATATGGTTCCGCTAGGAAAGCCTATTTAAAAGCAATTGGATCCAATCCATCATCAAGGTCTTCGGATCTGCCTGGGGACGTTTCGCATCACCGAAGGAAAGTCTCTACGCTGGCTGGCGAACCTCCCTTGGAGATCCACATGCAGGCTCCAGCTCACCATGAATTATTTTCTCAAACTTAAACCCTGAAAATCCTGATTATTATCACAACTATGATTGTGGTCTAAACCCGTTATTTACGCTTAAATATTCCAACAAACCGACAGAAATTCCTCCTTTTGGTATCAGAATACTCCTCATTTTTGTGTGAGGTCTGTTGGATCAGTTTGGGAATTGTCGCAAACCTGGGTGTTACTGGGTGATCACTACTGATGAAGGACTTCCTTGACTTTCATGACTTACCCCAGAACATGGTTTTATTTCAATAAAAAAACCTAAGGTACACCATTTACTTCCAACACTTCACAAACACATAACACGTTTTTCCAAGTTCGATTATTTTATTATATTCCGTTCATTTTTCTTCGAAATCGGAACGATAATTTGGCGATATTTTTTTTTCGTCGTGGTTGCCGAAAATAATGTTTGTTTGGGTTTTTACTTAGCTTTCTATTTTCGTCCTCGTTGAAATCGTTGTTAACAAATGAAGAAACCAGTCTTTAGATGAGTTGTAGAAAAGTTAATAGGAGCTGGAACTTGACGTCGATGTCGCCGTTAGATATAAAGGCTGTCCATGACCCACCAGTGACTTCTGTAGCCCTCGTTAACGTACAGTTCCATCTTAGAATCAGTCACTCCGATCATAAGCAATACGTCAGTGAAGAATCCAGTGCCAGTCTCAAAGATGACATCGTCACGTAGATCCAAGACGATTCATACCACAGAATAAAAAAACACCTGCCGAACAAAACTAGTCTTAGATATTTGCATGAAAATTATTTCCATACAAACTTAAACTCCTTCAGGTCCGGCTCTGCTTGGAAAAACATGTTACGATTAATCAACACATCAATCCCCTGAAAACCAACTGCATTCAGACGAACCAACTATCTTTCTCTGGAAAAGAAATGCATTCAAACAAACAAACTATTTTTCTCCTCTGGAAAACAAATGCATTCAATGAACAACCTATCTCACTACTCTGAAAAACAAATGCATTCAATGAACAAACTATTTTTCTCCTCTGAAAAATACATATATTCAATGAACAAATCATCACACTTATCAATCTTCTCGGGAAATTATCTTGAATGAAGAAAATCTAAATATTTACCCTACGGTGCCAGAATTTCAGCTAAAGCTGATCAAAAGTCGAGGAACAACTCATTTCCTGGCCCAACCACATCTGACAACATCCAGCCTCCAGCTAAACTGTCGTTGGCACCCCACAGAATAAGTTGCCTCGGAGCTTGGGTAGAATCCTCCCTGTCCAGTCTAGATCTCTTTCCCAACTGATTGACAGTTTTCCTAACCGATTTCGCCTCTGTTTCATTTTACTAAGGTTACCATACTTTTATCATTAAAACAACCAATGAAAATTTCCCAACGCAAACAAATGACCTATCACCTCAAATATTATATTTTGTAAAATTAATAGCTCACAACCTCTTTGCTTTTCCTAAAAATTTATTATTGGCATTAATCACAAACTTTCACACAAAAGAATCATCGATAAAAATCGTCCATTTTATTCTTTTCCAGGAATACACAAAATGGCGATTGACACGCAGAAAAATTGACGTCATATTTCTAAATCTAGCACAGGCACTCTATAAAACAATTTGCACTTGGAAAATAAAAATTCTCGCGAGCGTTTCGTTTCGCGACAGGAATATTGGACGCTTTCTGCCAGGTGGTCACTGAGGCTTCCTATGATGTTATTATTTGGCAATGTAGGCATTTTATATGTATGTATTTTGTTGATATTTTATAATGATGTTTGTATTCTATTTTGTTTTTGTAAGCGGGGGTTCCATAAATTAGAGTATAGCCTCAGCGTCCCCTGCGTGGGATGTCTTTATTGTGTGATGATGTGGGGGGTGGTTGTTTGTGGTGTTCGGCGATGGTGTTAGATGTTAAGGGTGGTTTGTTAGACCATGGTCCGGAGTCACACCACACATTTCACCAAATACACTCACAAACATAAATAAAACACGCAGGCTGGAAGGTTGTGCGTTTTAGCAACTTAACTGGACACAAGCACAGAAAACACTCGTTACTAACTAAATTGACAGTCTTCACAAATATATATTTAACTCTTCCACAGTTCACACACTCTCTATTTTCTGACTACATTTGTTTCTACTTCCCTACAGTCTATGTTCCCGGTTTAACTAACTCTAACTACACTCCATGTCTTCTCTCGGGACCGTTCTAGTCTTTCTATCTTTCTTTTCTGACCATCTCTCTACCTAATCCTTTTTCTGACTACTTCTATTCCTAATCCTTTTTCTGACTACCTCTCTTCCTATAATCCTTTTCTGACTACCTCTCTTCCTAATCCTTTTCTGACTACCTCTCTTCGCTTCCTAATCCTTTTTCTGACTACCTCTCTTCCTAATCCTTTTCTGACTACCTCTCTTCCTAATCCTTTTCTGACTACCTCTCTTCCTAATCCTTTTTCTGACTACCTCTCTTCCTAATCCTTTTCTGACTACCTCTCTTCCTAATCCTTTTCTGACTACCAACTTCAGCGGCAGCTACTAATCTGCTGTCTAAATCTATTAACGGAAAGGTTAAAGATATGGTTGAAACAGTGCTGCTCTCATTGTCCTCTCTGTCTGATAGCCCTTAGCACTCCTGGTCAGTTATCATCTACGGGACATTCGGATCCGCACTGCAAATAGTCTATCCTAATAAATATCTAACACGGTAGCGTTTATTTAGATGTACGTAGCGTGTCTCAAGGAATAGCATCAGTGATAAAGCAAACATGCTTATTAATCAAGGCTAGGCCACTTGATTACAATTGTAAAGTGACTGGCTGGTGGAGTGCCTTCAGTGTTACCACTAGGGTTGTTTCAGCAGATCTTTTATGCGGATCAGGGGTGAGTCCTCTTTCAGCGAAGTTGTGGTCTTGATTTTGTGGTCCTGATTCGGCTCTTTGCAGTCCGCTGGACCCTGTAAGCAATTAATAACTAACTCGAAGGTCAAGGTTATCTCAAAGTAAAGGTCATCGCAAGATCAGTCAGTATTTACATTTTGATGAACAAATCTGAACAAATCATAGTTAAAGAACAAGCAGGATTCAGGGCAGGCCCCGTGGAGGTTCCTTTTTGCTTGAAAACTCTTCATTTATGTTTGAGGTCTTTTGGGTCAGCTTGGGAATAGTGGACGCTTTCTGCCAAATGGTCCCTAGTGTTTCATATGATATTATTATTTAGCAATGTAGGCATTTTATATGTATGTGTTTTGTTGATATTTTATAATGTTTATATTTATTTTGCTTTCGTAAACTGGGGTTCGATAAATGAGAGTATAGCTGCGTGGGATGCCTTTATTGTGGTGGAGTGTCTTCAGTGTTACCACTAGGGTTGTTTCAGCAGATCTTTTATACGGATCAGGAGTGAGTCCTCTTTCAACTAAGTTGTGGTCTTGATTTTGTGGTTCTGATTTGTCTCATTGTGGTCCACTGGACCCTGTAATCAATTAATAACTGACTAACTTCAGGGTAGGGCGAAGTACCACTGAGCAGATTTTCAACATCAGAATAATCTGTGAGAAATACCTACAGCAACAACATCTATATCATGTGTTTGTAGAATTTAGGAAAGCGTTTGACCGAGTCTGGCATGCAGCTCTGTGGGCAACCATGAGAGTGTACAACATCAGCCCTAACGTTATTGAATGCATCAAAAATCTGTATAACAAGGTTACCAGTGCAGTCCTCCACAACAGCGACATCGAGAAATGGTTCAGAACAACAATCAGTGTGCGTCAAGGATGCCTACTCTCCCCCAACACTCTTCAGCATCTTCCTGGAGAGCATCATGTCAGATGCCCTTGCAGATCACGAAGGCACAGTCAGCATAGGGGGTAAAGCAATCTCCAACCTCCGTTTTGCGGATGACATTGATGGATTGGCTGGAGAGGAACAAGAACTTGAACAGCTGGTACAGAGGCTTGGCACCACCTATGGAATGGAAATAAGTGCAGAGAAAAGCTAACTGATGACCAACAACACCAATGGCATCAACATGGACATCAAAGTCCAAGGCCAATCCTTTAATACAGTGCATAGCTTCAAATATTTAGGAGTCATTGTATTAGACAATGGGTCCCGACAGGAAGTCATCTCCAGGATCGCAAAAACAACTGCTGCCCTGACAAGGTTGAAGCCCATTTGGAAAGACAGGACCATCACGTCTACATTCCAAGGTAAGGCAGCTATAACGCTCCCTTGTTATCTCCATCTTCCTATATGCTTGCAAAACATGGACCCTCACAGCAGACCTACAACGAAGAATACAAAGCATGGAAATGAGGTGCTACAGAAGACTTCTGAAAATTTCTTAAACTTAGCACATTACCAACGATAAGGTCCGACAGACCATCACACAAGCCATTAGACAACACGATTACATGCTCACAGTGGTGAAGAAACAGAAACTCCGATGGTACGGCCCGGTCACCAGAGCATCAGGCCTTGCAAAGACCCTCCTGCAATGCAAAGGCACAGTGCAAGGAGGCAGAAGAAGAGGAAGACAGAAAAAGAGGTGGGAGGACAACATTCGAGAATGGAGGAGGTGGGAGGACAACATTCGAGAATTCGGCTTGACACTGCGAAGAAGCCATGAGGGTTGCTGAGGACAAAAAGATGAAGTACGCTGGTTAAACGATCATCTGTGGTGTCCCTCGACCTTCGAGTTACGGGATAGGATAGGATAGGAGGATGCCTATCAAAGGATATGTAGCAGCATTTTTAGGTTCTAGGTGCATGTGTGACTGTGTGTGCTTTATATTTGTAGATTGTACTTGTGTGCATGTAGTTATACATTGTTTTTATTTTTGTTGCAAATGAATTATGTATTTTTCTACAAAGGATGGCTGTGTATAAAGGTATACACGAGAAAGCAAAAGTGTTGTGTATATTTTGCTGTAACCACAAAGGTTTAATTGTGCTTTTACATCATTAAAACATTTTCTTTGGTGTTTGCGTGCATGAACAAAAGAGTGAGAATATTTGTGATTGCATTATGGAATATAACTATTGCATTTTTAGCATAATCCATTGCTTTTCTATCAACAATAAATGCCATCGGACAACACGATGACATGCTCGCAGTGGTAAATAAATGGAAAGTGCGAAGGTATGGCCACGTCATCAAAGACCATCCTGCAATTAAGGCACAGTGCAAGGAGGATAAGAAGAGGGAGGCAGATTGTTGTTGTTATTATTATTATTATTATTATTATTATTATTATTATTATTATTATTATTATTATTATTATTATTGAGGATTTGTATAGCGCACATATTTCACCGTACTTGGCGACTCAAGGCACTGGCCGATACAGGATCTAACTCAAGCCGCCCGAGGCGGCTTCTGAACCAGTTCCCGACGGCGCTGTTGTGGAGGACTGCACTTGTCATACGGGTTTTTGATGACTTCAATAACTTTAGGGCTTCTATTGTGCACTCTCATGGTTGCCCACAGAGCTGCATGCCAGAGTCAAACGCTTTCTTGAAGGCTACAAACATATAGATGTTGTTGGTGCTGTAGGTATTTTTCGCAGATTATTATAAGGTTAAAAATCTGATTAATGGTACTTCGCCCTGCTCTCAATCCTGCTTGTTCTTCAGCTATGATTTGTTCAGCTTGGGGTTTCAATCTGTTGGTTATTATTTTCTGGAGGACCTTGCGAGGATGGCTCACAAGGCTGATGGTGCAGTAGTTTTCACACACCTGAAGGGTACCCTTTTGGGAAGAGTGATAATAAGCGACTGGGTCCATGGTGTAGGCCACTCCCCACTCTGCAAGATCTTGTTATAGATAATGGTGATGGCGTCAGTCACCGCTTCTCCTCATGCTTGAAGCAATTCTGCGGGTATGTTTTTATGTTGTTGTTTTTTTGTCCACTCCCGCTGACTTCCCCTTCTTCAGCGATTGCACTGCTGCCTCAACTTCTTCTTGGAGAATTGGGAGGATTTTCTTCTTCGTCTCCGTTTGGTGTGTGATTATAAAGGTCTCTGTCCAAGACTTCTTGTTCTTCTGTAAGGCATATGCCAGAATAGTTTGGATCGTGGAGACCTTGGGCTCTTTATTGCTTGTCAGCCGCTTCACGGTCTGTTAGACCTTGCTGTTGTTCTTGTTAACACTGTTCTCTATTTCTTGGCATTGATCTTCTATCCAGTTCTCCTTTTGCTGTGCGCATGCCTTTTCGGATGTCATTGTTGATTTTTCGGTAGACATCAGTTCCCTGTAAGGTGTTCTCTTTCTTTTTCATCTCTCTACGTTTGTCACACAGGTCCAAAAGTTAAGGTGTGATCCACGGTTTCTTCTTTGGGCGGTGCTTGCCAAGGATCTTAGTGACGGCATCTGCCACAGCCGAGTTTAATAATAATAATAATAATAATAATAATAATAATAATAATAATAATAATAATAATAATAATAATAATAATTCAATTCAATACAACTTTATTTATCCACATAGGGCAAATACAAGATTTAGAACAGCTCATATTTTTTAAAAACCCAGTGAAATGTAAAACAAGGTATCACAAAATTGTCACACGATTTCATAAGCACATGTCCTACCATAATAATAATAATAATAATAATAATAATAATAATAATAATAATAATAATAATAATAATAATTATTATTATTATTATTATTATTATTATTATTATTATTATTATTATTATTATTATTATTATAGTTGCCTAATAACAACAAAAACAACAATAATAATAATAATAATAATGAATATTAGATTTAACTTACATAATTGGGGCGAAGTCTCATAATATTGCTTGATGCAATTTGTTTGTGTTGTGCATGCGTGGGCGATGGGGAGGAGAGAAGTCAACCATGTAACAATTAGTAGTTGAAGTCTTGGGTACAATTTCCATTGGATCTGCCGCGGATGATAAGACCTTGACCTCTGCTGTCAGAACCTTTTTTTTTCTTTTTCCTTTTTTTTTAAAAAAAAAAATTGGATCTTCCGCGGAGGGTAAGACCTTGATCTCTGACGTCAAAAACGTGTTTACAGTTTAATCTGCTTCAAACTCAAAGGAGAGTGCCGATGAATCACAAACACTCATAGCAACACATTCGTATCACTTCAAACAAATTCAGCACCAAATTCACTGCGAATTTGTTCTAAAACACTGTCGCAAAAGCTGGTCCGAATTTTGACACCACGCCTCTAGTCGTTCTGGATGCACACCCGCTGTCATTGGTCGCCTAAAAATACACGCTATTAGGCCTAGTGAAGGGCGGATTACTAACGAATTGGAGAGTCGCCAACGATCATTTGTTGATGTCGCTAGAGTAGTCCGCCCTTCATTAGGCCTAATAGGGTGTATTAATAAGCGACCAATGAGAGAGCGCGCAAGGCAGTTGGATATGAGGCGCCATTTGTAAATTAAATCAGTATTGTCATTATATCTATAGAACATACATTTTACCTGTATAAAAGATATTGTATACTTATAAAATGAATTCTATGTCTATAAAATACATTCAATAGCAATACAAAACTTTTTATAGCTAAAAACAACATTTTTATAACTACAGACTACATTTTACAATATACAAAAGAAATCATATGCGATCATCACGCCGTTTGTAAATATTATTCCGAAAAACTATTTTATCACTAAACACTTCATTTTATTTCTAAACACTACATTTTATACATAAACAATTCATTTTATAGGTAAACAATTCATTTTATAACAACAAAGAGCTTTTATATTTATAAAATAAATGTTATAATATATACAATGCATTTTACCTGTAGAATGCATTCGGAGCATTATTTTACATTCGGCGCATGACATTAATTTTATACTGACTTTCGCATTACTGATCCCAGGGAAGCAACTCCATCCTCGTGTAGACTACTTGTAAACTTCTAAGCGACTCAACATGGTAAAGACCATAAAGTCTACTACAAAAAATGGCAAGGACCATACTAGTGTACTATATAAATTGGCGAGGACCATACTAGTGAAATGCTGATATAACATCAGCGACATCATTGTCAGTCTTGACTGTTCCAATAATTTTTTGGTCGTCTTGAAAAACTATCGATAAGCACGAAGGCAAACCAGCTTCCATCGTAACTGTTACCTTGGAGATTGTTGACATCAAGTCGGTATAGGCCTAGCGGGAATTCCCTAAACGCGCCGTAGCTATCTAAATTTAGCTTATGCAAGTCACTTCTACATGAAAAGGCGAGAGCCCGGCGCATACGTGCAGGAGGGGGGGGGGGGGAGAGGGGGGGGCCTTTTTTCGTTGAATTGGTTGAATGTACCTATTTACCAATCGTCCCCTACACGCTTAATGAGTCCGGGGACGTAAATTTTAATTTAAAAAAAAAAACAAAAACAAAATAAAAACACGTCAGCCATCTTTGCGCACCGCATAGCAACTTTGGGTCGCTTAGAACGTTACAAAATAAAAATAATCGAAGGGAGAGAAGCAGTTATACAATGAGAAAGTTAGTATAAAATTATTGTAAGGCGCTGACTGGAAAATAATTGGCGCGAATGCATTCTACAGGTACAATTCATTGTACGTGTTATAAAATGTATTCTATAGATATAAGTGCTCGTTGTTGCTATACAATGAAGTGTTTACAGATAAAAGGAAGTTTTATAGATCGTTTTTGCTATAAAATGACTTGTATATAGATACAATGACTTGTTTATAGGTAAAATGAATTGGTTACTTATAAAATGTTTTGTTTATAGATAAAATGAATTGGTTACTTATAAAATGTTTTGTTTATAAATAAAATAGTTTTTTTTTTTGTTTAATATTTACAAACGGCGTGACGATTCGTGTATGATCTCTTGTATATCGTAAAATGTAGTCTGTAGCTATAAAAATGTTGCTTTATAGCTATAAAAAGTGTTGTATTGCTATAGAATGTATTTTATAGGTATATAATTCATTTTATAATTATACCCTATCTTTTATACAGGTAAAATGTATGTTCTATAGATATAATGACAATAACCATTTAATTTACAAATGGCGCTTCATACAAGAGATCATACACGGATCGTCACGCCGTTTGTAAGTATTAAACACAAAAAAACTATTTTATTTATAAACAAAACATTTTATATGTAACCAATTCATTTTATCTATAAACAAAACATTTGATAAGTAACCAATTCATTTTACCTATAAACAAGTCATTGTATCTATAAACAAGTCATTTTATAGCTAAAACGATCTATAAAACTTCCTTTTTTCTGTAAACACTTCATTTTATAGCAACAACGAGCACTTATATCTATAGAATACATTTTATAATACGTACAATGAATTGTACCTGCAGAATGCATTCACGTAAATTATTTTCCAGTCGGCGCCTTACAATAATTTTATACTAACTTTCTCATTGTATAACTGCTTCTCTCCCTTCGATTATTTTTATTTTGTAACGTTCTAAGCGACCCAAAGTTGCTATGTGGTGCGCAAAGATGGCTGACGTTTTTGTTTTCGTTTTTTTTTTTAAATTAAAATTTACGTCCCCGGACGCAAACTTGTTTTTTCCAACCTAGTTCCAGTCATTCGCCGAAAAAGGCAATCACCGAAGTCGAACGAAGCTCTCCGATGTGTTGCGAAATGATGCTTGCATGACTACGACTAGTTAAACATTAAAAATGATCGCTGTTGCTTCTAATTCTCTTCCATTTACACAGATTAGCATTTCGCAACGATGACCATAATTATTATCGACCATATTTAACAGTTGCGTTCCTTGATTTGCATTTTGTTAGTTCTCAGCAGTAGGCTAATAATTGCATTCCCCATTTCCTGCCTAGAACCAAGTAGACACTGTTATACAGTATACAGTATACATAGACTTAATCTACATTATATATTATAAGTCAGTCTCCGCAGTTTGAAGAAGCTCACTAGCTGAAAATAATTATTAGACCTGTATTGTTTGTTTTATACGTAAATAAATATATATATATCTTCTAATTAATAATATTTAGGCCTATACTTTATAATATTCGAATCTTTAAATTTCCGGGAAAGGACGAGTAGGCAGAGATAGGTAAAAT
This sequence comes from Oncomelania hupensis, assembly GCA_036898135.1. NCBI lineage: Eukaryota > Metazoa > Mollusca > Gastropoda > Littorinimorpha > Pomatiopsidae > Oncomelania > Oncomelania hupensis. The sequence continues at coordinate 22,077,333 of CM072527.1, read as the reverse complement.
GGGCTTTAAGCCCCTTTGTTTTTTCTGATGCCATTTTATTGCAATATAGGGCTGTTTTATGGGCATTTTAAAAAATCCGGCATTTGCTAAATATAATATATATTTGTATATCTTGCGTCTTTGGTTAAAACAAACAAAATTACAACCCTTCTACATTATGGTTGTATAACATTACACATTAATATCTGCTGGAATGATCTTTTGTTTAACAAGATAGTCCCGAGTAAATAAAGATAATGAAAAGATACCAACCAGTTTACCAGCATCTGAAAGATCCATTTTCCCCAATTCAATAGGTTTCATTTTTAAAAGAGATTTTGCAATCATAGCGTTTGCTGTATATAAGCCCACTAAGACAACACTATGGTATCCAAGATTAACAATTGTTTATTCATATGGTACACTCATTTTTATATATAATAAAAAAAATAATAATAAATTATTACTGCATTGAAAACAAATCTAATGATGGCTTCAATCATGAAGATGATTCAATTTCTTTTCCTACAAGTGGTTTTGGGGGTTTCTGTTTCTTTTTTCCTTGGCGGTATTTATATATTATGTACCCACTTGCACCTACTACACCGGCTATACATAAATAATATATCTTATTTGAAGATTGTACTGGTTGTACAGGTTGTATTGGTTCTTCTTTATTTGTTGTTAATGTTTGTTGCGGTATTGCTTCTTCTTTTGGTGATTCCTTTTTTCTTAATATGTTTGCTTTTGTTTGTCTGTTCCATCTATGTAACTTGTTAAATTCTGCTAACTTCTTTCCAGCTGCAATTCTTCCCAGGCTCTTTTGTTTAGTGACTGTCACTGGGTTCTGTTGGTTCTCCGAATTCTTCACCTCCGTCTCCATCTCCATCTCCGGATTGGAAGAGTCCATTTTTAATAGCAGAGAAATTTATGTGTTGAAAAGTAATTAGCCCGGCTGAAAATGGTGCCAACAAGCTTCCAAACTTATAATACAAATTTCTTGATACCTCACTAATCCCATTGACAATAACAGGATTTTGAATCAAATCATCAAATAAATCATTCTCACGATCTAAAGTAACAAAGGTCGACACAGCTTTGGTATATAACTTCACAATCGAACGCCCTAAACTTTTAACCATTAAAGCGCCGAGAACTTTATCATATTTATTATGTAATATAATGATGTCTTCTGGCCTCAGTCTTTGCACTTGTTCAGTAGTTAAGTCAACACCGAGATAATACTTTGACTTTCCGGAAGCTACTAATGCAACCAGCCTGTCTCTTTTCTCATTGTCAACACCTGTAACTGTAAAATTAATAGCTTCTTGCATTAACAAGTCATCACAATTCATTTTAAATACAAATAAAAATACAATTTAAAAAACTAAATTAAAAAATGGCTGGTGCTGCAATGGTGCTTGGTTCTGCTGCTGTCAACGCCTTAGCCTTTTCAGGATCAAATTACTTGTTTTCAAAACTGGACAGTAAAGAAGAATCAAAATGGCATAACTTAGCAATGGAAAAATTACAACAAGATCAGGCCGAATACGAGAAAAACAGACTAATGCAGCTTGATTTTGTTAATAAAAGATTGAAAGAAGAAGGCCATGCTGATAAAACATTTGAAGATGTTGATGAAGCTTTGCACCAATATTATTTATTCACTGGCACGACACTACCTTCATTAAAACAGCCAGTGTTATCTGACTACTACACACCTATCATTGCACCTACAATGTCAGAAACCGGAGAATTAATTTTAATTGTGTTTGGAATAACAGTAGTTTATTACCTTGTTAAACAAAAATATAAATCTAAATAAAATATGACTTCGCGTTTGTCTGGATATTGGAAAGGGATGATGGCAGTTAATAAACTGGTAGAAAAGACTGGCTTGTCAGCAAACGTAGTTAAACAATGGTTATCGAAGCAAGCTGTATGGCAAATCTATCTTCCACCCCCGAAAAAAATAATAAGACCAAAATTTGAAAACTCCCGACCAAATGACACACACCAAATAGATTTGTTATATCTTCCCCACGACAAAATACATAGAAAGAAATACAGGTATGCCCTTACTGTTATTGATATAGCTACCAGGTTTAAAGAAGCGCATGCTCTTAGGACTAAAAATTCTGCTGAGGTTGCTCAAGCCTTAAATGTGATTTATTCAAGAGGGCCTCTAAGGTTCCCTAGACTTATTCAATGTGATGAAGGGTCTGAATTCAAAGGAGCTGTTAACCAGCTTTTGTTAAAACATAATGTAACTGTTAGAAGAGGAGTTGTTGGATTGCACAGATCGCAGGGTATTGTAGAAAACTTTAATCGGCAACTGGCAGAAAGATTATTCACTTATCAGTATTCAAAGGAGTTGTTTACTGAAATCACTAATACAGAATGAGTTGTTAGGCTGCCTCGAGTTTTAAGGGAAATGAATTCAGAACCAACCAGAGTTACAGGATTAAAACCAGTTGAGGCTATTAAAAAGAAACATATTGTTGTTGCCGTTTTAAAGCCTGGTCAGCCGGATCTAACTTTGATGAACAAAACTGTTAGATACCTTTATCAGCCTGGAGAAGTTGCTAATGACACTAGAAGACGAGCTACAGACCCAATTTGGTCATTAAGCGTTTATGAAGTTGACAGAGCATTATCTACTGATCCGCCTGTATATTATTTAAGACCAAGAAGTGATCGTAGAACACTGCAAAGAAATTTTGTAAAAGAAGAACTTCAGATTGTTCCACCAGACACAGAGCCATTAAGATTTTCTAATTAAGAAAATAAAAATGTCTAAAAATGACGGACACAGTAAGGAGCTTGCCAAGTATATTAGAGGACCTTTCACCAATGTTTGCAATATTGAATGATGAATATTGGACCACCTTTTTCACAGGCTTACCTACAAAATACATCTTTATGTATAACAACTATACTAAACAACACCAAATTAATAAAGAATTCAAATTTGCAGGCGAAATAGAATTTGAAAAACATTTTATTAGAATTGTTGAGTGTGGAAATTATAATAAATCCCTTTTACTACCATATACATTTTACTTTGAGAGATTGTGGGGAAATTTTATTTGTAAGATCCGCAAGGTTCAACTTTAACTGAATTATAAAAGAACTTAAAATGAACTATAATCATCATTACTATTACTTCCTTTCAACCTTTTTTTTGACTTCCCATTACATGTACATGGAAACTAGCGACTTACATCTAACTTAATTAAGTGGACTTTTAAAAGAACTTATAACTTACAATAATTAAATTATAAAAGAACTTACTTACTTACGTAAGTATTTTATAGCCAGTTGGTTGGTCAGTTTTTAATAATAGTTTAAAATGTCTACCGTTTTTTAGTTGCTCTTTTAATTTAATTCTTTCCTCTTTTGATTCAATTACGTCATTTTCTTTTAAACAGTTATCAAAGCTGTCACGATCTTTGCAATAAAACAGGCAAACAAATTTCACTTGTTCTCTAAAATCCTTTAAAATCGAGTTATACTTCTGCGTGATTAGCCACACATTTATTCCCACATGACGCCCACTGAAAGCTACCTTGCTCAATACATTCCGTTTTAATACAATATCTTTTTCTGCACTGCAATCATCGATTAAAAATAATATATTACCCTCATTTTCAAACAGGTTATAAAAATAGGTTAAATACTCGTTGCGCTTGCCATTGGGATTAACAACAAAAATGTTGTGGTCTGTCCAGATGAATTTTCATTCTAAGTACGTTTTATTATATTGAACAGTGGGACAAAAGATAATTATATAATCAAAGTGGCCTGCGTAATATTTTTCCAACAAATCCAGAACAAAGATGGTCTTTCCGCATGACGCCATGCCAACGATCATTCCACAATGAGGATCACGACATAACAAAGATGCCATTTTTTAATATACTAAATCTTTTAATCTCCCATTTTCAATGTTTAGCTGAGCATCCATAATTATATACATGTATACTGTAACTGTTTCTGATCTAGAGCTTGCATTTGCTTCCCTATGCAATTCAATTGTTATACCATCCGTGCCGTTTTCAATTCTTCTTCCAGATCCATGAAGTTCGTTGGTGGGTATGGTTCAAAAGTCTAACCACAACGCAAACTTATTCACAAGATAATCTTGCAGTCGTGTGTCATGCACATGAAGATCCTTTGAAATCAAATCCACAGTGTCAGTCCGTAATCTACCTCCACCCAAGATTTTCCTAATCTCATCAAACTGTTGAAACCCCATCATTCCATTAGCGAATAATTGATTAGGCTTACCTTCAATCACGACAGACACTTTTGAAATATTAGGATTGATAAAATTTTCGCTATCACGATTGTAATTAGATTCTTTCACAAACAATAACAGTACACCTTTAAAACTTCGAGCAGGTGAATTTATGTTGATGGTCCAGAGTGCATCTAATAAATCTTTATTAAACTGTCTGTAGCGAACGATCCTATCATAATAAATTGCTAGTTTGTCATATTGGCCCCTAATCATCCTACTGAGTTCAGAGTGAGTGACCACTTCGTATTCAAGCGCGATGTCTGTAATTGTATAACTAGCATCGTTGTCAGAGCTAATAACTACTTGAGAATAATCATTAAAAATAATTTCATAAGACAGCCTGTCGTTAAATGAACCTTGATGAAATGGCAGATGACTGTGTAGCAGTTTAAAATCGAGTGGAAAATAAAACCTGTTTTTGTATACAGCAGCTAATGCATTGTCACCTTTGTTAGAAGTGATAGCATCGCCAGCTGTGATTCGAAGTTTCGCCACATTGGCGGCTTGAATCCCCTGACCAACTAAATCTTCCATTTCGTATTTACTCAGCCACAGATCTGTGTAACAAAACAAAACACTGGCGTCATCGATACTTTGGATTTCTCGCCCATCAAGTTTAATAACCATTCTTTTAATTATAGCTCTACCTAGATTGTTGACTATGGTTCTGTTAGGATCGTCGTCAGAATCCAGACTAATTTTAAATCCCAATTTAGGACTGCCTGGAACTATTACATCATCAGGACCTAAATTTGGAAATCTTATGGTTAGTAGCTGATTAGGCTCTATGCTGCTTGGATTGTTTGTAATGATTATGGTGCTTTTCTCACCTTTGATGCCTAAAGGCGTCCTCAATCGGCGTGTAGGGTCTAACAAGTTTCCGTAGCTTTGCATTTTTAATGTGATAAAAAAATTATATTTAAAATGGCAGAAGGTGGTGAAGCTCTGGATGAAGTGTTTAAACCTGATGAAACTAATGAAGACCACGACGTTATACTGCTTTCAATGGTAGGAGACGACATGAGCCAAACAAGACCAAGTATAGGAGAAGAATTACGTCAAGTAACTGAAACCCAAAAAGCCAGAAAAATCAATAAATTTTACAATTACATCGGGCGCGAGTTACCGGACTATGTTAGTCCCAGCGACTTTGAACTAGACAAAAATAATCACTTGTTTATAAACACTATTGTATCCGGTAAAAAAGTGAGAGTACAGTTAACTATGTCAAAGAATCCTGATAAATTTTATGCGTGGTCTACTTTGAAAACTAAACTCCCAGTGAATGTAATACGATCATTGGGGCTTTCCGATAACAGAGCATTGCAAGCAGTGCATCGCCAAGCAGTAGCTTCACTTCAACGAATAGATGCATCGTTACCAAATTCAGAAATAGAACTACAAGACTTAACTGGCTTAACTAGCTCTGCATTAGAAGTCAATACAGAATTAACAACCTTAAAAACCTTACAAACAAATGAGGACACCAATATTGATCAGGTTATGGAAACTATCAATGACCCACCATTATTGCCACTGCGTGAACTTCAAGGCTTAGATGAAGCTTTACAATCTGTGAGAGGGGAGACAATGATGAATTTAGCCAAGCTCGGTGAGCTCGACAAAAATATAGAAAAACAAAAAAATAAACTAGCAGAAGCTGAGGACGCGCATTGAGGTAAAACAGATGATCCAAAAGAGGCTCGCAGACCTTTACACAGAACGCGCGGCAAGGCTAGAATCCTTATCCATAAACAGAGAAAAATTAATAACTAATTTCGCCAGAATAAAAGAAACGGTGCATAAAATTTTACACGAAGATACTACACTTGCAGAAAGAATTCAAACACTGTTCAGAGAGCAAGGTGTTATAATATTTAGCATTCTTACAGCTGTTGGGATGACAATAAGCACACTAGTCTTAGCACTGACTAGAACCGTAGGCATTGGTGACGGGGACCTGGCGGATCCAGTGGACCTGGAGGATCTGGCGGTAGTCCGGTTAAAGAATGGATTAAAAAGACGTTACGAAGCATAGCTAACTTATTGAAACGCTTAGGTGACAAACTTGTAGACACACTTCCAGGAATATTAGGTTCTGTATTTTCATGGATATTTAATACTGCTTCTAAAGTTGTGGTTTGGGCGTCTGAGCATCTGTGGTCTTTGTTTATAATAATATTACTCTGGTTACTTAAAATAGTAAATCCCAATTAACCCAGCAAACAATAAACCACCTGTAAGCGCTAGACGCGAAACCCCATGATCAATAACCACCGGACCCGGTGGACTTGGTAGACTCTGTAGACTCGGCAAGCTCCGAAGCGGTGGAGATAATGGTGGGGAACTTAAAGGTTCATTATTAGCAGTAAATACCGTATTCGCAGTATTCACTGTATTCACTGTGTTCACTGTATTAGTTGTATTCGCCGCATTCAATGTATTTATTGTAGGATTATAGCCTATATGAAATTGAGGGTCGGCAATCACTATATTGTTGTAGTAGTTTGATATAGTTCCTATCCTAAGCTGAAGGTCTGAAGGCAACATATACAGTCCTAAACCTATTACGTAATCTACTTTCGATCTTGCATACTTTAAAGTGTCCTGATATCTTTTAATACTTGCGGGTAAATCTACTGCCAAATTAATAGAATCTTCAATGTTGGCTAGAAACTGCTTTTGTGCATCGAAGCTAGTTCCCTCCCCAATGATATTACTTCGTGTTTCTGCTTGAGACCCCAGAATGCACCATGCATACATACGAATAGATTCATTCAGCCTTTCCACCCCACTTTGGGTAAATCCGTTTGATGTGTCTAATATAAAAGTGCTGTATGCTGCACTTTGTTTTTGTCTGATATAAAGTAAAGGAACCTGGCTGTTGTGGTTAAATGATGTAAATCCATGTACGTAAGGCCCCGTGTATAAATTACCTACAGCGTATCTAAATAAAGTTCCCATCCCATGATTGAGGTCTAGTTTTTGTCTGAAGTCTGTTTTAGTATCAATTCCGAATTCATTGCACAACCTTTGATACGCTTTCTTGTCAAAACCGCTGTTAAAGGGATTAAAGTTTTTGTCAGTAGGTAATGGAACCTGAAGTTCAGACAACACCCGTCTCACTTGATAATATAAATGAAACAGATAAATAGACTTCAACATAGGATCTGGGTGATTAAGGTGATGAACGTAAGAAACTCCGCAACCAGTTGTAGTGCATGACATGGCAAAATTAATTTGATTCTGAAAGAACTGCATACCCCCATTGTTTAGCCATTGGTTAGCTAAAAAGTCGCTCGTTAGGTCTGGGTTGAGGTAATGATCAAAAATATTATGGGGGATAGTTTCGAAATGAACCTGGGCTGCCACAGCTATTGTCAGCTTGGTTAGGTCGACTGCTTTTTCATAATAATAAGGCCCTGTAGTATACTTTGCAGCTTTGTTATATTTATAAGGTGCATACATTTTTATTATATTAAAAAATATGTTCGTAACTTTCGAATCTGTAAAATCGGGCGTGGCCATTGAACTTCGTCATTCTATTGACAATACAAACAGTGACCTTAACGTAATCCTACACGAAATATTCTACACGGTTAAATGGGTAAATATTAGTCATGATCTAAACAACAACTGGATAGCGATTAATAAAAAAAGGCACTTTATTCATGCCGGCTATTATGACTTCTGCAGACTTACTGAAGAATTGTTTAAACCTCATTTGATTGAAGCAAAAAATGAACCCTGCAAACTTGATAGTAACTTTAACTTTCCATAAAACCCCGCATAAAGACATTACCAGCGTTACACTTGAGCCAAAGCTGGCACAAATATTAGGTTTCCTTGGCAATGAATTATCTTTTGACCCCAGCGCACTCGTCGGCAGTTATGCAAGATTTATTGGATCAAAACCTATGAATTTGTTAATTAATAATAGATTGTTTGTGTACCTTCATCAACTGAAGACATCGGAAAACTTAGTAAACGGAACTCCTAGTACATTGCTAAGGATAATTTCAACTCAGAGAGAATCTTACTGCGATCCGGTTTCATTAAAATTTCTGCCTCAAAAACGTCTCTTAAGTCAGGACTATCATACTAGTTTTTGCTTCAAAATAACTAACCAAAACAACGAAATTGTAGACTTTGAAGATCTTACAATTATTCTTGAGATAAAATAAAGTTTAATTTTAAAATACTATGTCGAACGGCCCTATAATTCCAGTAACCTGTCCTACCATTGAACTGAAAGACTTAGCAGACACAATTTACTTTGATGCGAATGCTATTGTTGGGTCTATTTACGGTTTCGAATTTACACCAACTGGATATTATAAACGAGCGCTAGTGCCGGCAGTGCCTGAAGTGCCGCCAGAAAAACCATCTATCGATCAGCTAAAGGACTTTAATGCTGGTAAAGTAGATCCCGATTTTAAGTATGCTATTACTAAACGAGAAAATATCTGGTCTTTAACACCTGTAGACACGGAATTAGATTGGCTTATTAAATTCAAGTGTCAAAGCCCTTACACTTTTATGGGACCAGACAATAAATTTAAAAAAATTATCAACACCGGGCCTATGTTAGTTAGTCTAGTGCCGGATGAAAACAATCGAGAAAACATAGAAATCAAAGCCTACAAAAAAAGCAATTATGATTTACATAAGCGTGAAACCGCAGGGAAAAATGTTAGAGTTGTTCTGCAGCCTCCAATACAGCTGGGTAGTGCAGCTATGATAGTACTGGACATAATTGCTCACAAACCCACGCAGAGAAATGTTGATGTAATTCCACATGTTACTCTAAGTTGGACTGATTTAGATGAGGAACCCAGACGAATTACAGTATTTATGAAGAAAAGAGAAAACGAAGATCAGTACTCTGTATTTACTTCCTCGCCCAAGATAACTTTTGTCCCTGTTCCAAATCCCGTTGACAGAATAACGCAAATTAACCTAGACAACGTAGATCTGTTAGCATTTTATTTCAGCGATCAGATATTTTCTGATAGTCAAATAGAATATTTTGCTAATAAACTAAAATCAAGTTAAATATTGTTAATTAATAAAAAGCCTTTTTTTCCCACTAAAAATATGATGACAAAATTGTATCCTGCTATAGTGGAAGCAGTAGTGGATGAACAACCAATGCAACCCAGTGCTCCAACGTTAGACTTAAGTAACTTAAGTGCCGTTCAAACGTTCAGGTTGGAAGAAATAAGAAAAGTTAGGACTCAAATTGAATCAGATATCCAAAAGTACTCTAGATGCAGACGAAGGTATTCCGGCGCTTATAACGGGGTGTCGGATAGTGCAGTGGTTGGAGCACTCGCTACTGTGTCGAAAGTGAAGCACCGTCCGGTGCGGTTAGCACTTGGATGGGTGACCGCTAAGGTGTGAAGCGACAAACCACAACGCCCCCAGTTGACTCAACTGTGATTGAGTACCTACTCTCTTGAGGGTGGGGAAGGTAAAGCAGCGAGGGAGAGAGTTGGGCATCACCCTCATTACGCTGGCCCAAGATAAGTGTGATCTCCAACATCACGCTCCCCTACGGCCACAAGGCTATGGGACTACCTTTACCTTTACCTTTTATAACGGAATAAATTACGTGTCTACTGGTCTAAATGTTATTAATGCAGCGGAAGCTGCTATCAGCGTGGGATTATTGGTGACTGGGATTGGTATACCAATTAGTATTGGATTAGGGGTTGCTGCCGGATTATCTTCAGTGATGTCAGTTCTACTTGGTGTAATTAATACTAAAGTATCTAAGAAACTAGAAAAACACGACCTAATTTCTAGCCTGGCGATAGCTAAACTTACTAGCATGAACCTAATAATTTCGAAAGCTCTAGAAGACACTCAGATTACAGACCAAGAGTTTGTAATTATCCAGCGAGATTTTGAAGAATATAAAAAGTTGAAGCACGACATACAATCTAAATCTAGGTCTGCACCTGTTAATATTGAAGAAATTTAAAAAAATTAATAGAAGAAGGGAGACTACTGGGGTGGAAGGAGCAACTAGATGCTTTGAAGAAAAAGCTCGGTGCTTCAGAAAAAATACAGTTAACATTTACTCAAGCCTTACAGGCCTTACGGGTTTTCCAGGCCTTACGGGTCTTGCAGGCCTTCCTCCTTATTCATATTCATAGTCGCAGTCATATTCATAGTAGTAGTTTCTACCTGTAATTTATAGTGGCCTAGAGCGTACGCGAACTCCTTAGTTACCCTTACCCGCTTTGTGTCATTAGCGCACAATGTTTTTTTGGTCGTCACTGCAGTGGATAGAACATGGTTTTTAGACTTTATAGTTGTGTTAGGGTATGGTTTAACTTCTTTCCCATCTAAGGCTTCCAGGTAGTTTTCGTGCCTGATATCTCTGTTTTTTATTGCAGCTTTTTGGGTGCCTTTTGCTTTTGAAGATTCTCCCGATTCGTGTTTAATACTGTCCTGCGTATTCTTCTATTAGTTTCCCGTTCATTTCATCTTTCATCAAACCTATTTTCTTTTGGTTTGTTTTGCTGTACAAAGGGTGAGTTTCAGGGTAGTCACTAGTATCGTAATGTTGTAGTTCCGATTCTAAGTCTTTATAAATGTCTTCAGTAGGGATGTCTAGTATAAGGGAGTCTGTGTCTGTGTATAAAACTCTGGCCTCCGGGTATTTAGGTTTAAAGTAATCGTAGTAAAATTCGAACATTAGTAATTTAGAAAGGTCAAGAATAGTCATCCCCATAAACACTGGTTTGTCTAGATTAACTTGCGTGGTTTTCATGGTAACGGCATACAGGGAGTCATGAAACTCTTTGTAACCAAGGTATTGAGGCTTAGATGTTAATTTAATTGCTTGATTGAGTGATGTAATTAGCCTGACGTCTTTTCGCTTGTATGGGTTCTCCATAGTTTTACCAAAACAGCTGTTATTCAGCAGCTTAAAGAAATCTTTTTCAAACGTAGATTGCGCTTGTTTTCTGAGCTCTGTGTTTTTATTGATGTACCCAGCCAAGACGTTTGTTTGTTTAAAGTATAAAAGCTTATGAATCGCTGTGCACTTCATGCCGTGTCTGATGTAGAACTGCAGGTTTCTGTAGTGACAGACGTAATTAGATTTATTATAGAGGTTAGGAATAAGTTTAAGTTGCTTGTCTGTACCATGCATTCTTTTTGGTGCTAATGGGTAATCATTATGTAGGTCGTGTAAGGCATTGGGGTACTCTAGGTCAACTTCGACAATAAACCCTATAGTATGATCTTTAGGGCGATTTAAAATACTGTTTAACCACGTCAAGTTTGCAGGGTTTGGATTAACATGTAATTTGAAATCTGAAACCGGTAAAAGCTCACTCATTAAGCGCTGTTGCAAAACTAGTGCAGATAGAGTTATCCGTCCCTGCCTTCACCTATGCCAAGGACACCGGCTAGTTCCGGTTGAGTATTAAGCATGGCCGAACATAGACGGAAGACTTGTGGCGGAGGAAAACCGTATTGCGTTTGCTGCCCTAATTTCGCAGGAAAAGTAATTGAAGGGCGCATTGTCAAGTTACACAAATTACCAGCTAACAAAACACTGAAACGACTGTGGGAACAACGTTTGCGACTGATTCGGAAAGATTACAACAATGTAAAATAATAAGACATAATTGCAGTTGCTTCACTGAATTAAAAACAAAAATTATTCTACTGTATAATAATGTTATCTTCTAGATAAACTGCAACATTAACATTTCTAAATTAAAAAATTAAAGCAAAGAAAAAGAAAGAGACTTCGAATTTCTCGTGAATGTAGGTCACTGACAAACGAATTAGGCCTACTGAACAAACAAATCAGCAATCAATGTTTAGGCAGTTATTTTTAAATTTACTTTTACAATTTTAATAAATGATTTTTCATGATTTTGGCTGAAGACAGCTAGTTATTTGGTTGAGATTACTTATGACAGTGTTCCTTGGGCTTGGAGCTGACAAGACACGCTTACACAGTAACACACGAGGAGGCACTGTGGTCTAATGGTAGTGCTTCGGCTTGTGGATCTGAAGGTCCCGGGTTCGAGCCCTGGCCGGGCCATTGTGTTGTGTCCCTGGGAAAGACACTTTACTCCTGTTTTCCTACTCCTTCGGATGAGAGTATAAACCGAGGTCTAGTCTGTGTCGCATACATTCCATCATAACGGACTTTAAAGATCCTGACGCTCATGTCCTAGACGGGTGAGTGCCGGTAACAAGAAAACACTTGGTAAAAAGTGCCATAATAATCAAAATTGATTGTGGGCATCTACGGAAGAAGAAGACACACTACACAGCACAGTACATCGAATCGATCGATTCGATTAATCAACGCAAAATTACTATTATATTTACTTGTGAAAAGTTACGCCTCGTTTTCTATCACGATTAGGTCTCTTCGTACATCCATATGCACAGCAAGCAGCCATCCTGAGTAAAATTTGAACGATTGTACAAGAGAAATATAATTTATATAACCCTCTATCTTTCTTGCTTCAACCGGAACTAGCCGAACCCAAGGGCCGCAACCGATCCGCCACTTTTGCTTTCATTATGAAACAGCGCTTATAGGGAATGTCAATTTTTGACAATTTTGAGATAGCACCGCCAGCCGATGGTGCATTGCGATAGCTAGCTTCTATCAAAGTATTGAAGAGAAAGAACAAGGATAGTCAGGTAAAAATAGCCCAGTAAGAAAACCCCTGCTACATAAAAACAAGGATTGTCAAATAGTTGCCCTTGGTCGCTTCCCCTGAAACCTATGGGTTTGCTTGATTGTGGCTGCTGACAGCTGTTCAAGATGGCGGATATAAACACACATCCTGAAGTGACTGTCAACCCCAAATAACGGCCAATAAATGGCAGTAAAAGAGAAATTGATAAGAAAAGGAAGCTGTCAAGTCATGTAATGGGAGAGGCATGCAACTGTGCAAGGTTGCAATGCTTTGAGTGAGGAAGTCGATTTTGGATAGGTTTAATGCGCTGTACACAAAAGACGAACAGGATGCTATGATAGCTTCAGCGATAACACCAAACAAGGTCAAGCAGAGAAGACCAAGGAAAGAGGAGAACGAGGCCGATCTATACAATCACTCGTCCTATCCTATTCCTATCCTATCCCATAACTTGAAGGTCGTAGGAGCATCATAGATGATCGTTTAACCAGCGTACTCCATCTTTCCTTTATCAGTACAACTTATGTTAATCTGATGAATAAAATTTGATACAACAACAACAACAACAACAACAACAACAACAACAACAACAACAACAACAACAACAACAACATCTTTCCCTGTCCTCAGCAACCCTGATTGTTTGGCTCAGTGTCAAACCAGTCCATTCTCGAATGTTGTCCTCCCACCTCTTTTTTGGTCTCCCTCTTTTTCTACCTCCTTGCACTGTGCCTTGCAGTATCGTCTTTGCAAGACCTGATGATCTGGTGATGTGGCCCTACCATCGGAGTTTACGATTTCTCACCACTTTGAGCAGGCCATCGTGTTGTCCAATGGCTTGTGTGATGGTCTGTCGGACTTCGTCGCTGGTAATGTGCTGGTTATAGGAAATGCCCAGAAGTCTTCTGTAGCAGCTAATCTCCATGCTTTGTATTCTTCGTTGGAAATCTGCTGTGAGGGTCCATGTTTTGCAAGCATATATAGGAAGATGAAGATGACAAGGGAGCGCAGCAGCCTTACCTTGGAATGTAGCTGATGGTCCTGTCTTTCCAAATTGGCTTCAACCTCGCCAGGGCAGCAGTTGTTTGTGCGATCCTGGAGAGGACTTCCTGTCGGGACCCATTGTCTGATACAATGGCTCCTAAATATTTGAAGCTATGCACTGTGTTGAGGGATTGGCCTTGGACTTTAATGTCCGTGTTGATACCATTGGTGTTGTTGGTCATCATTTCGGTCTTCTCTGCACTTATTTCCATTCCATAGGCTCTGGAGGTGGTATCAAACCTCTGTACCAGCTGTTCAAGTTCTTGTTCCTCTCCAGCCAATCCATCAATGTCATCCGCAAAACGGAGGTTGGACATTGCTCTTCCCCGTATGCTGACTGTGCTTTCGTGGTCTGCAAGGGCATCTGACATGATGCGCTCTAGGAAGATGTTGAAGAGTGTTGGAGAGAGTTGGCATCCCTGACGCAAACCGATGGTTGTTCTGAACCAGTTTCCGATGGCGCTGTTGTGGAGGACTGCACTGGTAGCCTTGTCATACAGGCTTTTGATGACTTCAATAATTTTAGGGCTGATGTTGTACACTCTCATGGTTGCCCATAGAGCTGCATGCCACACTCGGTCAAACGCCTTTTTGAAGTCTACGAACACATGATATAGATGTTGTTGGTGCTGTAGGTATTCCTCGCAGATTATTCTGAGGTTGAAAATCGGTTCAGTGGTACTTCGCCCTGCCCTGAATCCTGCTTGCTCTTCAGCTATGATTGTTCAGCTTGGGGTTTCAACCTGTTGAGAATTATTTTCAGGAAGACCTTGCTGGGATAGCTGATGAGGCTGATGGTGCGGTAATTTTCACATTGTGTAGGTCACTCCCCACTCTGCCAGATCTTGTTACAGATAATGTTGAGTGCGTCCATCATCGCTTCTCCTCCTGCTTGAAGCATTTCGGCGGGTATGTTGTCCACTCCCACTGACTTCCCCTTCTTCAGCGATTGCACTGCTGCCTCAACTTCCTCTCGGAAAAGTGGGAGAATTTCTTCTTCTTCTCTGTTCTCTGGACATGCTAGAACTGATGGGTCTCCGTTTGGTTTGTGGTTTTAAAGGTCAGATCAGTACTCTGTCCATCTGTCCAAGACTTCTTGTTCTGTAAGGCATATGCCAGACTTGCTTTGGATCGTGGAGACCTTGGGCTGTTTAACACTTGTCAGCCGCTTCACAGTCTGGTAAGCCTTCTTGCTGTTGTTCTTGTTTAGAATGTTCTCTATTTCCTGGCATTGATCTTCTATGCAGTTCTCCTTTGCTGTGCGCATGCCTTTTCGGATTTCATTGTTGATTTTTCGGTAGGCATCAGCTCCCTTTGAGGTGTTCTTTTTCTTTTTCATCTCTCTTCGTTTATCGCACAGGTCCAAAAGTTCAGGTGTGATCCACAGCTTCTTCTTTGGCCGGTGCTTTCCAAGTATCTCCGTGGCGGCATCTGTCACAGCTAAGTTGAAGGTGGTGATCATGGTGTTGACATCTACCATAGACCAGGAATACTAGACCGCGCAGTGACGCCTTTGGTGTGATGACGCGCCACGAGTTATGCGACTTGATTGTAACATGTGTGAAAATGGCTGCGTCACAGAGTGAAGATCTGATGGAGAGGGGGAAAATAAATCGCAGGAAGAGTTACGGTGACCACTGTGCAGCTTTGAACTGCACAAACGCAAGATTAAAGGCAGCATGCAAGGGGAAGAGTTTTTTTGGTTTCCCAAAGGAAGAAGAACGGTAAGTTCTTGAAGAAATTGTAGATCCATTCTGACAGACAAGAATCGTGATATAAAAGAATTATGATGACCAAGACCGGTCAATGAATGGTTGTCAATGATACAAGACGGATTGGAACTAAGGTGATGTTTCGTGTAAGAAACGGTTTGGATTAGCTCTAAAAAAAAAAAAAAAGATTGTAAGACAGTATGAGAAAAGTAAAATTTCAGCGGCTTGTTATTTGCTGTCCACCAAACTGTGTCTGTAATTCCTCAACTTCGTATCCTGTTATAATTAAATTAGGTTGTGGCAGAATATTCTAATATAAAACACAGATGCCAACCCTTTATTTTGTCACAGGACTCACTGAATGTATTGTCAATTTGAATGAAATATATAGGGTTGATTGCAGGATGGTTTCATTTGTGATCACAAAAAGTTGCCTTGTTCACCTTTTTTTAAAAACGAGAGAGAGAGAAAGAGAGAGAGAGAGAGTATAATAATTACGTACCCTAATTATTATGTTGAAATCAATCGAAGCATATTTTTGTAAATAAATGAATTTCCGTGTGCACAACTAGATTTACGTTTCGAATTAGTCAATATCTTTATTTATATTTCGATCTCCATCTCTTTCTATATCACACACACACACACACGCCCACACGCACAAATTATACACACTAAATCTTCCAATCAATCCGTATGCTGTATAACCCCATACGGAACAAAAAATAAATTACGCATGTATGACACATATTCTAGACTAGTGTGTGTGTTTTTTTTAAATATTATTATTATTTTTATATTAACTCAATTTATCTTATACATACTGTTTATTTCAAGCAACAAAACAATGCAAAAGCCACCTATTTCACGGGTTACAGTTTAGGAAGCGCTCATAACACCCTTACGGTCAAGAGGCAGCAAGTCATGAAAAAATAAACAGATGTGCATAAAAAAAATTTCTCAAATTTGAAAAGCCTTATTTCAAACATTTTCAACAGCAAAAGGTGAAAATCGCGGTCTAAAACATTTTTAAAAAATATAATTAAAAACCCCCATATATAGACAACAGACTAAGAACCGAAAGCAAACCCATGTGAGGTTGAAGGGACGTAACTCCTCCACCGTACATCACTTCTCATAGAGGCGATATCGCGAAGTGATCTCTCTCTTCTTCCTTTCTCTCTGCATCTACTTCACCAGCTCCCAAAATGAGCAGTGGTGCAAATTTTTAATATTTTTTTTATTTTGATGGCAATGTTTTGTTGAATATTAAATTTTGTGAGCTTCTACATGTTGCATACTTGTTTTTATCAACGTTGCAGGTTTGGTTAAGTCTCTGTGTCAATTGTGAGTTTCTACACTTGATACATTAGTCTCATTAGAGAAGAAAATTTTGTACAATGGAAAAACAGGGAATGTCATTTTTGGACATAGGTTACATAACGCTCTCTACAATCCACACAATACATTGCAAAAAATTTATTTAAGCGTATTTCAAACCTAGTCTGGATACTGTTTATGGAAAAACAAGAAAAAACTACAGTATTCTTCACTGTCAGGTTGCAGAAGTCTTCAAATCTTGATTTTTAGTTTTCTCGATTTGTCAAAAATTGACATTCCCTGTTTTACCCTTGCACCCTTCAATTAGATTTCTGCGAGGCGTCATAGTGCTTCAGGTATTTATTGTTGGCTTTGCAATAATTATGAGCTGCCACACTTATTCCTCCACGAATGCCTGACTCAATCATTGTCATCATTACCTGGTCAGTTATGAGATCAATTTTAGAACCACTAAGTTTTAAGAAAGCATCCCAACTCATTCCTGGCGAAGAAATATAATGAGAAGGGTCGAGGGAGTAATGATGTAAACTCGTTTCTCTGTATTTTTAAAACACATCGGCCAACAAACAGACGTCAGCTTTTAAATATATGTCGTGGTAGTCACCGAGGGTTTTACAGCCGAGTGCATTCCAGACATTCTGCGCGTGTTCATAATCAGAATCACTAATAAAAGTTTTATTGAGTGAAGAATAGAAGTTTTCTTTAGGAGGTAATTCCAATTCTTCAAACACTTCCCAAGAGTCCATGTATTCATAAGGATACACACCTTTCCGAATAAGTGTAACGTTTGGAAAGTATTTACTAGTGATAGGGTAGCTGGGTAAGTTCTTAGCTAGCGTTTCTAAACTGGAAGACAAAATGTTGAAAGCTGTCGTAAAACTTTAATTTATTCAGAGTGAAAGTTTTATATTTTTCTTCTGTCTCGGCAATACATGACACTTTGTATGCTTTCGTCACTGCCTGCATGATTAAATGGGAGTCGTAATTTCGAAGATTGTGAATGAAAATAGGGAGAGAAAAATGTTTGATTCCATAGTCTAAGTTGCATTTCTGATGAGCAGCACCTCTAAATGCCCCTGTTATATGACAATGATCTCTCACCCTTTGGGTCTTTGCGTCCTTCGGGTCAAACTCATTATTACAAATGTGGCAATGTGTGGCTGCTTTAAAATTATGGGAGTCAGATTCAGTAAATATCATGGGCGCAGGATTATCTAGCTGCAGTAAACACAATTTGTATATTTTGTTCATCTCATCTAAGAACTTCCGAGTTGCGTCAGGCCCTCTGTAAATTACCGGCTCTGTATGTTGTCCATATGTTGTCCATCGGCTCTAACAACTACATACCCGAAACTGCAGACTTCGTGATGGTGTGTGAGGAATGAGTTAGGCCTACTAAATCCTTGCGGGCCTTGATATTTTAAAATCAATGATTTGAAGTCAGCATAAACTATATAAGGTTGTTTGAATTGTTTGTTGATGTTTTTAAAATATACTTGAGAACCTGGCTTCAGTAACACAAGGCGGGTTTGGGTGTCTGTCATGCTTTTGCATATCTTACTATGCTTGTCAGCAGCTTGGAGATTAGATACTCTGGTTAAACAGCGTCTGCACAAATATTGTTTGCCATGATGTTTTGAAGTGTGTCCTAATAATCTAGAAATGTTTCGTATCAGAGTATAATGTTGCATGCTAGGGTCTTGCGGGTCTGTTATTAGTAAACGATCGACGTGGTGATTGTGGTCTGAAAACGATGGGGCATTAGGAGAGATTCTTAAAGGCATAAGTTTTGATTCAGGGTCCCAAACATATACATTGACTGTTATAGGAGAGTTCTGGGATTCAAATTTGTCAATGGCGTCAAGGCTAACAGGAAAATTAATGTCTTTAAGATTTAAGTTTGTTACTTTATCTTTGTACAGTCCCACCCTTTCAGGATGTTCTTTCGACTGAATAGGATATAATTTAGCCAGAACACACCACATAAAAACATTTGTCGTCCGTGTTCTTAATATTCAATACAGCCTTGTCAAGAATTTCTTTGGGAAGAGGGATATAAGATTTTCCTTTGATTGGATTATACTTTGCAATGTTCAGTTCTAATGATTCTAAAGTTCCTTTTGCCCATCCAGACCCTTTCATAGTTGCGTGCTCTATACTGTCTTGTAACTGATTGATTAAGATGTTGTTATACAATTTTCTAGATCCGCAGATTTTAATACTTCAATTTGACTTGAAGAAATCCACACAGTCATCGTTTCATCAATACTACCAGGTTTAATAAAAGTTACCTGAGCATGGATGCGTATTTTAACGGGAGATTTGAAATTAAAATTGTTAAGTACAAATTCGTAATTATTATAGACAGATTTAAAAACATTTTGACTGTAAAGAATTGGAAGTTGTAAAGTTTGAAAGATGTCTTTAAACAAAGGAGATTGCGAAAGACTTTTTGTGTCCGTCATTTTTATACTGATAACAAAACTTTAAATTAAAAAATAATTATTTTAAAACTGGATTTTTAAGCTTAAAACCACTTAACTGGGTTAAAATTGCATTCGCGCAGACAAATACAGTCAAAGGGAAGCAACCGCAACTTTACTTATGAATGCGTGGTAGTAATTTTTATATCTCAAACTCTTCCATGCATCGCTGCACCGCCGGCACAACACAAATCTAAAAAAACTCGCTCTACCACTGTGTAAACATTACCGCGGCCTTCCATGATCCAATCAATAAACTGTTGGGACATAGAAAAATGACTGCGCCGTCAAAGTTTAACATAACCACGGTTTGCGCTGTCTACGCTTTCGTCGTCTGATAATGCCAAATCAACAAAGTCTTGTACTATTTTAATGCTTGCGTCAACGTTTTCAATCACACGAGAATAAGACATTTCATAAATACACTCTGGGCCTTAATCACATCACTGCAATGTCACGCTAACCTTTGCGCTGTCGGCGTAAACAATCAAACACTGTTGGCGCGGTGCAACTGTTTATTTCTCAAACTCTCACACATTCAACAGTCGCTTCAAGTGCTGGTTTAACATAATCACTTTTTGCGCTGCCAACATTTCATCATCTAATAATGTCAAATCAACATAGTCTTTTAATATTTCAATACTCGCGTCATTTGTATTAGTCGCACGAAAAATAAGAAATTTACAACATAATACTGTCACGGTCTTCGCCCGATCGATGTAAACATGGCCGCACAATCGTGATGTCAGGCAGGGTTGCAACAAAGCCCCGGCTTGTGCCTGATTGAATACTGTGATTTCGCCTAAAATGATTAAAGAAGGGTTGTAATTTTTTCGATGTTTAAAAAAGAATATATTATATTTACATTCCAACCACCTGCGGCATGCAGCACAATTGGTCTGGTATAGTTGTTTGGGATTATATAGATTAATTTTCGCAATACAAACATCAAGCGTTAATGGCTGCGAGGTAGTACAGCGGACTTGTAATTGAGGAGGCGTGGGTTTGATTCTGTAATGAGCCTTTTTTTTGTTGTTGTTGTAAAATTAATTTACTTGCATGTGTGTTTGTATGTGTGTGCGAGTGTGTTTGTGAGCAAATACTTTATACATTTACATTAATTTCGATGTTTAAAAAAGAATATATATATATTCTTTTTTAAACATCAAAATAAATGTAAATGTATTATTATAATTACATTCCAACCACCTGCACATGCACACAATAGGCGATAAATATACGGACTAACAGATAGGGCTAGGATTACAATTACCGTGTTGGAACTAAAATAGACAATACCACTTTCCTGTGTTTGTGTATTCAAGTGAATAATGTATATATAATAAAAAGAAAACCAGATTATTTATAGTGCTACGGGAGAGTGCATTACCAAGTATGCATTTCAAGGTTACCTGGGTGCATGAGGAAATATGTGTTTATGTGTCTTGGTGAATGTATATACTGTAGAAAACCCGTGATTATTTATAGTGCAACAGCAGTGCGCATGCTCACAATTCTGTTAAATACTTTGTGTCAAGGCTAGCTTAGTGTGTGAGAAAATAGTAAACGCATACAGTATTTTATTTACTACAAACCCAGCTTAATGTGGGCTTGTGCGTGCTTGGTGTTGTGCAGGAGGTTGTAATTTTTTTTGTTTTAACCAAAGACGCAAGATATACGAATATATATTATATTTAGCAAATGCCAGGATTTGTAAAATGCCCATAAAACAGCCCTATATTGCAATAAAATGGCGTCAGAAAAAACAAAGGGGCTTAAAGCCCATTTTACCTATGTCTTAGGCTAAGCGAAATCTTTTTTTTTTTTAAACTCGAGATCAGAGTTAAATTAATAGTTAGTTATTCATTGCTTACATGATCCAGCGGATTGCAAAGAACCGAATCAGGACCACAAAATCAAGACCAGAACTTCGCTAGTAGTAGTAGTAGTAGTATTAGTGTTAGTATTAGTAGTAATAGTAGTAGTAGTAGTAGTAGTAGTAGTAGTAGTAGTATATTTAGTAAAATCTTTAATTTATTTTGTTTTATTTGTTTGTTATTATTATTATTATTATTATTATTATTATTATTATTATTATTATTATTATTATTATTATTATTATTATTATTATTATTATGATGTCTTTCCGGCTCCATTTGAAGAGAGTAAATACAGCAAAGTGCACTAGGCTGAAGTTCGACCTGGACAAACTGCAAGACCCGGAGGTGGCAAAAATATTTCAGGCCACAATTGGAGGGAAATTTGCACCACTGCTTATTTTGGGGGCAGGCGAAGTAGATGTCAACACCATGACCAATACCTTCAACTCAGCTGTAACTGATGCCGCCACTGAGATCCTTGGCAAGCACCGACCAAAGAAGAAACCGTGGATCACACCTGAACTTTTGGATCTGTGTGATAAACGAAGAGAGTTAAAAAAGAAAAAGAACACCTCACAGGGAGCTGATGTCTACCGAAAAATCAACAATGACATCCGAAAAGGCATGCGTACAGCAAAGGAGAACTGGATAGAAGATCAATGCCAGGAAATAGAGAACAATCTGAACAAGAACAACAGCAAGAAGGCCTACCAGACTGTGAAGCGGCTGACAAGTGTTAAACAGCCCAAAGTCTCCACTATCCAAAGCAAGTCTGGCATTTGCCTTACAGAAGAACAAGAAGTCTTGGACAGATGGACAGAGTACTGCTCTGACCTTTACAACCATACACCAAATGGAGACCCATCAGTTCTAACATGTCCCGAGAGCAGAGAAGAAGAAGAAATCCTCCCAATTCTCCGGGAAGAAGTTGAGGCAGCAGTGCAATCGCTGAAGAAAGGGAAGTCAGCGGGAGTGGACAACATACCAGCGGAACTGCTACAAGCAGGAGGAGAAGCGATGACTGATGCTCTCACCATTATCTGTAACAAGATCTGGCAGAGTGGGGAATGGCCTACACCATGGACCCAGTCGCTTGTCATCACTCTTCCCAAAAAAGGTAACCTTCAGGAGTGTGAAAATTACCGCACCATCAGCCTCATCAGCCATCCCAGCAAGGTCCTCCTGAAAATAATACTCAACAGGTTGAAACCACAAGCTGAACAAATCATAGCTGAAGAACAAGCAGGATTCATGGCAGGGCGAAGTACCACTGAACAGATTTTCAACCTCAGAATAATCTGTGAGAAATACCTACAGCACCAACAACATCTATATCATGTGTTCATAGACTTCAAGAAGGCATTTGACCGAGTCTGGCATGCAGCTCTATGGGCAACCATGAAAGTGTACAACATCAGCCCTAAAATTATAGAAGTCATCAAAAGCCTGTATGACAAGGCTACCAGTGCAGTCCTCCATAACAGCGTCATCGGGAACTGGTTCAGAACAACAATCGGTGTGCGTCAAGGATGCCTACTCTCTCCAACACTCTTCAACATCTTCCTAGAGCGCATCATGTCAGATGCTCTTGCAGATCACGAAGGCACAGTCAGCATAGGGGGCAGAGCAATCTCCAATCTTCGTTTTGCGGATGATATTGATGGATTGGCTGGAGAGGAACAAGAACTTGAACAGCTTGTACAGAGGCTTGACACCACCTCCAGAGCTTATGGAATGGAAATAAGTGCAGAGAAGACCAAAATGATGACCAACAACACCAATGGCATCAACACGGACATCAAAGTACAAGGCCAATCCCTCAACACAGTGCACAGCTTCAAATATTTAGGAGCCATTGTGTCAGACAATGGGTCTCGACAGGAAGTCCTCTCCAGGATCGCACAAACAACTGCTGCCCTGACAAGGTTGAAGCCCATTTGGAAAGACAGAACCATCAGTCTACATTCCAAAGTAAGACTGCTGCGCTCTCTGGTCATCTCCATCTTCCTATATGCTTGCGAAGCATGGACCCTCACAGCAGATCTCCAACGAAGAATACAAAGCATGGAGATGAGGTGCTACAGAAGACTTCTGTGCATTTCCTATACCCAACACATCACCAACGTTGAAGTCCGACAGACCATCACACAAGCCATTGGACAACACGATGACCTGCTCACAGTGGTGAAGAAACGGAAACTCCGATGGTATGGCCACGTCACCAGATCATCAGGCCTTGCAAAGACCATTCTGCAAGGCACAGTGCAAGGAGGTAGAAGAAGGGGGAGACCGAAAAAGAGGTGGGAGGACAACATTCGAGAATGGACTGGTTTGACACTGAGCGAAGCCATGAGGGCTGCTGAGGACAGAGAAAGATGGAGTATGCTGGTTAAGCGATCATCTGTGGTGCCCCTACGACCTTCGGGTTATGGGACAGGATAGGATAGGATAGGATAGGATTATTATTATTATTTGTTTGTTGTTGTTATTATTATTATTATTATTATTATTATTATTATTATTATTATTATTATTATTATTATTATTATTATTCCTCTTTTTTTTCTTAAAAAAAAAAGATTAGTGTGCTGCTGTGGTGCTCAATGGTGTAAATTTGGTCAGTGACGTTTTGTTTGTTTTTGCTGAAGTTGGGCGTAGCCAAAGAGCTTATTACGGAAAGAGGGGGAACTTCCAGTACGTCATACACAAAAATGTGAGACACTCTCACGGATTATTTCCCTTTGCTCGGGCTGGCTATATTTCAAAATCTGCTGTATGAATGATCTGTGCGTGGTAACTTATTGAGCCTATGCCATTGCAAAAGAACATTTTTATGGCAACGTTTGCAAAAACCAAACTTTTAACCATCATTATTATTAACATTCCGCTACAGCTGTCTTTTTTAGTTGTTTTTTTGTTTTGTTTATGTTTACTTATTGACATTTATTAGGTGCTTTTATGCTGCTTATGTGTGTATGTCATAGGTTCGTTTTCTGCCCTGGAATTTATTATTTTTTAATCAACGACAGATATTTTAAAATTAAAATGTGCATGACAGACTGTTTCATTTATCCGAAACTGTGTAAATCCGTAATCGTGAGAGAGAGAGAGAGAGAGAGAGAGAGAGAGAGAGAGGTTGGGGGAAGAGAGAGCTCTGTCATTCAATCAATTAATCACAATAAATCACAATAACAAAATGTTTCACTAATAGTGTGAATTTAATTTATATCAGGTGTCCCCCTACCCCCAACCCTCTCACCTCCCACATCACTGGTTTAATAACATCAGTCGCTTCAGGATCAACGGTTTCTTTTCTCTCACATCTCAGGTACAGATTCTCCAGAAGAAGTGAAATCTTTCTGACGAGGTGACATATTTCTGTTATAATACTGCATTCATGCCGTTACACTTGGATGTAGATCTATTATTATTATTATTAGATCTATTATTATTATTATTATTATTATTATTATTATTATTATTATTATTATTATTATTATTATTATTATTATTATTATTATCTGATATCTATTTTTGAAATATAAGCACACATATAGTCAAACAACCTAGCAATAACGTAAACAGTGAGCGACCTGTTGAACGTAAACTGTCAGCAAGCAAACTGTTTTGGATTTAGCACATAAGTATAACATGAATCATTCAAGCCGCTCTCCGATTGTTTTAACACTAACAGCACTGCAGCGGTCTTAGTTTAGGCCTACATAAATACAAAAAATGAAGTTTTTCAATTGCAATTTACCTTTCTTTGTCTCTTGGAAATTTGAAAAAGGACTTGCCATCACAACTTTTTTTGTATCTGCCATAATGGCAATTGATGGCTGTGCAAAAGTCACCGCCCTGTTTCACTCGGTCGCCTTTTGACTTTCTGCCACGAGCCATTTTCAGCATGTCGACAAGGGCGCATAACTCGTACCTTTCGATTCGCGGTTTTGTACCAAGTTCCCCCTCTTTCTATCATTAAGCTCTTTTGGTATAGCCCGAAATATTCAGATGGTGTTACTGGTTATTTTTTTCTTATCGATTTACCAAAGTTTTCAGATGATTTATGGAAATTTCCGCCTGTCACGCAACATTTTTTTAAATACGCATTTCTCATTAAAATACATATCATTGAAATACAAATAACAAATTTACTGTATCAGTTAAAAAGAATAATATTTCTATAATATAGTTAAATAAATAATTGCTTTTGGTGCTTGCAATAAAAATGTCAGTTTTTTAGACCATTATAAACTTGCTTTGACTTGTTGTGCTGAAGGGACATCAATGTATCCATAGCGCTTAGAAATTTTGTCATGGTTTCATTGTTGATATAGATGTGAAATATCGTTGTATGTGTGCATTATGTGTCATGTATTATTTTTACTCTTTATTACTAAGTGTGTCAGTATATTAATCATCATAAAATAATAATAATACTAACTGCTTCACAATGCGAATCTCGACTTGACTTACAGCTTGAAGCTGTGCAGATCGAAACAGCGGCTGTTTTTATGCACGGATGTTTTACCACAGGCTCTGAAGTATTTTCTTTCGTCTTTGTAAACTCGTGGGCCTCCTACATACGTACGTAGTACATCTAGTAGGCTATGTAATCGAGGACTACGAAAGACGAGACTTCCCAGCCTGTGGTTTCACCAAAGACACTCTACAATAAGACGGTTCATTCCCGCGAAACCTGAAAATTTATGCATTTGTCATCCCTGTGCTGCCAAGACCCCCCTACCGAGGCACCAGCACCAGTTTCCGCTCCACCTCCTGATGATGACTTGAATTGGGTGGCCGAAGATGACTTTGATGATGACACCAGAGTGCTGTGCAACATCTCAAATCCATGTGCTCTACCTGTAAGCATCGCGGAAGGAAACGCAGTTTTCTATGTTGCCGGCTACATTGCCAGAAAGTTAAAACCCAAAGTTTGCAGCATCTGTGTGGACAGTCTTTCTGGTAACCTTTCTGGAAAACAGGATGAACTGTTCTTTGGTGAAAAACAGTTTTCCGGCATAACCGGACAAGGACTGACAGTTCCCAGCAGCAACCTGGTGCAGCTAGTGAGAGAGCTTGAGTCTGTCTTTGTGGAAGAGTCCCGCCGTCTTTTCCATCTTCCCAAAGTTAAGTCCGGTTGGTCCGCGCCCTCGACAAGAAAGGCGCTACATGCCATTTGACCACATGCCCCTCCTTGTCATGCAATGCAAAGAAACGAGTGCAGGCCCTCTATCTCAACATCCGTCTGCACTTTGTGTTAAAGGAAAACACACGAGGTTTTTCCTCTGCCAGTGGTAGAAGGAACAGGAAGGTTTTAAAAGTTTCTCATTTTTGAACTATTTATGTGATTTTTTATGATGATTCATTGCTGTTGAAACTTGTTACTTTTGTGCTTGAGATTTGTGTAATTGTGTGCCATTTTAATGGCTTTGGACACTATTAGCAACACCTCTATTGCCTTTTATAACATAGTTTTATGTGTTGATTCTAAAGCTGTTCTCAAAGCCCTTCAAAATTGGTATTGTAAAACTAGATCAGACATTATTTTCGATATTAGATTATTAATTCATGCTATTATGTCAAATGGTGTAGGAATTTCTTTTTGTTGGGTTCCTTCACATTGTGACATTTATTTTAATGAAGTTGTGGATACTTTAGCAAAGGAAGGGTCATTAACATTGTTAGACCATCTGCATCAGAACTCATTTCGTTGGTAGAAAGATCAATGACAATGTACTCCACCTTATCACAAAGTACTGGAATAGATCATTACTCATGTTCTAGAAACTTGTGTAGAATAATCAATAAGCTAAGAGTCAACTCATGGAATACTAAATTTTTAGCTGATGCTATGTGTTTATGTTCTCAACCAATTTCCGTTGAACATCTGTTAAAAACTTGCCCCATATTAACTTCACAATATTTAAACAAAAATATTAAAACAAGTGAACATTCCACTGTTGAACTGCTGCAGTATCCAACAATTATTACCATAGCACAAATTATTAGCCAGTCTCCAGTGAGCAAATTTTTGTGATTATTTTGTATGATCCTTGGATGTGCTTTTTGCATTTTGCGTGTGATTGTGTGTATGCTTGCGTGTATGGTCTAATATCACAAACTGTGAATAGACGTTAAATAAAATTATTGAATTGAATTTGAATTGAATTGAATTTGTGTAATTTAAGCACAACTTGTGCTTGCTTGTAATGCTGTTTATTTTACAAAACCCTTTGTCATTTTAGAATATTGCATTGTAATAATTATTGTTGGAATTGATCTTCACTTGCCTAATAGCTGATTTTAGTTGCTTAGGTCGGGCAACCGCCAATGTGGTAACCTCACTTTTTGCATTTGCAGATATAGTCCAATAGTTTATTCATGCAGCAGATAACCAGATTTGTATCAAATTATTTTAGAAATAACTCTTTTACTGTAAAATTGAAAAAGGATGGTGTTTGTGCGTATAGAGCTATTGGTTTTGTTTTTGTTTTCTGTGAATTTCAGAAAGAAAAGTGTCTGTAGTGATAAGGTTTGGTTGTAGTATTTTGTTGTTTGAATTTCAGAAAGAATGGTGTTTGTTTATATTTGAGGTTGTATTGATTTTTCATGTAAATTTCAAAGAAGTTGGTGTTTGAAAGTGTGAGGTTCCAATGTTCTTTTGGTTTACATTTAATCAATTTCTTATACAATGTGTTTTCTCTTGGAGATCTTTTAGTAGACTAATTTCAGTTTTGTTGATTGTTCTAAAGAGCATAGGCCATGCCTTTTCCCAGCAATGTATAGTATTCTTTTCTGTTTATTTTGTTTTGATACCAGACAGTTTACCCTCCTGGTATGAGTGTGGAGTATTTTCTTTCTTCAGTATGAGTTTATTCCTTCTGTTCGTGTTTTTAGCACTATTGTTTTTTTGTTAGATTTTTTTCACATTTATTCAAGCGTGTATTATCTCTTTGTGTGTGGGGGTGGGATAATTGTGCTGGCTTGTGGTGGATTGGGTCTCTTGTTTTACTTTGTTTGTTTCCTTCTGTCTTCGAGTTGTGTATTCTCTGTGTGTTTGGCTAAGAAAATGAATATATGATAATTATGTATGTTTAGATGGAATAAATATTGTGTCAATTATCTACATTGCCTTTTGCTGTGTTGTCCATGCAATTTATTTCTTCTACCCTTTGTCTAACTTTCTTAAAGTTAATTCTGAGACTTTTCTTTCTCATCCTCAGTTTCCTATATCACTGACTTTACAGAACTTATCCTTTACTGAATACACATGCACACAAAGCACATAAAGCATTTGACCAGTACAAACAAGAACACCTTTGTGAAACATACATGTACTCTTTGTTTAGCCTGCAGTTTTTTTTCTGATTGATAAAAGTAACATGGTTAAAACGAAAGGTTTACATGCAATAAGCTAAATAGTACTGCACTGTCAATGATTTCATATCACAGGCTAATCACATTAGAATTTAAACATAAGACTACGAAAAATAGTAAAATAGAGAGACCTACTTTTATCATACACTAGCCACAGTTTTCATTGATTTTGGAGACAGAATTAAACACTAAAATAATAAAAATGCTTAGAAGAAGACTGAAAAGAATATGCCCAGTCTTGCATCGTTTCAATTTATTCACACGTGAATTAACGTATAAATGATATTTATTATTATTATATTATATTTAGAAAATGTAACAGCATTATTGTGTTGATTTTTGTTTTGCTATAACCGCGCGTATTTCTTTAGTTCTAATGCTGAAAGTGTGTGGAAAATCCCAGTACTTTCGCGTTGTTTACAGTATGACGTATTACCTCCCCTGATCCCCCAACACCCAGCGCGCTAGAGGCGCTGCGGTTATATAGATCTTAGAAGGATCGCTAAGAATGAACCGTCTTATATTAGAGTGTCTTTGGTTTCACGTAGTCCTGCAAGCATTCGTTCGTAAAACATCGGAGAGCTTCGTTCGACTTCGGGAATTGCCTTTTTCGGCGAATGACTGGAACTAGGTTGGAAAAAACAAGTTCGCTCCCCGGACTCATTAAGCGTATAGGGGACGATTGGTTAATAGGTACATTCAACCAATTCAACGAAAAAAGGCAGCCCACGTAACATATGCGCTGGGCTCTTGCCTTTTCATGTGGAAGTGACGTTGCATAAGCTAAATTTAGATAGCTAGGGCGCGTGTAGGGAATTCCCGCTAGGCCTATATCGACTTCCCGCGATGTCAACAATCTCCAAGGTAACAGTTACGATGGAAGCTGGTTTGCCTTCGTGCTTATCGATAGTTTTTCAAGACGACCAAACAATAATTGGAACAGTCCAGACTGACAATGATGTCGCTGATGTTTTATCAGCATTTCACTAGTATGGTCCTCGCCAATTTATATAGTACACTAGTATGATCCTTGCCATTTTTTGTAGTAGACTTTAAGTTTAATGGTCTTTACCATGTTGAGTCGCTTAGAAGTTTACAAGTAGTCTACACGAGGATGGAGTTGCTTCCCTGGGATCAGCAATTCGAAAGTCAGTATAAAATTACTGTCATGCGCCGAATGTAAAATAATGCTCCGAATGCATTCTACAGGTAAAATGCATTGTATATATAATAACATTTATTTTATAGATATAAAAGCTCTTTGTTGTTATAAAATGAATTGTTTACCTATAAAATGAATTGTTTATGTATAAAATGTAGTGTTTAGAGATAAAATGAAGTGTTTAGAGATAAAATAGTTTTTCGGAATAATATTTACAAACGGCGTGATGATCGCGTATTTCTCTTGTATATTGTAAAATGTAGTCTGTAGTTATAAAAATGTTGTTTTTAGCTATAAAAAGTTTTGTATTGCTATTTTATAGACATAGAATTCATTTTATAAGTATACAATATCTTTTATACAGGTAAAATGTATGTTCTATAGATATAATGACAATAATGATTTAATTTACAAATGGCGCTTCATACTCTTGTATATCGTAAAACGTTGCTTTATAGCTATAAAAAGTGTTGTATTGCTATAGAATGTATTTTATAAGTATATAATTCATTTTATAATTATACCATATCTTTTATACAGGTAAAATGTATGTTCTATAGATATAATGACAAAACCATTTAATGTACAAATGGCGCTTCATAGTTGGAATGTATCCGGAGCGACTAGCGGCGTTGTGTCAAAATTCGGACCAGGTTTTGTGACCGCGTTTCGGAATAAATTTGCAGTGAATTTGGAGCAGAATTCGTTTGAATTAAGTGATACAAATGGGTTGCTATGAGTGTTTGTTATTCGTCGGCACCCTCCGTTTGAGTTTTAAGTGGACACAAAAAAACAACCGAAAAGCGTGTTTTGGGGGTCACTCGCTGAAACGGAAGCCGATGACTGATGAGTATACCAAAGAATATGGGTAAAAAAAAGGTAAAGGTAGTCCCATAGCCTTGTGGCCGTAGGGGAGCGTGATGTTGGAGATCACACTTATCTTGGGCCAGCGTAATGAGGGTGATGCCCAACTCTCTCCCTCGCTGCTTTACCTTCCCCACCCTCAAGAGAGTAGGTACTCAATCACAGTTGAGTCAACTGGGGGCGTTGTTGTTTGTCGCTTCA
The DNA here is from genome assembly GCA_036898135.1 of Oncomelania hupensis. Taxonomy (NCBI): domain Eukaryota; kingdom Metazoa; phylum Mollusca; class Gastropoda; order Littorinimorpha; family Pomatiopsidae; genus Oncomelania; species Oncomelania hupensis. The sequence goes on along the minus strand of CM072527.1, from coordinate 22,046,297 downwards.
CACCTTAGCGGTCACCCATCCAAGTGCTAACCGCACCGGACGGTGCTTCACTTTCGACACAGTAGCGAGTGCTAAGAATATGGGTATACTACAAAGAAGAATCATCCGAGGCTTTCCCTATATAAAAAGTGAAGACGTTTTAAGAGCAGCGCCGTCAAGCGGCTGCGTTGCGGAGCAGGTCAAGGGATGTAAACAGACCACATAGCAACATGTATGTAAATACAGACGTTATTGCTCGACTGTATCGGCGTGTTTCTGATGAATCCCGAACATGTTTGTCAACAAAATTACTGTGTAATGTGTATGAAAATGACTCCTTGCAATAATGCTGATATTTTTGCACATTTGTTTTTCGTCAACATTGTGATATAGAGCTTACAATTTACATGGAAATGGTGAATGAAAACAGTTCAATTCTACGTTGTTGTTTTTTTTTTAAATTCATACAAACATCAGGCCTTTTTATGATATTCAAGTTTGTGCTGTTGGTGACTGAATCATAAAACAAAAGTATTGCAGCATGCCAGAGTGCTAAATTGTATTCATAAATTAATATCCCCCATTGAATAGTGATTAGTGGGCTAAAGAGCGTTGGTTGTCCATTGAACAAAATGGAACTTGTGAAAATTAACACTGCTTTGCATAATCATAATTATTGTCAAATTCAGTTCAATTTGTAAATATGTTATTGTTTCCTTTGGTTTGGTTTTCTTTGTTGTTTTTGTATGATTACTTTTTTTTCTTTTCTATAACGCTTGTTGTCTTATAGTCCGCCCCACAGTTTGTTTGTTTGTTTGTACATTGCTTAAGGTCCAGTTAATTCTTTAGAGTTGTATCAGGACCATTGGACAGGACAGAGCAATACAACACAGATGACATCAGCTTCATGGCACGGATCATGTTTACAAGGTCATAAAATTAGGAGGCGCTTGAGACGCAGAGTATTCACCTCAATTTTTCGAAATCCCGGTTTAAAAAAACAGTATAAAAGAAAATGTAAATATCTTAAATAATAAACATAAGAAATTAACAGGCAGAAAAAGGCAAATACTAATGCCATATGGCTGAATAAAGCCACCATCACCTTCACCACCTCACCTATCCCGTAGTCTTGTGAACCGTGGGGGCACCACTGATGATTTGGCAATCAATTCTCTCAATTTCTCTGTTTTCTGCCTCTCTTAGGGCATCACTCAATCTTAGACCTGTCGACTCTACAATGTTACCTTCCCACCTCTTCTTCTGTCTTTCTCTCTTCCTCCCACCTTGTACTGTCCCCTGTAAGATTATTTTGGATAGTCCATTTGATCTTGTGACATGGCCACATCAAAGCCACCATACCACCAACTAAAATACATTCTGCCTGTTAATTACTTATGTTTAGTATTTAAGATTTTTATATTTCCTTTTATACTGTGTTTTAAACCTGGAGTTCGAAAAATTGAGTTGAATACTCTGCGTCTCAAGCGCCTCCTAATTTTATGACCTTATAAACATGATCCGTGTGAGGTGCCATGAAGCTGATGTCATCTGTGTTGTATTGCTCTGTCCTGTCCAACGGTCCTGATACAACTCTAAAGAATTAACTGGACCTTAAGCAATGTACAAACAAACAAACAAACAAACTGGGGGGGGGGGGGGGGGGGGGGCAGACTATAAGACAACAATAAGCGTAAAAGAAAAGAAAAAAAAGTAATCATACAAAAACAACAAAGAAAACCAAACCAAAGGAAACAATAACATATTTACAAATTGAACTGAAGTTGACAATAATTATGATTATGCAAAGCAGTGTTAAATTTCCAGAAGTTCCATTTTGTTCAATTGACAACCAACGCTCTTTAGCCCACTAATCATTATTCAATGGGGGATATTAATTTCCAATCCTATCATATCCTATCCTATCCCATAACTCGGAGGTCGTAGGGGCACCACAGATGATCGTTTAACCAGCATACTCCATCTTTCCCTGTCCTCAGCAACCCTGATTGTTTCGCTCAGTGTCAAACCAGTCCAATCTCGAATGCTGTCCTCCCACCTCTTTTTCGGTCTCCCTCTTCTTCTACCTCCTTGCACTGTGCCTTGCAGGATGGTCTTTGCAAGACCTGATGATCTGGTAACGTGGCCATACCATCGGAGTTTCCGTTTTTTCACCACTGTTCGAAAGGTCATCGTGCCATTGGTGTTGTTGGTCATCATTTTGCAGGATGGTCTTTGCAAGACCTGATGATCTGGTGACGTGGCCATATCATCGGAGATTCAGTTTTTTCACCACTGTGAGCAGGTAATCGTGTTGTCCAATTGCTTGTTTGATGGTCTGTCGGACTTCGTCGTTGGTGATGTGCTGGGTATAGGAAATGCCCAGAAGTCTTCTATAGCACCTCATCTCCATGTTTTGTATTCTTCGTTGGAGATCTGCTGTGAGGGTCCATGTTTCGCAAGCATATAGGAAGATGGAGATGACAAGGGAGCACAGCAGCCTTACCTTGGAATGTAGTGACTGATGGTCCTGTCTTTCTAAATTGGCTTCAACCTCGCCAGGGCAGCAGTTGTTTGTGCGATCCTGGAGAGGATATTAATTTATGAATACAAGTTAGCAATCTTGCATGCTGCAATAGTTTAGTTTTATGATTCGGTCACCAACAACACAAACTTGAATATTATAAAAAGGCCTCATGTTTGTATGAATTAAAAAAAAAAAAAGTAGAATTGAACTGTTTTCATTCACCATTTCCATGTAAATTGTAAGCTCTATATCACAATATTGACGAAAAACAAATGTGCAAAGATACCAGCATTATTGCAGGGAGTCATTTCCCTACACATTACACAGTAATTTTGTTGACAAATATGTTCGGGATTCATCAGAAACACGCCGATACAGTCGAGCAATATCGTCTGTATTTACATGTTGCTATGTGGTCTGTTTACCTCCTTTGACCTGCTCCGCAACGCAGCCGCTTGGTGTCGCTGACGTCATTCGTTTCGCATAGAATCGTGTTATGATTCTTCTTTGTAGTATACCCATATTCTTTGAGTATACTACATACGTAGTACGGTACCCCCGTTGGAGTGCCGGGGGTTTCAGTATAAATAGCAGGGCTTCCGATAACGCACATATATCAGTCCCCTATTCGCTATTGTGACGTGGGACTTTAATTTATCTAAACGCACATATGGGGGCCGGGTAGCTCAATTGGTAAGAGCGTCTTGCTAGTAACCGAAAGGTCGCTGGTTCGAATCCCGGATTGGTCAACGTGTGATCATATTATTTTCCCCTTTACCAACAACTGGCCCGCTGGTGTCAGTATAAATCGGTCCAGTAGTCACCTATATGCGAAAGTGTCGTGTGACTATAATCTACAAACAACAACAACGCACATATGTGCGTCCCTGACCCTTTAAAGCCTTACAGGACGCACTAAAACTTCTAACTGGAAGTCCGTGGGACGCACTAACCCACGCCGATCAAAATCAGACTATTCACACTTTTCTGCTATCCTATGCACCAACGGGAATCCCCCATGTAAGAGGAGTAACTCTTTCCGTTACCGTGAAACATACTTCCGGTTTCTTTCTCCGCGTATTGTTTATCCGAGTGTTTTGAGTGAGTTATTTCCAAATATTCAAGAATATGTCGAATCACATGAGAAAGCGTTGGTGGGAGAATAAAAGAGAAAGTGTTGCAGAGAATGCCTGATGGATTTGAAGTCCCAGTTGTGACAGTCAAGTTTACAGTGGGAATACAACATGTGTCACTGGCCACCGGTATCGTACCCTCACATAGTCAACTACTTCGTGTTTTGTGAAGGTTGCGACGGCGAAGCTATGGAAAACTACAAGAGTCTTCAGGTCCTGTTTCAATTTCTGTCGATGATCGTTCTTTAATCGTTGTATCGCTAGCTCTTCCATCTGACGACTGGCGTTTTCGTGGTGGCTTTCTGCCGATCTTCACTTTGCTGTCGTAACCAAGAAACAGCTGGGGAGATGGATTTTGAATGGTGGGCTCTCGGTCAGTAAAATGAAAGGAACAGACAAAAATTGTCTTCGGTGGACGTTTTAATTGTAGTTTTGACAAGCCACTCTCTTATCTGGTCACTATTTGAAGGGGTGTGCAGTTTGTATTGCTCTTGAGACTTGAAACACGCACTCTCCATGCATGAACCATTGGGTAGTGATCAACGCACCTCCGAAGTCGCCACAAATACAGGCCTCTACGATTGTTTTTGCATCCTTTCATTGAGCATGTACTTCCTCCACCGTTTTTATACTTATCCCACTCGTTTTCTGGCTCTAACAATAGTCGTTTTCGGCAGTTTGCCATATTTAAAAGTCACGCATCAAGCTTTGAGAAAAGCAAAACAAGCCAGACCGGAACTTGGTTTCACTCTAACCTCGTTTTGATTTATAATGGCGATACCCACGAGTTTTTATGAGAGGTGCCGGAAAGTTGTGAATAGCCTCGCGACCAGCCAGTGCCAGCTGCTGTATTGATGTTGAGTTGTTGTTTTGTTAAATTTGTTGTTTTTGAAATTGGCTGTGTGCTCTGTTTATCAGAGATGCGTGCAAATAAAAATGATGATGATGATGATTATTATTATTGATTACTATTGATGTTTTAGAAATAATAAAGAGTCAGGAAACACATCACATCTGTCTTTTGTCCTTTTTCAACTTCAACCTCAATGTGATTGTTAGACTGCAAACTTTTATACCCCTCACTCTTTCTCTAGTGGGACCCTCTGACATCACTTGGGGACCCCCTAAAATTCTCAAGAGGGGGTCCCTGAGGCCCGCTATGTTAGAAAGCTTTAGGAAGCCTTGAAATAGTATCCCCGCTTTCTGGAAATTTAGTGCTTTAAATTCCCACTGTCGCTGTCTTTCTCATTTGTTCTTTCTCATTCCTGCTGTTCTATCAATCTGCTATACTATCTTCTTCTTCGCTAGACCAGTCACCTACCTTTTTTTCTTGAAAACTCTTCCGGTACAAGACTCCTTATTTGTGTATGAGGTCTGTTGGATCAGCTTGGGAATATTGGACGCTTTCTGCCAGGTGGTCACTAGTGCTTCCTATGATGTTATTATTTAGCAATGTAGGCATTTTATATGTATGTGTTTTCTTGATAATTTATTTGATGTTTGTATTCTATTTTGTTTTTGTAAACGGGGGTTCGATAAATTAGAGTACAGCCTCAGCGTCCCCTGCGTGGGATGTCTTTATTGTAAAGTGACTGGCTGGTGGAGAGCTTTCAGTTTTACCACTAGGGTTGTTTCAGCAGATCTTTTATGCGGATTGGGGGTTGTCCGGTCCTGATTTGGCTCGGAAGAGTCCGCTGGACCTAAAGCAATAATCATGTAATGTAATGTAATGTAAACTACATACGTATGTACGAGGCCTACGAGTATTCAAAGACGAAAGAAAAGACTTCAGAGCCTATGTAGAAACACAACCACTTCCGGGCTCTTCGACCCTTTTTGTTAGAAAAGTGGACTACTATAGAAAGTTCCTTTGTACTTTGATATAATAATATACAGTGTATTGAACTAATAACTAACTTTGTATATTCTGAACAAGCACTTATTTGAAGCCAAACATATCAATACTGTGACAGAGAAGTAGAAGACAAATTGTTACACTCGTTTTTTTTTGTTTTTTTTTTTTTTAATCAAGTCAAGTCAAGTCAAGTCAAATAATTTTATTGCCAAGATAAAACACCAGGAATATGTCTCAGAATCGAGATAACACGCACGCACACACACACAAACCCACACATGCGTGTACGAGGTTAAAATGGGGTAATTTGACCTACTTCGCGCCCCTTAGGCGGCGAATTAGGTCAAGTTTGTTCAAAAACACAGCTAGGATAAGCAACTTTCCTCGACGACTAGGGTAAGGCACCCGCCCCGACGACTAGGGCAAGGCACCCCTTCAAGAAAAGGGTCAGGGTCAGGGCTAGTTGCAGCGCTGCAACTAGCCCTGACCTTAACCCCCCTCCCGAACGGGCGCCCCACCCCAATCGTCGAGGCGGGCGCCCTACCCCAATCGTCGAGGAAAGTCCCCTATCCTACCCGTCTGGAAGATGCACTACAACTACACCTGGCCAAGTGTACCTGTAGTGCATGTGCACTACAACCACACTTGGCCAAGTGTAGTTGTAGTGCACATGCACCACAACTACACTTGGCCAAGTGTACTTGTAGTGCACATGCAATCAGTTGTTTTAGCCCCGATGCTTGAAACCTGATAAGTGTAACTCAGATTCGTTTATCCACGCAGCCTGCTCACTCAGCAACCAGGCAGAAGTCGTCGTATGTAGTTTTCGAACTTTATTCAGCGTACATCAACAACTGCATACAATCGCTTTTTCCACTCTCAACTTTTCACAACTTTCCAATTTACAATTCTCTCTACTTTCAACTCTAACAGTGCGGTACATATATAGTCTCTCTATACTCGAGGGAACTTTCGAATGATCCAGCGCGACACAATTTTAACCAATCAGAATAAACTTCGTCATCACTGTCTCACGTCATACAACCTTATTTGGGATGGAAGCGTCTCGTGGTTACCACTAGATTTATCCACACCCTTTGATCGATGGTAAACAACCAACTCTAGAAAATTCTCAAATAATATCGACCAACTAAAATTACCAACGTTATACAAAGCTTCTTCTAACAACAACGCAAAATCAAATCAAAGGTAAATACACCCTATTATTGCATGCTTTGCAAAATAAAACGATCAGATCTATCGCGCGCGTCCCACTCGCATCACCGCGCGCGTCTCAACGTAACATAACCCCCTACACAAGAAGAAATTTACCTTATTTCTTTTAACAACGTTGAGACGCAATGCACAAAGTCCAGAATTAAAACTTATTTCAGTCTGTCTGGATACTGTCAATGTTCACAGTTCACCCAAACACAGAGGCAAAGTTCTTTCATCCGCAAGGAAGCGACGCCCTCGTCCGTTACGGTTGTCATCCGGCCCAGGGTCAAAGACAGTGATCTCGTGGACTTTCCTGGAGTCAGCGCATCCCCCGTTGTCTCCTTCTTCCGTCGAATGTCCGACGAAGTCGACGTTGTCGGTTCCCAGAATGCACTTGCCTGGCCTCACGGTCAGGTTAGCTTCTGTTAGACGGTGAAATAGCTCCCTCAAGGTCTGCAGATGTTCCTTCCAGGTCTGGGTGTTGACTAGCAGGTCGTCCCAGTAACACACGACGTTCCTCATTCATCTCTTTAGGGTAGCACCGCTGTTGATCATGCCAAAAGGCATCATCAGGCATTCGTACGTCCCATCAGGAGTCACAAAAGCAGTCTTTGGTACGTCCTGTTGACGCACGGGGAATTGCCTTCTAACAACAACGCAAAATCAAATCAAAGGTAAATACACTCTATTATTGCATCCTTTGCTGAGGTCAATCTTTGAGAAGATTTTACTCCCCGATAATTGGCGGAAGAGGTCTGCTGCAGTAGGCATCGGCTCGGGGTCGAAGACGGTGATCTTATTAACCTTCCTGTAGTCGATGCATACTCTGTTGCTCCCGTCCTTCTTCTTCACGACCACGACAGGGGACACGTAGGGGGAACTAGACTAGATTAGAATGGAAAATAATATTTAAGAAGATATGTGGAGTTACGGATATACATTTAAAGTGGCTGCAAATTAGAATAATTCACAGAATTTTAGGAACTAATATAGTATTATCCAGTATGGGAATAGAGCAGGATAATAGCTGTACTTTTTGTGAAGATGAAAGAGAAAACATTCAACATTTATTCTTTAAGTGTCCGTATGTTCAAGTATTTTGGAAGGAATTTGAAAGGGCCATTAATTCTAAATGCTATAATTCTGTTGCCTTCCACTTTAGCGAGCATCTGGTTATATTTGGCTGTGACAGAAATATAAAAACTGATAAAATATTGGATTTAATATTATTATTATCTAAATCATATATTTATAGATGTAAAATGGAAAAACACACTCCACTCTATCAATCATTTACATATGTAATAAAACACAGATATGAGATAGAGAAGTATATAGCTTGTGTACAGTTGACACAAGAAAAATGTATGCAAGCATGGCATCCCTATATTCCGCTGTTTGAACGCTTATAATTCATTTATTGTTTGTTTGCCTCAAATGTTTTCATTAAGAAGTTGTTAAAAAAGTACTCCATGACCTATATTTTTTTCTCTGTCTCTCTCTTTCTTTCTCTCAGCCTCTCTCTCTCGCTCCCTATCTGTCTATATCTATGTACAAAAACCTAAACCAAACTAGCTTGAATAGCATATAATTATTGTAAAATTATAATAACTATGTACACTCTGTAAGTTTTTTTTTATATTTGATTTAATGACTAATGTGTAATATTGAAATAATGCAAAATTTTCCGATTTACTTTCCATATTTTGTACATATTAGTTATGATCGTATTTATTCATGTTATGTATTAATACTGGTTTGTATTCATGCTAGTTTTGGAATTAAAAAAAGTTGATTATAAAAAAAAAAAAGTCCAAAAGACCATCACACAAGCCATTGGACAACACGATGACATGCCCACAGTGGCAAAGAAACGAAACTCCGATGGTATGGCCACGTCACCAGAGCATAAGGTCTTGCAAAAATCATCCTGCAAGGTACGGTGCAAGGAGGCAGAAGAAGAGGCAGACAGAAAAAGAGGTTGGGGGACAACATTCGAGAATGGACTGGCTTGATACTGAGCGAAGCCATGCTGAGAACAGAGAAAGATGGAGTGCGCTGGTTGAACGATCATCTGTGGTGCCCCAACGACTTTCGAGTTACGGGATAGGATAGGATAGGATAGGATAGGATAGTGATCCAATCAGCTCTCTCACTTCTGCTGTCCACCTCCATCCCCCCACCCCCACTCCCACACCGGACTGTATCTTTCCTGTCGTTTTTTTAATATTATTTTTTATTTCTCTTTATCGCGCACTGAGCATTAGACAATGGATGGAGACACGATATAAATGGATATTGTCGTCATTATCATCATCATCATCATCATCATCATCATCATCATCATCATCATCATCATCATCATCATCATCATCATCATCATGCCGTCTGCTTCAAAATGCCTCTGATATCCCGCATTGTTTGTAAACAACCACAACGCGTCTTTCTGACTCTACGAAAGGTTCCAGTCACTAAACTAACTGCTGCTTCTTAACGCGTCTGATAAACAGCATTGTTTTTAAGCATGTTTAGAAATGTCTTGCAAAAGGTTCCAGTCACTAAACTGTCGTATGCTTCGAACAGGCGTGCGCGCGCGGTGGATTGTCGAGTTTTCATCCGTGCGCCAAGGGCTCCTGTCGTAGATTTGCAAGGTGGCTGAAAGCATCGCGCACTCGCGCGCTCTTTTAGGAGAAAGAGAAAAGTGAGTTTGGAGGGAAGAGGACAAATTTGTGCGAAAAAGGAAGTTAGCAGACGTGATCGTATTCCTAAAGAGGTTTTCGGGAGGCGAGAGATGCTGCGATTATTCTTCAGCGAAATATTCTTGCTATTTTTCAACTGTGTGCAATTTTTTTAACTTTTTTTCTCGTTTGCTCAAATGGTTTTCCGCGCTATTGTGTCGTTTGAAAAAAGATGAAAAACAATACACAACATGTTTTGAAAATATTTTGGAAAAATAAAATCTCCTTCTTCACTTGTGGACAGGAGTCGTTCGAACATAATTATTTTCCTCGTCTGCTACAAATTAGCTGATTTCTGCAACAGTCGTGTCGTTTTATCGACTGCATGTAGGTCGCTAATGTGTGACAGAGTAATACCATTATTGGGATTCAACGCCCTCAACAGAATACTAATTGTGTGAAGCTGTTAGTAATCTAACACAGTTTATTCGTTATATTGAAAATAAACGTTTGTATAATGTTTTTAGCGATAATTCCTATCTTGAAGAAACGTTTTTTTTTGTCTAAGACACTCGTGTCAATATAATAAATTGTATTATAGGGTAACGAAGCTTGCTTGGATATCTAATGAAAAACCAGCTGCATGTTTGATTACATGTTTTGCGCATAAAATGAGGATACTTTGGTGGAAATGTCTTGACTTCAACAACAGATAGTGTAAAGATTGTGATGTTTTTGGCGATAGCTTAGCGTTTGTATTTCCAGACGTATCTGGAAATACTTTAAAATAGTCAAGGGTATCGGAACGAACCAAATGTTGGTCGGTCGATCGGTCCATCGGAGGCCATATTTTAAAAACCAATGCACGGATTATTTTATTTTATTTTATTTTTTACCAAATTTCATAGGAACACGCATAGGTTAGTGGCCTAACTCTCATGCCATCATATTTGATCTATCGCAAAGATCAAGTTCAATGGAGTCATTATGTTGCTAAACACGTTCTGCTCTATATTTCAAAACCTACTGAAGGGATTTTGTTGAGTTTTGATATACAGGTACTTTAAAACATAGGACATCATTCAGTAGCAGTCTTGCTGTCGGCCAATCGGACGATAGGGTCAGTCGGTCCGAATTTCATTTGTTTGTTCAAAACACACTATTTAACTTATTAAGTATAACTGCGGATGACATTGATGGATTGGCTGGAGAGGAACAAGAACTTGAACAGCTGTTATAGAGGCTTGACACCACCTCCAGAGCCTATGGATGGAAATAAGTGCAGAGAAGACCAAAATGATGACCAACAACACCAATGGCACGATGACCTTTCTCACAGTGGTGAATAAACGGAAACTCCGATGGTATGGCCACGTTACCAGATCATCAGGTCTTGCAAAGACCATCCTGCAAGGCACAGTGCAAGGAGGTAGAAGAAGAGGGAGACCGAAAAAGAGGTGGGAGAACAACATTCGAGAATGGACTGGTTTGACACTGAGCGAAACAATCAGGGTTGCTGAGGACAGGGAAAGATGGAGTACGCTGGTTAAACGATCATCTGTGGTGCCCCTACGACCTCCGAGTTATGGGATAGGATAGGATAGGAGGAAGTGTAACTGAACCGAAATTCAGACGTATTACTTTGTACATACTGTAACTATTGCTAACCACTTTAGGATTAAGCCGAATCACAACCTATCATATCCTATTTTATCCTATACCGTAACTCGAAAGTTGTTGGGGCACCAAAGATGATCGTTTTACCAGCGTCCTCCATCTTTCGCTGTCCTCAGAAACCCTCATGGCTTCGCTCAGTGTAAAGCCAGTCCATTCTCGAATGTTGTCTTCTTCCCTCTTTTTCTGTCTCCCTCTTCTTCTGCCTCCTTGCATCGTGCTTCATGATGGTTTTTGCAAGCCCTGATGTTCTGATGACGTGGCTATACCATTAGAGTATGTTTCTTCACCACTGTGATCTTGTCATCGTGTTGTCCAATGGCTTGTGTGATGGTCTGTCGGACTTCGTCATTGGTGATGTGCTGGGTATAGGAAATGCCCATAAATATTATGTAGCACCTCACTGCAAAAGAAAATTAACACTTTTGAAAATGCTTATTTTTCGGTTATGCGTGTAAGTGTCTGGAAATACATTTCAATGTTTTGCCATCCTGTTATGTATTCAAAAGTGGAGCGAAGCGTAGGAACTATTGTTTATTGCATGGTTCGTCCGTCCGTGGGCGTTTTCTCTGAAACTAATGAACGGATTTCTTTGAAACTTAGTACGTAATCCTTAGTTAAAACATAAACATGCCTACCAGCGGACACAGTTATGCATATCGGGTGATGTCATCAAGGTGACGTAATCTTTTAAAAATAATTTCCTTTAAATTTCGTATGTAATTAGAGTTTACAGGTGCCTTAAACCTAAAGCAAAATGGGTAGATCGAATGACGTCATCGTGATCGTGAAGACGTCATCTTTTCTTTTCCTCTATAAAATTGGAATGTAATTAAAGTTTACAAGTGCCTTCAACCTAAAACAAAACTTATGTATACCGATTGGCGTCATCATGATCACGGTAAAGTTTACTTTTATTCTTTCTTTAAATTTGGTATGTAATTTAAGTGCGCAGATACCTTCAACCTAATTTTTGTAAACTTGTAATGGGATGGAAATATCCATATAAGGGAATTCCCGCTACATGCGATCACGTGATCGCGTTACATCTTCTTTTTAGAATTATTTCTAGAAAATTCTATGAAATGTTTACTATATTTGTGTGTACCATACATTTCCACTTCGACCTCGAAGTGGCCGAAGATGATGTACGCTTGAACCGTTTTTATAAATCCCATGCGCTAAGCAGGCATGAGTGTTTTAACTTTCGTTCTCTGTGATTGAATCCATCGGAGTTTGTTCGCTTTAACTGCATTTTTTTAAAATTTACAATTTGTTGTTATTGCGATGTCACACTTAGTCTCTCTCTTGCGAGTATCGGTCGCTCACACTTTAACTTTAATTAACTTCAATGAAGGGTCTGATCGATTATAAAGTCGATTACAAAGTATCATAATAATAAAACCAACATTTTCAAAATTAACTTAATTACCATGTTCTCAATCACTTTGAATCCATAATCAAAACCAAGTCAACCCAAATCAATATTTTGCACTTATAGTCAAAAATCGTTTCTAATAAACCACACACCTACATTTCCTACTACTCCATAACCACATAACCAACACTTATACAGAATAAGATCTATAAAGTGTACATCTCACCAAAACTACTACCAAAGTTACTCCCACCCCACCCCACACCACCCACCCCCTCCCAAAAAACCCACAAAAAAACCAACATAAAATAAAATAAAAGAAACATGGTAATTAAGTTAGTTGTAAAAATGTTGGTTTTATTATTATGATACTTTCTCTCTCTCTCTCTCTCTCTCTCTCTCTCTCTCTCTCTCTCTCTCTCTCTCTCTCTCTCTCTCTCTCTCTCTCTCTCTCTCTCTCTCTCTCTCTCTCTCTCTCTCTCTCTCTCTCTCTCTGTTTTTCTCCAGGTATGCCTGTGAGTGGTTGTGTGTGCGAAGTTTTATACTAGATTACGTTGTGATCATGTTCATTTGTTATGTATTATAGTCATGAATTCTGTTATTAGGTAAAACGCTTTGTACATTATCACACTGACATTGTAATGCCCTGAAGAAGGTTATTAAAAACCGAAAATTTGCCAAGTCAGATTGAGTGGATAACATTTTGTCGTTTCAAAGTGTTTTCCTATCCTATCCTATCCTGTCCCGTAACCTTGAGGTCGTAGGGGCACCACAGATGATCGTTTAACCAGCATACTCCATCTGTCTCTGTCCTCAGCAGCCCTGATGGCTTCGCTCAGTGTCAAACCAGTCCATTCTCGAATGTTGTCCTCCCACCTCTTTTTCGGTCTCTCTCTTCTTCTACCTCCTTGCACTGTGCCTTACAGAATAGTCTTTGCAAGACCTGATGATCTGGTCACGTGGCCATACCATAGGAGTTTCCGTTTCTTCACCACTGTGAGCAGGTCATCGTGTTGTCCAATGGCTTGTGTGATGGTCTGTCGGACTTCGTCGTTGGTGATGTGTTGGGTATAGGAAATGCTCAGAAGTCTTCTGTAGCACCTCATCTCCATGCTTTGTATTCTTCGTTGGAGATCTGCTGTGAGGGTCCATGCTTCGAAAGCATATAGGAAGGACTTCCTGTCGGGACCCATTGTCTGATACAATGGCTCCTAAATATTTGAAGCTATGCATTGTGTTGAGGGCTTGGCCTTGGACGTTAATGTCCGTGTTGATGCCATTGGTGTTGTTGGTCATCATTTTGGTCTTCTCTGCACTTATTTCAATTCCATAAGCTCTGGAGGTGGTGTCAAGCCTCTGTACCAGCTGTTCAAGTTCTTGTTCCTCTTCAGCCAATCCATCAATGTCATCCGCAAAACGAAGATTGGAGATTGCTCTAACCCCTATGCTGACTGTGCCTTCATGATCTGCAAGAGCATCTGACATGATGCGCTCTAGGAAGATGTTGAAGAGTGTTGGAGAGAGTAGGCATCCTTGACGCACACCGATTGTTGTTGTGAACCAGTTCCCGATGGCGCTGTTGTGGAGGACTGCACTGGTAGCCATGTCATACAGGCTTTTGATGACCAATAATTTTAGGGCTGATGTTGTACACTTTCATTGTTGCCCATTGAGCTGCATGCCAGACTCGGTCAAACGCCTTCTTGAAGTCTATGAACACATGATATAGATGTTATTGTTGGTGCTGTAGGTATTTCTCACAGATTATTCTGAGGTTGAAAATCTGTTCAGTGGTACTTCGCACTGCCCTGAATCCTGCTTGTTCTTCAGCTATGATTTGTTCAGCTTGGGGTTTGAACCTGTTGAGTATTATTTTCAGGAGGACCTTGCTGGGATGGCTGATGAGGCTGACGGCGCGGTAATTTTCACACTCCTGAATGTTACCTTTTTTGGGAAGAGTGATGACAAGCGACTGGGTCCATGGTATAGGCCACTTCCCACTCTGCCAGATCTTGTTACAGCTAATGGTGAGGGCATCAATCATCGCTTCTCTTCCTGCTCGTAGCAGTTCCGCGGGTATGTTGTCCACTCCCGCTGACTTCCCTTTCTTTAGCGATTGCACTGCTGCCTCAACTTCTTCCCGGAGAATTGGGAGGATTTCTTCTTCTTCTCTGTTCTCGGGACATGCTAGAACTGATGGGTCTCCATTTGGTGTATGGTTGTAAAGGTCAGAGCAGTACTCTGTCCATCTGTCCAAGACTTCTTGTTCTTCTGTAAGGCATATGCCAGACTTGCTTTGGATCGTGGAGACTTTGGGCTGTTTGACACTTGTCAGCCGCTTCACAGTCTGGTAGGCATTCTTGCTGTTGTTCTTGTTCAGACTCTTCTCTATTTCCTGGCACTGATCTTCTATCCAGTTCTCCTTTGCTGTGCGCATGCCTTTTCGGATGTCATTGTTGATTTTTCGGTAGACATCAGCTCCCTGTGAGGTGTTCTTTTTTTTATTTATTTATTTTTTTTATCTCTCTTCGTTTATCACACAGATCCAAAAGTTCAGGTGTGATCCACGGCTTCTTCTTTGGTCGGTGCTTGCCAAGGATCTCAGTGGCGGCATCTGTCACAACTGAGTTGAAGGTGGTGGTCATGGTGTTGACATCTACTTCACCAGCCCCCAAAATGAGCAGTGGTGCAAATTTCCCCCCCAATTGTGGCCTGAAATAGTTCTGCAACCTCCGGGTCTTGCAGTTTGTCCAGGTCGAACTTCAGTCTAGTGCACTTTGCTGTATTTACTCTCTTCAAGTGGAGCCGGAAAGACATCATCACGAGATCGTGGTCACTTCCGATGTCTGCTCCTGGAAAAGTGCGTGTCCTGCCAATGTTGATGCTTGATCTGAAGCGTTTCTTGACCATGATGTAGTCTATTTGGTTGTGATGCTCCCCGCCGGGACTGTGCCATGTCCATCGTCTGGAGTTTTTGTGGAGACCAAGCGTGTTTGCCAGTATCAGATTGTTGTATCTGTTAAACTCCAAGAGTCTCAGACCCCTGTCATTTGTCTCGTTGTTGCACTGGGGTCCACATATGTCTTCCCAGTTGTGGTGCGCATCTTGGACAAACCTTGGCATTCCAGTCGCCTTGCACTATGACTGTGTCCTTCTTCGGCACTTGGTCAAGGACCGCCTGTAGATTTTCATAAAAATCCTCCACTTCGCTGTCGTCATAGTCTGATGTTGGGGCATAGGCCTGCATGATGGTGATGTTGAAAGCGGCTGCTCTCAGGCGGATGGTAATGAGTCTACTGGAGACTGGGCGGCAACCCATGACAGTGGCAAGAATGTGTGTTATGTTATGTTATTCTTCTTCAACGTAAAAGACGAACATACGACTCTGTGGTGTTGTGGCGCAGGCAGCTGGGGTGATGATATACTTATTTTGGGGCACCACAGATGATCGTTTAACCAGAGTACTCCACATTTCTCTGTTCTCAGCAACCCTCATGGGTTCTTCCAGTGTCAAACCAGTCCATTCTCGAATGTTGTCCTCCCACCTCTTTTTATGTTTTCCTCTTCTTCTACCTCCTTGCACCGTGCCTTGCAGGATACTCTTTGCAAGGCCTGATGCTCTGGTGACGTGGCTATATACCATCGGAGTTTCCGTTTCTTCACAACTGTGAGCATGTCATCATGTTGTCCATTGGCTTGTGTGATGGTCTGTCGGACTTCGTTGTTGGTGATTTGCTGGAAATGCCCAGAAGTCTTCTGTAGCAGCTCATTTCCATGCTTTGAATTCTTCATTGTAAATATGCTGTGAGGGTCCATGTTTCGCAAGCGTATAGGAGAATGGAGATGACAAGGAAGCGCAGCAGCCTTACCTTGGAATGTAGACTGGTGGTCCTGTTTTTCCAAATGGGCTTAAACCTTGTCAGTGCAGCAGTTGTTTGTGCGATAGGGGGAGGACTTCATGTCGGGACCTCTTGTCTGATACAATGACTCCTAAATATTTGAAGCTATGCACTGTGTTGAGGGATTGGCCTTGGATTTTGATGTCCCTGTTGATGCCATTGGTGTTGTTGGTCATCATTTTGGTCTTCTCTGCTCTTATTTCTATTTCATAGGCTCTGGAGGTGGTGTCAGGCCTCTGTACAAGCTGTTCAAGTTCTTGTTCCTCTCCAGCCAATCCATCAATGTCATCCGCAAAACAGAGGTTGGAGACTGCTGTACCCCCTATGCTGACTGTGCCTTCGTGATCTGCAAGGGCATCTGACATGATGCGCTCTAGGAAGATGTTAAAGAGTGTTGGAGAGAGTAGGCATCCTTGACGCACACCGATTGTTGTTCTGAACCAGTTCCCGATGGCGCTGTTATGGAGGACTGCACTGGTAGCCTTGTCACACAGGTTTTTGATGACTTCAATAATTTTAGGGCTGATGTTGTACACTCTCATGGTTGCCTCAGAGCTGCATGCCAGACTCGGTCAAATGCTTTTTGAAGTCTACAAACACATGATATAGATGTTGGTGCTGTAGGTATTTCTCGCAGATTGAGGTTGAAAATCTGTTCAGTGGTACTTCGCACTGCCCTGAATCCTGCTTGTTCTTCAGCTATGATTTGTTCAGCTTGGGGTTTGAACCTGTTGAGTATTATTTTCAGGAGGACCTTGCTGGGATGGCTGATGAGGCTGATGGTGCGGTAATTTTCACACTATTGAAGGTTACCCTTTTTGGGAAAAGTAATGACAATCGACTGGATCCATGGCGTAGGCCACTCCCCACTCTGCCACCAGACCTTGTTACAGCTAATGGTGAGGGCGTTAATCATCGCTTCCCCTCCGGCTTGCAGCAATTCCGCGGGTATGTTGTCCACTCCCGCTGATTTCCCCTTCTTTAGTGATTGCTCTGCTGCCTCAATTTCTCGGAGAATTGGTTTCTTTCTCTTCTCTGTTCTGGTGACATGCCAGAACTTATGGGTTTCCGTTTGGTTCGTGGTTGTAAAGGTCAGAGCAGTACTCTATCCATCTATCCAAGACTTCTTGTTCTTCTGTAAGGCATATGCCAGACTTGCTTTGGATCGTGGAGACCTTGGGCTGTTTAACACTTGTCAGCCGCTTCACAGTCTGGTAGGCCATCTTGCTGTTGTTCTTTTTCAGACTGTTCTCTATTTCTTTGCATTGATCCAGTTCTCCTTTGCTGTGCGCATGCCTTTTCGGATATCATTGTTGTTTTTCCGTAGGCATCAGCTCCCTGTGAGTTTCCTTTTTCATATCTCTTCGTTTATAACACAGGTTTAAAAGTTCAGCTGTGATCCACGGTTTTTTCTTTGGGCGGTGCTTCTTAAGAATCTCAGTGGCGGCATCTGTCACAGCTGAGTTAGTCATGGTGTTGACATCTATTTCACCAGCTCCCAAAATGAGCAGAGGTGCAAATTTCCAATTGTGGCTTGGAATATTTCTGCCACCTCCGGGTCTTGCATTTTGTCCAGGTCGAACTTAAGTCTGGTGCACTTTGCTGTGTTTACTCTCTTCAAGTGGAGCCGGAAGGACATTATGACGAGATCGTGGTCACTTCCGATGTCTGCTCCTGGAAAAGTGCGTGTCCTGCCAATGTTGATGCTTGATCTGAAGCGTGTCTTGACCATGATGTAGTCAATCAGGTTGTAATGCTCCCCGCTGGGACTGTGCAATGTCCATCGTCTGGATTTTTTGTGGAGACCAAGAGTGTTTGCCAGTATCAGATTGTTGTATCGGGCAAACTCCAAGAGTCAGACCTCTGACATTTGTCTCGTTGTTGCAGTGGGGTCCACATGTGTCTCCCCAGTTGTGGTGAGCTTCTTGGCCAACCTTGGCATTCCGGTCGCTTTGCACTATGACTATGTCCTTCTTCGGCACTTGGTCAAGGACAGCCAGTAGGTGTTCATAAAAGTCCTCGACTTCGTTGTCGTCATAGTTTGATGTTGGGGCATAGACCTGGATGATGGTGATGTTGAAAGGCGCTGCTCTCAGATGAATGGTAATGACTCTACTGGAGACTGGGTGGCAACCCATGACAGTGGCTTAAATGTGTTTGTGGACCAAGAATCCAACGCAGTTTTCGTGCATGTAATTTCTACTGCTATAATAATAAAATAAAATTCCCCAATAAATGAGCTTAATTCGCATGCATCTCGAACTCCCGCCCAAAATGTTGAAAAAGCACGAGATTAAATTAATATAGTAGTGCTTTTTATGTTCCTAGATCTGGAGGAGCAGGTATGACTAGACTAAACTGGACACAGAGAGAGAAGAGAGAGAGAGAGAGAGAGAGAGAGAGGGAGGGAGAGAGAGAGAGCGAGAGAGAGAGAGAGAAAAATAAATAAAAAGAGAAACAGACAGAGAAGGACAAAGAGAGAGAGAGAGAGAGAGAGAGAGAGAGAGAGAGAGAGAGAGAGAGAAAATTGAAGTGTTTACATTTTAAGCTTATTTTTAGTATTTACTAACTTCTACTTAACATGATTTAGTTGTGTGGATGTGCCCCTGTGAGTGTGCTTATTGAAGTACAAGAACAACAAATGATTGTGTGGTCATTCATTTGTTAATGTTAAATGCCGAATGACAGTTCAGTCAATTGGTGTATTGACCAGAGCATTTTTTAAGACAATACACGTATTGACTGGAAATTTTAGTTATTACATGTATTGCCTAGTGGTCACAGTCAAAACACGAAATGACTGATTTTTTTAATAGACAATACACGTATTGACTGAATACACAGATTGCCGGTAACATCTATCTATCTATCTATCTATCTATCTATCTATCTATCTATCTATCTATCTATCTATCTATCTATCTATCTATCTATCTATCTATCTATCTATCTATCTATCTATCTATCTATCTATATATCTATATCTATATATATCTATATCTATATATATATATATATATATATATATATATATATATATATATATATATATATATATATATATATATATATATATCCTTATAAACTATGGTTTCTGGGCACCTTAAAAGTCACCAACCGGTCATTTGGGTACCCGACTTTGGATCTGGGGACCCAGCTGGGTCCCCGGATCCAAGGCGGCTCCCAGAAAACGATCTTAGGGTAAGCGCAGTGCCTCGACGATTAGGGTAAGGCAGTGCCTCGACGATTAGGGTAAGGCAACGAGAGAAAAAGGAAACCTTGAGAACTATACATGAGAGGATGAGAGGGGGAATACTTTGGAACATGGAATATATCTTCAGTGAGGAATACATATACTGAATCTTCAATGGGGAACATACTGTCTCTTTAGTGAGGAATATGCCTTTTTAGAGGAATTCTCTGAATCTTCAGTGAATTTGGCTGGATTATAAAGCCTTAGTGTCACATCATGATGAAGTGGATTCATAAGATGCTGGGCAAAGCCATGTTGCTCCTGCTGCTGCTATCGACGTCTCCTGTAGCTGGTTCAGGTGAGATTCAAGTCAGTGTTTTTACGTGTTACATGTAATTATAATGTATGCTCAGTCAGCGATCAGACAGGGTTCGCACAGCATTAGTATGTATATTTATTATTAGTGTAACTCTTGACGGACGGACGGACGGACAGAGCGAAAAACAATAGTTCACAGCTATCGATCTTGACATGAAAACGAAAAAAAAAAAAGGAAATATAAAAACAACTTCAAAGAATGTACATAAGACAGAAGATTTATTGTCGAAACTCATTACATTTCTATTATTTACGCCACAAACATTTTTTGTATATTTTGACAATAAAGTGTCATGACTCAATTCCCCAATAAATGAGCTTAATTCGCATGCATCTCGAACTCCCGCCCAAAATGTTGAAAAAGCACGAGATAAAATTAATATAGTAGTGCTTATTATGTTCCTAGATCTGGAGGAGCAGGTATGACTAGACTAAACTGGACACAGATTCTGTTTTATTTAACTTGAAGTTAAAATTACTATTTACATAATAAGGTAAATATTCAGTAACGACTTATGCAGCATGATATCTTGGATTTGGATTACACAAACGAGCGAAATTCGGGTTGCATTTTAAGCGAAAGCAAGGGAGCAGCGCCATCCAAGACGAATAAGGAGTTAGTGCTTGCTGGGTGGTTTTTATCGGCCCATTATTGTACCTCGCACTCACCAAACTAGGACATAAACGTCAGGATCTTAAGCTAACTACGGGATTTTTACACAATACAATTACATCGTTAATAATCGTTGCAAGTGATTTACATAGGAAAAGTCATGCAGCATGTGAATTCGCCTCACTAAATCATATAGGTGGGAGTATGTTCATGCCAAATTTGGTGATGACAGACTCTCTCTCTCTCTCTCTCTCTCTCTCTCTCTCTCTCTCTCTCTCTCTCTCTCTCTCTCTCTCTCTCTCTCTTTTCTCTCTCTTTGTGTCCTCATGTAGGCGAAAGGCAAGTAACCGTGTAGGCGAAACGCAACTGCCCACGCTCTCTGAAAAATGGAGGGGGGGGGGGGGAATGGGGTTGCGCGTTGGGCGGAGAGGAGGGGATAGGGGGAAAGGGTACAACATTTCCAAGAATAAATGGTAGGCGTAACGCGAGTAGGCGAAATGTACGGCATCCTTCTCTCGGTGTATTGAATCCACCACCAGACTGCTTGCACTTGATTTTCAGCAAGCCCCGCCGATAAACTGACGCGCTGAGAACACAGAGGCCATCGGAAAACGTTATTTTATTGCTCAGTGATAGTGTACTATATGCAGAATTGTATGTTATATATTAGTTTTGTCTGTATTATTGTCCCTATAGTAACACCACACACTAAATTTCCTTATGATTTATCAGGACAACAATATATATATATATATTATATATATATATCACCAAGAAAAATAATTATCCTGCTCTCAAAGGTGGACACAAAGTGCGACATATATATATATATATATATATATATATATATATATATATATATATATATATATATATATATATATATATATATATATATATATATATATATGTCACACTTTTTATTTTTAAAATTCTATTTAGGGTTTTGGAATCAATTAAAAATGACGGACACAAGAAGTCCTACACTTATGTTTGACATTTTTGAAAGCCAAAATGTTGTTAAATCTATTAAGGATAACTACAAGTTTGTGGAGGATAGCTTTGTTTCTATTAAACCACCCGTAAAAATCCATATACGAGCTCAGTTGACTTTTGTTAAATCTGAAAATTCTGATGAATCTTTGACTGCGTTAGTTTCATCTACTCAAATTGAAGGGTTAAAAAATGGCATGTAAACAATTCTTATAATGTTATTTTAATTCAGAAGTTTCAAGACAGTGTAGAAAGAGACATGATCAGTGGTTCTGGATGGACATAAGGAACTTTAGAATCGCTAGAACTACACATTACAAAGTACAAACCGATTCAAGAAATATCTTATATCTCTTTATCTAAAGAAATTTTAGACAAGAAGGCTTTATTAAATATTAAAAACACAGACGGCATGTGTTTTATGTGGTGCATGTTGGCTAAATTATTTCCTTTAGACCTATAAGACACATCAATGTGTGCTGCAGTTTATTATCCCTAAATCGGGAAACTCTGGGCCGCCTACCTAACATTATTTGTGAATGTTTGAAATTTTTTGCTGGGGGGTGGGGGGGGGGGGAGCAAACCGGAGTACCCGGAGAAAACCCCCGAGACGTTGCCCGAGTCGAAAGTAAATAATATTCGGAGAAACATAACGCCCAGATGCTGGTTCGAACCCAAACCTGTCAGGCGCCATTGGTTTCTGGCTCGTGGACAAGGCAAGTTAGTCCCGCCTTAGCCCACTTGGCCACAACGCTCGCTAATAGATTGTCGCATTATAAGAACACGTAACAAAATTAAATTTTAAGGACATCAGCTTTCCTGTTACCTTGGAAACCATTGATAAATTTGAATTACAAAATTCCCCTATAACAGTCAGTATATATTCTTGGGGGACCCTGAATCAAAACTTGTGCCTTTACGAATCTCTTGTATCTCCCCATCGTTTTTAGATTTAAAACATCGTGTTGATCTGTTACTAATCGCAGACCCCAAAATCCCAGCTTTCAAAACTACACTTTAATTCGCAATATTTGTAGGCTAATAGTACACACTACAAAACACCATGGCCAGAAATATTTGTGCAGATGCTGTCTAACCAGTCTCGAAGTGGCTGACAAGCACAGCAAAACATGTAAAAATATGACGGATGTTCAAACCGGGCTCATTTTACCCAGCCCAGGTTCTAAGATACCATTTAAAAAAAACCACAAAAATTATAAACAACTTTATGTCGTATATACAGACTTCGAATCATTGATTTTAAAATATCAAGGGCGACAACATGGTAATTCTTTTCTTACACACATGCACGAAGTCTGTAGCTTTGGGTACATTCTTGTTAGGGCTGACGGACAACATTCAGAACCTGTGATTTACAGGGGCCCAGAAGCAGCCAAGTTCTTTGAAGAAATGAATAAATTATATAAACTATGTTTATTACAATTACAAAATCCTGTGCCTGTGATCTTTACGGAGTCGAATACCATAGTATTTGAAGCAGCCACACACAGCCACATCTGTACTAAACCATTCATAAACTCTGACATTAGGGTGAAAGATCACTGTCGATCACAGGGGCATTCAGAGGCGCTGCGCATCAGAAGCGTAACTTAGAATATGGAATCAAACATTTTACTCTTCCAATATTCATTCATAATCTACGTAATTACGACTCGCATTTAATTATGCAAGCAGTTACAAATGCATACAGAGTGTCGTGTATTGCCGAAACCCCAACAAATAAATTATAAAACGTTCAATCTGAATAAATTAAAGTTCAGCACGCTTCCCCGCCTTGCAGGGCCAATATTTGTATGTCCCTCTTACGAGGGATAATAGAAAATAACAGCTTGGGTTGGGCGGTTTTCTCACGGTAGCGTGGCCGAGAGGTTGGAGTCAAATACTCTGCTAGGCTACAAGTGCCATGACACCCGCCGACTATGTAGTCCTGCTCACCACCAAAAGCAGAAGACGAATGGTCAGCCGGGGAGAACAAATGTCGTGTCTCCTTGTCCTGCATAACCTAATGGCCACACCAAAGGATTCTGCACAGCAGAAGCCACCCAAGGCTAATCTAAGCAACAAATGGAAGGTAGACAACCTCTCTCCCAATCTTGAACCAGTCGCATCCCATTCCGCCACATCTGTTTGCCTCTTCAACCTCTCTGTGGCGGAATGGGAGCTTGGGAGAGAGGTTGTCTACTTTCCATTTGTTGCTTAGACTAGCCTTGGGTGGCTCCTGCCGTGCAAAATCCATTGGTGTGGCCATTGGGTTATGCAGGACAAGGCGACACGACATTTGTTCTCCCCGGCTGACCATTCGTATTCTACTTTTAGTGGTGAGCAGGACTACATTGTCGGCAGGCATTTTATTTAAGCAAATTGGTGGCAGCGACTTGTATGGAGTGTCGTGGCACTAGTAGCCGGCAACCCGGTTTACTATCAACACGCTTCCCCGCCTTACAGGGCAAATATTTTTATGTCCGTCTTACGAGTCTTGTAGGGAAGACACGAGGTCATTGAGCTTTTCAGGAGGAGATGCTTGATGGAGCTGTGTATCGTGTGCGAACATTTCGTTACTGAAGACAGCTGTGTTGGGTACAAGACAAACAATACCGGACCTAAGACTGAGGCCTGTTGTACTCCATAGAGCAGAGGTGTGCTAGAACGATGTTCTGCTACAAGAACAAGCTCACTTCTGTCTGACAGATAAGAACGGAACCAGGACAGAGCTGTGCAATTGATGCTGAAGAATTGTTCCAGACAAGAGAGTACAAGGTTGTGGTCAATCGTATCAAACATAGCAGAGATTTAATAGCAGAAGAGCTGGGACTTTGTTAAGATCAAGAGCAGTGAGTAGGTCATCGACAATGCGCAACAAGGCAGTTTCAGTTGAGTGGTTCGCGTGTTGTACGTTCAAAAGGCCGTTTGCTTCAATGTGTGCACTAAGGTGAATATCCAAGGACGGTTTATTCAAAAGGAATTTTACAACAGCTGGGGGAACTGAATCTGAGGAAAGTGACTCATTTATCAGATTGGTAATTATGGAAATCTAGGTTGTCATACATAAGCTTGGTAGGCGTGAGGTCAAATTCACACGTTTTGGGTTGGGTAACTGAAACGAGCTTGAGGACAGACTGCAATGAACCTGGACTGAAACTCGAAAACTGCGGACCAGAATATTGTGCCTCATGCTGGGCTAACTGATTTTGATCAACAGAACTGTTGAAATTGGTGCGAATTTTTACAATCTTCTCACGAAAGAAATCCGAAAAAATCATCAGCAAATTCGTCTGCTTTGAAAATTTGCGACTTGCCTAAAAGAGTATTGTGAAACAATTCTTCATTCTACCTTATTGTGAAACCTCAATGAGGTGGATAAATACACTCTTCTATTATTATACTATCTTACTTTGAAACCTCAATGAGGTGGGTTAATACATTCTTCTATTATCATACTATCTTACTTTGAAACCTCAATAATGTTGATTAATACACTCTTCTGTTATCATACTATCTAGTGTGAAAAAACCCACCTCTTACTGAAAGTAATTGATCGCCGGTAGGGAATAGTATAATAAGATATCAACGATCCTCGCATCGGGTAATTCAGCCCCAGTGTTCATATTGATTTTTTTACGTTTTATGGTTTGGTTTGAGGGGGTTGGGGTGGGATTGAGGAGAGGGGAAGTGAGGCAGGGAGAAAGGGAAGATTTCAAATAAACAAGATAGAAGGTGAGCGAGCGGTTTGGGGGCAGCAATCTTAGGAACCTGAATATCCATAACCAACGTGTCCCACGTTAAACGTTGGCTTGGCCAGTCTTGACATGCAATGTTTTGACTGAAAGCGTATCAAAAGGTGACCGATTGCGAGTTGGGACCTTTCCATTGTCCAACGCGATTACTGCACACACAAATGTTTGTCGCCAACTTTGCAAAATAAACGTCTTATTGATTGGTTCTTGGCCTGCGGTGTCGCCCAATGAGAAATGACGATATTGACCGTGGCACGTGCCAGCGGCTTGTCGTAACTATCGATTGTTCCCATGTCTTGTTTTGCCTTAACGGAGTTTTCTCTCTTGATTTTTGCTTCCATTTTTCAAGTTTTCCGTCACTGGTGTAAGATTTTGTACACTGGATGATGGAAACATGAAGGCACAAGGGATGGGAGTGGGAGATGGAAGGAGGGAGTGAGGGGTAAGAGAGAGAGAGAGAGAGAGAGAGAGAGAGAGAGAGAGAGAGAGAGAGAGAGAGAGAGAGAGGATCGATGGGAAAAAAAAAAGAATGAATGAATGAAACAAAACTGAGAATAGAACAAAGAAACAAACAGGGGACACTGGTAAAACTAACAGGGGTGAGGGGATATGGGAGTGTGTGTCGTCAAAATCTAAAAGTATTTCTTCCGAATAATTGTGTACTGCTTGAGCCCTAACCACATACTGGGCACATCGCAGCTCCCTTTCCCGCTCCAGCGGTAACGAGCCGGCCTCACGGTACACGAGTTCTCGCGGCACATTATTGGACAGTCCTAGCACCATCCTGAAAACTGGACATTCTTTAGATTGCAGTTTTGACAATGTAGTACGGGGAGCCGCGAAAAAGGCCGTAACTCAGGCGGCTACGGAGGAGCGCGTGGGTTACGTGTAGCAAGGCCTTGATATTATTGCATCCCTCGACGTATTTGAGTGACCGGATATGACCGACTGCAGAAGACGCTTTGTTCAAGAGGTGCTGGACATGAAGACCCCAGGAAAGCGCGTGATCAAAACTGACACCTAAATACCTAGCAGATGTAGCGGCTTTAACTGTTTTACCATAAATATCTATGCAGAAGCTAGACAAGTCCAGTGATCTGTGCCTGGCTGTAAAAATCATGAATACTGTCTTATCGGGTGATAGTTTGAATCCGTTTCATCTACGGCGTACAGATCTATGTTAGATTTTGTTAATTTTATCAGAAATGTCATGAAGCATGATATTGAATAGAATCGGCGCGATAATAAGCTACTTTTCTGGGGCACCCCCATGTCCAGCACGTGCTACTCCGAGACGGCAGAGCCAGCTTTAACGCGTACGACATGGCGCCGCGTGAGCGCTGTGATCGCACTGTACAACTGACCGTTAATTCCGATGCCGCCCAGGTTAAAATAGAGCCTGTCCAGCCACACCGCATCGTAATCGAAAAACGTAGGACTGTAGGGTGACCTATGCCCGTGTTACACTCCGTTTGATGTTGGTGTCTTCTTTATCAGTATTTGATTCAGCCCCGATGCTGAAGTCCTGATAAGGTGTGTAACTCAGATTCGTTTATCCACGCAGCCCGCTCAATCAGCATACAAGTCACAAAGTCGACGTATGTTTTCCACTTTTTATTCAGCACACATCAACAACTGCATACAATTCTCAACTCAACTCAACAACTTTCAAGTCACTATCAACAACAATGCAAACTCAAATCAAAGGTAAATAAACTCCATTATTGAATACTTCGCAAAACGAAACGATTAGATCTATCGTGCGCGTTTCCGACATACTTTCGTTCGCGTTTCAACGTAACATAACCCCCCACTCAAGAAGAAATTTACCCAATTTCTTTCAACAACGTTGAAACGTAATGCACAAACAAAGTCCACAATTGAAACTAATTTAAGACTTTCTGAATACTGTAATTGCGCTCAGCTTATCTACACAGAGTCAATGGTTTTCAACTTCAAGTCTATCTGGATATTGTCAATGTTCACAGTTCATCCACACAGTCAATGTTCTTTACTCACACACTCTGCTGAGGAAGTCCGCACCAACATTGTCTGATCCTTTGATAGATTCTACTCGCATGTTAAAGTTCTGCAAGTACATAGCCCACCTCATGATGCGACTGTTCACAAACTTGGCAGAGTTCAAGTAAGTTAGCGGCTTGTGATCAGTCTGTAGCACGAACTTCACTCCTTGAAGGTACAGTTCGAACTTCCGGATTCCCCATATGATGGCAAGGCACTCTTTCTCCATGGTCGAGTAATTTTTCTCAGCCCTGGACAGCTTCTTGCTGGCGTAACTGACCGGAAATAGTTTCCCTTCGTGCTCTTGCATCAGTATGGCGCCGATGCCTTCGTCCGCTGCGTCTGTCCTTAAGACGAATTCCTTGGAAGTATCGGGCAGTCGTAGCACCGGATCCTTCGAAAGGAGGTCGCGCACAGTCTGGTATGCCCTCTCCTGAGACGGTCCCCACTGCACTTGGTTTGGACAGCCTTTCCGCACCAGGTCCGACAAAGGTGCTGTGATGGCTGAGTAGTTCGGTACGAACTCCCTATAATATCCAGCCAATCCCAGGAAAGATCGTACTTGCTTCTTTGTTTGGGGACGTGGAGCGTTCAGAATTTTGGTGACGTTTTCTAGCAGAAGCCCCTTTTGTCCTTCTTTCAGCGAATGGCCGATAAAGTCGACGTTGTCAGTCCCCAGAATGCACTTACTGGGTCTCACGGTCAGGTTAGCTTCTGTTAGACGGTGAAACAGCTCCCTCAAGGTCTGCAGATGCTCTTCCCAGGTCTGGGTGTGGACTTCATGTTCGACCAAAGTCGTAGAGCCTGGGACATCATTGAAGTTAGGGGGAAACTCGCCCATAAGGTCCTTGAGCTCCATCTTTTGACCTTCCGTCAAGCTTGGTCCTAGCTTAACATCATCGATGCCTTCTTTGCTGTGGAAGTCTCCAAGTTCCAACAGTTCCTCGCTGTCAAAGCTGTTGTCAATCTCAGCCGCTGTTGCTGCGTGTACAGTCTCTGATGGCCTTTCCACATACAGCTTAAGGAGGTTGGCGTGGTATATCTTGGAATGTTGGCCGACCTTCACCTTGTAGTCGTTGATTCCCACCACGGTCTCCACTTCGTACGGGCCTTTCCACTGCATCAGCAACTTATTATGATCAGTAGGTAGCAGTACCAGTACTTTGTTGCCAGGTTTGAACTTCCTGTTCACAGCCCTACGATCGTAGTAATGCTTTCCACAGTCTTGGGACTTCTTCAGGTTTTCTCTGGCTATCTCGAGAGTCTGCTCCAGCTTCTCCCGTAGCTCAAACACGTACTGGTAGCTGTTCTTCACCTCTGGGGTGTCTACTTCTTTCGTCCACAGTTCTTTTAGGATGTGCATCGGCCCTCGGATGGTTCTTCCGTACAGCAGCTCGAACGGAGAAAAGCCGGTGGACTCCTGCGGTACTTCTCTGTAGGCGAAAAGTAAGGCGTTGATGTAGCGATGCCATTGTCTGGGCTGCTCGCTGCACAGTTTCTTCAGGGTGGACTTCAGCGTAGCATTGAATTTTTCGACAAGCCCGTTGCACATCGGATGGTAGGGTGTCGTAGTCAAATGCCGGATGCTCAGCAGTCTGTTGACCTCCTTCATGCAGTCAGAGACGAACTGCGTCCCGAGGTCTGTCAGAATTTCTTCAGGCACTCCAAGTCTACTGAACATGTCCACCAGTGCCTCTGCTACAGTTTCAGTGTCAATCTTCTTCAGTGGCACTGCTTCTGGGTACCGAGTCGCATAGTCCACTAAAGTCAGTACCCATCGATGACCTTCTTCACTCGGAGGTCTTATTTCGCCGATTAAGTCTAAGGCCACCCTCTTGAAAGGTCGGTCGATCAGAGGCATCCTCTGCATAGGCACTTTCGGGACCCTTCCTCGAGGTATGGTCTTCTGGCAAATGTCACATGATCGGCAGAAACGGCTGACGTCCGCATGAAGTCCTGGCCAGTAGAACACCGCCTGGATTCTATCCGACGTCTTCTTGATGCCTAGGTGGCCTCCCATGATTGAGTCATGCGCTACTTCCATCACCTGGCGCCTTAGGGGTAACGGTACCAAGACTTGACGTAGTGGTTTCCCTCCGTTGACCCTCGGCTGCTGGAAGATTCTGTACAGGATCTTGGCCTTCACCTCGAAATAGACCGTGCCACTGCCCTTGGTCACGTGGTCTTGGCGGTTCCTGTACTTGTTTAAAGTGCTGTCAGCTTCCTGGAGCTGGATCAGCTTATCTCTGTCCACGATGGCAGCTTTGGAGTTGTCGGCGACCTTCAGTGGCGTAGACGTCTTGTCTCTCTTGGCCTGGGCCCTGGTTGTAACAGCACCGACGATCTCTGGTCGGCAGGGCTGAGCCGGAGTAACCACATTGTCCCGTAGCAGCTCTGTAATGTCTCCATCGGGAAATGGCAATGGATCCTCCTCTGCAACTTCGACACGTTGGGTTGAGGCAGGACTCCATTCCGAATCGGGGTCGTCGGGTCGCCTCGCGCCGTCGATATTCCCGATCATCAAATCGTATAGCGGCTTCTTCAGGCAAACCGCTTCGACTTCGCCTATGTAGAAAGGGGTGTTGACATGAATTTTTGCAACTGGCGCTTTCACACATTTGCTGTCAGCCATGAGTGTCCATTTAGAATCGCCAGTGAATTGTTCTTTAGCGATTAGGTCTTCTCTGACGATGACCCCACTGCAGCCAGAGTCTCTTAAAACAGTCACTTCATGATTTCCGACGCGTCCCTTGGAAACAGGCATGTTCTGTACGGTCACAGCTGCGCTAGCGACGATGGGGATGGATTTCCCGTTGGCAAAGAGGAGTTGGCCATCAGTCATGCACTCTTGCACGTCCGCAGGGGTAGCTGTGCGCTCGGTCTCACTCGGAAGAATGACGCTCCCGCCGCACACTTGATGGTCAGATCTACTGTTTTGCCGTTGATTGGAGAAACGTCTCTGTCGGTTGCCCACCGCTGCATTGTCCGTACTGCCCCGCTGTCCGCTACTTTTGTTTTGAGGACAGTTAGCTGCTCTGTGGTCTGTAGCGTTGCAGGTGAAACAGCCTCTTGAATGCCCTTCCCTTGGAGGTGGCGTGGAGTCCGTGTGTCTCTGGCTCGTCTGACTCCCTTGGATCTGGTTCCCATGGTTTCCAGTCTTCTGAAAATGTTTCGTCGCGCTGGGTGGCCCCAGGGTCTTCCCATGAGCGAGGAGATATCTTTCAGCAGCCTCAGTCACATCTTTAAGCGTCTGCAGCTTTTGTTCTTCTGAGTGGGTCGCTAGGTCCTTGTGACAGGCATTGAGAAATTGTTCCTTCACGATCAGGTCATGGAGACTGTCGTAAGACTTCCTTTCGCCTGATAACTCCACCCACTTGTGTAGATATGACGACAGGCGCTCCACAAACTGCTTTGGCGTCTCGTCTGACTTAGGCCGGCATTCACGGAAGCGTTTACGGTAGCCCTTCTCTGTAAAGTTGTAGCACTGCAATAGGGCCTCTTTCAAGACGTCGTAGTCTTTAGCGTCATCGTCCGACAATCTGGTGTAGACGTCGAGTGCTTGCCCCCGTCAGAAGTGCACTTAGTCGAATCGCCCAGTCTTGAGGTTGCCAGTTAGAGCTTTTGGCAAACCTTTCAAATCTCGCCAAATAACTGTCGATCTGGTCCTTCCCGTCGACGAAGGCTGGCAATTTTGGAGCTTTGTTGTCACTGATAACTTGTGGCGCATTCTGCTGTTGCTGGATGCGCGTCATTTCTAGCTGGAACTCAAGACGCTTCAGCTCGAATTCTCTGTCTTTTTCTTGCCGCTGCTGTTCAATTTCTCTTTCTTCACGCCGTCGCTGCTCTTCTCTTTCTCTGTCTTCTCGGCGACGTTGTTCTTCTATTTCTAGACGCTTCTGTTCTAATTCTATTTCTTTTTCTAGACGCTTCTCTTCCAATTCTCTTTCTCATATTCTCTCCTGAGACTTGACGTACTCCGTCAGTTGCTTGCCTTTTAGATTCAGTTCAATCCCTCTCTGCCAGAAGTCAGCCATCTTGATGCTTTTCTGGAAAGTTCTTTTCTGGAAGGTTCTTGACTGGAGAGTTCTTTTTCTGGAAAGTTCTTGACTGTGCTGTACCTTTCTAGACTGTTCTAGAACAGCACGCTTTCTGCAGTAGCGCTGATGCTAGTCACTAGTCGCCTTCGCTGACGCAGGCCCCGCTGTCCTCGTCATATGCGACGCTGCACCACGCTGGTGTTGATGTACACGCTCCTGTGCTGAAGTAGACGCGACGTCCACTCGTCGCTCTCTCTAATACTGGCGATGTAGCTCCGAGACTGTCCCTCGACGTAGTCTTACGGCAGCCACGTAGTCCCGATCTGTTGTTCGCTCACGAAGCAACTCTTCAGCGACTACACGCCCTTGCAGTCAACCCGAACCTATCGGTGATGTAGTCCCAGTATGTTGGCCCCTCTCGACACAACTCGTTGGCGGCTACCCTCGATGACTGCCTCTCGTAACGTTGACTCGCTTGTTGTAGCAGTTGAACCCTTGGCTATGGCGTGAATCGCGGCTTGACCCCCAAAATGTTACACTCCGGTTGATGTTGGTGTCTTCTTTATCAGTATTTGATTCAGCCCCGATGCTGAAGTCCTGATAAGGTGTGTAACTCAGATTCGTTTATCCACGCAGCCCGCTCAATCAGCATACAATTCACAAAGTCGACGTATGTTTTCCACTTTTTATTCAGCACACATCAACAACTGCATACAATTCTCAACTCAACTCAACAACTTTCAAGTCACTATCAACAACAATGCAAACTCAAATCAAAGGTAAATAAACTCCATTATTGAATACTTCGCAAAACGAAACGATTAGATCTATCGTGCGCGTTTCCGACATACTTTCGTTCGCGTTTCAAGGTAACAGCCCGAGACCTTAATATGAGAAGAGAGGCGCACGAAGTGTTGTTGTTGTTGTTTGTAGATTATAGTCACACGACACTTTCGCATATAGGTGACTACTGGACCGATTTATACTGACACCAGCGGGCCAGTTGTTGGTAAAAGGGGAAAATAATATGATCACACGTTGACCAATCCGGGATTCGAACCAGCGACCTTTCGGTTACTAGCAAGACGCTCTTACCAACTGAGCTACGCGGTCCCACTCACGAAGTGATCAGTGCAGCCTCTTTTTAAAACAGGCTTGTAGCCTCGGGATCGTTTTTTTTTTTCTTCAAGTGGTGCTCGAGTCGGGCTTTTAACAGCCGCTCATAATCCTTTCCCGTGTGAGGAGTTAAGGAGATAAGGCGATAACTCTTCGGATCACGCTTAAGTTTCCCCTGCTTTAAAATGGGAACAATCAGAGCGTTGTTCCAAGCTGAAGGCACGGGTCCATGCAACCAGCATCTATTAAAGAAATCGGTAAAAAAACAAAAGAACGTTAGCAGGAAAATGTTCAATCATCTCATACAATAATCGGTCTGTTCCGGTCGCTTTCCGAACATTCTTGACGTTTTTAATCGCGAGAACGACCTCGGCATGACTGAATGGAAGGTTAAGGGGGGGGGGGGGGGGGAGGACAAATCAGGGATTGGTGCAGTGAACTGCGCACTCTGCGAGTGTCGGTGCTGCCTAACTGCAGAGACGCAGACTGACTAGCAGCAGCAGAGACAGTCGCTAAAATGTCAGCCTTTTCCTTATCGGACTTAGTTTCCTGACCATCAACAACTAGAGTCTGCTAAGGAAAAACGCCTTTGTTTTTCATTTTCTTTACTTTTTCCACAAGGTGCCTACATCCTTAAAATTCGGCACATTTTCCTGCTGATACTTTTCCCAGTGCACTTTCTTGGCCTCAGCCACAGTCTTCCTGCAGCGCAGTCTTGCCTCCTTATACCATTCAAAGTCTACCATAAACCGGCTTCTTTTGTATTTTTTTTAATCTAGTGTTTCTTGTCTTTTATAGCTTGTTTACAATCCTCAGTCCACCAGGGATTACAGAACTCACCCTTCTTCCCCCTCCTCTTCTTTGGGATGCTTGCGTTGGCAGCTGTTAACACAACATCTCTGTAGGCCTCGTACTGTAAGTTAACATCATCCACACTGGGGAAGTTCGCGCTGCCCAATAGACTTTCAAACAATACCCAATCTGCCTTATAATACATGTAGTTATATTTTGGCGTGTTGTCGTGCGCTCTTAGACACGCTGTTTTCTTTAATATGCGTATGATTGGGACGTGATCAGACCCAAGGTCATCTGGAACTGTTTCCCAGGAAGTGACAGGTGCCAGAGTAGGTTATACGAGTCGCAGTCGGCACGTGATCTGCTCTGTTTGGGAGTCTAGTGGGAGAGCCGTCGTTTAATAAAAAAAATAGATTTGTTTACGTGATCTTGAGAAAATGGCAAATAATTTTAAGACCGGCCCGATAGGAACGTTGATTGTGAAAGATACATGTAAAGTAATATAAGTGGTACAGTCACTTGAATGTTTATTAAGATGTCGTATTTTTCTCTGAACTTGACAAATGATATGCTACCGTGTAATGCAAACATTCTTCGTCGCTGCTTTTCACACATTTTGACTTTCGGCGCAGCAATGGTAACAACTCTTGTGCTTTTGTTTATGCGCAATGACTGTGCGCATGTTTACCAAAATAAAACGTTTTAGTGTGACTACTGACGACTCAAAGCGTCAATCTTCCCATTCAAATCATGACTCGAAACATTCACTGTCATTGTGATTGCAATCAAAACGTTCGTCGTCAGACCTAGCTTAACTTCATGTGCCTGCCACAAACACTCGTACGCGCCAGTCCTAGGCCTATATATTGCATCAATCCATAATTTTAACGTGATGCACCACTTAGTTAACGACGCTTAATAACAAATTACAACTTACAAATAACAACAGCAAAACAAATGTTCACACCGTCTTTATTACTGTCGCAAATGTAATGTCTGAGAATTTTAAATTCTAACAAATTTTAACATTTTGTTGGTTTGAGTTTCGTTGAAG
The DNA here is from genome assembly GCA_036898135.1 of Oncomelania hupensis. Taxonomy (NCBI): domain Eukaryota; kingdom Metazoa; phylum Mollusca; class Gastropoda; order Littorinimorpha; family Pomatiopsidae; genus Oncomelania; species Oncomelania hupensis. The sequence continues at coordinate 22,012,000 of CM072527.1, read as the reverse complement.
GACCTCAAATGTGTGCGTGTGTGGGTGTGTGTTTGTGTGTGTGTGTGTGTGTGTGTGTGTGTGTGTGTGTGTGTGTGTGTGTGTGTGTGTGTGTGTGTGCGTTGCTAGGTAGAAACGCCGTTATTCTGACATACACTTGAACCTCTACATACTTTCTTTTGACAGGACCTCGTTATTTTGACGTCAAAACAGTGTTCCGTTAGGGTTAGGGCTGAGTTAGGGTTAGGTTAGGTTTAGGGTTAGGGTTAAGGTTAGTTAAAAAAAGGACAAAATAATTAATTTGTAAAAATTTCAAAGTAGTATGTAGAGTTTCATGAAAGTCATCACAACGGCGTTTCTACACGGTTGTGTGTGTGCGTGTGTGTGTGTGTGAATTTTACCGAAAATTAACGAGTTCAAAAATACTGAATATCTATGACTTCTTTGCATGAATGTCGGAAGGCATGTAGTTGTTCATAAAGACTCGAAAAAAAGCGGTGAACCGGCAGTCGCAGTTTGACAACTTCATAAAGTAAAGATAGAACGACTATAAAGGCTTCGGCATCCCTCAACAGTTACTGTGTTGAAAACAAAGACCACGTATCGCACTCGCGGTTGCACAGGCTGCAATCATCATCATTTAGAGTCGGAGGCTGTTATTGCGTGTGACAGTACATTACATTACATGGTTATTGCTTTAGGTCCAGCGGACTCTTCCGAGCCAAATTTTGGCTCGGAAGAGTCCGCTGGACCTAAAGCAATAACCATGTGAAATCAGTGTGACGGTGGCGGTTGCTTTATGTTAAGCGAAAGAATGGAGGGTACCTCTATTCTATTTATATCAGTGAGAAGATCACGTGTCTTGTTAGCATATATTAAAGATTTATGGAACAAAGCGGATAATAAAAAAACACGTTTTCTTCCTCAAACAGCAAAATGATAAACCCTTTGTTAATCCAGCTTTTTTAGGGCTTTGTCAGAGACTTAAGGAATTATGTTAGTGAAAAGGTTTCTTCGTCAAATGAAAGTACCCCTGTAACGTGCCGAAAGCGTCCCTGGCCCAATTTAACTCCCGGGAGTAAAACCAGGCCGTCCCAGATTTACTCCCGGGAGTTATTCTGGTCCTGGACCAGATTGACCCCCAGCCCGTTCCAAAATCACTCTCTGGGGAATGAAGATTACATAGGAACAATTGATGTTATGCACTCTACTGTGTCCCAGATCAGCCTCCCGGGAGTTAGTTTGGCCCACATTTTTGAGTACCAGAATGACTCCCGGGAGTTAAAGTGGGTCTGTCCTAAAACAGCCCCCCTTGCAACAGAGAGTAAGTCTGGGACTGGCCCAGATGCACTCCCGGGAGTCATTCTGGGACAATTTTAGATGTGCCAAAAGGGCCCCTGGGGGGCTAATCTAGAACCGATGAGAGTCAGATTGGGTCAGGCCCAGACTGGCCCCCTCTAGCCTATTAAAAGGAGCAATTGAAGACTGCGTCAGTAATCTCATCAGACAAAATAATGGGAGTAAAACGGGGACAAGACCAAAACAGGTCCCCTAACAAAATGCATGTCAAATACAATATAAGGGGAGTCAAATGGGGACAGGACCAAAACCGCCCCCCTATCCATCAGAGGCAAAAAACACTGCACAGGAGAGTCAAACGGGGACAGGACCAAAACCGCACCCCTACTCATCACATGCAGCATACACTGAACCGGGGAGTCAAACGGGGACGGGACCAAAACCGCCCCCCCCCCAACCCATCACATGCAGCAATTACTGCATAGGGGAGTCAAACGGGGACAGGACCAAAATCGCCCCCTCCCCATCCCATCTGATGCAGCAAATACTGCATAGGGGAGTCAAACGGGGACAGGACCAAAACCGCCCCCCCCTTTCCCTACCCATCACATGCAGCAAACACTGAACAGGGGAGTCAAACGGGGACAGGAACAAAACCGCCCCCCTACCCACCACATGCAGCAAACACTGAACAGGGGAGTCAAACGGGGACAGGTCCAAAACCGCCCCCCCCTCCCTTACCCATCAGATGCAGCAAACAATACACAGGGGAGTCAAACGGGGACAGGACCAAAACCGCCCCCCTACCCACCACATGCAGCAAACACTGAACAGGGGAGTCAAACGGGGACAGGACCAAAACCGCCCCCACCCCCTCCTTTACCCACCAGATGCAGAAAACACTGCACAGGGGAGTCAAACTGGGACAGGACCAAAACCGCCCCTCCTACACAATTAGCTGTAACTACAAAACACTGCACAGGGGAGTCAAACGGGGACAGGACCAAAACCGCCCCCCCCTCTACCCATCACATGCAGCAAACACTGCACAGGGGAGTCAAACGGGGACAGGACCAAAACCGCCCCCCCCCCCTACCCATCACATGCAGCAAACACTGCACAGGGAGTAAAACGGGAACAGGACCAAGCCCCCTCCCCCTACCAATCACATGCAGCAAACACTGCACAGGGGAGTCAAACGGGGACTGGACCAAAACCGCCCCTTCCACCTACCCATCACATGCAGCAAACACTACACAGGGGAGTCAAACGGGGACAGGACCAAAAACCGCCCCCCTACCCACCACATGCAGCAAACACTGAACAGGGGAGTCAAACGGGGACAGGACCAAAACCACCCCCACCCCCTCCTTTACCCACCAGATGCAGAAAACACTGCACAGGGGAGTCAAACTGGGACAGGACCAAAACCGCCCCTCCTACACAATTAGTTGTAACTACAAAACACTGCACAGGGGAGTCAAACGGGGACAGGACCAAAACCGCCCCCCCCCCCCCCCGTCTACCCATCACATGCAGCAAACACTGCACAGGGGAGTCAAACGGGGACAGGACCAAAACCGCCCCCCCCCCCCCTACCCATCACATGCAGCAAACACTGCACAGGGAGTAAAACGGGGACAGGACCAAGCCCCCTCCCCCTACCAATCACATGCAGCAAACACTGCACAGGGAAGTCAAACGGGGACTGGACCAAAACCGCCCCTTCCACCTACCCATCACATGCAGCAAACACTACACAGGGGAGTCAAACGGGGACAGGACCAAAACCGCCCCCCTACCCACCACATGCAGCAAACACTGAACAGGGGAGTCAAACGGGGACAGGACCAAAACCGCCCCCCCCCCCCCTCCCTTACCCATCAGATGCAGAAAACACTGCACAGGGGAGTCAAACGGGGACAGGACCAAAACCCTCCCCCCCCTACCCATCACATGCAGCAAACACTTCACAGGGAGTAAAACGGGGACAGGACCAACTCCCCCCCCTACCCATCACATGCAGCAAACACTGCACAGGGGAGTAAAACGGGGATAGGACCAAAACCGCCCCCCTCGCTATCACAAGAAGCAAACACTACATAGGGGAGTCGAACGATGTCAGGACCAAAACCGCCCCCCCCCTCCTCCTACCCATCACATGCAGCATACACTGCACAAGGGAGTCAAACGGGGACAGGACCAAAACCGCCCCTCCTACACAATTAGTTGTAACTTCAAAACACTGTACAGGGGAGTCAAACGGGGACAGGACCAAAACCGCCCCCCTCCTCCTACCCACCACATGCAGCAAACACTGAACAGGGGAGTCAAACGGGGACGGGACCAAAACCGCCCCCCCCCAACCCATCACATGCAGCAAACACTGAACAGGGGAGTCAAACGGGGACAGGACCAAAACCGCCCCCCCCCCCCTCCCTTACCCATCAGATGCAGAAAACACTGCACAGGGGAGTCAAACGGGGACAGGACCAAAACCCTCCCCCCCCCTACCCATCACATGCAGCAAACACTTCACAGGGAGTAAAACGGGGACAGGACCAACTCCCCCCCCCCCCTATCCATCACATGCAGCAAACACTGCACAGGGGAGTAAAACGGGGATAGGACCAAAACCGCCCCCCTCGCTATCACAAGAAGCAAACACTACATAGGGGAGTCGAACGATGTCAGGACCAAAACCGCCCCCCCCCCTCCTCCTACCCATCACATGCAGCATACACTGCACAAGGGAGTCAAACGGGGACAGGACCAAAACCGCCCCTCCTACACAATTAGTTGTAACTTCAAAACACTGTACAGGGGAGTCAAACGGGGACAGGACCAAAACCGCCCCCCCTCCTCCTACCCACCACATGCAGCAAACACTGAACAGGGGAGTCAAACGGGGACGGGACCAAAACCGCCCCCCCCCCAACCCATCACATGCAGCAAACACTGAACAGGGGAGTCAAACGGGGACAGGACCAAAACCGCCCCCCCCCTCCCTTACCCATCAGATGCAGAAAACACTGCACAGGGGAGTCAAACGGGGACAGGACTAAAACCCTCCCCCCCCTACCCATCACATGCAGCAAACACTTCACAGGGAGTAAAACGGGGACAGGACCAACTCCCCCCCCTACCCATCACATGCAGCAAACACTGCACAGGGGAGTAAAACGGGGATAGGACCAAAACCGCCCCCCTCGCTATCACAAGAAGCAAACACTACATAGGGGAGTCGAACGATGTCAGGACCAAAACCGCCCCCCCCTCCTCCTACCCATCACATGCAGCATACACTGCACAGGGGGAGTAAAACGGGAACAGGACCAAAACCGCCCCCCTCCCTATCACAAGAAGCAAATACTATAATTATAGGGGAACGATTTCAGCCCTGTGTCAATTTAATCTCTCCTGTTCAGTCATTGCTCCATCTGAAGAAGTAGGGGGACGTTTTTTTTCCGTGTCCCCGTTTAACTCCAGGGCCAAGATTTTGTATTCATTTTGTTACGGAAGCGATTTTTGTCCTGTCCCCGTTTGACTCCCCAGTGCACTGTTTTATGCATCGGATGGGTAGGAGGGAGATGGGTGGCGGGGTTTTTGTCCGGTCCCCGTTTGACTCCCCTATGCATTGTTTTCTGCATCTGATGGGTAGGGGTCGGTTTTGGTCCTGTCCCCGTTTGACTCCCCTATGCAGTGTTTTCTGCATCTGATGTGTAAGGGGGGGGCGGGTTTTGGTCCTGTCCCCGTTTGACTCCCCTATGCAGTGTTCTCTGCATGTGATGAATAAGGGGGGCGGTTTTGGTCCTGTCCCCGTTTGACTCCCCTATGCAGTGTTTTCTGCATCTGATGTGTAAGAGGGCGGTTTTGGTCCTGTCTCCGTTTGACTCCCCTATGCAGTGTTTTCTGCATCTGATGTGTAAGGGGCTGGGTGCGGTTTTGGTCCTGTCCCCGTTTGACTCCCCTATGCAATGTTTTCTGCATCTGATGTGTAAGGTGGGCAGTTTTGGTCCTGTCCCCATTTCACTCCCCTATGCAGTGTTTTCTGCATCTGATGTGTAAGGGGGGCGGTTTTGGTCCTGTCCCCGTTTCACTCCCCTATACAGTGTTTTCTGCATCTGATGTGTAAGAGGGGGGAGGGGCGGTTTTGGTCCTGTCCCCGTTTGACTCCCCTATGCAGTGAGTTCTGCATCTGATGTGTAAGGGAGGCGGTTTTGGTCCTGTCCCCGTTTGACTCCCCTATTGAATGTTTTCTGCATCTGATGTGTAAGGGGGGCGGTTTTGGTCCTGTCCCCATTTAACTCCCCTATGCAGTGTTTTCTGCATCTGATGTGTAAGGGGGGCGGTTTTGGTCCGGTCCCCGTTTGACTCCCCTATGCAGTGTTTTCTGCATCTGATGTGTAAGGGGGGCGGTTTTGGTCCTGTCCCCATTTAACTCCCCTATGCAGTGTTTTCTGCATCTGATGTGTAAGGGGGGCGGTTTTGGTCCGGTCCCCGTTTGACTCCCCTATGCAGTGTTTTCTGCATCTGATGTGTAAGGGGGGCGGTTTTGGTCCTGTCCCCATTTAACTCCCCTATGCAGTGTTTTCTGCATCTGATGTGTAAGGGGGGCGGTTTTGGTCCGGTCCCCGTTTTACTCCCCTATGCAGTGTTTTCTGCATCTGATGTGTAAGGGGGGCGGTTTTGGTCCTGTCCCCATTTAACTCCCCTATGCAGTGTTTTCTGCATCTGATGTGTAAGGGGGGCGGTTTTGGTCCGGTCCCCGTTTGACTCCCCTATGCAGTGTTTTCTGCATCTGATGTGTAAGGGGGGCGGTTTTGGTCCTGTCCCCATTTAACTCCCCTATGAAGTGTTTTCTGCATCTGATGTGTAAGGGGGGCGGTTTTGGTCCGGTCCCCGTTTGACTCCCCTATGCAGTGTTTTCTGCATCTGATGTGTAAGGGGGGCGGTTTTGGTCCTGTCCCCATTTAACTCCTCTATGCAGTGTTTTCTGCATCTGATGTGTAAGGGGGGCGGTTTTGGTCCGGTCCCCGTTTGACTCCCCTATGCAGTGTTTTCTGCATCTGATGTGTAAGGGGGGCGGTTTTGATCCTGTCCCCGTTTGACTTCCCTATGCAGTGTTTTCTGTATCTGATGTGTAAGGTAGGCGGTTTTGGTCCTGTCCCCGTTTGACTCTCCTGTGCAGTGTTTTGTAGTTACAAGTAATTGTATAGGAGGGGCGTTTTTGGTTCCGTCCCCGTTTGACTCCCCTGTGCAGTGTTTGCTTCTTCAGATAAATAAGGGGGGGGGGGGCGGTTTTAGTCCTTTCCCCGTTTGACTCCCCTATTCAGTGTTTTCTGCATCTGATGTGTAAGGGGGGCGGTTTTGGTCCTGTCCCCGTATGATTCCCATATGCAGTGTTTTCTGCATCTGATGTGTAAGGGGGGGGGGGGGTGGTTTTGGTCCTGTCCCCGTTTGACTCCCCTATGCAGTGTTTTCTGCATCTGATGTGTAAGAGGGAAGGGGGTCGGTTTTGGTCCTGTCCCCGTTTTACTCCCATGTGCAGTGTTTTGTAGTTACAACTAATTGTGTAGGAGGGGCGGTTTTGGTCCTGTCCCCGTTTGACTTCCCCTGTGCAGTGTTTGCTTCTTCTGATGAATAGGGGGGGGGGGGGTTTGGTCTTGTCCCCGTTTGACTCCCCTATTCAGTGTTTTCTGCATCTGAATTGTAAGGGGGGGGGGGGCGGTTTTGGTCCTGTCCCCGTTTGACTCCCCTATGCAGTGTTTTCTGCATCTGATGTGTAAGAGGGCGGTTTTGGTCCTGTCTCCGTTTGACTCCCCTATGCAGTGTTTTCTGCATCTGATGTATAAGGGGGGCGGTTTTAGTCCTGTCCCCGTTTGACTCCCCTGTGCAGTGTTTTGTAGTTACAACTACATGTGTAAGAGGGGCGATTTTGGTCCTGTCCCCGTTTGACTCCCCCACGCAGTGTTTTATGCATCTGATGTGTAAGGGGCTGGGTGCGGTTTTGGTCCTGTCCCCGTTTGACTCCCCTATGCAATGTTTTCTGCATCTGATGTGTACGGGGGGCGGTTTTGGTCCTGTCCCCATTTCACTCCCCTATGCAGTGTTTTCTGCATCTGATGTGTAAGGGGGGCGGTTTTGGTCCTGTCCCCGTTTCACTCCCCTATGCAGTGAGTTCTGCATCTGATGTGTAAGGGGGGCGGTTTTGGTCCGGTCTCCGTTTGACTCCCCTTTGCAGTGTTTTCTGCATCTGATGTGTAAGGGGGGCGGTTTTGGTCCTGTCCCCGTTTGACTCCCCTATGCAGTGTTTTATGCATCTGATGTGTAAGGGGGGCGTTTTTGGTCCTGTCCCCGTTTAACTCCCTTGTGCAGAATTTGATGCACCTGATCGGTAGGGGTCGGTTTTGGTGCTGTCCCCGTTTGACTCCCCTACTTACTTTGATTAGCTGATTGGGCGATGTTGGGCCTGTCCGTTTTTAACTCCCATATTAAGAACTAAGAATACATTGAAAAGACAAGAGAAGTTGGGGGGCTGTTTTGGTCCTGTGATCCAGTTTTACTCCCGGGAGTCATTTTGGAACAGGCTGGGGGTCAATCTGGTCCAGGACCAGAATAACTCCCGGGAGTAAATCTGGGACGGCCTGGTTTTACTCCCGGGAGTTAATTTGGGCCAGGGACGCTTTCGGCACGTTACACCCCCACCCCACACAATCAAAAGTTCAGAAGTCAGTGTACACCCGCATTGCTCACCGATCTCTACTCCTTCTCAAACGTCTGTATTAGCATTTATATTTTCTATTTATCATACTTGCATTTCCGTATCAGAGCTTCCGCCATCCAGTCACCTATCATCCTCATCCCCTTCCTCCTCCTCCTTCTTATTCTCCTCGTCCTTCTTCTCTTCTTCGTAATATTAAAATTTCTCCGTTATTTGTCTTATTACCAGTGAATCTAAACACATTCAGAAGTCTGTACATTCGGATGCCAGAACTGCAGCTAGCTACTCATCCATCCAGAGTCCTGCACAACGCAACCACTGAAATGTGCGCGCAAGCCTGTGTGGAGGAAGTGACCTTTGACTGCAAGTCCTTTGACCTGGATAATTTGCATCGCACGTGCCTACTCTTCAATGCGTCATACGAAGACGGGAACGCCTACTTAAAAGAATCGTCTCTGGTGGATCATTATCGAAGTAAGCATTGTGTTGAATTTAATTAATTACTTTTTTTTATTGTATTCTTTTTTTTAAACCTCTCTTCCTCCTCCCCCTCCGTCTCCCCCCACATTTGTTGGTGCGTCAATTTATTTGATTATTTGTTAATTTCTTTGTCCAGAATTAATTCATCTTTACACTACAGTTGCTCTGTCCTCTAAACCTTACTAAAGGTTGGGATCTATCGGGTGACATTTGAACAGCAGTTGTTCTCTATTCACACTTTACCTATTTCTTTCTTACAGCTGTTTCTCCTTCTGCCTTCTTTTGTTGTTTTGTTTCCATATATATGGCAAGATAACAAAATCTTATCCCGTTCTGTATACAAATTAAAAAAAAACACCCAGATAACTGCTACTCACGTTTGCGTCTATTCTGTTTCTGTCTTTCTATTATTCTATCTGTTTGTCTGTCTGTCTGTCTGCCCCCCCCCCCTCTCTCTCTCTCTCTCTCTCTCTCTCTCTCTCTCTCTCTCTCTCTCTCTCTCTCTCTCTTTCTTCCATACACTCTCCCTTCATCTTGCATGGCATGTCCTTCTCCAACCCCCTGACCGAGTAGAACTTCCTTCTCCACCACCATACGAAACACCCTACTTCTTCTTTCCTTATCATTCCGTAACAACACCTCATCATCACTTCTCATACGCTCTCTAGACTTGTCATTTCTTATATGTGTGAGTGACCGCATTTTATTTCTCCAACCCTTCCACCCCTCTTCCCCTCTATCTGCACCCTCTAATTCCCTTGTCACACCCCTCTTATATTTGAAGGACATTGCAGCAAGCGAAGTCTGCTGTAGCTACGGGGGTGGGGCAAGAAGAAGAAGAAGAAGTTGACAAGCCATTCAAATGTATTTCTAGACAATCACACACATAGCCGATAAAATAAGCATTTTAAAAGTGTTAATTTTGTTGGAGGTGTTGTGACTCTGCTTTATACTAAGGAAGCAAGGGGAAACATGTAATGATATGCCACGACCTGAAGTATCAGCAAGCAAAACATGATCCAAATCGGATCAGCCAATATTTAGATACAGTGCAGAACGCCTTTGGAAAATAGTACAAAAACCAATAATCCAACATGCTTAGCGATAGTTAAAGTAAGCACAAAGTAAAAATTAGGAATTTCGGTTCAGCTATTCTTGAAAAAGTCACAAGTGTATATTCAAAAAAGTGAAATTTGGAGCTTAGCCAGTGGGACTGTCTGTTGGACGCTACATCTTAAGAGCCACTGAACGGAACCAATCTTCATAGGAACATTACCTACGTTAGTGGTCTCCCTCCGTCACTGGAGTTATTTATTTTTGTTGTTAAATGCGTTTTGCTCAATATCTTAAAACGGCTAAAGCAGTTTTGTTGTTTTGGTATACAGGCACTTCAGACATGCGCTATCCTTCAGTAACAGTCCAGATGTCGGTCAGTCGGTCGGTCGTTCCGAATTTCACTAATTTGTTCAAAACACACTTTTACCTTATCTCAAAATAACTTAACAGATTTTTAGTTTGAGAATACTTTACATACTTCTAAGCATGTTAGATCATTCGTATTTGTACTTTCTGAAAGGTCAGGGTCATTGTGTTTTACCATTTTCTAAAAGGTGCATGCAAATAATGGCCTATCATTTCCTGTTTTCCTTTTGTTTTTTTATGATAAAGCCGAGTTACAACCACAAATCCAGACGATGGACATGACACAGTCCCGGCGGGGAGCATCACAACCAGATCGACTACATCATGGTCAAGAAACGCTTCAGATCAAGCATCAACATTGGCAGGACACGCATTTTCCAGGAGCACAGGTCGGAAGTGACCACTAGACTGAAGTTCGACCTGGACAAACTGCAAGACCCGGAGGTGGCAGAAATATTTCAGGCCACAATTGGAGGAAAATTTGCACCACTGCTCATTTTGGGAGCTGGTGAAGTAGATGTTAACACCATGACCACCACCTTTAACTTAGCTGTGACAGATTCCGCCACGGACATCTTTGGAAAGCACCGGTCAAAGAAGAAGCTGTGGATCACACCTGAGCTTTTGGACCTGTGTCATAAACGAAGAGAGATGAAAAAGAAACAGAACACCTCACAGGGAGCTGATGCCTACCGAAAAATCAACAATGAAATCCGAAAAGGCATGCGCACAGCAAAAGAGAACTGGATAGAAGATCGATGATCAGGAAATAGAGAACAGTCTGAACAAGTACAACAGCAAGAAGGCTTACCAGACCGTGAAGCGGCTGACAAGTGTTAAACAGCCCAAGGTCTCCACGATCCAAAGCAAGTCTGGCATATGCCTTACTGTCAAAACCCCCCCTTACGGTCCTTCGTTTCTCTTACCATAAAGGGGAACTCTGAGCAGTGTATGCAACCATACGTGAACAACGGATGAATAGATAGAGACAAGTATTACGTTGGCAAAATAAAACAACAATTTATTCACATGAACATAACATGGAGTCGTAAATGAATAACTAAAATTTATAAAGGTGATAAAATCAAACGACAGAATGAAATGTTCTTTGTTTTAAATAAATTAAATGGTTCTACACAGTATTCTCGTTCAGTCTCTTTGTTTTCCTTTTCTACTGTTCACTCATTGTTCGCACACAACCTATGCACTGTTTACAAATTTGTTGCTACTACTGTTATAACGATTTCAGTTCACAAGTCCCGTTTTACAAATACATATCACACTCCTGCGATCAAACCTTTGCAATACGAAATTGCATAATAACAAAAAACGTCCCGAAGACACTAGAGCATGAACTCGCTCAACGCAGGAGTGAAATGTATATATGTCCCGGGAACACAGTAGGCAAATAAACTAAAAATTGTCAATGCACTAGATGTAATCGATAAGTGCATACACCTCGAATGTCACTGGGACTGTAGCTGCTACGATTAGATGCATCCGCCGTGGTCATCCAATATTTCAAAGTCTGTGGTGAAGAAGCGAAGGCAAAACGTTCACTGGCAAAAAGTCTATTATAATACAATCGGTGAAAAGTGATGGTAAAACCAAAAACAAAGTCGAAGTTAAAGTTGAAGTTGAAGGTAAAATCGAAGTTGAAGATGAAACCAAAGGCAAAAAGCGAAAGGTACACTGCAACATAACCCATACAAAATCTTCTAAGAATTTGAGTAACAATTTGTACATGCTTCCTGATGCAATTGAAAACTCAATCATTTTCCTTAATAATAATAATCGCTAACTCTTGTATTGTAACAATCACAAATGTAAATCTAACGCATGTATGAATGAATGACTGCAACCTTGAATGTGTTGTATGCTTGGAAGAATAATGATTGTAATAAATATGGTATCACTTATTCGAGTATAATACTTCCCCATAATATTTTAGCCCCACAACATAATGATAACCAACAATGACACGACAAAATACGGACCACAGAAATAAATGACAACAAAGAGACACCCGACTAGCCAGTGAAAACACCCAAGTCCACACTTACTCAACTACCCGTGGATACGGTGATGCGGCTAAGGTCGGATACGTCTCTTCATCCGCAGCATTCCTTTTGGTACAGGTAGGTCAACGGTCAGGTCTACTAGTCGTCTCGATCTTCATTGACTAAAACAAACAGTCGAACTTGCACCAGTTTCAAGGTCGAACTCTTTCTCCCTCATCGTTCTCAAACGACTTCTGGTGAAAACTCAAGTTCTTGTCGTAGGGCACCGCTACGTGAGGATATCACGTACGTATTTCCTTAAGCGTACAGTTGACGGATAAAGGATTAGCAGGGACGAAAAACGATTCAACACACTGCTCCTAGATTCACTGTTCCTGAGACCTCCATGTAACGACCAAAAACCTGTCTTCTTTCTCTTTCGTCATTTCCTCTTTTCTACGACAATAAATTACGTCACACTTTTCATTTACTTTTGTCCCGGCTTATTCAAAGGCACACAAAACGATGATTCATAGGCACTTGCGAGAAGACCACCTATCTACAAACAACAATATAAAGTTCAAACTGAGTGTGGGTCGTGACATACCCCCCCCTCAAGACAAAACCTTGGTTTTGTTCAAACTCAAAGTTCACGACTTACACGTTTCTGCTCAAAAAGTCTGCAGTGACGTTTTCCTTTCCAGGAATACTTTCAATAACCAGTGGAAACGACTGCATCAACAGCGCCCATCTCATCAACCTGCTGCTGGTAGTTTTCGATTTCTGAAGGTATTTCAGCGGTTGGTGATCAGTTTGTACGATGACTGTCCGATCGTACACATATTGCTGAAATCGTTGAAGTCCCCAAATCAACGCTAAACATTCCTTCTCAATCGTTGAGTAGTTCTTTTCTGCGGCAACTAACTTCCGGCTGACACAAGCCACTGGTTGGAGTCCGTGACCCTGATCTTGGCATAGTACTGCTCCAATACCTGTGTCTGACGCGTCTGTTTGCAAAACAAACGGTTTTTCGCCATCTGGCAGACAACATACAGGACTAGAGCACAACCTTTCTTTCAAAGTGTTGAAAGCTCTTTCGCATGCTTCCGTCCATGCGACTGGTCCTGTTTTTCCTCCCTTCGTCAGATCGGATAGAGGTGCGGCTATGGCTGCAAAGTTTGGTACAAACCTCCTGTAGTAGCTCGCTAACCCCAAAAACGACCTCACTTGTTTCTTTGTAGTTGGTTGTGACGTTTCTCCGATGCGATCCATTTTCTGACGGTCTGGTTGAATCTTACCTCGCCCTACCATGTGTCCCAGATACTCCAAACTCTGAAATCCTAGGAAACATTTTGACGGTCTTGCAGCTAACTGCACTTCGCGGAGTCTCTGACACAACGCTCTTAGACATTCCAAATGCCTTTCTTTTGTTTGAGTAGCTATCATCAAATCATCCATGAAGTTGTCTATTTCAGGCATGTGAAGGGGTGCCAATAACTTCCGCATCATTCGGGAAAATATAGCTCCGGCAGTCTTCAATCCAAAAGGCATCACGCACCACTGGAACTGACCTTCAGGAGTGGTGAACGCTGTCTTTTCTTTGTCCTCTTTTTTCATTGGGATTTGCCAATACCCTTTTGACAAATCTATTTTGCTCAGGTATTTCGCTTTTGCGAGCTTCGCGAACAAAAAATCGATATCAGGTAGAGGCTCAGCGTCGAAGACGATGTTACGATTCATTTTGCGAAAATCAACGCAAAATCGTATTTGTCCATCTTTTTTTTTCACTAGCACAATCGGTGAGCTATACGGTGACGTTGCTCTCTCAATGACCCGTAATTTCATCATCGTTTCTACTTCATCCTTCACCACCTGCATTTGCGAATGAGGTAAAGGGTATTGTCTTGTACGGACTGGCTCTTCATTGATCATCTTTATCTCGCACGTATCCAAGGTGCATCGTAAAGGGAAATCAGTGAAAATGTCTGCATAGTCTGACACTATGTTTAGGATGTCCTCATGAATTTCTGGACATTCTGGGTCAACGTGTACATCTTTCGGACCCTCGGTCGCCACTAACGGACACGTTGGAATGTCGTTGCCCACTTGTTCTTCTTTCCATTGATCGTCTTCTGTCACTACTGCATCGACTGTCACTCTTTCTCTGCATTCTTTCAGCAGATTGACGTGGAAGAGTTTAGTTTTCCGTCCTACTGATATGCGATAATCGCATTCGCCAACTTTTTCTATGACTTCATAGGGTCCTTGCCAAGCCATTTGGAGTTTATTATGTTTAGTGGGTAGCAACAGCAACACTCTGTCGCCTGCTTTGAAGACCCTGGGTTTCGCTTTTCGGTCAAAGTAGTGTTTCTGGCGCTCTGCAACACCTTTCATATGTTCTTTTGCTATCTGGCACGTCTCCTCGATGCGATTGCGTAGATCGACTACGTATTCACTGCTTACTTTCACTTCTTCAGCAGCAATCTCCTTCGACCATAGCTCTCTCAACACGGCCATCGGTCCTCTGACTGTTTTTCCGTATAATAGCTCAAACGGTGAAAATCCAGTAGCCTCTTGAGGTACCTCTCGGTAGGCGAAAAGAAGAGCTGGTATGTACCGGTCCCACATCCGTGGCTGTTCTGTAGTCAGTTTTCTCAGCATGGTCATCAGAGTGCCGTTAAACCGCTCAACCAGCCCGTTACACTGAGGGTGGTAGGGTGTGGTGGCTTTTCCATGGATGGCCAACAATCTGTTCATTTCATCCATGACTGCTGACATGAACTGCGTCCCCCTGTCGGTTAGTATTTCACGAGGGATGCCTACCCTCGACCATATGGTCCACAGAGCCTCTGCTACTTTTTCAGTGTCAATTCTTTTCAACGGAACTGCTTCTGGGTATCGTGTAGCGTAGTCGACAACTACCAAAATGTATTGGTTACCTTGTTCCGACTTTGGTGCAATCGGACCTACAATGTCGATAGCCACTCTTTGGAATGGTTCGTCCATCAAAGGCATCTTTTGAAGGGGTACCTTGCTGACTCGACCCCTTGGTGTCACTCTCTGGCATTCAATGCATGATGCACAGTACCTGCGAACGTCTGCGCACATACCTGGCCAGAAAAACGTATTCCATATACGTTCGCGAGTTCGTTTTCCTCCTAGGTGGCCTGCCATGGGAGGATCATGAGCTAGCCTCATGACTTCTTTTCGTAGTTTCTTGGGAACTACTAGCTGCGATGTCTCCACTCCTCGCAACTGATGCAACCTGTATAGTAACCCTTTCTTTCGCGTGAATTTTACTGCAGCATTTCCTGACTTCAGTTCGCTCTGGGCATCAGCCAACGCTCGAACTTTTTTAAGACTATCGTCTTCTTCTTGCAATGCAGCCAACTCTGTCGGTGTGACTTCCACTCCTAGAGTTTTCGATACCTGCAAAGGTACTGTCGCTCGTTTTTCACGTTCTATTTGTCCTCTTGTTTCGACTGCTGCTGCCACGGCACATTCACTACCATCAATGGTAACTGGGCTTCGGTAACCAGATGAAAATGTAATCCAGTTACCCAGAAGAATGTCAGGTCCCATGTGGTCAAGGACGAACAGTTCAACAGTCCCTGTCACAAAGCCTGATTCAAGTTTCACCCATGCTGTAGGGTACTTTCCTGTTTTTGTCTGGTCTGCTAAGTACACTTCAACACTCCTCCCTGTGTAATCTTCAGGTTTGACCCATTTTGAAGCAACTGCTCCCATCTCTGCTCCAGTATCACGCATGATGCGTACTGTATTTTCGTTGATCCGACCCTCACTCCACGGGTTATAGGGTTTAATAGATCGGACGTCTATTGGCGGAGTATAGATCGGTAGGGTGTCGGTCGCAATTGTAACCTGACTGACTGCATGCGTTTTCATGCATTGCCTGGCGAAGTGCCCCTTACCCCCACACTTATAGCACTCGTCTGAATTCCTCCTGTCTCTTTCATCTCTACCGACAACTGGTCTCCTAATAGGTTCCCTCAATCTCGTTTGTGACCCGTTCGGTCTACGCTCGGGTTGACTGCTCGGTGTTCGTGGACTCGCTCTTTGGAAAACAGGTCCTCGGGATACGGCTCGTTTTACGTCCAAATGCAGTTGAGCATATTCGGCTGCTTGTGCGGCGTCTGTCGGCAATCGTTCACGCACGAACATCTCGAGCTCAGGATTCATTACTGAATATATCTGTTCAGCCAAAAACATGTCTAACACAGACTTCGCGTCATCGATGTCTTTGTCTGCCAAGGAAAACCATCTTTCTACAGACGTCTGCAACCGGATGAGAAATTGCGGAAAAGTTTCATTTTGTTCTTTCTTGGTCTCTCGGAACTGTCGGCGATACCATTCCGCATCGCGGCGAAAACGACGTAACAGCGCGTTGCGTACTTCTTCAAAATCTTGAGCCTGTTCGGGTGTCAGACGCAAATACGTATCGCGCGCTTCTCCTGACAATAGTGGAGACAACCTTGCTGCCCAGCAATCTCTATTCCATCCTTGTGATTCAGCTATGAGTTCAAAATGACGCAGATAAGCTTCGATGTCTTCTCTACCATCGAAAGGGTGAATTTTCAGTCGGTAACCATCATGATGTTCTCTACGAGTTGAACGGTCAGCGAAAACTTCGCGTTCTTCTCTGATCATCTCCATCTGCATTTTCATCCGTTCTTTCTCTGCCTCCATTCTGATTTCTAATGATCTTCGTTCTTCTTCTTTGTCTTCCTCGCGTCGGCGACGTTCTTCTTCTTTCTCTTCCTCTCGTCGGCGACGTTTTTCTTCCATTTTCCTCTCCATCAGACGTCTGTCTTCTTCCTTTTCTTCTTCTCGTCGACGACGTTCTTCTTCTTTTTCTTCTTCGCGTCGGCGACGTTCTTCTTCCATTTTCCTCTCCATTAGACGTCTGTCTTCTTCTATTTTTCTTTCCATTAGCCGTCTGTCTTCTTCGCGCTCTCTTCGCTCTTCTTCCATTTTCCTCTCCACTAAACGTCTGTCTTCTTCTCGCTCTCTTCGTTCTTCTTCCTTTTGGATGCCATCCACGACAAATCTCGCTAGCGCCTCTTCTCGCAGGCCTAGGCTCATACCTAATTCTCTATACTTCACGGATACGTCAATCATTTCGGACGTCTCTTGGTTCCTTGACGGTTCTACGGCTACCGCCATGCGAGGGAAACCTAAGACAGACGTACTCAGAGTCTCTTCTCTCGTCAAACTGGACATGGTCGCTTCTCCCGATGCTCCCAGTACAATATCGGCTGAGTCGCTGCTAGGGGTGATCGATGTCCCTTCCCCACCAATCGTTTTCTTGGCTCCAGCACATTTTGTACCTTTCCGGGTGGCGGACATTTTGCTAGCCGACCACCTTTTCTTGTATAATTGGTAAACAACAAATCTATTTACCAACTATATATCTCAGAGTTCAAATAACTCAACAGTTATACCACGGTTTGGCTCAGATGACACTAAGTTGTATTATAGTAAAGTGTGGGCTTGGTTGCTTACCTTATTACTGTCGGGTGCTCTAAGTGCGCCCACGCGATTCAAAACGCTCCAGCACCCGCCAACCACCCACGTCACTTACTCTGATTGTATGGTATAACACAACAATGTCAACGTAATTCTATCTCCTCCATTCATCCGTTCGATCCCACCGCTGCCACCAAATATGTCAAAACCCCCCCTTACGGTCCTTCGTTTCTCTTACCATAAAGGGGAACTCTGAGCAGTGTATGCAACCATACGTGAACAACGGATGAATAGATAGAGACAAGTATTACGTTGGCAAAATAAAACAACAATTTATTCACATGAACATAACATGGAGTCGTAAATGAATAACTAAAATTTATAAAGGTGATAAAATCAAACGACAGAATGAAATGTTCTTTGTTTTAAATAAATTAAATGGTTCTACACAGTATTCTCGTTCAGTCTCTTTGTTTTCCTTTTCTACTGTTCACTCATTGTTCGCACACAACCTATGCACTGTTTACAAATTTGTTGCTACTACTGTTATAACGATTTCAGTTCACAAGTCCCGTTTTACAAATACATATCACACTCCTGCGATCAAACCTTTGCAATACGAAATTGCATAATAACAAAAAACGTCCCGAAGACACTAGAGCATGAACTCGCTCAACGCAGGAGTGAAATGTATATATGTCCCGGGAACACAGTAGGCAAATAAACTAAAAATTGTCAATGCACTAGATGTAATCGATAAGTGCATACACCTCGAATGTCACTGGGACTGTAGCTGCTACGATTAGATGCATCCGCCGTGGTCATCCAATATTTCAAAGTCTGTGGTGAAGAAGCGAAGGCAAAACGTTCACTGGCAAAAAGTCTATTATAATACAATCGGTGAAAAGTGATGGTAAAACCAAAAACAAAGTCGAAGTTAAAGTTGAAGTTGAAGGTAAAATCGAAGTTGAAGATGAAACCAAAGGCAAAAAGCGAAAGGTACACTGCAACATAACCCATACAAAATCTTCTAAGAATTTGAGTAACAATTTGTACATGCTTCCTGATGCAATTGAAAACTCAATCATTTTCCTTAATAATAATAATCGCTAACTCTTGTATTGTAACAATCACAAATGTAAATCTAACGCATGTATGAATGAATGACTGCAACCTTGAATGTGTTGTATGCTTGGAAGAATAATGATTGTAATAAATATGGTATCACTTATTCGAGTATAATACTTCCCCATAATATTTTAGCCCCACAACATAATGATAACCAACAATGACACGACAAAATACGGACCACAGAAATAAATGACAACAAAGAGACACCCGACTAGCCAGTGAAAACACCCAAGTCCACACTTACTCAACTACCCGTGGATACGGTGATGCGGCTAAGGTCGGATACGTCTCTTCATCCGCAGCATTCCTTTTGGTACAGGTAGGTCAACGGTCAGGTCTACTAGTCGTCTCGATCTTCATTGACTAAAACAAACAGTCGAACTTGCACCAGTTTCAAGGTCGAACTCTTTCTCCCTCATCGTTCTCAAACGACTTCTGGTGAAAACTCAAGTTCTTGTCGTAGGGCACCGCTACGTGAGGATATCACGTACGTATTTCCTTAAGCGTACAGTTGACGGATAAAGGATTAGCAGGGACGAAAAACGATTCAACACACTGCTCCTAGATTCACTGTTCCTGAGACCTCCATGTAACGACCAAAAACCTGTCTTCTTTCTCTTTCGTCATTTCCTCTTTTCTACGACAATAAATTACGTCACACTTTTCATTTACTTTTGTCCCGGCTTATTCAAAGGCACACAAAACGATGATTCATAGGCACTTGCGAGAAGACCACCTATCTACAAACAACAATATAAAGTTCAAACTGAGTGTGGGTCGTGACACTTACAGAAGAATAAGAAGTTTTGGACAGATGGACAGAGTACTGCTCTAACCTTTACAATCACAAACCTAACGGAGACCCATCAGTTCTATCATGTCCGGAGAACAGAGACGAAGAAGAAATCCTCCCAATTCTCAGAGAAGAAGTGGAGGCAGCAGTGCAATTGCTGAAGAAGGGGAAGTCAGCGGGAGTGTACAACATACCCGCGGAACTGCTTCAAGCAGGAGGAGAAGCGATGATTGACGCACTCACCATTATCTGTAACAAGATCTGGCAGAGTGGGGAGTGGCCTACACCACGGACCCAGTCGCTTGTCATCACTCTTCCCAAAAAAGGTAACCTTCAGGAATGTGAAAATTATCGCACCATCAGGCTCATCAGCCATCCCAGCAAGGTCCTCTTGAAAATAATACTCAACAGACTAAAACCCCAAGCTGAACAAATCATAGCTCAAGAGCAAGCAGGATTTAGGGCAGGGCGAAGTACCACTGAACAGATTTTCAACCTCAGAATAATCTGCGGGAAATACCTACAGCACCAACAACATCTATATTATGTGCTCGTAGACTACAAAAAGGCGTTTGACCGAGTCTGGCATGCAGCTCTGTGGGCAACCATAAGAGTGTACAACATCAGCCCTAAAATAATTGACGTCATCAAAAGCCTGTACCAGTGCAGTCCTCCACAACAGCGCCATCGGAAACTGGTTCAGAACAACAATCGGTGTGCGTCAGGGATGCCTACTCTCTCCAACACTCTTCAAAATCTTCCTAGAGCGCATCATGTCAGATTTCCTTGCAGACCACGAAGACACAGTCAGCATAGGGGAAGAGCAATCTCCAACCTTCGTTTTGCGGATGACATTGATGGATTGGCTGGAGAGGAACAAGAAATTGAACAGCTGGTACAGAGGCTTGACACCCCCTCCAGAGCTTATGGAATGGAAATAAGTGCAGAAAAGACCAAAATGATGACCAACAACACAAATGGCATCAATACGGACATCAAAGTCCAAGGCCAATCCCTCAACACAGTGCATTGCTTCAAATATTTAGGAGCCATTGTATCAGACAATGGGTCCCGACAGGAAGTCCTCTCCAGGATCGCACAAACAACTGCTGCCCTGGCGAGGTTGAAGCCAATTTGGAAAGACAGGACCATCAGTCTACATTCCAAGTTAAGGCTGCTGCGCTCCCTTGTCATCTCCATCTTCCTATATGCTTGCGAAACATGGACCCTCACAGCAGATCTCCAACGAAGAATACAAAGCATGGAGATGAGGTGCTACAAAAGACTTCTGGGCACTTCCTATACCCAGCACATCACCAACGACGAAGTCCGACAGACCATCACACAAGCCATTAGACAACACGATGACCTGCTCACAGTGGTGAAAAAACGGAAACTCCAATGGTATGGCCATGTCACCAGATCAACAGGTCTTGCAAAGACCATCCTGCAAGGCACAGTGCAAGGAGGTAGAAGAAGAGGGAGACCGAAAAAGAGGTGGGAAGACAGCATTCGAGTATGGACTGGTTTGACACTGAGCGAAACAATCAGGATTGCTGAGGACAGGGAAAGATGGAGTACGCTGGTTAAACGATCATCTGTGATGCCCCTACGACCTCCGAGTTATGGGATAGGATAGGATAGGATAGGAGTTACAACACCGTCAAAGAAACCATTAACTTTGAAAATCCCTTTTATAGGCGTGTCTGGAAATGCATTTTAATGGCTTGCCATCTTATATTTCCAAATATCTGTAAATATGTTACAATAGTCGGGTCGGGGGCGAAGGCGCGCGCGAATGCGTTATTGCATGCGATTGAGCGTGGGTGTTCGTATGATTGTTTGGTGTATGCATATTTGTATTGTGATTGTGTGAGTGCTTGTTTGTGTGTGTGTGTGCGTGTGTGTGTGTGTGTGTGTGTGTGCGTGTGTGTGTGTGTGTGTGTGTGTGTGTGTGTATGTGGTCGCATATGTTAGTGTGCGTTTGGGTTCGTACTCCTTAAAACAAGACCATAACTCTTACGAAAGATGAGTACAGAAAAGGTAATCACGACAGACTGTGATCAAGAAAATAATGAGGCAAACAATTCAAATGTATTTCCACGTGCAGCCTATCCTATTGTTAGACACGCACGATAGATCCTATCGTTTTGTTTTGCAAAGCATGCAATAACAGAGTGTATTTACCTTTGATTTGATTGTTGTTAGAAGAAACTTTGTATAATGTTAATAATTTTCGTTGGTCGATATTACTGGAGAATTTTATAGAATTACTTGTTTACTATCGATCGAAGCATGTAGATAAATCTAGTAATAGCTAAGAGATTCTTCTAACCCAAATAAAGTTACATGACGTAAGGCAGTGCATAGTTCCGATGACGAGTTTTATTTTGTTTGGATGTTATTGCGTCATGCTGGAATGTTCGAACTTTTTCTGGATTATAGAGAAACTATATAAGTGGGGCACTGTGTCTGTTTAATGAGTGAAAACGTGATTGATATTGAGAGATTTGTGATGATTTTTGATGATCATATTTGAAGTGATTTTCGGAAAGCGACCTTGTATGCAGTTGTTGATGTATGCTGAATAAAGTTGGAAAACTTCAAACGACGACTCCTGCCTTGTTGCTGAGTGAACAGGTTGCGTGGATAAACGAATCTGAGTTACACTTATCAAGATTCAAGCATTGGGGCTGAATCAACTATTGATAAAAATAACAAATGGGTAACACCTATCCTATCCTATCTCGTAACCCAAAGGTCGTTAGGGCACTACAGATGATCGTTTAACCAGCGTTCTCCATCTTTCTCTGTTCTCAGCAACCCTCATGGCTTCGCTCAGTGTCAAACCAGTCCATTCTCGAATGTTGTCATCCCACTTCGTTTTCTGTCTCCATCTTCGTCTGTCTCCTTGCACCGTGCCTTGCAGGATGGCTTTTGCAAGGCCTGATGCTCTGTGAGCATGTCATCGTGTTGTCCAATGGCTTGTGTGATGATCTATCGGACTTCGTTGTTGGTGATGTGCTGAGTATAAGAAATGCCCAGAAGTCTTCTGTAGCACCTCAGCTCCATGCTTTATTTTTTTCGTTTTAGATCTGCGGTCTTGCATTATACAGCCGAAAAATAAGCATTTTGAAAATGTTGATTTCTTGTCGGTGTTGTGACGGCTTTATCCTAACGAAAAAAGAAAAGAAAATGAAATGCCACTATCTGAACTATCTGCAAGCGAAAAAAAAACCCGGCTTAGTCAATTTTTAGATACAGCACAAAATGTGTTTAGAAAATGGTGAAGCACAATGACCTTGACCTTTGAGAAAGTACAAATACAAATGATATAACATGCTTAGAAGTAGTTCACGTATGATCCGTTAACAAAGTGAAATTGGGAGCAGCGGACTGAGCGACTGATTAACAACCTGACTGCTACTAAAGGATGGCCAGTGATTTCAAGTACTTGCATACCAAAACAAATTCGCTCCAGATATTTGAACAAAATGTGTTTAGCAACAAAATAACTCCAGTGAACTTGACATTTGTGGTAGAGCAAATATGATGGCACGGGAAGCATGCCCATAACCTAGGTAATGTTCTTATGAAGTTTGGTCAAAATCCGTTCGGTAGTTCTTAATAAAATGGTGTTCAATGATCGACCGACATTCCCCAGATGTACCGCTGTTACGGGTTATACCAAGGAAAGAAGGGAGACTTAAAAAAACAATGACAGAAGGTCAATACGTCAGAAAGGACGAAAACAAATAATCTGGTACGGTGTCATAACAAGGGTAAGGTAGGAAAACATATTTTGAGTTTGTACAGTGGAGGGTAGGACGGGTTGATTGGAGATTAACGACATAAAAATTTACTTGACACAAAGAAAGCGATTCAGGTATTCTCAGTACTAGCAGAGGGTTGGAGAAGAATGGGTTGGAAAATCAAAATTCTAAAAGCACAAACGAAACGTGCACGTTTAATTGGAGGGCATCTCTCTCTCTCTCTCTCTCTCTCTCTCTCTCTCTCTCTCTCTCTCTCTCTCTCTCTCTCTCTCTCTCTCTCTCTCTCTCTCCTCTCTCGTGCTTATTTTAAGGTTGACATAACTACTGAATACAAATATCTTCGTATTCTTCCATTGCACACGCAGTTCACGTTGAATACTGCCATCTTTATGTTCAAAATAACACACGTAGATATAGCTGTTGTTCTTGGTCAGAGACTGTTATCTATTTCCTGGCATTGATCTTCTATCCAATTCTCCTTTGCTGTGCGCATGCCTTTTCGGATGTCATTGTTGATTTTTCGGTAGACATCAGCTTCCTGTGAGGTGTTCTTTTTCTTTTTTTATTTCTCTTCGTTTATCACACAGATCCAAAAGTTCAGGTGTGATCCACGGTTTCTTCTTTGGTCGGTGCTTGTCAAGGATCTCAGTGGCGGCATCTGTCACAGCTGAGTTGAAGGTGGTGGTCATGGTGTTGACATCTACTTCACCAGCCCCCAAAATGAGCAGTGGTGCAAATTTCCCTCCAATTGTGGCCTGAAATAGTTCTGCCACCTCCGGGTCTTGCAGTTTGTCCAGGTTGAACTTCAGTCTAGTGCACTTTGCTGTATTTACTCTCTTCAAGGTGTGCCGGAAAGACATCACAAGATCGTGGTCACTTCCGATGTCTGCTCCTGGAAAAGTTGTGCGAACGCCCAGGCGATAATCTACCTGTCGTCCGAAGCACACGACGTGAGAAAGCACTCTTGACCAACCTGGCGAAATAAGCATCAGTAGCCCACAGGTACTTCAAGTGGAAGTGACAGAGGTAACCAAGTAGTTATAGGTATAGGCCCAATCTGGTCAACAAATAAATCGTCTTACTAATATATTTCATACAGAAGGTTAACACTATACAAACAAATATCTCCTTCCGCCGTCCGCCATCTTGACCTGTTTATATGTGCATGTAAACAATTCAATGCGATTCTTAATTCTAATAATTTATACTTCTTTCCTCATAAATTAGTTGTTTATACAAATATATATTACGAACATAATCGCACTTCCAGCCAAACAATCCTAATTCATCTCCATTCTCACCTTCATCACACTTCTCCATGTTATAGTAGATTATCTCCCTTCATTCACACTTATCTCTCTCTATCACGCTATAATACAACGCCATCCTTCCCTCATATTCATCACCCCTCTCTCTCTCATTTTAACATATATACTTTATCCTCACCCATTGATCCCATTTAGCAACAACATCAACAACATTTCATTGGCATATTTACACAAGAAAATCATATAAAAATCATATACGAAAGATACTATTAGAAAAATCTCTCCCTTTTCCCCCTCATTCACCATCATTCATTCACGTACGCAAGCTCGGAATGCATAGCCACTGAAGAATAGAATTACTGGTTTCGCACTCACCTTTTAAGTTCTCAGCCTGTGACACATGGATACACCACACCAACACCACAATACAACACAATACACCACAGAATGTTATCCGTTTGAGAGTAATAAAGTTCGTTAACGTGCTATTGCTATGCTTTGCACTAGGAGCATCTCAGTACTTGCGAGGTCACTGAGCCTTGGGAGGTTCCTAACCGAAGGCCACACACCCTTAAGAAGGTACTCTACACTTATTATCACTTATAAGTGGCAGTAACAATCTTTCCGTTACAGTCCTCTGGTCATCCTTGTCCCGACGAGGGCACAAGACCTTGGGTGGTTCGAATCACACAAACACTGCCCTTAGGAAAAACCACTCTCCTTTATCCTAAGATAACACAGTCTTTTCATCCAAAAAACGTCTGCCTGCAATAGCTACCAACTCGCCTCTGCCGGGCTAAGATTCTACCCGGTTCACAATACACGGTATCGAGCAAAACTCAGTATCCCAATTTACCCGACTATGCATTATACGCTATTCGTTACCCACGTGCAAATCATACATACGTGGCTTACATACGCAGTAAAAATCACTGATACAAAACTTCGTACACTGTATCACTAGATATGTGCAACTCTGTACGATACGTAACTAAGGCACAACTACTACTATCGTGCATTGAAAACTCGTGTCGTCACACAGATCACGAAGGCACAGTCAGCATAGGGGGTAGAGCTTGATGGATTGGCTGGAGAGGAACAAGAACTTGAACAGCATGTACAGAGACTTGACACCACCTCCAGAGCCTATGGAATGGAAATAAGTGCAAAGAAGACAGAAATGCTGACCAACAACACCAATGGCATCAACACGGACATCAAAGTTCAAGGCCAATCTCTCAACACAGTGCATAGCTTCAAATATTTAGGCGTCATTGTATCAGACAATGGGTCCCGACAGGAAGTCCTCTCCAGGATCGCACAAACAACTGCTGCACAGACAGGGCTGAAGCCCATTTGGAAAGACAGGACCATCAGTCTATATTCCAAGGTAAGGCTGCTGCGCTTCCTTGTCATCTCCATCTTCCTATACGCTTGCGAAACATGGACCCTCACAGCAGATGTCCAACGAAGAATGAGGGAGACAGAAAAAGAGATGGGGTACAATATTCGAGAATGGACTGGCTTGACACTGAGCGAAGCCATCAGGGTTGCTAAGCTCAGAGAAAGATGGAGTACGCTGGTTAAACGATCATCTGTAGTGCCCCCAACGACCTTTGAGTTACGGGATATGATAGGATAGGTTAGGAGCCAGGTTAGCACTTCAATGGGTGACCATTCTGTGAAGGCAACCACCAAACAATACAAAGAATGAAACGAGTGTAAAACACACCACAGTCCACCAGCTGTCAATGGGTACCTGGCTCTTTTTCAGACTGGGGAAAGTAAAGCAGCTAGGGAAAGGATAGGAGATGGGCACAATGCTCATTAAGCTGCCCCAAGGAAAAGAAGTCCCAAAAGCCTCTCCCCACAATCAAAAGGTTACTGAAACATCTTTACCACCAATGAATCATACAAGCATTACCTTGTTGAATTGTCTGATATCTTTTGTTGGGTTGAGCTATATGGTGTAAATGAGTGGGGATACACATATTTCAGTCGTGAGAAAGTTTGTTTGATTTACTTCACCTTAGAAACTTGCAGAAGTACCTCTTCTGTTTCAGCATTGTGAAGTGTGTTAAAGTGGCAAAGTACTGAGAACCGATTTTAACTATCACAACCAAACTTGATAAGATGGTGTAAACCCATAAGATATCATAAATGATCAGTGAAAGAATGACTTCACTTCAAGTTCAAGGTCACAGGGTCAACAAATGTTAGTCAAAAATAAAAATTTTCACACAATGTCACTTTTTTTCTAGGTTATTAATATTGAACATGATTCTTTTAACGCATGATAGGTATCAATAAGATATACACCACAAATTTGGTCAACCTTTTCAAGGTCAAGGTCACTGGAGCTGTCCATAGTCGGTTAGTATATGCACTTTGAAATTACCTTGACCCTAAACTATAAGATATACAGTCAAAACTTGTTCTATTTAGAGATGATAGATTGGTCTTTCATATATTTTCCGTTTTTGCGTTGATCTTGAAGATCAAGGTCATTTATCGCCTTGCAAAAACATAGAAAATAGGTCATCGTACAGTGGAATGGCTGTTTATTTAACCCATAGTATGCTTAAGCTTACTGATGTCCGTGGGATCTTTCTTGGAAGAACGGATGCCTCGTTATTGTAGGTGCACTAATTTCGAAAAACGGAGAAAATAAACATGAAAATTGTTGGGGTGGACGAGGTTCGACTGGAGGAAATGGTGCGGGGGATATCATAAACAGTACTGAAGTAAGTGGAATAGATATTTCTGGAAAATTAGAAGGGTCAGGTAGAACAAAGCAATAAAGGATCAAACGCAAGACTTTTCTGTCGGGCCTTATGTTTACAGAGCGCGTGCCTCTGTAATAATAAATAGGTTCCGACCAGAACAAAATTATACTGTAGAACTAGAATGAAAGTTAGAGTGACTGGTCTGGTGCTCTACAAGACAAAACAGACTAGGAGACGTAGTGTGGAAGAATGCCTTGAGACTGTTCTTGGACTAGTAACATAGCGAACATAGCAAGGACAAGAAAAGAGGACTCAAAACAGGACTTGTCAGTCGCGTCCGGGGCACTAAACGTCTTTGCTCTGTCCACTTCGATCTGTCCACGTTGGCGAAAAGCCTTTCTGCCTAATTACTGACTTTCACTTTCGTCCTGGCACACATAGTCCAGTGAAAGTAAGACTACAAATTGTATAAATGTCCGGTCTTTCACTCCGGTACACATGATACAATTACAGAGGTCTATGTTTTCTTCTTCGCTTGCGCTTTGTTCTGTCCAAAGGTTTTTAAGTGCCTCCATGAGTAATTACCGATGTCCACATCCATCCTGACACAATAGACCCAGTGACAGCAAGATAATCGTACAAACTGATTTAGTATTCGTCTTGTTGACGTTTTAGGAAATGCTATAAAGGAAAAACGGCTCTATATGGACATTCAGACTTTTACTTTACCTGAGTCTTGCTGTTCACTACCAGCTAGATCTTTAAAACATGTTTGTTTGGGCTGTATGTTTTCACCTTCTATAAAGTTCTTTGTCCGTCTGTGTTCGGAAAGTCAGTCTAATTCCTAATGACAGATTTTTGCCTCCTGTCTGGCGCAGCGAGATCCTTTTTAGATAGATCTTATATATCTCATGTGTACCGCTCTGGTACATTTAGCCCTATAAGAACAATGTTATCGTCTAGTTTTAATCTAACTGACCAAAATGGCGAAAAGTTACGCGTTTTTCCCATAATTATTTACTATCGCCTTCATCATGGTATACATCGTCGAGTTAAAAAGTAGTCTTCGCCCTGTTCATATATGCCATGGCATATAGAGCGGTGAAAAATCTTTCGGTTTATTTATCAGTAAGTTCACCTCAACCTTCAAGGTTGAAGCTCATTTGGAAAGACATGACCATCAGTCTACGCCCCAATGTATGGTTGCTGCGCTCCCTGGTCATCTCCATCTTCTTATTCTCTTGCGAAACTTTGACCCTCTCAAGAGATCTACAACGAAGAATACAAAGCATGGAGATGAGGTGCTCCAGAAGACTTCTGGGCATTTCCTATACCCAGCACATCACCAGCTACGAAGTCCGACAGATTATCACATTTAACATTGGACAACACGATGACATGTTCGCAGTGGTAAAAAAACGTAAATTCCGATGATGTGGCCACATCACCAAAGCATCAGGTCTTGCAAAGACCATCCTGCAAGGCACGGTTCAAGGAGGCAGAGGAAAAGAGACAGAAAGAAAGGTGGGGTGCAACATTCGAGAATGGACTGGCTTGACACTGAGCGAAGCCATGAAGGGTGCTGAGGACAGAGAAAGATGGAGTTCACTGGTTAAGCGATCATATGTGGTGCCCCAAAGACTTTCGAGTTACGGTACGGATAGGATAGGATAGGATAGGAAGTTCACCTCCGATCTGAGCAAAATAGAACATCGTATTACAAAATGTGTCTTGTCCTCTTATACACTAAAGCAAGTTCACGTGTCCACTTCCAACTGGGGAAAAAGTGTGAGAAATATGTCTACCTAATTATTCCTTATGACCTTAATCCGGGTCCTGCTGGTCATGTAGAGTGAAACTGATAGCATTAGCAGAAAAATTTATAGTCTGGTTTTTGGGATAGTAGTAGCAAATACAAGAATAGACCTGATTAGTAAAATAAAGAAATCCATTAAACTATTTCAAACTAAATCCGAATGATACAGTTCAAGCTAGAATTGGCGCGTATCCAACAACAGCAGAACGCGCCACACGTTATCAGCGACCACAAGGCTCCAAAATTGCCAGCGTTCGTTGAAGGAAAGGACCATATTGACAGTTATTTGGCGAGATTCGAAAGGTTCACCGGAGCTCTAACTGGCAAACTCAAGACTGGGCAATTCGACTGGGTGCACTTCTGAGAGGGCAAGCACTCGAAGTTCACACCAGACTGTCGAACGCCGACACCAAAGACTACGACATCTTGAATGAGGCCCTTTTGCAGTGCTAGTTTTACAGAGAAAAGCTATCGCAAACGCTTCCGTGAATGCCGGCCTCTGTCAGACGAGACGCCAAAGCAGTTTGTGGAGCACCTGTCGTAATATCTACAGAAGTGGGTGGAATTATTAGGCAAAGAGGAGATTTTCGATAGTCTGCGTGACCTGATCGTGAAGGCGCAGGTCCTAAATGTCTGACCTAAGGATCTGGCGACTATCCCTATCACAAACCCTCCGAGCTGCCCGACAATACTGAAAAACTGGCCAAACGGTCTTGGGCAGCTTTTTATTGTCCCGTCCATATAGACTGTCCGGCGCCTGCTCAAGTTGCTTAGATTTTCTCTCGTAGCAAATATGTATATCCCATTGTCTCCGTCGAGGAGAAATTGTTCTTGCGCCCAAGTTTCCGCCCATGGACCCTGTATGTCTACGTCCTCGATTTCCCCAGGAATTCGCGGCATCATGTCGGCCCGAGCGCGGTGCATGGTGTTGCGGAAAGACTCGTCATGAAGGAACCGGCACAGAGCCTCCTCCTTGCGCTTTCCGCAACCTGTTGACCTCTCCTCTATACACTCTTGCAGTTGGTCGAGTCGAATCCACCCTCACTTCACTTATCGCAGCTGGCCTCTTTGAACCACAGCGACGTCATTTGGGTGGTTGTGGTGGTCTCGAAGTAGGATCCTAATCTGGGCATTAGCGTCTTATATGTCGAAGAGGTTTGTCCTCAATCTGGCACGGCAGTCCTTGCGCCAACAGCGCCAATGGATTTTTGCTGCGGTCTGGCGATGCTTCTCGTATCGGAAATCCATGTCTACGAGGATAGATCCGCCACGTTCCCCTCTCATCACCGTACGCATTTTGCGTCTTGTGCATTTGAAGTTTTTTTTTAGTTAGTTAAAATAGATTAACGTCCCCGGACACATAAGCGTATAGGGGACGGGTGAAACACCACTGCATTTGAAGATGATTTTGGGTCGTATTTATAGTGTCTGAAATACCCTCACCCATCTACCCCACCATATCCCACTTTCGTCGCACGTGCCGTGACAGGAGCGTCTAGCACGTGTCACTCAAAACAATGACGCCAAGGACGACCACCATTTTCACCACCACCACCATTTCGGACAATCCTATCCTATCCTATCCTATCCTGTCCCGTAACCCGGAGGTCGTAGGGGCACCACAGATGATCGTTTAACCAGCATACTCCATCTTTCGCTGTCCTCAGCAGCCCTGATGGCTTCGCTCAGTGTCAAACCAGTCCATTCTCGAATGTTGTCCTCCCACCTCTTTTTCGGTCTTCCTCTTCTTCTACCTCCTTGCACTGTGCCTTGCAGAATAGTCTTTGCAAGGCCTGATGATCTGGTGACATGGCCATACCATCGGAGTTTCCGTTTCTTCACCACTGTGAGCAGGTCATCGTGTTGTCCAATGGCTTGTATGATGGTCTGTCGGACTTCGTCGTTGGTGATGTGTTGGGTATAGGAAATGCCCAGAAGTCTTCTATAGCACCTCATCTCCATGCTTTGTATTCTTCGTTGGAGATCTGCTGTAAGGGTCCATGCTTCGCAAGCATATAGGAAGATGGAGATGACAAGGGAGCGCAGCAGTCTTACTTTGGAATGTAGACTGATGGTCCTGTCTTTCCAAATGGGCTTTAACCTTGTCAGGGCAGCAGTTGTTTGTGCGATCCTGGAGAGGACTTCCTGTCGGGACCCATTGTCTGATACAATGGCTCCTAAATAATTGAAGCTATGCACTGTGTTGAGGGATTGGCCTTGGACTTTGATGTCCTTGTTGATGCCATTGGTGTTGTTGGTCATCATTTTGGTCTTCTCTGCACTTATTTCCATTCCATAAGC